>CANTUQ010000009.1:9005000-10205000 GCA_947683425.1 Excoecaria cochinchinensis
TTAAATATTTGTAAATTATAATACTTTTGACATACATGTAAAACTCTTGACCGAGAATTGACGAACGTTTGACCATCATGATTTTTGGTGTGGGTGTGTAAAAAGACCTCACCATAGGTAGGCGGTCTACCCATCGATGCTTCCTGCAAATATAAAAAGATTTATTGAGTATTCGTACAAATTTTTATAAAAATTTCGGCAGAGTTTCCCCTATATTTTAACCATACCCCCTGTACACAAAGACAGAAAAACACTTCAAATATATTGTTATACTTGCATCCAACATCCAACAACAATGCAAACTCCTCACACAATTAACATTCCCATCCTTTGCTATGTTAATGAGATAAATCTTAAACAGTAATAACATTAATCACAGTAATAACAATAAATTATAGTAATATCCATTGATCCTTCCTCAAACATAAAAAGAATTATAGGTGAAATATAATCTATTGAGTATTCGTACAAGTTTTTACTAAAATTTCGGCAGAGTTTCCCCTACATTTTAACCATACCTCCTGTACAAAAAGACAGAAAAACACTTCAAATTTATTGTTATGCTTGCATCCAGCATCCAACATCCAACAACAATGCAAACTCCTCACACAATTAACATTCCCATCCTCCTCTATGTTAATGAGATAAATTTTAAATATTAATAATATTAATTATAGTAATAACAGTAGTATTTTATAATACTTACAAGTTTATCTGCATGTTCCTGATGGGACATTGATCCTTCAGTATGCAAGCATGAACTGACTCCCTCAGGTCCTGCCCGTCTATTATTAGTATTTCACTCTGAAATGGAAAGGGCCTCGGGCATCGACCAATACTCTTCCCAGTGTGCCCATGTATCTTCGGTCATGTACCGAGGTTGTACTCCACCAGTGTGTAGTAAGCACACTAAGTCCTTATAATGCGCTCAAGCACGACTCTCCCATGCATCATACATGATGTCGTCAAACACCGAATCCCAGTAAAATTGTTTCTTATAAGAATGAACAAAAAACAAATTATAAGTGTAAACTATAATTTGAGCTGTAATTAATGTTATCATAATTTATTACCTTGAATTCTTCAAAATAAAAATTTTTTGTTTCTTGTGACACCTTCTTCCAGACATAACCATCATATTCAATTCTATTCTTGAACATGGTTATCATGTTGCGTGAGTACTTTACTTTCCTGAAGGATTCAAACTAATATATAACAATCCTAATAAAATTAACAACTATCATTAAAATCAATACAAAATTAAATATTAATCACTTACTCCCCAGCTCTAATGGTGATATAGATTCTTCCATCAACTCCAACTGAGCCAGTATAGATTCTTCCATCAACTCCAACTGAGCCAGGCATAGGTTATTCCACTGCATCTGTTCCTGATACCTGAGTTGGCATAGATTCGGTGTGTGCCAAAGGAGTCGATTCAGTAGAGGGAGTGGTAGATGGTGCAACAGTAGGGATGGTCGGTGATGCGCCAGCCTGAGTGCAGTCACTGAAACAAGGCGATGGGATGCTCTATCACCAATACTGTCACCTCCATCATGCACCCTGAGACGTGGAGGAATCGTTTTACTCTTCTTTCGCTTAAACATATTTCCAACCTGACATTATGAAAAAATTGCATATTGTCAGATAATATAAAATAATCACATTATAATAAACATATTAAATAAAAAAATAAAACAATGCAATATTAATTGTTCTCACATGATATAAAATTAGGTAAACAAATTATTCGCTATCATTACTAAGCTGTAAATTGTAATCACAATCATCTTCATTTTTCGATGAAGAAGAATCAAATTCAGGCTCGTCATCGGATCCCTCGCCAACCAAAGTTTCCTCATCATCCTCACAGGAAATTTCAACAAATTCATTATCTGTATAGTTCAACATTTCATTATCATCATAATTCAGAGATTCATTTATTTTATGAACTTCCGGTTGTTCCTCTTGAAATGCATCATTATTTTCAGAGCGTTCACTTTGTCTGGCGGCTTTCCTTTCAAAGATGCCTCTTAGTTTTACTTTGCGTGCTACTAACCATTCCGAGTTGTCACGTTTTAAGCTTGGATAAGAGACATAATATACCTGGATCACTTGCATTGCCAATACAAAAGATTCAAAGTTACTAAATCTTCTATGCTGGTTTACATCAACTAAATTGTATCTGTTATTTATTTTTGTTCCAATGTTATTAGTTGGATCAAACCATTTACACTTAAATAATACACAACGTTTTATTGGCAATGCGGGATACTCCAATTCAAGTATATCAATAATTTTCCCATAATAATCCATCAACTCTCCTTGAATACAAACCCCACTATTTACCGTTTCCTTGTTATAACCATGACTCTGAGTATGGAATTTGTATCCATTCACGAAATACACCGGATACGATTTAACATATCGCAAAGGTCCTTTTGCAAGATCCATGATGTACTTGTTGTCAATTGAATTTGTTGATGCCTACATATTAAAATATTCTAACATTATTAAAATGAATATTTCATATATAATTGTATATATAGATTGCATTATTGAAGGTCACAACTTACATATGTTTTGAACCAATGATGAAAGTGCTTTTTGACTTCTTTGTTCACCTCATTTTGATTTCTTTCAAGCATTAGCTCCCGTATCCATTCCTCAAACAATCTAAAATGCCCATATACAGCGTTTTATTACACCCTCCACATAGTAAATCAAATGAGCAATTTTGTGTATATATTAAACTTATCACACAAAAGGCTGAACTTCTTCATAATTCAATAAAATATAACTATGTGCCGCTATTAATTCTGCCTCTGTTAGCATTTTCCTTATTGAGCGGCCATGTAAATGCCCAGGATACGTAAATATGGATAAGTTTTTGCCCTGATCACTTATTTCCCCGCCATCATCATTACGTGATATTTTTTGCTGTCTTGTGTGTACATGTGGCTCAAAATAATGTGAACAAAATGTACTTGCTTCTTCGACCAAGTACGCATTACATATTGAACCTTCAACTCTAGCTTTATTTTTAACGTTTTTCTTCAAGTGGAACAAATACCTACATGATATTTTTAATTGACATTTTTTCCCATAACAAATTATAATAAAACTGCAATTGCATATCATAGATAGTTACCGCTCAAATGGATACATCCAACAATATTGAATAGGACCAGCAAGTTTCGCCTCATGTGCTAAATGCACAGGCAGATGCTCCATACAGTCGAAGAAGCTTGGAGGAAAATTTGCTTTAAGTTTGCACAGAATTACTGGAATTTCTATTTCCAATCTTTCCATATCTGCCGCATTTATCTCACATGATGTTAAAGTTTTGAAGAAAATACTTAGCTCTTTTTATCGGCAATAACTTTTGAAATGCTATTGGGAGTAGCCTCTGCATAAAAACGTGACAATTATGACTTTTCATACCGAATAACTTGTACTTTCTCATGTCGACGCACCTTGCCAAGTTCTATACGTAACCATCTGGAAACTTTAGCCCTTTTAACCACTCACACAAGACTTCCTTTTGTTTTTTGTCCAAAGTTTAGCATGCTTTGGGATATTTTCCGGTTATGTAATCTTTGTCTAACTCAGGCCTTCTACATATCAACTTTAAATCTGCCCGTGATTTTGCATTGTCCTTGGTCTTACCTTCTATATTCATAATGGTGTTGAACACATTATCAAAAATATTTTTTTCAATGTGCATCACATCTAGATTATGCCATAACAAATTAGTCTTCCAATATGGCAAATCCAAAAAAATGCTTCTTTTCCTCCAACCAAAGTTTTTGTTGATTCTTCCATTAACTTTATCAGCATCAAGTTCTGTTACTGTAAGTAAACCCAATTCATCAATGTCTTGTAAAATTTGCTCACTACTTCTGACAACGGGAGGACTAGCTTGTACAACTCTATTCTTAATAAACCTGTTCTTGTTCCATCAGAATGGGTGATCAGGTGGAAGGAATTTCCTATGGTTGTCAAACCATGAAGTTTTGCACCCATGTTGAAGATAAAATGCCTCTGAATCATCGCCACAGTAAGGACAAGCTAGTTTTCCGGCCGTGCTCCAACTCGACAACATAGCATAGACAGGAAAGTCACTTATCGTCCACATTAATGCTGCTTTCATCATAAAATTCTGTTTAAGTGATGCATCATATGTTTCAACACTGATATCCTAAAGCTGTTGCAATTCATAAATCAATGGCTGCAAATATACATCAATTTTGTGCTTAGGATTTATAGGTCCTGGAATAACAACTATCAAGAACATATATGCCTCATTCATACACATCTATGGAGGCAAATTATAAGGAGTAATTATGATTGGCCATAACGAATATTATTGCCCTGATTGACCAAAAGGTTGAAATCCATCTATGCTCAAACACAGCCGAACATTTTGAGATTCAGCAGCAAAATCAGGATGGGTGTTATTGAAATGTTTCCATGCAACTGTATTTGATGGATGACTCATTATTCCACCTGTGCTTTCGTGCTCATCATGCCATCTCATGTGAGGTACAGTAACTTCGGATGCATATAGTCTATGAAGCCTAGGAGTTAACGGAAAAAAATACATACGTTTCCACGGTACCAATTTCTGCTTATTGCTGCAATTTCTCGGTTTGTACCTAGGTTGACTGCAAAATTTGCAATCTTGCAAATTCACGTTATCCCTCCAAAACAACATACATCCCAACCGGCAACAATTAATTTTCTCGACAGGCAAACCCAAGCCACTGATCATTTTCTTCACACTGTAAAAATTATCAACCATTTTATGGTCAGGAGGCAATGATTCATTGTACCACGCAAGAATTTTATCAAAACTTCGATCCAAAATATGGCCTTCAGATTTTATATTCAATATTCGAGCGACTGACGATAACTGAGTCATGTTCTCACAGCCTGGGCATAATTCTTGATCTGCTAACTTTAACAAATCATAAAATTTTATTGCATTTAAGTTGGGTTCTTCCAGCATGGGTGTATTTTCCCTAAAATCATGGCCAGTTGCATCGTAAACCATTTGGACGTATGGATTATCAGTGATCCATACATCATATGTAGAAAATTCCCCCTCTCTTTCAAATTGACCCTCAGATGCCGACATGTTACCCATATTTTCCATCAAGGTGCTACATATTGATAGTTCCCCATGTCGTGTCCAGTTAAAATAATTTTGGACAAATCCCTTTCTCAACAAATGAAAATACACTTCATCAACTGGAAGATAACCAAGGTGTTTGCACTGTTTACATGGACATCTTATTTTAGCCCCGTCCATGTATGCAGGTTGAGAACTTGCATATTCAATAAACGACTGAACCCCTTCCACAAATTTAAGATTAATGTAACCGTCCCTTGTTTTTCGTCTATACATCCAAGATCTATCTACGTTACTCATAATTAATTCCAAAACTATTACATGAACAAGGACACATCTCAATTAGAATTATAAATATCTAATTGCCAAAAAAAAAACTTAATATATTAGTCAATAAAACTATAAACTCACAATACAAATATTATTACGAAAAATACAAACTTAATTAAGACAATTGCTAATCATTTAAATAATAATTATACTGATTATTATGCTAAAAACATAGAAAAATACAAATTGTCATATTATAGTTAGCTTCATTACAATAAAAATAAAATCAACAATACTAATAAAAAATAAGTTTACAAGAATATTATATTCAATAATAATAAATATAATATTAATAATATTAATAATATTCAATTTATTTACGTTAATTATTCATATTATTATCTAACCAAAAAAATACTAACAACCATACAAATTAACATAAATAAATAATAATTATAACAATACAAATTAACATAAACAAATAATAATAATAATAATAATAATAATAATAATAATAATAATAATAATAATAATAATAATAATAATAATAATAATAATAATAATAATAATAATTAAGGTACAAATTTTACAGCTTTTATTTCAAAAAAACTAACATATATAACACTAACAATATGAATAATACTATTAATAAATTTAATAACAACATTTAAATTAATAAACTCATAAAAAAGGAAATATGTATATATACAATAAAAACAACAAAAAAATAAATTTCTCAAATAAAGTGTTAATCTTATTATTTTCTAATAATACTAACAACATTAGATTTGTCATTTAATTAATTAACAACAATCCTACTAATACTATATAACACTAACAATCATCTATTTCAACAATTGTTTATTAACATCTAATTACAAAAATTATATTAATAACAACAACATTACACATTAAAAACACTAATAATAATACATTACAAACAAATTATTCATAATATTATTTAACAATAATAAAATATTTAATTAACATAAATCAATGAAAATAATTCTAACAACAATTAACACAAATTAATAATTTATTACACAATAATTAATATTTAACAATATCTCACAAACATAAATAAATTAATAATAATAATAATAACTTAATTTTAAAAAAATGTTTAACCAGATCTGCCTACCTGACGTCGGAGGAGGAGGAGGAGGAGGAGGGGAGGAAGGAGGAGCAGGTGGAGGAGGGGACGCGGCCCACGCCGGAGCAACTGTGGTCGACGCCGGCGGAGAAGAGGTGGCACGCGGAGGGAGGGAAAGAGGAGGGAAGATCGGAGCGGGAAAAGAGGGAAGGGAGGGGAGAGAGGAGGAGGAGGGGAGGGGAGCCGCCAATCGAAGGGGAGGGGCGGACCTGCAGGCGCGTCACGGTGGTCGGCGGCGTGAGGGCTGAGGAGCAGAAAGTAGAGGGGAGAGGGAGGGGAGAGGGAGGAGAGAGAGAGAGTAGCGGCGGAAGAAGAAAATTATAGGGTTAATTTTATTTTAGCGATGGAAGGATTATTCCGTCGCAACATTTAGCGACGGAAGGTGTATTCCATCGCAAAATTTAGCGACAGAAGATAATTCCGTCGCTAAATTAAATAAAATTATTTTTCTATTTATTTAGCGACGGAATATATATTCCGTCGCTATTTTTAGCAACGGTTTCAACGTACCGTTGCTATTTTTAGCGATGATTTTAACAAACCGTCGCTAAAAATTGTCGGAGAAAATGGAGGGAAAGCTTGGCGCCATTTTTAGCGATGAAATTTAATTTTCATCGCTAAATTGCAGCAAAAATAAATCTTTGTCGCAATTTAGCGATAGAAAATAAATTTCGTCGCGAATTTGCGTCAAAAAATAAATTTCGCCGCAATTTAGCGACAAAAATCACTCCGTCGCTAAATTATACTTTTCTTGTAGTGGTAATGTGTGTATAGTATTTTATACTATAATAGAATTTAAAAGTTAAGTGTGCTCGAGGTTTAGCAATCTCGGGATGGGTGACCTCGGGATAGCTATACAGTCGAATTTGACAGCGGATAATGAAAAATTTTTATTTGGTAAATTGATCTGTGAATTTTCAGGAGTCTAGTGGTATAATTTGGAGTGAAAACGGAGTCAAATAGACCTCCGAAAGTTAAGTTGAAATTGGCCTCTGGTTCGGTTCAATTGAACCAGGATTTGACCAAAGTTTGACTAAATTTTTAGAAATAGTTATTGAGCTCAAAAGGGTGTAATGTGGGAATTGTAAAAGCATAAAATAATTTTTAGTAATTTTTGACAGCGTTAGAATGGTGTTTTGCGGCATAATCGAAAAGGGCTAAATTGGATTGGTTTAAGTGAACCGGGCCCAAATGGACTCCGACTAAGCTAAAATTTTGCAGGGAGGCTATTTTCTATGTTTTAAGGATGATGGAATTGGTTGGGAGTGAAAATGATTTGAGGAACACATAGATTTCTTGAAACAGTGGAAATTGACCGAAAAATCAAAATTTTAGTTCAAACCGGTTAGACCACTTTGGTTGGACCGGTTCAGTTAAATTTCAGCATATATAAGGGGTTAAGAGGCCAGATTTCTCTAGGGAAATCCAGCCTCTCACTTCCTCTTCTTCTCTCTTTAAGGCCGAATGGTATTTCTTCATTTCTTCTTCATTTTTCTTCATCATTTCTCCAATTTCTCCCCAAAATTCAGCCTCCTATACAAATTTTAGCTCCTCTATAATATAGAGACAGTAATTAGAGTCCATTTGGAGCATTGGAAGTGAAGAAATCTAAGTGTACAAGGTTTAGGGTTGATTTTGGGGTAAGAGTTTTACGTATTTTTAATTAGGGTTATTGGTTCCTATAGGGGTTTTCAAGTGTGTAGAGTGCATTTATGAAGTTATTTTGCAAAAAGGAAGTATAGATTTGATGAAAATTCATTATTTATATTCAGCCAATATAGGAACTCAAGGTGACGAGGGTTGTTCTGATGCTAAAGGGAAGGAAAAGGAATCTTAAAGAGCTTAGAGTAAGGATTTGAGGTTTGTGGTTACAAAATCCCTTTATTTCCAATGATTTAAGTTGAGTTTTAGGTTATGTTTAAGTATGAACTTGTGATAAAGGAATGTTTAAATGAATCTAACTTGATAAATATGATTAATGGACTAAAATAAGTATATTTATGTGTTAAAAGTGAATTAAAGAAGCATGGAACTCAAACCCTAACTTAGGCCGAATTGAACTCAAGGGAAATTTTCATTATACTTTGGTATTTGATGCATGAAATTGATGTAAATGATGTGTATAACATGTGAATTGAAAAATTAGTGGTTAAAAGAATGAAAAATATACATAGTGAATTTTGGAAAGGTTGGTCGAATTGAATAATGGTGAAATTATTAGTGTATGTTGGTAATTAAGGCATATAAGTGATGCTTATGTTAAATATAACATGTAAATTCCATGATCAAGTGATTAATCGAATTAAATGTGAACTTTATGGAAAATGGATATCATGGCCAAATTGGATATGTTCGCATACTATAGTGTATTTTGATGTTTTAATTTACATAATGCCATAAAATGATTAATTAATGATAAATGAGTATGTATGTGAATTTGTATGAAAATATGATAACATGGCCGAATGATGCATGTGAATATATTATGTGATTCAAGTGGAAATTTTGATAATTATTGCCCTTAGTAGTAGTCTGGTACTGAAATCTTGTCCAGGATATAATTGGCTAGCTATAGGGATTCCACACCGCGGTTTAAGTCATGACGACTCACAATTGATAGGCTAATGATGGTCTATCCCAGTGAATAGTGCTTTAAGTGATCAGTGTAATGCAGTGCTAGTGAAAAATGGTCTCATTAGGATCATTCTATAGTGTAGTGGATCTGTGGGATCTACGTCCCACATATCCGATCAGTAGATTTCTACACGGTGTATACTAGGGGCAAAATGGTAAATATGAGATAAAACTGATTAAAATAGTGATTAATAAGAAAATAAGTAAAAATAGGACTAAAGTGAATAAAATATAAAGTTTAGGGGTAAAATGATAATTTTACACTTAATGGGTGAAAATGTATAAATTAGATAAAAAGTGTAATTAAAATGATAATCATATAAAAAAAGTAAAAATATAAGGGCAAAATGGTCATTTGGTGTAATAGTGGTAAAGTAGGGATTAAAATGTAATTTGGTAAGTTATATAAGGGTAAGAATGGAAAATAAGAGTAATGTAAGGGTAAGTTGGTAATTTAAGTATAATTAAGGGTAATTTGGTAATTAAGTGAAATAAGGGACATAAATGGAATTATTGAAAAAGATGAGGACATAGTTGGAAATATTGAAAAATTTAAGGACATAATTGGAATTATGGAAAGTGAGGGACATAAATGTAATTATGGGAAAAGACTAAGGACCTAAATGTAATTATTGGAATTGTAAAGCTAATTAAAGGGTTAAAATGTAAATAGTGAATAATGTAACTTAATAAATAAATAAGTATATAAATTGATGAATTTATTGGTTAATTATAATTATTGTACTTAATTGAATATAATATTGTATTTAATTAATAATACTTTAGGTAGTGAAAATTTATGGATTTGTAACTGTAACGCCCGTTCCTGACTACTAGATTAGCTTCGCTAATGCAGTTCGGAACAGCCGCTACACACAACACAATCACATTTCACTATCCGCGACACAGACACACATGCATGCTTTACTATCACAATTTCATGCCAACAATACGAATAATAAAATTTCATCATCAAGCATACATTCTCATGCATCATATATCATAAGTTCCCATGGCATCCGATATACTCACATACTTGCATGTATACAGGCGTTCTTTAAGTTTACATTACTTGGTTATAACAGCTTTACATATTATTTACTGCCAAAAATAATATCTTACATAACTGGTACAAACACATAGTTAAACCCCCAAAACCTACATTAAAGATGTAGCCCTAGTGTTGACCGTTGCTAACACGGATTTGTCCTTCCAAAATCACCTTGCGTCAGAACCTGCACGGATTAGAAAGAACCTGTGCTAAGTGATAACGCTTAGTGGGGAACACATATATAACATGCAAGCTCAAACATAGCATTAATATTAAACATGCATCATACTAGAATCATGCTTAGGCCTACAAGATTAAAACATTTATATATCATTTCACTCACAGCATTGCCATTAATTCATATTTCCTAAAGCATGCATTGATTGGCATATACAACTACTTAATCACATGTCTGAAAAGCTTACATAGGTTGACATAGATTCGTCAAATACAAAGCATTCATACATCAACTTAACCATTAAGTTTATCTTTATCTTTTATATTTAGGTTTGCCTGCAATTCAAAGACGCGGATAATTGGTATCACATTGGTACCCCTGAGGTACAATAATTTCATTGTATCCGTGGATACACATATACACATTTGTACCCTAAGGTATAGTAACTCAATAAGATCAATATTCCACATTTAAGAATCCAACAAGGATTTATTTCGCATTGTGATTCTAGAGGAATCGGACGCATTGGGCTGCTGCACTTGACCCTATAGGCATGCCGAACTATCCACTACTTGACTCGCAGGCTAAAGTTGACTAGTTCCATTATTAATTTCATAGTTGTTAAATCCAATAGGGCATACACAAACCTACACCAAATTCTTCACTTTGCATATATACAACACATTAACAATCCACATTATTCTTTTACTCATCTTACAACTCTTGGATAACTTGCAATTACGTCATTAACCAACAAGTATTTGCATTCTTTAATCATCATATCTATATGTTTATTTGCTTCATATAATCTTGATATCATGCTCATATAAAATAGCCTCAAACTTGGTTAAAAGCCACACAATTAACAAACCAAAATAACTACTTGCTAAAACATGGTACCTCACGGTCACAACCAATTTGGTTGCCACCGTGACCTACTACGGTCTTCAAAACAGAATGCAGGCCAAGGTACCTCACTGTCACAACTAATTTGGTTGCCACCATGACAAACTGAGGTCTTCAAAATAGAATGCAAAAATGAGGTATCTCAAGGTCACAACCAATTTGGTTGCCACCGTGACATACCATGCACTCCCAAACGGAATGCAAAAATGAGGTATCTCACGGTCACAACCAATTTGGTTGCCAACGTGAGATACTTGACACTTGCGGACAGAATGCCATTTATGGCACCTTATGGGCACAACCATTTTTGTTGTCACCGTGACATGCCATACTCTGTCAAGCAGAATGGAGTTCCTGCATACCTCACGATCACAACCAGTTTGGTTGTCACCGTGACCTATGCAAAAACACCAAAACACAGCTGTGTTTTACCTAAGCACAGTTGTGCTCCCTGTCTAAATTCTCAAATCACTATCAAGACCTCAAAACCAATCCCCTTTTTATCATTCAAGCCAACCCAATCCTTCAATAACTTAACAATTAACACATACCTGATTTCCATGACGCCAATCTCATCACAAATACATTAAGTATAACACATGCATAATCTCAATAGTTAACATACCATTCAAGTATCATAAACACAACACTAGCCTCTAACCTATTCCACATGATACACACTTTTGGTCTTTAAACCTAATCAACTCATTTTTTTACTTCATTAAGGATTCAGGTTATCAATTTAGTTCACGCTTAGTCAAATTACACAAGCAAACACAATCATGCTATTACACACTTAGGGTTAGTTCCCAAACCTCCTCTCCTATGCTCTAATTAAGCTTCCTTTATGCTAGGTTCACCAAGCTTAGCTTTTCCCTTATCCTTCTTATTCTCTTCTACTCCAAATAACATTCCAATTTCCAGAATTGGACACAATCATCAATCCTCAATCCAAATCAAACCCAAAACCAGAAAGAGTAGAAGATGAATTACAAATAACCACTTACCTTTCAATTCAATCAACTTAGTTCTTATTCCACTTAGCAATAATCATACAATCAACTTGAGAACTCTAAGGAACCTCACGGAAATGGAAGAAAGAAGAAGATACAGAAATGGCTGAAAACATGCAATTAGTGGCCCTTTTCTCTCTCTTCAAATCAATTTATATGCATGCACTTAGAGGAGGTGGCAGCATAAGGAAATGCCACACGTAATCCACCTCAAATTCTGCCCTCTACTTTACTTAAATAACTCATAATTAAGTTAACTAATCCTCAATCAACTTTAATCATGCAAAACTTACAGCTTAGCCACTTAACTTTCTTGGGTTTCCCAATTAGGTCCTTACTTTTATTACAATCAAGTCCCAAATCACACAATCAATTCACACACACCCCAAATTAAACCATTTACAACTAGGGTACATTTTCGGCCATTACAACTCTGTCCTCCTAGAAAGAATTTCGTCCGCGAAATTCATACATGAATCAAATAAATGAGGATGTTGTTCCCGCATAGCAGCTTCAGGCTCCCATGTTGCCTCTTCTACTCCATGGTGTTGCCAAAGCACTTTCACAAGTGGAATTTGTTTATTCCGGAGCTGCCTTACTCCCCTTGCCAGAATTGCCTTCGGTTTCTCATCATAAGAAAAATCTGGCTGAACTTCCACTTCTTGTATAGGTAACACATGAGATTCATCCGATCGGTACCTTCTCAACATAGACACATAAAAGACATCATGAAGTTTAGCTAAAGCCGGAGGCAATGCCAACTAATAAGTCACTGAGCCCACTCTATCTAAAACTTCATATGGTCCAATGAACCTCGGACTCAATTTCCCTTTCTTGCCAAACGTCAATACCTTCCTCCAAGGAGACACTTTTAAAAACACTTTGTCACCTATTTTAAATTCAATGTCCCTTCTTTTCAAATCCGCATACGACTTCTATCTGTCACTGGCTGCTTTTAGTCACTACTGAATAAGCTTTGCTTTCTCTTCTGTATCCCGTACCAATTCTGGTCCCACAATTCTGTGTTTACCAAATTTCGCCCAGCACACTAGCGTATGACATTTCCTTCCATATAAGACTTCATATGGCACCATGCCAACACTTGTCTGATAACTGTTGTTATAAACAAATTCCATGAGTGGAAGATACTTATCCCAACTCTTTGAGAAGTCCAAAACACATGCTCGCATTAAGTTTTCCAATACTTGAATAAACCTTTCCGATTGTCCATCGGTCTGTGGATGAAATGTAGTACTAAAATTGAACTTCGTACCCAATGCAGCCTATAAACTCTTCCAAAACTTGGAAGTGAATCTTGGATCTCTATTCAAGACTATCGATAGGGGTACGCCATGCAGTCAAACAATCTCCTTCACATACAATTCAGCTAACAGATCCATTGAATAATCCATTCGAACCGGTATAAAGTGAGCTGACTTTGAAAATCTATCCACTATTACCCACACTGCATCTTGTTGCTTTAAAGTCAAAGGCAATCCAGAAACAAAATCCATAGTAATATTGTCCCATTTCCATTGTGGGATGGAAAGAGGATTCAATAACCCATGTGGAACCTGGTATTCTGGCTTCACTTGCTGACATGTCAAACACTTAGACATATAGTCTACAATGTCCTTCTTCATACCTGGCCACCAATACAGTTGGTTCAAATCCTGATACATTTCGTTCCCACCTGGGTACATAGTAAAAACAGTATTATGGGCCTCATACATCAATCTCTTCCTTAACTCTTTGTCACTTGCCACACACACTTGATTCTTATAAAGTAACACTCCATTCTTACCCACTGAATAGTCTGTCTTGCCACCGTTTCTAACCGATTGTAAAGTCTGTCGCAATCGTGAGTCACTTCTTTGTGCAACTAATAATTTATCCTTAAATACCGGTCTTGCTTTCAACTTAGCTAGCAATGCTCCATCGAAAGTAAATCTCCATTTCACTGACCTTAACTATAATGCTGAAACATATTTCCCACTTAACGCATCAGCCACTACATTGGCCTTACCTGGATGGTAATCCACAATGCAGTCATAATCTTTAAACAACTCAAGCCATCTACGCTGTCTCAAGTTCAATTCTTTTTGGGTTATCAAATACTTCAAGCTTTTATGGTCAGTGTAAATTTTACACTTCTCACCATACAAGTAATGTTGCTAACTCTTTAAAGCGAACACTACTGCCACCAGTTCCAGATCATGAGTCGGATAATTCTGCTCATGTGGTTTTAATTACTTGGAGGCATATGCTATTACCTTCCCATCTTGCATTAACACACAACCCAATCCTATACCAGAGGCATCACTGTACAAAACATATTCTTTACCAAAAATAGGCTGTGTGAGGATCGGTGCTTCCACTAACATCCTCTTCAGCTGATCAAAACTCACCTGACACTTTTCTGACCATTCAAATTTAACTCCTTTTCGAAGCAACCTTGTCAATGGCTAAGCTATCACTGAAAACCCTTTCACAAATCTTCTATAATACCCAACCAACCCTAGAAAACTACAAATTTCTAGCACATTTCTAGGTGGCTTCCAATTCACAATGGCTTCAATCTTAGCTGGATCCACCTGAACACCTTCAGAAGATGTCACATGCCCCAGAAAAGGTACTTCTCGCAACCAGAACTCACACTTACTCAACTTGGCATATAACTGATGTTCCCGTAATGTTTGAAGCACAATTCTCAAATGCTGCTAATGTTTTTTCTCATTCCTCGAATAAACCAAAATGTCATCGATAAGTACTACCACAAACTGATCCAGATATGGTCTAAACACTCTATTCATCAAATCCATAAATGCAGCAGGCACATTAGTCAACCCGAATGGCATTACTAAGAATTCATAATGTCCATATCGAGTTTTGAATGCAGTCTTGGGTATGTCCTCTTTCTTCACTTGTAACTGATAATACCCAGACCGTAAGTCTATCTTAGAAAACACACCTGCTCCTCTTAACTGATCGAATAAATCCTCGATCCTAGGTAGCAGATACCGATTCTTCACTGTTACTTTGTTCAGCTGCCGATAGTCAATACACATCCTCATAGTTCCATCTTTCTTCTTGACAAATAAAACCGGTGCTCCCAAGGAGACACACTAGGCCTTATGAAACCCCTATCCAATAATTCTTGCAACTAAGCTTTTAACTCTTTCAATTCAGTAGGAGCCATTCTGTAAGGTGCTTTAGACACTAGCATTGTTCCAGATACAACATCAATAGACAATTCAACCTCCCTTATTTGTGGCACACCACCCAGTTCTTCCGGAAACACATCAGGAAACTCCCATACTATGGGTATATCCTAAATTCTTACTTGCTCTCTTTTAGAATCTAACACAAGTGCCAAGTAAGCTTCACATCCCTTCCTCAAACATCGGTATGCTTGCATTGCCGATACCACATTCACAAGAGGATTCGCACTAACTCCCCTCACTAACACTTTACTTCCCTTACAATCACGGAGTACCGCTCTTTGCCTCTTACAGTCCACTACCGCATTATATTTACTTATCCAATCCATACCCAGTATTAAATCAAACTTATCAAAAGGTCACTCAATTAAATCAACCAGAAACACAATATCCTAAACTACCAATGAACAACCCCTATACACCTTGTTCTCATTCACATTATTCCCCAAAGGACTTGATACACATATGCCATATTTCAAACATTCAGATTAGGCATTCTATCACATATCTTTTTAGAACACACATACGAATGAGTTGATCCAGGGTCAATTAATGCAAATATTTCTACATCATAGAGTAGAAAAGTACCTGCTATAACTTCAGGTGCGTCCTGCTCCTCTCGAGCCTTCATCGCATAAGCCCGAGGTGGTGCCATAGTAGGTCCGTTCACTGTTTCTGAATCAGCTGCACCTCTGGACTGGCCACCTTTGCCTCGTCCTCTACCTCTTCCTCTATTAACTGGAGGTAAATTAGAACCACCTCTGCTCTGTTCCTGCTGATTTCTAGTTACATCATACGCCTTTGGACAGTTGGCTAAGAAGTGCTTAGTACTTCCACATCTAAAACATGCACTGGTTACCTTCCAACATTCTCCTTTATGTCTTTTACCACAGTGGGGACACTCATGCACTTCATTCTTAGTACCATATGTACCTCTACTAGATCCAGATACAAAAGGTGCTCCTCGCTTCTTACCCCTTGTTCTAAACTAAACACAGAGTTTGCCGATGGGGCCATCTGGAAATCTCTTAGTCTCTTGCCAGCATTAGACCCGCCTCAATTATATTTCCTTTTCTGCATCCTTTCCCTTTGTACTCCCAACGACCTCTCAGCACGCATAGCGGCTTGTACTATTCGATAGTAGCTTACATTCTGCTCAGCAGTCAGTGAGATCAGTAACGCCTTAATCTCTTCAATCAGGCCTTCTTCAAACTGCTGACACCTGAACTCCTCAGTCAATACACCTTTTGGTGCATATTTACTCAATCGATAGAACTCCTTCTCATATTCTGCCACAGTCATAGTTCTTTGCCTCAAATTCAAGAATTGCTTCTAGTTGGCCTCTCTATATGCCTTAGTCACAAACTTATTTAGGAACTCTCTTTCAAAGAATTCCCAGGTGATCGGATTCGGAAGCATAGGATACTGCAGAACTAACTTCCACCAGTCGTATGTTGCACACTATAGCAGTTATACTACACATTCTATTCGTTGATCCAGAGGACATTTAATCTCTCCTAGAATCCTCTGCACCTTCTCCATCCAGTATTCTGCTTTTTCAGACACATCCAACCTTGTATCATGAAACTCTTCCGCTCCATGCTTTCTTAATGATTCCTTTAGAGCCTTCAGTACCGTCATTCGATCCAGCACTCTAGCCATGTCTTGTGACATCTTCAACAAAGCCTCCATTAGAACCATCGGAACCTCATTTCCAAAACTGACTGGCCTTGACTGCCCAGACCCCGTCACGTCTACTTCCCGGGGATTAACACTTTCGGCCGTTTCCTCTCTCAAATGATGACTAGGGTTGTCACTAGGTTCCATCAATCTACACAATTTACACAAGGACATCCTCATTTGGTCAACACGTCTATAAACATCCTAACTACCCAATTACCCAGAAAATACTAAACCAGGCTCTGATACCACAACTTGTAATGCTAGTTCTCGACTACTAGATTAGCTTCGCTAATGCGGTTAGGAATAGACGCTACACACAACACAATCACATTTCACTATCCACGATACAGACACACATGCACGCTTTACTATCACAATTTCATGCCAATAATACGAATAATAAAATTTCATCATCAAGCATACATTCTCATGCATCATATATCATAAGTTCCCATAGCATCCGGCATACTCACATACTTACATGTATACAGGCATTCTTTAAGTTTACATTAATTGGTTATAACAACTTTATATAATATCTACTGCTAAAAATAATATCTTACATAACTGGTACAAACACATAGTTAAACCCCCAAAACCTACATTAAAAATGTAGCCCTAATGTTGACCGTTGCTAACACGGATTTGTCCTCCCAAAATCACCTCACGTCAGAACCCGCACGGATTAGAAAGAACCTGTGCTAAGCGATAACGCTTAGTGGGGAACACATATATAACATACAGGCTCAAACATAGCATTAATATTAAACATGCATAATACTAGAATCATGCTTAGGCCTACAAGATTAAAACATTTATATATCATTTCACTCACAGCATTGCCATTAATTCATATTTCCTAAAGCATGCATTGATTGGCATATACAACTATTTAATCACATGTCTGAAAAGCTTACATAGGTTGACATAGATTCGTCAAATACAAAGCATTCATACATCAACTTAACCATTAAGTTTATCTTTATCTTTTATATTTAGGTTTGCCTGCAATTCAAAGACGCGGATAATGGGTATAACATTGGGGCCCTTGAGGTACTATAATTTCATTTTATCCGTGGATACACATATACACATTTGTACCCTAAGGTATAGTAACTCAATATGATCAATATTCCACATTTAAAAATCCAGCAAGGATTTATTTCGCATTGTGATTCCAGAGAAATCAGACGCATTGGGTTGCAGCACTTGACCCTATAGGCATGCCTAACTATCTACTACTTGACTCGCAAGCTAAAGTTGATTAGTTCCATTATTAATTTCATAGTTGTTAAATCCAATAGCGCATACACAAACCTACACCAAATTCTTCACTTTGCATATGTACAACACATTAACAATCCACATTATTCTTTTACTCATCTTACAACTCTTGGATAACTTGCAATTACGTCATTAACCAACAAGTATTTGCATTCTTTAATCATCATATCTATATGTTTATTTGCTTCATATAATCTTGATATCGTGCTCATATAAAATAGCCTCAAACTTGGTTAAAAGCCACACAATTAACGAACCAAAATAACTAAGGGTTACTTGCTAAAACAGGGTACCTCAGGGTCATAACTAATTTGGTTGCCACCGTGACCTACTAAGGTCTTCAAAATAGAATGCAGGCCAAGGTACCTCACGGTCACAACCAATTTGGTTGCCACCGTGACATACTGAGGTCTTCAAAGCAGAATGAAAAAATGAGGTATCTCACGGTTACAACCAATTTTGTTGCCACCGTGACGTACCATGCACTCCCAAACAGAACGCAAAAATGAGGTATCTCACGGTCACAGCCAATTTGGTTGCCACCGTGAGATACTTCACACTTGCGGACAGAATGCCATTTATAGCACCTCATGGTCATAACCATTTTGGTTGTCACCGTGACATGCCATGCTCAGTCAAGCAGAATGGAGTTTCTGCATACCTCACGGTCACAACCAGTTTGGTTGTCACCATGACCTATGCAAAAACACCAAACACTATTGTGTTTTACCTAAGCACAGTTGTGCTCCCTGTCTCAATTCTCAAATCACTATCAAAACCTCAAAACCAATCCCCTTTTTGTCATTCAAGCCAACCCAATCCTTCAATAACTTAACAATTAACACATACCTAATTTCCATGAAGCCAATCTCATCCAAAATACATTAAGTATAACACATACACAATCTCAATACTTAACATACCATTCAAGTATCATAAACACATCACTAGCCTCTAACCTATTCCACATGATACACACTTTTGGTCTTTAAACCTAATCAACTCATTTATTTACTTCATTAAGGATTCGGATTATCAATTTAGTTCACGCTTAATCAAATTACACAGGCAAATACAATCATGCCATTACACACTTAGGGTTAGTTCCCAAACCTCCTCTCTTATGCTCCAATTAAGCTTCCCTTGTATTAGGTTCACCAAGCTTTGCTTTTCCCTTATCCTTCTTGTTCTCTTCTACTATAAATAATATTCCAATTTCCATAATTGGACACAATCATCAATCCTCAATCCAAATCAAACCCAAAACTAGAAAGAGTAGAAGATGAATTACAAATAACCACTTACCTTTCAATTTAATGAACTTAGTTCTTATTCCACTTAGCAATAATCATACAATCAACTTGAGAACTCTAAGAAACCTCACAAAAATAAAAGAAAGAAGAAGATACAGAAATTGCTAAAAATATGCAATTAGTGGCCCTTTTCTCTCTCTTCAAATCAATTTATATGCATGCACTTAGAGGAGGTGGCACCATAAGGAAATGCCACACGTAATCCACCTCAAAGACTGCCCTTTACTTTACCTAATTAACTCATAATTAAGTTAACTAATCCTCAATCAACTTTAATCATGCAAAACTTATAGCTTAGCCACTTAACTTTCTTTGGTTTCTCAATTAGGTCCTTACTTTTATTACAATCAAGTCCCAAGTCACACAATCAATTCACAAACACCCCAAATTAAACCACTTACAACTAGGGTACATTTTCGGCCATTAAAGTAACCACCACGGGTATTATTTAATGCTCAGTACGTAGTTTTATTTGACCGCGTGTAGGTATGCCTTAGGAGTGGAGCAGCATACCTCAGGAGGTTTTTGGGAGCATATCAAAGAAGAAGGATTTTAAGTTGTTTATGTATATTTTGTTGGCATGTATATATTTGGGAAGTTGTGTAGACACCGGGTCCAGAGGCGGTCCAAGATCATAATTACCCGATGGTGAAAGTGATAGTTGCCATAAGTAAAGGTGTAAAACATAATGTCTTCCTTGTCCAAAATTCCCTGTGTCCCTCTAAAAAATTTTCAACCCAAAAATTCACATTGTTACTCTTATTTTTATTTCTGTTCTTTTTTATTTTTTTATTTTTTTTTTATTTTTAGTTTTATGTGTTTTTTACTTTTTTCGCGTGCCATGCGTGGGGGCCGTGCACGCGCGGGGGCAACATGCACCTGCAGGCGCGCACACTGTGGAAGCTGCGCCCGCATGGGACGCGCATGCCCCTGGGGCATGCCTCGCCGAGGGCGCGCCTCGCTGGGCGACGCGCACCCTCTTGGGGCGCGCGTCCTAGGGTTTTCGCGCGAGCATTTTTACCTCGCCTTGTTTCCTGGTCAATTTTCAATCTGTTTTTTCTTTGTTTCTTTCTCGATTTGGTGCATTTTTTGGGTAATGAAAATTAAAAGAACTCTTTATCTCTTCCCATTTTTGGGGCAAGACAGCAAATCAAAAGGAAAACTTGGTTTCCATTTGAAGGGGGCATTTTTTCAAGGATTTTCTCTAAAAAAAAAACTAAAGAGCAGCCGAAGGTTTTGAAAAGCAAAAAAATCTTAGGAATTTCAAAAGCTTTAATTTTTCTTCTTCTTTTCTTCAAGAACATTTTTAGTTCTCGGATGGTTTGAGTCTGGAAAATCAATTTCCTTTGCTCAATCATCCACCAAAAATATTTTCATCAAAAATATTTTCTTGAGTTAACCTATTTTTAAACGCAGATTTTCATATTTTCTTCAAGTGTTTATCACCACAAATTTCGACAAGGAGGACGGATCCAAACACCGCTTTTCTCCAATCTATAAAATTCTTAGGGTAAATATTTTTGGACCCATTCCCATTTATTTTGTTCATTATTCATTATTGTTAATAATATTATTTTCTGTTGTTATTCACATGTTTATTAGATATTTCTAGCCTTTTTCATGTGATTATTATTATTGTTGACATGTTGTTCATTATTTTAATTTTATTTCTTTGTGATTCACGTTGCCTTTTTTTCTCTTCATCATTATTATCATGTTATTATCCTGTTATCATCTTATTTTTATTCTTATTATTATTATTACTATTATTGGTATCTTGTTGCCATCCCGGTTATTATTATTATTATTATTATAATTGTTATTATTTTATAGTGTTAATATTATTAGTATTATTATTCTATGTATATTTTATATTACAATCATTTGTCATTATGATTCTGTTTGTGTTGTTGTTGTTGTTGTTGTTATTATTATTATTATTATTATTATTATTATTATTATTATTATTATTATTATTATTATTATTATTATTATTATTATTATTATTATTATTATTATTATTATTATTATTATTATTCCATCATCATTCTTTATTATCATTCTGTGGTATTGTCATTATTAGTACTATCAATTTATGTTTATTTTGTATTATCATTATTTATCATTATGATTTTTGTTATTGTGATTGCCACTATTGTTGCCATTATTATTATTATTATTTAATCATTGCCATTATGCCATGACTATTTGTTATTATTGTTACTATAATTTTATTGTGGTCATTATCTTGTCTCTGTTTTATTAGTCTTTAGAATTATTACTAATATTTTTTTTTAAAGTTATTTTTTGTGCGGGATTTAAATGTGGTTTGCCTTGCATGAGTGTCCCCGTGACCACACGGATGGGTCACGACGCGTAGGAAACCCGCATCGATTGGGTGAGATCTTTCCTATCCTTTTATGTGTTTATGTTTGCTTGTAAATAAATATTTTAGTTATGCACGCATGAGATAAAAAAAATCATCAAAAACAATTTTACAATTAAATTGGGATTTCATTAACAAAGTGTGGACCAATGTCCCTCGTTTTAGCCAAGGAACGCAAAACATCACGATTAAAATGAAGAGTTAATTTTCTCCAAAATGGGATCACTCATCCCGATTTTTCAAACTAATGATCAAAGCAACTCTTCGATCCCTTTTTAAATAGGAGCGAAGGAACCAATGTTCCTAAACCAAACGTATGCCCCGATTTATGTATGTTTTTCTTATGTTTGATTTTGTTTGTTTGTTTAAATTTATGTTTATACGTTTTGGGCCCTTGTAATTAATTTTGGGGCAATATCATTTAGTTTTCTTTTTGGGATTGTATTCTGTCCTAATTTACGTTTTTCAATCTTCTTTTATTTGGGGTTGTATTCTGCCCCTATTTCTCTTATAATTGTGTGCTTGACATGTTTATTGCTTTCCTTTATCACTTTGTTTACCGCTTTTCTTTATAGCTTTTATTTATTGCTCTTGAATGCTTGCGATGCGCTTTAAATTAAATGTATTAATCGTGTGAGATAAGAGATGGAATTTTAGGAAGTTAAAAACTCATTTATAATTAACCAAAACATAAATAAGAGTGAAGTTCTGAACACCAATCTCTGGTCTAGACTAATAACAGGTTAGAGACCTTTCCCAATTTCTTGTAAATTGGGTGGCGACTCCAAAATACCTCAAAGGTGCCTAAAGGCATCGTGAGGCTAGATGATCCTTCCCAATGTTCTATTGGGAAGGAGGCATCCAAGATGTCTCATGGCCCCCAAGATCAAAAGACGCGAACTAATTCCTCGAATCCTAAATGCGGGTTCAAAGAGGGCCTTTGCTAGATTCGGCGTGCGTCACAGTGGCGACTCTATTGGGGACTGTTTGTGACTTTGCTCTGAAAGTACTTTGGTTAAAGTGTATAATTGAGTTTTTAAAATTTAAAATTCTATCTCTTTTAAAAAATTGCAGTGCATCATTTTAGGGCCTTAGAACTATTGTAATAGCCCAAATTACACCCTAGTAGTATATCGGGTTAATTGAGGTAATTGGATAAAGTCGATTCGAGTTTCTTTGATCAAGGACTCGAGTGTAAGTGAAATAAGGTCCCAATTGAATAAATAAATAATTTTAAAGTGGCTAAGTTATAAATTTGCATGATTAAGATTAGGAGATGGATTAATTAACATTAAGTGAGATTAAATTAACTTTAGCATGATTAAGGGTTTGTGGGTGGATTTTCGGGTCGCTTGAGGAGGTTATGCCACTTCACTCTTTTCATGCAATAAGTTGGATTGTGGTGAGAGAAAGTCTCATTTTCTGCTTTTGATCTTCATTCTTTGGCCATTCCTTATCAAGTTCTTCTTGTTTCTTTGTTTTCTTAAATTGGAACTCACAAATTCTGTTAAGTGATCAAGTGACCCTAAAGTGTATGTCTATTGTCAGTTCAAAGGAGGTAAGTGATCAAGTAATTGGTTTCTCATTTTCTTCTACTCCTTTTCTTGTTATTGGATTGTGATGAGTTGGTAATTAATCCATATTCCAATCCTGGATTTGGTGATAGCTATAGTTGAGGAAGTGAAGGGAATCAAAGGAAAGGAGAAGGTGATTGATCAAGAGGCTAAGTGACTTCTAAGGAGCTAAGGAGAAGAGGTTTGGGACTTTTATGTTCAATAGATGCATGGTTGTGTAGTTGAGAATTCGTATGTGTTCATGTGGTAATTAATAGAGGATATAGTTGAAATATGTATTTGATGTGTGTTGAAACTGTGGATTGAATTGTTATGAGCTCAACTAAAGTATGAACCCTAGTTTAGGGAAAATTCTGCTTATATTTCACCAGATCTCTGTGTAGTCTTTTGGTCATAACAAGAGTTTTAAAACTCTAAATTTAGTGTTTGTTGCACTATTTGAACCATGACTTCCATACCTATAAAATTAACAGAAATGACTATGGGATAATTCTGGCTCTAAGACACCTAAAAATGGCAAAATCAGACGTATCTCTACCTTGGCTGGTTCACTGGAACAGTTTGTACTGTTTAATTCATAACTGATGTTTTATAAGTCCAAATGACTTGAAACTTGTTTCATTTGAAACTTAACATCCTTAGAAATAATTGTTAAAAGGGAGTTTTGCCTAAAAAGGTTACTTAAAAATTGGTTTAGGCTGAACAAAAAAGAGTAGTGAAGCAGTCCTGAGTTTTGCTTCTGTTTTGCTTAATTCTGGTATGTCATGGTCAGAACCAAATGGTTGCCACCATGACCAATTCCAAGACAAGGTAGAATTGAATGTATTTAGACCTCATGGTCACAACAAACTCATTGCCACCGTGACCCTTCCCAATTTTGTGTATTTAGGGTGTTTTTCTTCCCGGAATGCACCCGAACTTCACTACAAGTTCCTATAGATTGTCCAACACACGTCTAACTTTATGAAATGAGCATGTCAATGATATCAATAGCAATTATATGTTAGTGATGCGATGGCATAATAGTTTAGTTATGAAATTATGTGTATACATGCTTTTTAATTATTGAGCTTGACATAGAAACACAAATAGCTTGATCAAGTGTAGCATTTCAAATGGTTTCCCTTAGGTTAATTAAAATGTGCATGAGATTCATTGGGAGCATGTAATAATCATTTGAACATAACTACTTGAGTTGGTTAATTGTGTTGGAATTGATATTATTAAGAAGCTAAAAGGGTAGGAAAACATATGGTTAGAAGCATGATTTGGCTAAGAGGGATATTTGAATTGCATTAAGAAGACTTGGAAATTTATGTGAGGTGTGTGCTGGATAGCACAGCTGTGAGTTGGTAGAACACAGCTATGTTTCGGCAATTTTGCATAGGTCATGATGAAAACCAAATATATTGTCACCGTGAGGTATGCAAGTTTGCATTCTGTTTTGAGAGCTTGAAGTATGTCACGGTCATAACCAAATGGGTTATCACCGTGAGGCACCTCTGTTTTGCATATTGAACAATGAGACTTGACCAATGTTGTATACATGTATGAACAATAATCTAATCAAATTAGACATCATTTATTAAGGACAAGCATAGGCTAAACATTTTGACTAAGCAAGATGGAGTGTATGAGACAAGTAAATGTGGGTTTGCTTGTTTAGTCATGTGTATGTGTATTTCTTAACAGATTAATGTGTAATATTATGCAATGGTGTGGAATAGAACTTGTACTTGTATATCAACATTATTAAGACTTATGTTTTAACAGGATTTTAATGAAGGTGTATATTTAGGTAAGAATGCTTATGAAGAGAATGTGAACGCAATTGTATGCTTGCTAGCATATGTGATCTATTGTGTGTAAGTTAAACCACATACGATTATGTGAATAACGTATATTGTAACTGAAATATAGATAATTAGAAATAATAATTAGCCTGTGAGTCAAGTAGTGGATAGGTAGGCATGCCTATAAGGTCAAAAGTGCGGCCGATAGCGTCTAATTCCTTCGAGGATCTTCTTTCTACTAGAATCTTTAATGGATTCACTGATATTATACTGATTTTACTTGTACCTATGGGTACTGATTGCGAGTATGTATCTTCGGATACAGAATGATTATGGTACAGTCGAGTACTGATTGCGATACCCGTTATCCGCGTCTTTGAGTTGCAGGCAAGGCTAATGATAATATGTGCCCATATAAGAATATTATAAAATGAGAATGTGAATGAGATGTGTTAAGATTTGTCATGTGATGCAATTATGCGAATGTGATTCTTCAGTATGAGTATATATATGTGTGAAATCAAGATGTGTGGATGTCATGACAATATTATGTGCATGTTGTTGTGTGTTAATAAGGCATGACTGTAAAAGCACGATTAAAGTGTATATCTATTAAGTATAGCAAAGCAATGATGAATGTAAACACATAAATGTATGTATATAATGAGTATGAAGCCTGAAAATTAATATGTGCCTCAAATAATTTATATGCCATGAAATATATGTGTGTATATACATTGTATTGTTTCCCCACTAAGCATTATCGCTTAGCACGGGTTTTTCCTAATCCATGTAGGTTTTGAAGCGATTTGATTTGAAGGATAGTCTTGCATTAGCGAAGGTCAACACACTAGGGTTGCTGATAGCATTGGTTTTGGGTAGACTTGTGTTTTGTGTTATGTAATTATTATTTTAGATAGCCTAAAGTGTGTAATATATTAAGTAACCAAGCCTGTAATATTTAAGCTTGTATAAGTGTGTGTGTGTTAGCATGAATGCATGAGCAAGCGTATGATGAGTATAGACGATCAGCTGCATGTGAATGTGATGGAAGCAAAAATTTATTTGCATGGGTTCTTTGTATGCATTTAGATTATGTATATGCAAGAGGAAGTAATTACCGTGTAACGACCATTCTCGACTCCATTAGCTGTGCTAGCTGTGTAATCGGGAATGGTATCAGAGCCAAGGTTTAGTCTTTTCTGGGAATTGGGTAGAATAAGATGTGTATAGTTGTGTTGACCTAATACGGACGTCCATCTTTTATTTTTGATTGATGGATCCTTCCCACAATTCTAGAGAGGCGACTGCGAAAAGTGTTAATCCTCATGAATCTGAGGTATCGGGGTTTGATCAGCCTAGGCCAGCTAATGAGAATCATGATGTGCCAACGGTACCGGTGGAAGCCTTACTCAAAATGTCACAAGACATGATGAGGGTGTTAGATCGAATGACAATGGAAAAGGCTCCACTAGAGTCCATGAGAAAGCATGGAGCGGAGGTGTTTCACGGAACTAGATTTGATGAGTCAAAAAAAGCTGAGTATTGGGTTGAGAAAGTTCAGAGGGTCCTTGGAGAAATAAGATGTCCTCCGGATCAACGAGTTAAATGTGTAGTGTCACTGCTGTAAGGTGCAGCATATGATTGGTGGAAATTAGTCCTTCAGCATCCAATGCTACCAGAACCGGTTACTTGGGAATTTTCGAAAAGGAATTTCGGAATAAGTATGTAACTAAGGCGTATTGAGAGGCAAATTGGAAACAATCCCTGAATTTGAGGCAAGGAGGTATATTTGTGGCTGAGTATGAAAAAGAATTCTGTAGACTTACTAAGTATGTGCCACCTGGCGTGCTAACTGAGGAGTTTAGATGTCAGCAGCTCGAAGAGAGACTGAGGGAGCAAATCAAAGCACTATTAATCTCTATGACTACATCTCAAATTGTACGTTATTATCAGATAGTTCAGGCAATTATGAGGGCAGAGAGATCATTAGAGATTCAAGAAGAGAGCATCCAAAGGAAGAATCCTAACCGAGGAGGTTCACACCCAGGTAAGAGATCCAGAGATTCTCATATGACTTCCCCAGTAGAATAAGCTAATAGTCAAGCTATCAAGAGTAGGAGACAAGAATCCTCTTCTGTATCTGGAACTAGAAGGGGTATATCAGGTAACAAAAGTGAAGTGCCGGAGTGTCCCCATTGTGGTAAGCGCCATACAAGTGAATGTTAGAGGTTGAACGGAGCATGCCTTAGATGTGGCAGCAAAGAACACTTTCTTGCTAACTGTCCTACATCATATGAGGCAATGAGAAATCAACAAGATATGAGTAAAGGTGGATCTAACTTGCCTCGAGATAGTCGAGGAGGAGGTAGAGGACGTGGTCATGGTGGCCAGTCCAGAGGTGGTGCAGTGTCAGAGTCTATTAATTGACCGACTGCAGTACTAGCGGGAGCTCAAGCAAAGAAGGCTCATGGGGAGCAAGATGCGCCTACAATCATAGCGGGTACATTCCTACTCATTGATATAGAAATGTTTGCACTAATTGAATTTGGATTTATGTATTCATATGATTATTATAAGAAGTTACGTGATAAAGTATATGCTGTTGAATGTCTAGAATATGTGGTATGTGTATTTGATCTATAAGAGAACAGTGTAAAAATGAATAAAGTATTTAAGAATATTCAGTGAAGTAATTAAAGATCTATTTTGATGGTACTTTAATGGTACAAATAAAGTAAAGCCTATTCTAAGAAACGAGTGGGTAAATGTGTAGAGAAGTGATTTTAAGCTGCAATGGATTTTGCAGTAAATTAAAAGTAGAAACAAGACTGACTACCTATTGAATGAAGATGGGTTACTGTACTCCTAACAACGGTTATATTCTACTAATGTTATGGAAACCAGAGAAAGACCAATACGTGAAGTGTATAATACACTGTGCGTACAGGCGACAATAAGATGTATGAGAATTTGAAACAACTCTATGGATAATGTAACATCCCCGTCACCCCCATTGGAAGGATGCCGGGTACGCTACCGACACTCACTCACGACACGGCAAACATACATGCATAACCATACATACGTGCACTAAGTGGAAGTATTCATTAACAATAATAATAGAAAACCATGTATCATATATAACCAAAATATAGTTATATACAATATCCAAAAGATTACATCTTAGATCCTTTACAAAAATAATACATATACAAAAAGAATAACAGGAGGAGACAAAAATAAATAACTCTACTCCTATGTGGCCAGCCTGCAGATGCGCGACTCGAACTAGAACCCAAAATCCTGCCACCTACATGGGAAAAGAACCCGTTCTAAGCGATAACGCTTAGCGGGCAGGAAATAAAAACAACAGAACGCTATACAATAATATCATGCATTAATACATAAATATAAACATGCATCATCATACAGAATTCACTATGAATCAGAGGACTGGGATATATAAATCAAAAATCACTATATGAAATCAGAATTGATAAGAGGAAGCACTAAACAATTACACTAACTAGAGTCACACGATATCATAACGCTTCAAACAATAGCCTGAATTTCACCAGTGGAGGATACGGGAACACGACACGGGAGACCGAAGCCTCAAAATATTTTTTATACCCGAAGGTAATGCGGGAGACCGTACTCTCAAAACATTTTATCACTACATGGAGAATGACCATCTCGGAGGCCGGCCGAAAGACCCAAACAACACTATCAGCTGCACTCACTAACCCTTCTTAAGCATGCTTAATTATCTACTACCTTGACACTTCAGGCTCGACAACTTGCTCTTAAACACAACACTATAGAATCAAAGCAAGTCTCGAATCAAAACTCAAACATCATATTTGTTCACCGCTATGACTCTTGTACAATACTGTCAGCAAGACCTAAACACAAACATGTACCACGCAATAGTGAGAAACCGTGCAAAGTGGGGCAAAAGAATCACTTCGAAAAAATAGGGCAGGCAGGAAGGGCTTCTGTCGCCATCGCGACAGAGAGAAGGGAACCCCGTCGTGCGCTCACGACGGAGCACGCTCGGCAGACGCGCACTAGTCCGAACTCTGTCGCGCTCGCGATAGAGACCGGGTGCTCACAATGTCGTTCAGCCTACCGAACTCTCTATCGCGCTTGCGACAAAGGGCTCCTCAGCTACCAAAGGTCATTCCGCACTCTGTCGCGCTCGCGATAGAGCCCAGAATTGCCCAGAAATTGTTCTTCACTGCACTTCCTTCCAACTCATCCAACACCAGAACCACTCAATCATGCACTATCACTTACCTCATCAATCCAAAGCATACCAAGACATGCTAAACATCAATATAAACTCAAATCACATTAATTTACCCAAGAATTTACATTTGAATCACTAAGGCAAACAAATCACGTTTTTCACTTTACCACCAAAGTCACATGCAAATTACTACAACTTAGTCTTGCCAAACCAACACTCTTACTCAACAAAAACATGGATTTACACATACTATAATACTCAAGATCATCCGAAAACCAAGGCATAACACACAACAATCCAAGGAGAAAACAAGGGCAAAACACTCCCAAACTTAAAACACAACAAACAAGCCTTCCAAACCTAAAATGAAGCTTCAATCCGACCTCCACTCTTCAAGCCACCACTTTATCCTTGCCCTTGCTCTTTCTTCTCTCCTCCGATTCTGGCACAAACCCAGTCAAAACACTTTAAGTCAAGCCATTCATTCTGTAGTGTCTGAGAATGTGTCCTAGTAGTTTTGACCTAATTCGGGGGATGTGTGTGTAGTTGAATGTGTATTTTGGGACTTAATTGAATAGATGGAGGACTGGATTGAAAAGATTAGGTATAGTTTAGTGGCTGGAATGCAAATTTTTGCATGGATAATTAAAGGTTGTTTAATTAAGTAAAGATTGAGTAGTTAATAATAAAATAAGCTTAAATAAAGGATGAGTGGAGGACAGGTGTTAAGGGAAGCTTTGTGTGGCTAATTGTGGGGTGGACAACTCACCATTTTGCATGATTTTGTTAAAGGGGAAGGTGGTGATTTCGGTGGGACTTCATTTACTCATTTCTGCATTTCGTTATGTCTTTCTTTTGTTCATTTGTGAGTGAGAGTGTGAGCTGAAGAGTGAGTTGGTTGCATGTTTTGAGTAGCTAAAAACAAGGATTAAGGTTCCAAATTTAGAAGGTAAGTGATTAAATATATATATATTCTCATCATCTACTTCTTTCTTCCTAGTTTTGAATGGGATATTGTTGGATTGAGCTTAAACCTGTAAATTGAATTATTTTGGTAGCTGAGGAATTGAAAAGGGATAAAGGAAAGGCCAAAGTTGGAGAGGCGAGCACTCAACGAAAATAAGAGCTAACAAACCTTAAACGTGTAAATTATGTAAATTGCGTTTGTTGATTTGTTTGATCATGGTGTGTAATTGATGCATGAATATTTTGATTGAGTATAAATGTTCATATAAGTGTGTATTGAAACTATAGTTTGAATTGGGAGAGTTGATTTGGCCAAGTTGGCTATTTTCAAGCTTTACAAGCTTGATTGTTTAAATCTGTTTTTGGAAGTTATACTGACCCCCGTGACTTGTTTATATTATAGGTTGAGTTTTACAACTCCAAAAAGGGTGAGACCAATTGGGTTAGAACCATAAGATCTGCGTCTTTAAATGTTGTAGAAATAGCTCTGTTGATTTGAGGACTCTAAGGTCATCAAAATTGGCCATAACCGTAGTGTCTCTGTTTGGGTCGGGTTACCTGAACAATATAAGTTGTTTAGCTCATATCTGAAGGTATAGATGTCTAATTGACCTGAAACTTATCCCAATTGAAAGATAAGAGATAGGGGAATAAATGTTAAGAAGGGACCTTTTCCTAAAATTGGGTGAAAGACATCGTTTTGGGCTGTACAAAATTGTGGTGAGTTTTGCCCAGTGTCACCACCTCAGGTGGTGAAATAATCTGTCACACTCTTAAATTGTGAAATAATCTATCACACCCTCACGTGGTGATTTCTGCCCAGTGTCACCACCTCAGGTGGTGAAATAGGCTGTCACTCAAAATATCACAGCCTTAGGTGGTGAAACATTCTGGTTGCTTTCTTTCAACATTTAACACTCTTTTTGAATCTCTAAAGCTTCCAATGGATATTTCTTTTAACTTCTAACTCATTAATCATTGAAGATTAATAAAATTAACCTAAAATTCACCTAAAAATAATCCATAAAACCTATTAGCAAAAGTAACAATACATATAATTATGTGAAGAATAGTAATGGAATGATAAATATATGTGTTTGAGCTAGATGTTAAACTCAAGTGATGGGTATATGCCTATGACATGGTGATTCTTGAACTTAACTAAGTATGTAATTAATGACCATGAACACGTAAACGTGAAAAGTGTAATGTGTACGTAAGTGAAGTAAATAGTTGATGTGTTAAGTGCATGTGTAAAAGAGAATGTGATCATGGATGGTATATGTGTTATGAAAATTGATCAATGTGAAATGGATAACATAATTAAATAACTTAAGCCTGCGAGTCAAGTAGTGGATAGATAGGCATGCCTATAGGGTCAAAGTGCTGCAGCCCAATGCGTTTAATGTGTCTGATTCCTTGAGAATCACAATGCGATTACAATGCGTATAATTCTTGCTGGATTTTATTATATGTGAAATGATATTACTGTACCTGAGGGTACCAATGCGTAAATAAGATTTTAATGTGATTATAGTACCTCGGTGGTACCAATGCGAAACCCATTATCCCCGTCTTTGAATTGCAGGCAATTTAATGATAAAATGGAAATAATAATGATACAACCATTATGTATGTTATATTCTGGAATTATGAGATGGGTTGATTAATGCTCTATGTGTATGAGAATGCTAAATAAATCATGACATGCCTAAAATGATACTTAATGTGATATGGTCATTTAAGTATGATCTCTTGCGTATAATGTATGATGTTCTATTTGTGTGATGTATTACTTGTTATGTGCATGTGTTCCCCACTAAGCGTTATCGCTTAGCACGGGTTTACCTTAATCCGTGTAGGTATGGAAGTGAGGTGATCGAAGGACTCTCCCGCATAATAACGGTCAACATTAGGAGTGCTACCAGTGTAGGTTTTGGGGTTTGTGTTATGGAAATTTTGTATAACTATGTATACGTTTGGTATAGCTAATGTGTATACGAGTATGTAAAGGCATGTAATAATATGATGACTAAGTATACTAACTTATGGATTATATATGTATGCTTAGTAAGTGTATGCTTATAGAGAATGATCTATAAGTAATTGGCATGAAATGCATGATAATGTGAATACGAAGTGAGAAATTTTATTATACAGGTTTCAATAAGAGTTTGATGATAAGAAAGTGCATGTGTTCTGTGTGTGTAACGGTCATTCCTGACTAGATTAGCTCAGCTAGTTTAACTGTTGGGAATGGGTGTCACACATTCACTCATCAAAACCAGAAATTAACGAACAAGAAGGAGATGAAGAAACCCAACTCAAACCCAAGTACTTACCTTTAACAATCAGCTCTAAACTCAGGAAATCCAATCTCAAGCTCAAAGAAGCACACAGGGGAAAAATGGAGAGCAGCCAAATGAAGAAAGGAAAGAGAAGAGAGGACGGGGAATAGTGAAGAAAAGAGGGGAATAGGCAGCTTCCACATGAAGCTATCCCATTTCAGCCTTCCCTCTCTCTTCCTATCACTTCACTCCTTTTCTTCATTAATTGCTCACCCACCATGCCATGTGTTATACATCAAATGATCCCATGTGTCCAAAACTCAATTAACTTCCCAACTAAACACCATACACACAAACCACTAGATCACTTCTCATAAAAAACTTTACATACATGGCACCATACTCCACTTACACAATATAATCTCTCCCAATTATTTGCATCCTTGTTACCAAACACCTGCCTCACTAGATAATTCCTCCACTTAACATATTTAATTAATTTCTTAGCAATTAAGTCCTTATTATCCAAATTTTCTCTTGCTCAAATTATTGAAATACCCTTAATTTTTGACTTAACACGCAATTTTCGACTAGGCCCTTTTTGGGTTGTTACAGATAACTGGAAAGGTATCATGTTTGAAAGAGTTTGAACTGCCAGTAAGAAGAAGCAAAAGCGGATATGTGAGAGTTGAACTCTCAGCTATTTTGCCTAATTATGAATTTGGCGAACGAAATTCTTTTTGGGAGGGGAGAATTGTAATAGCCCAAATTACACCCTAGTAGTATATCGAGTTAATTGAGGTAATTGGATAAAGTCGATTTGAGTTTCTTTGATCAAGGACTTGAGTGTAAGTGAAATGAGGACCCAATTGAATAAATAAATAATTTTAAGGTGGCTAAGTTGTAAATTTGCATGATTAAGATTAAGAGATGGATTAATTAACATTAAGTGAGATTAAATTAATTTTAGCATGATTAAGGGTTTGTGGGTGGATTTTCGGGTGGCTTGAGGAGGCTGTGCCACTTCACTCTTTTCATGCAATAAGTTGGATTGTGGTGAGAGAAAGTCTCATTTTCTGCTTTTGATCTTCATTCTTTGGCCATTCCTTCTCAAGTTCTTCTTGTTTCTTTGTTTTCTTAAATTAGAACTCACAAATTCTGTTAAGTGATCAAGTGACCCTAAAGTGTATGTCTATTGTCAGTTCAAAGGAGGTAAGTGATCAAGTAATTGGTTTCTCATTTTCTTCTACTCCTTTTCTTGTTATTGGATTGTGATGAGTTGGTAATTAATCCATATTCCAATCCTGGATTTGGTGATAGCTATAGTTGAGGAAGTGAAGGGAATCAAAGGAAAGGAGAAGGTGATTGATCAAGAGGCTAAGTGACTTCTAAGGAGCTAAGGAGAAGAGGTTTGGGACTTTTATGTTCAATAGATGCATGGTTGTGTAGTTGAGAATTCGTATGTGTTCATGTGGTAATTAATAGAGGATATAGTTGAAATATGTATTTGATGTGTGTTGAAACTGTGGATTGAATTGTTATGAGCTCAACTAAAGTATGAACCCTAGTTTAGGGAAAATTCTGCTTATATTTCACCAGACCTCTGTGTAGTGTTTTGGTCATAACTGGAGTTTTAAAACTCCAAATTGAGTGTTTGTTGCACCATTTGAACGTCCATACCTAAAAAATGTACACAAATGACTATGGGATAATTCTATCTCTAAGACACCTAAAAATGGCAATATCAGACGTGTCTCTACCTTGGTTGGTTCACTGGAACAGTCTGTATTGTTTAATTCATAACTGATGTTTATAAGTCCAAATGACACAATTGTTAAGAAGGGAGTTTTGCCTAAGAAGATCTTTCAGGTATCGGTTTACGCTGAAAAAAAAAGAGTAGTGAAGCAGTACTGATTTTTGCTTCTGTTTTGATTAATTCTGGTATGTCACGGTCACAACCAAATGGTTGACACCATGACCAATGTTGAGACAAGGGAGAATTGCATGTAATTGGACCTCACGGTCACAACAAACTCGTTGCCACCGTGATCGTTCCCAGTTTTGTGTATTCAGGGTATTTTTTTTCCCGAAATGCACCCGAACTTCACTACAAGTTCCTATAGCTTGTCCAACACACGTCTAACTTTATGGAATGAGCATGTCAATGATATCAATAGCAATTATATGTAAGTGATGCGATGGCATAATAGTTTAGTTATGAAATTATGTGTATACATGCTTTTTAATTATTGAGCTTGACATAGAAACACAAATAGCTTGATCAAGTGTAGGATTTCGAATGGTTTCCTTAGGTTAATTAAAATGTGCATGAAAGTCATTGGAAGCATGTAATAATCATTTGAACATAACTACTTGAGTTGGTTAATTGTGTTAGAATTGATATTATTAAGAAGCTAAAAGGGTAGGAAAATATATGGTTAGAAGCATGATTTAGCTAAGAAGGACATTTGAATTGCATTGAGAAGACTTGGAAATTTATGTGAGGTGTGGGTTAGATAGCACAGCTGTGCGTTTGTGGAACACAACCGTGTTTCGGCAATTTTGCATAGGTCACAGTGAAAACCAAATTGATTGTCACCGTGAGGTATGCAAGTTTGCATTCTGTTTTGAGAGCTTGAAGTATGTCACAACCAAATGGGTTGTCACCGTGAGGTACCTCTGTTTTGCATATTAAACAATGAGACTTGGCCAATGTTGTATACATGTATGAACAATAATTTAATCAAAATAGACATCATTTATTGAGGACTAACAAATGCTAAACATTATGACTAAGCAAGATGGAGTGTGTGAGACAAGTAAATGTGGGTTTGCTTGTCTAGTCATGTGTATGTGTATTTCTTCAGAGATTAATGTGTAATATTATGCAATGGTGTGGATTAGAACTTGTACTTATATATCAACATTATTAAGGCTTATGTTTTAACATGAGTTTAATGAAGGTGTATATTTAGGTAAGAATACTTATGAAGAGAATGTGTGTAACGACCCGATTTGGCCCTAAAAGAATTTCGAAATTTTTGTTTGGTAATTCAAGAGTTTGTGTGTATAAGAGAGTGTATTTGAATGAGTTTCTAAGTTGATTAAGGTTAGAAGTTTTGCTAGAAGAAAATTATTTTGAGAAGATGAATAAGTGGCTTGTGTGTGTGGGTTCTGTCGCGAGCACGACAGTGTCACGGGCGAGACAGAATGCTTCCCGTGAAGCTTTCATGAGTTGGACTTTTTGGGCTTATTTGATATGTATCGGATATGTGGCATTGTAGGAGGTTGACACATGGCTACAAAGGAGTGTGACACTTGGCTTTGACTTATTTGGTTATTAGCTAATTAATGCATTAATGAAGTGGTAAGTGGCATTTAAGGGAGTGGCTTGGCATTTATGAGATTTCGTGGGAATTAGTGAGAGGATTTGGCTTTGCTTGGGTTTGACTGGCCACTTTCTTACTCTCTTTTCATTTTTCTGCTTTTGGCCCTCTTGGTTCTTCTATCTTTCTTGGCTTTCAGGTTTTTGCCGTGCTCCATTCTCTTTTCTTTTGTTCTCTTTTTTATTTGCTCCTTAAGAGAGTTACTTGGAATTGTTTGAAGAGAGTGAGATAAGGGTTGATTGGTTCTTGAGAAAAGGGTAAGTAGTGTGATTTTGATAGTATTGGTCTTCTTCTTTTGGGTTTTCTTTTGATTTAACATGAAATTAAAGGATTGATTCTTGGATTGTCTTTGTAAGATTTTGTTGAAGCTGGGGATAAAAGACTGGACAAAGGCAAAGAGAAGAGTGGAATTGAGTAAAGAGAGCATCGCTCAAGCTACCTAAGGTCGGGATCGTGTGTGATTTTAGCTTCGGTTCATTTTGATTACTTGCTGTGTTTTGTGATATATGTGTATATATGTTTAAGATATATGTGTGTATATATGTTTATGAGTATGTGACTTGATCATATGAGTGTGTGTTGATGATAAAGTTTAGTTTTGGCAAATTCTGTTCATGTTGCATCTGACCTCTGTGAAGTGTTTTTATCATAAGTAGAGTTCTAGACCTCTAAATTGAATGATTCTTGAGCCATTAGAACCGTGATGTCAATAAATATAAAAGTCTCAGAAATGACCTTTAGCAAATACTTGCTCTAAATCTTGAAAATTGGCCAAAATAGAGGTGCCTCTACTTTGGCCGGTTCATTTGACCAGTTCAGATTGTGTAGATCATACCTAATGTTATAGATGTCAATTTGACCTGAAACTTGTTCCATATGAAATATAACTTCCTAGGGAACATATGTTAAGAGGATGTTTTGCCTAAAATTGACGTTTAGATATTGGTTTAGCCAATACAAGTTGTAGGTGAAAAGTAGTCTGGTAGAGGGTAGCTACTGTTGCGAGCGCAACAGAACATGTCATGAAAGTGATTTTCTTCTTGATTTAGAGCCTATGGTTGGCATGGATCAATTCCCCACCTTTACCATCAACTAATTTGTATATTTTTATATGTTTTTCTTCCCAAATTGAACTCGTATTACACCGAAACAATTTCGGGGTCTACACCATGCATGTTTAGGTTTATCAACCGCTATGGCATGAGAGTTTAACAATGGAATTAAATGTATACATGCTTTGCTAGGTTCGACGCACGTCACAAGTTGGTATATGTTTTTGTATATGTATGAATATTTTAGTATCGGTATTTCTCTGTGATGAATGGATATTCTAGACTGTTGATGGTATGAGATATGTGATATTATTGTTGTGCCCTTGTCGGGGATGCGGCTGTTTGAATTTGCAGATTTGGGTAGGTAAAAATACAAGCCGTTATACTTCCAGTAACATTAGACAGTTATAGGTTAATCGACAACTTAAATCTTAAGGATAATAATGGTTAAGTGAATGTAATGTTTAATGTGGAAAAAAATTTACCCTCAAATTTTCATTAGAGTGAAGTTAACGTTCATTATTAGAAAACTATTTTGTTCAAATTATTATTGCAATACAATAAGCAAAAGGAATAAAAATAAAGACTCAGATTGAGAAAAAAAGACAATTTCATTGATTTCAATTCTAAGTACAAAAAGTTTAAGTTTACAATTCGAAAGAAAAACCCTATTCTAAACATCTTTATCTGCATCTTCTCCTTCCTTAGGGTGTCGTTGATCGATAGCTCATCATCCTATTCCTCAAGAGGAACTTCAGGCCGGGTGTGACGCCCGATCCCTAACGACAAACTAGCTCAGCTAATCTTAGTTAGAGAAGGTCGCACACACACACGGAAACACATGCGGAAACTGAATAATAAAATTTCATCACACACTATTTTAATTCATGCATCACATGCCAACTACTATTAGTCACACTCCTTAGCTATTCACATGACACACATACATGTGGGAGGTTACATCCGTGATTACTACATTATTACATGCCTTTACATATTCAGAATACATATTAACCATATAAAACTTATACAAAAGTCCCAAAGAACATTTCCCCCAAACCTACACTATATACTTCCTATTGTTGACCGTACCAAAATGCGGGGGACGTCCTTCAGTCACCTCTCGTCCGTACCTACACGGATTAGAGTAAATCCATGCTAAGCGATAACGCTTAGTGGGGAACTCATACATACAGTATATAATTTATCACACATCAGAATCATCATACATAACATGCTAATAATCATGCCAGATTAACCATTACTATATTCAATCATAAGGCATCAATTACTTATTCACATTTCCATACTTCCTTGTATCACAATCACTTCTGGTTTATTTAATTAACTTTTAGCCGACTAACCAATTAGCCTTTTTGCCACTTTGCCTGCAATTCAATGACGCAGATAACGGGTATCGCATCGGTATCTCTCAGATACCAGTAATCTCATCGAGACTACTTTTTCACATTAGCACCTTCTGGTGCTTCATATCACATTAGTACCTTCTGGTACCTTTCATCATTCCACATATAACACAATCCAGTAAGGATATTCGCATTGTGATTCCCATGGAATCAGACACATTTAACGCATGGGGCTGCAGCACTTGACCCTATAGGCATGCCTAACTATCCACTACTTGACTCGCAGGCTTAAGTTGCTAAACACATTATTCAGTTCACTTTACACTTTACACATTTGTATTAGCACACAGCCATACATTTCATTTGCTTATTCAATATACTTTCAAATTCAGTCTTCACATTTAATATTCACATAACTTATCCCATTCAGAAGTCATCATAGTTGTATGCATTTATAGATCACTTAACACATATACATTACTTACTCATGCTGTCCTTCATTTCAGCTTAAAGCCATTCCATTTGATTGACCAAACACATTAGGATTATATTGCCAAAACAGGGTGGGTCACGGTCACAATGGATTTCATTGTCACCGTGACATATTGAAGTCCAAAACAGAATGCAAATTGGGGACATGTCACAGTCACAACCAATTTCATTGTCACCGTGATGTGTTCCCAACTCTCGGCAGAATGCAACCTGAGGGTATGTCACGGTCACAATGAATCCCATTGTCACCGTGACATATTCTCACTTTGCAAAACATAATGCTCCCTTGGGTACCTCACGGTCACAATGAAGTTCATTGTCACCGTGACATACCAAAATCCATTAGGCAGAATTGAACTCAAGCATACCTCACGGTCACAATGGATTTCATTGTCACCGTGACCTATGCAAAAACACCATAACATGGTTATGTTTTTCAGTCCATTTCTTCCTTCTCATTAAGACTTCAAATCTCATTCTCACTTTTGGCAATCCACCCAAATACATCAACCACACAATCAATAACACATACCTGATTTTCCCTTCTTGTTTGGCATTCAATAATAGTACAAATCATAACCACTTTCAAGCACTTTATCACAATCATTTTGCTACTATAATCATACAATTTAGCATCACATAATTCATGCTCAACCTTCAATTTCACATATCATGCAATTCAGTTCAAGACCCTATTTAACCAACACTAATCACATATTCATACAATGAGGGTTTGTTCCCAAACCTCATCGCCTTAGCTCCTAATTACGACGGACGCTCGGCTCGCCGATTACAGCCTTTCCTTTATCTCTTTTCACTTCTTCAGCTAACAAAACAACACAGATGCTCAAGCTCAAACTCAAACCAATAATATCCCATCCAAACCAGCCCAACCAAGAAGAAAGAGTAGAAGATGAGATTATGCACTTATTCACTTACCTCTTAGGTTTAACCCTCAATTCTTGATCCAATTAGCTATATGCGCACAGTTACAATTAGCCACTAAACCACTCTCATCCTCACTCACGGGAACAAGAAGGAAGCCAAAGCCAAAATACAGAAAATATCTAGGTTACCAAATGAAACTCTTCCATCTTAACCCACACTTGTATGCAAAGGAAGAGGTGGCAACCTCTCAAGAAGCCACACGGAAACCACTTCCTCAAGTCTGCCTCCACTTCCAATAAATCAAAGTTATTATATTCTTAATTAATCTTTCCATTAACTAATTAACTAGCCTTTAACTCATGCTTAGCACAAACATTCATAATTACCTTTTAAATCCCTTAACTAAACTTCTTTCTTTCAATTAAGTCCAATGCTACACACATATGCCAAATTAGGTTAATTCTCTTAGGGTACAAATCCGGCCATGACAACTCTCCCCTCCTTAAAGAATTTCGTCCTTGAAATTCATACCTGAGTGGAATAGTTGTGGATGCTGTTCTCGCATAGCCGCTTCTGATTCCCAAGTTGCTTCTTCAACACCGTGGTGCTGCCAGAGTACTTTCACGAGTGGTATCTGCTTGTTCCGAAGTTGTCTGACTTCTTTTGCTAAGATCACTATTGGCTTTTCATCATAAGTGAAATCTGACTGCACTTCCACTTCTGGTAGAGATAGCACATGGGAATCATCTGACCTATATTTCCTTAACATAGACACATGGAACACATCATGTAGCTTAGCCAAAGTCGGAGGCAAAGCCAACCGATAAGCTACAAAACCTACTCTCTCAAGCACTTCGTATGGCCCAATAAACCTTGGACTCAGCTTCCCCTTTTTACCAAATCGCAGTACCTTCCTCCAAGGAGACACTTTCAGAAACACTTTATCACCTACACTGAACTCAATATCTCTTCTCTTCAAATCAGCATACGACTTCTGTCTGTCACTTGCTGCCTTCAATCTTTGCTGTATGATTTTAGCTTTCTCTTCTGTATCACGAACCAAATCTGGCCCTATGACTCTGCTTTCATTCAATTCTGTCCAGCAAATCGGTGAACGACATTTCCTTCCATACAAAACTTCATACGGTGCCATACCAATACTGGTCTGATAACTGTTGTTATAAGCAAATTCTATAAGTGGAAGATACCTATCCCAACTCTTAGAGAAACCCAAAACACACGCTCGCATCAAATCTTCCAAAACCTGAATAATTCTTTACGATTGTCCATCGGTTTGTGGATGGAAAGCAGTACTGAAATTCAATTTCGTACCCAACGCTGCCTGTAAACTCCTCCAAAATTTAGAAGTGAATCTGGGATCCCTATCAGAAACAATAGACAAAGGTATCCCATGCAATCGAACAATTTCTCTTACATACAATTCAGCCAACTTCTCCATAGAATAATCCATCCGAACAGGTATAAAGTGAGCTGATTTCGAAAACCTGTCCACAATAACCCATACTGCGTCTTGCTGTCTTGAGGTCAGAGGCAATCCAGTAACAAAATCCATCGTGATATTTTCCCATTTCCATTGGGGAATAGGGAGTGGATGTAACATTCCCTGGGGCACTTGATGCTCCGCTTTAACTTGTTGACAGACAAGACACTTAGACACATATTCCACTACATCCTTCTTCATCCCTGGCCACCAATACAACTGTTTCATATCTTGGTACATCTTGTTTCCACCTGGATGCATTGTGAAAATTGTATTATGAGCCTCGTGCATCAATCTCTTCCTTAATTCTTTATCATTGGCCACACACATTCTATTCTTATACAGCAGTATTCCCTCTTCATTCACTGAATAGTCAGTCTTATCCATATCACCAACTGACTGCAGAACTTGTTGCAATCTCCCATCACTTCTCTGAGCAACTATTAACTCATCTTTCAGAACCGGTCTTGCTTTCAACTGTGCTAATAAAGCTCCATCTGCAGAAAACCTCCACTCAATCCGCTTTAGCTGTAATGCTGAAATTGACTTCCTACTCAAAGCATCGGCCACCACGTTAGCTTTTCCCGGATGATAATCCACAATACAATCGTAATCTTTAAACAACTCGAGCCACCTTCGCTGTCTCAGATTCAGTTCCTTCTGTGTAAGCAGATATTTCAAACTCTTGTGATCCGTGTAAATTCTACACTTCTCACCATACAGGTAATGTCGCCAAATCTTTAAAGCAAACACTACTGCAGCCAATTCCAAATCATGAGTCGGATAATTCTGCTCATGCGGTTTCAATTGCCTTGACGCATACGCTATCACCTTCCCCTCTTGCATCAATACACAACCCAATCCGACACCTGAAGCATCGGTATACAACACATACTCTTTACCAGTCATAGGCTGTGTAAGAATCGGTGCTTCTACGAACATCTTCCTCAACCGATCGAAACTTGTTTGACATCTTTCAGACCACTCATATTTCACTCCTTTACGTAACAATCTTGTCAACGGTGAAGCTATTACTGAAAATCCTTTCACAAACCTTCTGTAGTATCCAGCCAACCCTAAGAAACTGCGAATCTCTAACACATTCTTAGGCGGTTTCCAATTCACAATTGCTTCTATCTTAGTTGGATCCACTTTAACTCCTTCAGATGAGATCACATGACCCAGAAATGATACCTCTTTGAGCCAGAACTCACACTTACTGAGTTTGGCATACAGCTGATGTTCTTGCAAAGTCCGAAGTACAACTCTCAAATGCTGTTCGTGCTCCTTTTCATTTCTTGAATATACCAAAATATCGTCTATGAACACAACCACAAACTGATCCAAGTACGGTCTGAACACCCGATTCATTAAATCCATGAATGCAGCTGGCGCATTGGTTAACCCGAATGGCATTACTAGAAATTCATAATGCCCATAACGAGTTCTAAACGCGGTCTTAGGTACATCTTCCTTCTTTACTTGCAACTGATAATACCCTGAACGCAAGTCAATCTTTGAGAATACCCCGGCTCCCCTTAACTGATCAAACAAGTCTTCAATTCGAGGTAAAGGATACCTATTCTTTACTGTTACTTTATTCAGCTGTCGATAATCAATGCACATTCTCATTGTACCATCTTTCTTTTTAACAAATAACACTGGTGCTCCCCAAGGAGAAACACTAGGTCTAATAAAACCCCTGTTCAGTAATTCTTGCAACTGCTCCTTCAATTCCTTCAACTCAGTTGGAGCCATTCTATAGGGTGCCTTAGATACCGGTACAGTTCCTGGTACCACGTCAATTGATAACTCAACTTCTCTTATTGGTGGTACACCGCTCAATTCTTCAGGAAACACGTCAGGAAACTCTCTGACTATTGGTATCTCTTGCATCTTTACCTGCTCTCTCTTACTATCTAATACCAGGGCCAAATAAGCTTCACATCCTTTTCTCATACACCGACAGGCTTGCATAGCAGATATCACATTCACAAGAGGATTAGTACACACTCCTCTCACTGTCGCTCTGTTTCCCTTACCATCAGAGAGTATAACCATTTTCTTCTTACACTTAACATCCGCATCATACTTAGCTAACCAATCCATACCCAGAATCAAATCAAACTCATCGAACGGTAGCTCAATCAAATCCGCTGGAAACATTATACCTTGAACTTCTAATGCACAGTTTCTATATACCCTGTTCACATTAACACTACCTCCCAAAGGGCTAGACACACAAATATCATATTTTAAACATTCCACTATAGGCATCTTTTCACATATCTTTTTATCACATACATATGAATGAGTTAAACCAGGATCAATAAGTGCAAACATTTCCACACCACAAAGTAGAATAGTACCTGCTATCATCTCAGGCGCATCCTGATCCTCTCGTGCCTTCATAGCATAAGCCCGCACTGACGCCGCATCAGGTCTATCCACAATCTCAGAATCGACTGCACCTCTGGACTGACTACCTCTGCCACATCCTCTTCCTCTTCCTCTGTTCATAGAAGGTAAGTTTGAACCACCCCTACTCTGCTCTTGTTGATTTCCTGACATCTCATAAGTATTCGGGCAATTAGCAATGAAATGCTCAGTGCTCCCACATCTATAACAAGCACCCGACACTCTCCAGCATTCTCCTCTATGCCTTTTTCCACAATGAGGACACTCATGAACCTCACTTCTATTACCAGATGTTCCTCTTCCAGAACCAGATGCTGAGGGAGCGCCTCGCTTCTTACCTCTCGCTGCAGAACTGAACCCTGATTCCGCAGGTGATGCCACATGAGAATCTCTTGATCTTTTCCCCGTCTGGGAACCACCTCTATTCGCATTCCTCCTTTGTCTCCATTCTCTTTGGGCTCCCAAAGTCCTTTCAGCTCTCAAAGCTGCTTGTACAATTCGATAGTAACTTATATTCTGCTCTGTTGTTAAAGAAATCAGCAAAGCTTTAATTTCCTCAATCAATCCATCCTCAAACTGTTGACATCGCAACACATCAGTTAACACACCTTTCGGCGCATATTTGCTTAAGCGACAGAATTCTGCTTCATACTCCGCCACTGTCATAGTCCTCTGTCTCAAACTCAAGAACTTCTTCCAATTTGCCTCTCGATGTGCTTTAGTAATATACTTGTTCTTGAATTCTTTTTCAAAGAACTCCCAGTTTAATGGTTCAGGAAGCATCGGATTCTGCAGGACCAACTTCCACCAATCATATGCAGGACCTTGGAGTAATGACTCCACACATTCAACCCACTGATCTGGAGGACATCATATCTCCTTAAGAATCCTTTCCACCTTCTCAATCTAGTACTCTGCTTTTTCTGACTCATCTAACCTTGTACCATGAAATTCCTCTAAACCATGCTTCCTCAAAGATTCGATTGGGGCTCTTGGCGCCATCATACGTTCCATCACTCTCGCCATATCTTGTGTCATTTTCATCATGGCTTCCATAGGCCCAAATGGAATCTCATTCCCATAGCCAACCGATCTAGACTGCCCAGACCCTGTCACCTCAGCTTCACGAGGATTCACACTTTCGACAGATTCCTCACCGGTATGCCTTCCAGAATCCATCTTACTACACAGATTAAACAAGGACTTCCGCATTAGGTCAACAAACTATACACATCTTATCTACTCAATTCCCAGAAAAGACTCAACCTAGGCTCTGATACCACAACTTGTAACGCCCGATCCCTAACGACAAACTAGCTCAGCTAATCTTAGTTAGAGAAGGTCGCACACACACACGGAAACACATGCGAAAACTGAATAATAAAATTTCATCACACACTATTTTAATTCATGCATCACATGCCAACTACTATTAGTCACACGCCTTAGCTATTCACATGACACACATACATGTGGGAGGTTACATCCGTGATTACTACATTATTACATGCCTTTACATATTCAGAATACATATTAACCATATAAAACTTATACAAAAGTCCCAAAGAACATTTCCCCCAAACCTACACTATATACTTCCTATTGTTGACCGTACCAAACTGCGGGGGACGTCCTTCAGTCACCTCTCGTCCGTACCTGCACGGATTAGAGTAAATCCATGCTAAGCGATAACGCTTAGTGGGGAACTCATACATACAGTATATAATTTATCACACATCAGAATCATCATACATAACATGCTAATAATCATGCCAGATTAACCATTACTATATTCAATCATAAGGCATCAATTACTTATTCACATTTCCATACTTCCTTGTATCACAATCACTTCTGGTTATATTTAATTAACTTTTAGCCGACTAACCAATTAGCCTTTTTGCCACTTTGCCTGCAATTCAATGACGCGGATAACGGGTATCGCATTGGTATCTCTCAGATACCAGTAATCTCATCGAGACTACTTTTTCACATTAGCACCTTCTGGTGCTTCATATCACATTAGTACCTTCTGGTACCTTTCATCATTCCACATATAACACAATCCAGTAAGGATATTCGCATTGTGATTCCCATGGAATTAGACACATTTAACGCATGGGGCTGCAGCACTTGACCCTATAGGCATGCCTAACTATCCACTACTTGACTCGCAGGCTTAAGTTGCTAAACACATTATTCAGTTCACTTTACACTTTACACATTTGTATTAGCACACAGCCATACATTTCATTTGCTTATTCAATGTACTTTCAAATTCAGTCTTCACATTTAATATTCACATAACTTATCCTATTCAGAAGTCATCATAGTTGTATGCATTTGTAGATCACTTAACACATATACATTACTTACTCATGCTGTCCTTCATTTCAGCTTAAAGTCATTCCATTTGATTGACCAAACACATTAGGATTATATTGCCAAAACAGGGTGGGTCACGGTCACAATGGATTTCATTGTCACCGTGACATATTGAAGTCCAAAACAGAATGCAAATTGGGGACATGTCACGGTCACAACCAATTTCATTGTCACCGTGATGTGTTCCCAACTCTCGGCAGAATGCAACCTGAGGGTATGTCACGGTCACAATGAATCCCATTGTCACCGTGACATATTCTCACTTTGCAAAACAGAATGCTCCCTTGGGTACCTCACGGTCACAATGAAGTTCATTGTCACCGTGACATACCAAAATCCATTAGGCAGAATTGAACTCAAGCATACCTCACGGTCACAATGGATTTCATTGTCACCGTGACCTATGCAAAAACACCATAACATGGTTATGTTTTTCAGTCCATTTCTTCCTTCTCATTAAGACTTCAAATCTCATTCTCACTTTTGGCAATCCACCCAAATACATCAACCACACAATCAATAACACATACCTGATTTTCCCTTCTTGTTTGGCATTCAATAATAGTACAAATCATAACCACTTTCAAGCACTTTATCACAATCATTTTGCTACTATAATCATACAATTTAGCATCACATAATTCATGCTCAACCTTCAATTTCACATATCATACAATTCAGTTCAAGACCCTATTTAACCAACACTAATCACATATTCATACAATGAGGGTTTGTTCCCAAACCTCGTCGCCTTAGCTCCTAATTACGACGGACGCTCGGCTCGCCGATTACAGCCTTTCCTTTATCTCTTTTCACTTCTTCAGCTAACAAAACAACACAGATGCTCAAGCTCAAACTCAAACCAATAATATCCCATCCAAACCAGCCCAACCAAGAAGAAAGAGTAGAAGATGAGATTATGCACTTATTCACTTACCTCTTAGGTTTAACCCTCAATTCTTGATCCAATTAGCTATATGCGCACAGTTACCATTAGCCATTAAACCACTCTCATCCTCACTCACGAGAACAAGAAGGAAGCCAAAGCCAAAATACAGAAAATATCTAGGTTACCAAATGAAACTCTTCCATCTTAACCCACACTTGCATGCAAAGGAAGAGGTGGCAACCTCTCAAGAAGCCACACGGAAACCACTTCCTCAAGTCTGCCTCCACTTCCAATAAATCAAAGTTATTATATTCTTAATTAATCCTTACATTAACTAATTAACTAGCCTTTAACTCATGCTTAGCACAAACATTCATAATTACCATTTAAATCCCTTAACTAAACTTCTTTCTTTCAATTAAGTCCAATCCTACACACACATGCCAAATTAGGTTAATTCTCTTAGGGTACAAATCCGGCCATGACACCGGGTGATCGAATCGGCTAACCAGCTGAGTTCAGCTCCAAGAAAGCTTCTTTCACACTTGACTGTAATATGAGCTAAAAGATCACTCTGGGCATCGCTCAGCTCATCTAGTATGGTTTCCTCTTGATTAGCCAACTCTTTTTGATGGGCTTCATGCAAAAAGTGCTGCCTCTCTTCGAACTGCTACTAGATGGATTCCAAAGAGCTCATTTTTTCTGAAGCTCCTCTATTCGAGCAAAGACTCGAGAATACTCAGAGGAGAGCAGTGAATCTTTAAAGAAAGTTGACGATTCTCTGAAGAAAGATGAGAGTTCTCATAATTGAGCTGAGAAATCTGCGAAATGAACTGGTTGTTCTCCGATTGGAGAATATTAGCATCCTTTGCCAGAAACTCTAGCTTCTTATTTAGCTCCTACTCCGATCAAATTTTCTCATTCAACACCTCCTTAATGTTCAAGCTTTCAGCATAGAGGCGCATCCTTCTTTGGACCACCTATTCAAGATCGAAAATACCAAGTTAAAAAAAGTTAAAGTTAGAAGAGAAGAACTGCTCAATGAGTAATGAAGACACTCACCTCAAAAGCTTTTTGATGCAGCTCAGCTACCTCTCTAGTAGCTAATGTAACCCAGTTCATCTCCTAAAAGTCCTTTTTGGACACTAAGCCATTTTGGGGATTTTGAATGGAATACCCCTCTCCAAACTTTTGAGCTAAGAACTATTTTAAAAAAAAAGAGACCTAAGATCAAGAGTCGAGGTAATAGCTGAGGCCATAGTAGAAGAACCTTCGGGCTCCTTGAACAAAGTACAATCAGTGGAAACCCTCACGATGGCACGGAGGTTGGGATGTCCTCCATTGGCATTGAAGCAATTGGTTGAGCAAGAGGAGAGGAATGAGGAGTGAAAGCAGGAGTAAGAGTTTGCTCTTCAATAATAACAATAATGCTCGGGGCGGTCTCAAACTCATAAGTCTTCTTCAACCTCTTCAGCTTGACAAGACGAGTAGATTGATCTACCCCTGTTTTCAACTTCTTCCTCAATTTAGCCTTCGCTTTTTTTTTTTAGTTTGCTCAGCTAGTTTCTTCGATAATTGGGAAGGATCTATAAAAGTTGCAAAATCAAACAACTAGATAAATATTTAACTTAGAAATTTTTAACCTAAATGTAAACTAACACATGCATGCACATGAATGACTTTTCCTATGGTCCTAAAGGTTCATGTTTTACCCCATGGCTCGGTTTGTCCAAAAAAGCAAGCAAGATTGCCGAGTTGGTAGGATCCTTGGAATTTTCCTCCACGTATTTCATCAGCTTCTCAATGTCAGGTCAAAAGATTTGGAGGCCAAATACCATGTCATTGAGCAACTTGGCTTTATCAGATTAGTAAAGGCTGACCCTAAGCCTCCCTTTTCCTGATTAGGAAAAATTTCTCTTTGAATCCCTTCATAAAAGATGTAAGAGAGAATAGCTTCCTATTGTGCCTATTGGTGAAATAGTATTATGTCCCATCCTTCTGACGGGACAGGTAGAAGAAGTACGTGAAGATTTCGAGCATTGGAGCCAACTTATACTGCCTACACAACAATTTAAAGCAGGCGAGCATTCTTTACTCATTCGAATTTAGCTAGTTAGGAGTGATTCCATAGCACTAAATAACGATGATGTCGAAGGCATAGAATGAAAGCCTCAGGCCACAATCTAAGCTGGGAAAGTGGCAGACCAACTACTCATTTTGGTTCTCGTCAAACGGCCCATTCGACATTGGCATAAAGAGTAGATAGGCCATAACAAAAACATCTTTAGGCAATTCATATTTTTCCTTTAATGTTAGCTACCTCTGAATGTACCAATTTTTAATGTCTACCTATAGGGTCCCTAATGGCATATGGCCCTAAAAAGTTTGTGTCCAATTTTGAGTTACTTTCAAAAGACATTTTTAATGGAAGAGGATTAGAAATAGGTCTGTACAATTCATTCGGTATCTTGTAAGATTTTAGTAAAGCCTAATAAAGATAAAGATGATAAAGAAGAAGAATATGAAGAAATAGAAATAAAAGACATGCAAGTAAAAATTACTTGCATAAAAAGATTTCTGAAAGGGCTTGAAACAGATGAAGAACTCAAAGAACTTGAGAAGAAATTAAATAAAGCTTGAAGATTTCAGAGAAAAGAAGTTGAAGCTTTTTACAAAAGTGGAAAATTGAAATGAGTTTACCTATTTATAGGAAAAAGGGTGACTTTCTCAACAAGCCAATCCAAGCATTCAATACGAGTAGTCACATGTCAATGCATGATTGACTAACCCAAAGAATGAAGCATTGCCATAATGAGTGCGTCTGACCAAATGTCTACCATTAATGCGCTGATAGCTAACTCAACGATTGGAAATGTGAAAATATAAGCTCAAATTTTGAAATTCAATTTAAATTAATTGAACCGCAAAGGCTTTAATGTTATTTTTGCTATTAATCTGATCAAATCTTTTCAAAGGGGACAAATTATAATACCATTATCAACTGGGTTTAAATTAATCTCATCCCAAGGCCCAAGTCAAGCCAAAATCTAGTCAAGTGGAAAGCCCAATGCATGATAAATGGACCCCCAAGAAGCCAGAGAGCTGGTGGCACAAGCTCTCCGATCGAACTGGCAGGGCATGCCCCTTGTCAAAGTCCACTGACACACTTCAGTGCCCATGCCTCCTACCTGCTTCCTGTCATATCGTTGCTCACCTGCTCTAACACTAGAGCAGATCTACTCCTAGTACTCAAGTGGTTTCTCACATCCACTATAAATAGCCCAAGACACTATAGAACCAGGTATTGAATCCTTAAGATTCTCTCTCTACATTCTCTCTCTAAAAGCATTACTAAATTAAACTTTGGAGTGCTTACACCTAGTTCGATCGGGCTTGTCTTATTGCAGATATAAAATCTCTTGCTGGTCCAATCGGCTCACACCTACCATCCGGCCTCATTTAACTTTTGATCTTTCAGAACTTATCAATAGAGAAGATAGCACAAGTGCGTATCGATCATTGGCTGATGTAGTTCAACCAAAATTTGATACCACTGATAAAAAGGGTTGTAGTGCTTATGAGCTTCTCGATCTTTTTGATAATCATTTGATCAAATTCAATAAAAAGAAGCTCTCTCATATCGCTTTAGTCTAGTGCAATGGGAAATGGTATCCTCCCACTTCAGATTTTTATAAGCTTAACATTGATGTTACTTTCAAAGCTGCTGCTAGTTTAGATGGTGGGGGCATGGCTGTTAGAGATGATCAAGGCCAAGTTATTGTGTTAGTAGGTTGGAGCTTTCATTCTCATGGTCTATAGAGGCACTAGAGGTGTCAACGTTGCTATATAAACTCCATTTGGCTTGAGATTGTGGAATTAAAAAAATAATTGATGAGTTAGATTCAAAGGTGTTGATTGACAATTTGCATAAGTTTTCATCTCCTCTAGATAGAACGGGTCTTCTTTATGATGATATTTTTAATTTGGTTAAAGAATTTGATGTGGCTTCCTTTGTTTTAGTGAGTAGATAATGTAAAAGATTAGCTCACCATCTTATTATGTAAGGTTCATTCTTAGAGGATTAAGTAGTTTTAACGGAGGATGTTCCCCTTTTTGTATGGCAGCTTGTGTCTGAGGACTTATCCTCTATTTCTTTTCTTAATGAATTTCAAGTTTCATAAAAATAAAATAAATATAAATAATTATTTTTAAATTTAATTTAAAATATTAAATTAAAAAATAATTAACATTTTTATTTTAATAAATTTTATATAAAATTATCTTTCTATTATTTTGTAAACTTTTCATCATGCTAAATAAATTAAATTAAAAAATCATAACTGATAAATAATAAATTTTAATATTAAATTTAACAATTGTAGTTTTAAAATGTTAGATTATAACCTGAAAAATAATTCATTAACTAATTAAGTTAAATTAAATTATTAATTATTTTTGATAAAAATATTAAATTATTTTTTTATTTGTTAAATATTTTCTAAAATTAAATTAAAATAAATTAGACAAGTATGGTTGAATAAAATTAGTGAATAGACCTGACAATTTTTTATTCGACCCAATCTGCCTGAAAGTTGTGATCCGAGCATGAAAGAAATTTGGATGACCCAAGAATTTTTGGGTCCAATACTATCCAAATCAAATCCAAAAAATTCATCCAAAATACTTGAAATCCAACCTGACTTGAACTTCGGTCACGGTTTTATAGTAAATAGTAACATATTTGATCAAGTTTGATCATAGTGAAAGTTGACCTGGATACCAAAAAAATCAAACCAACCAATATCATGAGTTATATATGATGTCAATTATATATTTTAAGAAGGGAGATAAAAAAAGTCAAAATTGACTCGAAACACTAAAAAAGTCAAAACCGAACTGGTTAAATAAAAATCGAATCAAATATATCAAATTACTTATGGTTTGATTTTCAATTCCGATCCAATTTTCAGTAGTAATTGTGACTTGAGACTTAGTCCAAAACCGCTCAAAAAATAAGTTACCAGAGTCGAAAAAGTATTATCCAAAAAATTCGAATCCGAAAAGAACTAATACAAACCTGCACCTGCCCAACTCATTTGCTAGGTCTGGTAATGAACAAAATAAAATATTACTTTTATGAATTTCAAAATTATTATTTTTAAGTCAATAAAAAATTATTATTATTATTATTATTATTATTATTATTTTCAATAGAATTATAATTTTTATTAGTTATGTGAGACTAGAGTTGGAAAAAATTTGTTCAATTCGTGAACCTGATCCAATCGTTCATGACCTAACTGAAGGTGACCAATTTATGACCCGGCTTGTTTGATTTGAAATTTTTAAGTATGTGGATCGACTTTAAATGACCCGGATACTTGTTTACATCGTTTGTCCCAAAATTACTATGACTTTATAATTATTAATTTAGCCCTAACAGTCGGGTTAGGTCGGACAAGTTCGTGTTCATGTCACTTCTGGTCATTTGCTTCAATTTTAAATTTTTCGTGCTACCATTTTTCGAATTTGATAACTTATTTTTTTGGCAGGTTCGGGTTGTGTCTCAGGTCATAGTTTGGACTGAAGCTAAAAATTAAATTATAAACAATTCGATATATTTGGTTTAATTTTTGGTTTCGGTTCGATTTTTAAATAAAAATTAGATTACAATGATTTGGTTTGGTTTTCAGTATCCAAAAATTGCTAAAACCAAACCAACTAAACTATTAGTAAAATTATATCATTTTGTATCTTTTTATATATTTATATACATAAAAACTATTAACCCTATTCTTTTTTTTTCTTTTTTTTTATACTTGTATGCAACCTCTCAATTTCAATTGGTAGAAGAAAAAAAATTAAACTAAATTTTGAAATGGAAATTAGAATAAAAAGTTTTACAAGAGAAAAAAGATAGACGCCTCTCTATAACACATTTTATCGAGACAGATTAGACTAAACCAATGGTCATTATTATATGTATTACTATTTAATCTAAGAGTCATCAAAATTCATCATTCTCCTTTATTATAATTTAAATTTATTTTGAAATAAATTATTACATATAATTAATAAATTTTCTCTTTACATAAAATACATAAAATACATAATTTACATTATATATAACTCATCATATTAATCAGTTTGAGATTTTGAATGTCCCAGGTCAACTTCAATCACCAGTCAAACATGTCACTTTTCACCATGAAACTGTGACATGGATTTTTATTTTAGTTTTTTAACACTTTAAATGAACTTGTTTTTGCCTCAAATTCAATTCTCGAGTTTGTCACGAGTGACCTTATAATCCAAAAAAATATTATTCATATCTCGAGTGACACTATTTATGGCCTAGAATATATTATTCACAGATTTAAAATTTTTGGGGCATTACATTCTCTCTCAAGTTTAAGATGTTATGATTTGATGAGAGAAAAATTGAAATAGCACAATTGAGTAGTGGTGGTGATGCAAGATGGTCACAAAATAGTAGCAGATTATGCCATAGTGCGAAAAAAAAGATTTAAAAAAAGGAAATATACAAAGAATAGAAATAGCGAAAAAAGATAGAAAAAAAAATGGAAATATTCAAAGTAATGTCCATATAGGACAATTTGCCATGCAAGGTAAATTTAATTGGTTCCAAATAAAAACAAATTTTTGAAAAAGAAAGGACAAAATAAATGTAGACGATCAATCATGGAGGTGGGTACTCCTGAAGAAATCGATGACATAACTAGATTCAAAATCCTAAAAAGGGTCAGGTACTTGAAATTAAGTAAGTGAAACCGAAATGAATATTATATATACCGCATTGGCATATTTTTTTTAATATTTGAACTACAGATCCAAAAATTTATATTATAGAATTGAATACAATTAATATCTATATTTTTTTAAACAGATTTAATTTTAAGATCCTCATTTTATTGAAAATATTAACATCAATATTTTATGCATAAATGTTGCATTTTATTTCCTCTTAATAATGTTATAGAAATGTTTGCATGAAATTATTAAATGCATTAGTTTATAATAGTTATTATTTAATAATTTTATGCATTCATCATAAAATTTAGGTGATTCATGTGCAATGTTGACTTAGGTAGCACACCAGCTAAGGCATTATATGTTGTACAACACAAAATATTTGAGAGGCAGGATGGACCTGATAAAAAAAATTTTCAAAAAGCTTGCACTAACAGGATGCATAGCTCGCTGGGAGATGATGTTAAGTGAATATAAATTTATTTTTCAAAGCCAAAAATCAATTAAAGGAAGTGCGATAGCAGAACTGTTAGCCATTCAAGCAGTTGAAAATCAGGAGTCTCCAGAAAATGATTTTCCTAATGAAAGCATTCTTAGAATATTTAAAATCACAAGAAGGCTAAAATTGGATCATGAAATTTGATTGTGCATATAATCTTTAGGACATGGTATAGGAGCCTTGCTAATAGCTCTAAATAGAAAAAGCTACACCGTAACAGCAAAACTATGTTTTGAATGCACAAATAACATAGCTAAATATGAAGCATGCGCAATGGATATCCAAATGGCTATCAATATGAGAGTCGCTCATTTGTGAGTATATGGAGATTATGCTTTGGTTATAAACCAGTTGAATGAGAAAAGATAAATCTAATAACTTAAATCAATTCAAATTAATTTGATATTAACTTGGGATATGAATAAAAGCGGGGTTTCAAACCTATCTTTGGTATGGTTGTACAAGACTGTTTCCAAATTATTTAAGTGGCAACTTTTAACCTACCTCGTGTTTGCCTAGTTAATCGCAAATTTCTTTTTATCTTATTAGAAATATGAAGAGATTTTTCGAGATGCCTTCTTTAGAGGATGGAGGGTCGAGTTTTTGATTATTTTGAAGTAAAATGGATTGAATATTGGCGGTGCGAACAATGGCAACTCTATTTGGAACATGAGACTTTGTGTTAAAAGTACCCCAAATCAATATTAAATTGAATATTTAAGTTATTAGTTTTATCATTTCTCAAAAAAATACATTACATGATACAGCTTTTGAATAAGTTAAGTGCCTCTATTATCTTGGTGGCATCTTAAAGCACAAATCTATGTTCACTTAATGTGAGAGCATGTGAGAGATGATTATCACCACTTCAAGCAATGTACCTTTAAGGTATATAGAATGATGAACCAATTGGTCATTATTCTTGTGATTGTAGGTCCCAAAGACACTCAAGAGGGGGGGTGAATTGGGTGTCTCAAAATTTTCTGGCTGATTTTCTAATGGAACAGAATTGACAAATTAAAATTCAGAATATAAAAACAGAGTAGAAAAGATGTCAGAAAAGCTTGCACACAGAATTTATAGTTGTTCGGCCAACATGCCTACATCCACTCCCCAAGATTCACTACTTGAGCCTTTCTTCAATCTTAACTCTTTTAAAGGCAAGAGTAAAAGCCAATATACAATCCTAAATTTGTATATCTACCCACAATCTTTTTCCCAAAGTAAAAGATTAAAACACTTACTAGAATTCTTCCTAGGTTTCCAGCCAACCCCAACTCACAATCTTTATCAATAGAATTTTCTCATACTAAGATTACAACAAAAGCTATAACCAAATTGAGGAAAATATATAAAGAATGAAGTGCAAAGATGTGGAAAGTCAATAGTAACAAATTAAGCTTTTTCTCTTAAGAGGTAGAAATTCTTTCCAAACTTTTTCTAACCTTCTAATGGGTAAAACATCATGTATTTATACTCAAAAAATTAGTTTGAGATGTTTAAATCATAAAGTAGCTGTTTATAGCTGTTGGAGGGCAAAACAGACAAGTAAAAAACCAACTAGCCGTTTTCTAGCCATTATTTTGTCTTTTTATGCGATTCTGAGGTTTGCCCAGAATTCTGATACGAGCAGAAATTCAGTTAGAAATTGGTAGATAGAAATTCATTTAGAAATCTTAAACACAGAAATTTGAACCAATTTCTGACGAAAACCAGTTTTGATCAAAATATAATTTTCTAACTTAAAAAACATTTTTATGCAATTTTAAAACTATGATATGCATGAATGAGAATATTTTGCCTCAATTTAATTTTACATATTAATAACCTAATTTCTAGCAAACTAAGGCAATAAACAAATTTACAACGAAAATCCATGCTTTCTTCAGAATAGTGATCCTTTACATCAGACAAACTCATAGAAGATATTCCTGCACAAATTTATTTAGAACAGAATTCTTAATAGAGTTTATTTAAGGTTTGATAATCATCAAAATTAGAGTGTGACCTTGGGCCAACAATCTCCCCCTTTTTGATGATGACAAAACCTTAATAAACTCCAATTAGAAGTCTATCTAGGTTAGTCCAAAAAAAATACTCCCCCTGAATATGTGCGTGGGATAATTACAGAAATATAAAAATTATAAAGATATAAATCTGCTATATAGAACTATTAATAAAAACTTATAACCATTTTAATCACATAATTCTTCCAAAAATTCTCAACAAAATATACCTATTTCTCCCCCTTTTTGTCATCAATCAAAAAGGAAAGAGCCTGCACCATAAATAAAAACAGTCCACAAGCAATAAAAAGTGTACAGAAATCTCAAAAATAATCATAGAGATCCAACAATATCCAATAAAATTTCACTATCAGATCTGCATAAACACATTATGTATTTCCAACATATCACATATCACATATTTTCAATATAGCAATTTTTCTCCAATAAAATTCAATGTATAAACTCATTTTTCAAGCAAAATACCAACTCAGCATATTCTAATTTTTCTCAATAAAAATTAAATCCACATATATCAGCTCAACATATATTTAGCCAATAAGCCAACAATTTGATTTTTAGCCAATAAGCCAACATATCAGCTCAAAAATTTATCCCAATTTTTCAATTTTGATTTTGAACAAAAATTAGCAATTTGATTTTTAATAAAAATTAATCAACAGCATATCAACATATTCATCCGAACAAATTTAACCATTTTCTCATCAGCAAAATGGAAGAGAGAAGCAACCAATTTATCACAATAATATTCAATTAAAAAATATTTTCAAAACAAATTCAACAATAAAAATATTTTTCAAGTCACTGAGATATAATAAATAATACCTGAAGAGAGCAAATTCAGAGAGACTTGAATTTTCTTTTCGAATTTGAACGATGAAGCTCATTTCGGTGATATTGCCCAAAAACCCATAAAGTAATTTTACCAAATTGGAGTAAAATTACGTTACCTGAATATGCCAATAGCGATTTTCTTCCTTCGAATTCCATCCATAAAATTAATTTTGCAATTGATTAGCTTAATCGATGATTTTCGGAAGAAATATGACAAATATAATTTTGGGTGTTGGTTTCAATTTGGGTTTGATTGTGATTTTCACGGGTTGTATAGCTTGGATTTGGGTTTGAAAAAGATGGGTTGTGATCAAAATTACCATATTTTTGTATTGAATCTTGAATTTGGGCAAATGGGTAAGAAGAGAATAAGTTTTACAAAATGGAAATGAAAGTTACGGGAGGATGAAGATAAACAAATAAACCCACTTTCAAATAATGAAAGAGTGTGAAATAAGTTTGGCATTAAAGTAACTTGAAAGACTTTGGAAAAGACAAAAGTCAAAAAGCAAATTTCATTTTCCAAGGAGATAACTATTGACTTTAAGCTCAAAAATTAAATTGACTCCATTCTTTTCATAAACACACAAGATAAATTCAAAGAACTGAATTTTTGTTTCCAGGAAGAAGATCAAACGAATTTGATTAAATATATTTTTTTTTAAGTAAAGAATAAAATGACTATTTTTTTCTTTAATAAAAAATATGAGCTTTTTATAATTGAACACGAAAGAGAAAGCCATAAAAATATATTTTAATATTTAAAACCAGTAAGATAATAAAGAAAAAATTATATCACGTATTTCCACACTGATTTCAAAATTAACCATCAGATTTCTTATCAGAATTTCGTTAGAAAACGTACCTCAACAGAATTTTAAATTTCTGATGTACCCATTCCTAACTTTCTTCTTAATTGACAAAATCTGTCTTCCTTGAGAGACTTTGTGAATATATCAGCTATTTGATTTTCGGTAGAAACAAATTCTAACAGAATATCTCCTCTTTGCACATGATCTTTATCAATTTTCATCCTTGACATTCCTCTCACTAAATCCTTTTTTTTTTTATATCAGCTTCTCAATCACGTGAAAACTTGCATGCCCCAATTTTCTGTGCCATAAAATATTCAAATCTTATTTTGAGATCAAACATTTAGCTTCACTTTTCTTGATGTCTTCTAGGCTTACTAAATAAATATTTCCTTATCTCTGTCCCTTTAAAACATATTTTTCTGTTTTAACATCTTCAACTCTACAATGATCCACTTCAAAAATTACTCTTCTCTTTTTGTCACACAATTGACTGATGCTTAATAGATTATACTTCAGACCAATTTGAAAAACTTGGTGTTGTCCCACGTCATATGCCTAGAGCATCCACTGTCCATATACAATTTTTCTATTTTGGTGCTTCTTAGGCAGACCTGCAATAAAATCAAGCATTTTTAGGTACCCAATTTATCTTGGGTCCTAGAGGGTTAGTAGTAACTGTTCCAGAATTCTTAATCACCCATATTTGTTTAACAAAATAAGCATTTTTCTTATAAAAAAAGAATTTTGAAATATGCCCTTTTTTGCAACAATAAAAGCATGTAGCAGAAGAATTAGTTGCTAATTTTTTATAAGATGCCGCCTTATCAACCCTTTTTGTAAAATAATTTTTCTTATAAAAATTTTTTGATGAACTTGCATGAACTGATTTCACATTTTCAATAGTATTATCATTGCACACACAAACTTGTTTTCCTTTGCATTTTTCATGTAAAGATGCATATTTAGTTTCTAAATCAGAAAAATCATTTTTCCATTTTATTTCTGATTGCTTAGAGTTCTCATGTTCCAAACTCAATGCATCAAAATTCTTTTTCATTTCAGTATGCATCTTCTTAAGCAGACAATATTTATGATGCAATTCTTCAAAACAATCAAGCATTTTTTCATACTCATTACCATCAGAATCAGAGTCAGAATCACTTACTTCAGATTTCTCTGAATCATTAGCTGAAGGTCTCTGCTCTTCATCAGAAAATAGATTCTGCTCTTCACGATCGGAAATTGCCATCAGACCAATTTCATCAGAATTTTCATATTCTCCTTCACTCGTGCTTGACTCTTCACTATCGATCCACGTAGCCTTCATAGCCTTCTTCTTGAATTTTTTCTCCTTTCTTTTCAAGTTTGGACATTTAGGTTTGATATGTCCTGGTTTGTTGCACTCATAGCAGATAACTTCTCCAGCAGATTTTGATGAATTTTCTGTCTTGTGATGAGGGAATTTTTTATGCTGTTTTCTGTAGGATTTCTTTCCTTTTCTATATAGCTTTCTGAATTTCTTTGTGATTATCTCTATCTCATCATCCCCTGTAGAATAATCACTTCCAAACTCTGCCTTGAGAGCAATAGCCTTCAGTTTCCTGTCTTTTTCTATCTCTGCATCTTGAGACTTAATATACAACTCATGTGAAATGAGAGATCCACAGACATTATTAAAATTAAGAGTACTGAGATCCTTATCTAATAAAATTGAAGCTTTAGCTTCCCATCTAGGTGTAAGACCTCTTACCAGCTTTGCAATTTTATCATATTCATCAAGTTTTTTGCCCAAAGCTTTAATATCATTCGTTAATTTCACATACCTGTTAATTACCTCAGATATGGACTCCTCAGGTTTCATCTTAAAGCTTTCGTAATCCACCATAAGAACATGCAATCTTGTGTCTTTGACTTGATTTGTACCTTCATATGTTGCTTCTAGCTTGTCTCATATTTCTTTAGCTGTTTCACATCCAGAGACTCTGTTAAACTCATTTGTTTGTAATGAGCAAAACAGAATACTCATTGCTTTGGAGTTCAGCTGCACTAATTTCTTCTCAGCTTTAGTATATTCCATTCTCGTTTTTAACACAGTAGTGGCACCAGAAGCTCCTGCTTCAGTTGCTGGTTACCTTGGAGGCTCATATCCGTCTTCAATAATATCCCAGCAATCCATGTCTTGTGATTGGATGAAGTGCCTCATTACAACTTTCCAGAATGGATAATTTTCACCACTGAACATAGGCGGATGATGAACAGAGTGCCCTTCTTTAAATGGAGTTGCAACTGGAATGTCAGCCATTTGTAGGATCACTCAAGGGTGTTAAGCCTTAGAAAGATTGAGAACCGCTCTGATACCAAATGTAGGTCCCAAAGACACTTAAGAGGGGGGGTGAATTGGGTGTCTCAAAATTTTCTGGCTGATTTTCTAATGGAACAGAATTGACAAATTAAAATTCAGAATATAAAAACAGAGTAGAAAAGATGTCAGAAAAGCTTGCACACAGAATTTATAGTGGTTCGGCCAACATGCCTACATCCACTCCCCAAGATTCACTACTTGAGCCTTTCTTCAATCTTAACTCTTTTAAAGGCAAGAGTAAAAGCCAATATACAATCCTAAATTTGTATATCTACCCACAATCTTTTTCCCAAAGTAAAAGATTAAAACACTTACTAGAATTCTTCCTAGGTTTCTAGCCAACCCCAACTCACAATCTTTATCAATAGAATTTCCTCATACTAAGATTACAACAAAAGCTATAACCAAATTGAGGAGAATATATAAAGAATGAAGTGCAAAGATGTGGAAAGTGAATAGTAACAAATTAAGCTTTTCTCTTAAGAGGTAGAAATTCTTTCCAAACTTACCTTCTAATGGGTAAAACATCATGTATTTATACTCAAAAAATTAGTTTGAGATGTTTAAATCATAAAGTAGTCGTTCATAGCTGTTGGAGGGCAAAACAGACAAGTAAAAAACCAACTAGCCGTTTTCTAGCCGTTATTTTGTCTTTTTATGCGATTCTGAGTTTTGCCCATAATTCTGATACGAGCAGAAATTCAGTTAGAAATTGGTAGATAGAAATTCATTTAGAAATTCATTTAGAAATCTTAAACATGGAAATTTGAACCAATTTCTGACGAAAACCAGTTTTGATCAAAATATAATTTTCTAACTTAAAAAACATTTTTATGCAATTTTAAAACTATGATATGCATGAATGAGAATATTTTGCCTCAATTTGATTTTACATATTAATAACCTAATTTCTAGCAAACTAAGGCAATAAACAAATTTACAACTAAAATCCATGCTTTCTTCAGAATAGTGATCCTTTACATCAGACAAACTCATAGAAGATATTCCTGCACAAATTTGTTTAGAACATAATTCTTAATAGAGTTTATTTAAGGTTTGATAATCATCAAAATTAGAGTGTGACCTTGGGCCAACAGTGATGACGTAGACCTGTTGGAGCAGGATCATGCTTGGATGACCATAATATGCAAGATTATACCAAAGCTTGTGTAATGACAATCCTGATTTCTTTTGTGTTAATTTATCTTATTTTTCTTGTTGTTTGTTTGTATTATTAATTAAATATGTAATTTTAAGTATTTAATTAGATCTAGGTATGATTAGAATTAATTAACATGTATTGAGCATGAAACTGAATTAGATTTAATGTTTATATGCATGTTTGAATTAATTTTATGCCTAAGTACATGTATTTATGCGTATTGTAAATTAATATGTATTTATGTATGTTTATATGAGTTTCATAAAGTGAAAATTGGGTTTAAGAAGTTTAAAATAATTTTTTTCACATTAACGATTGCATTCTTCAAATTTTGGGCAATCTTTAAATTTTGGAACTAATGAGTTCCACTGCATGGATTCATATTCCATGGCTATAGAGCACTTCAGCTTCAGAATATTGATTCTGTATATCACTTTTTTACATTATTTATTTTTATTCATTTTTATTTGTTTCTTTTCATGTTTTATTTTTCTTGTTTAATTATTTACATGCTTGATTTTATTTCATTCATTCATTCTTTTATTTTATTTATTAGTTTATATTATGGAGTAGATTTAAGGGTGAAAGTTTTAGATATATGTACTAGAGTTTATTTCCTTTATTTTATCCTATTTTTTTATTATATTATTATTATCATTGTAAAAAAAAAACCATATTTGTTTGTTTATAAGTTTTAATTGATTTTTATCTTATTAAAAGCTCATTATAAAGTTTGGTACTTGATTAAATTAATTTGGTGTTTTATGAATGAAAACGTTTTATTTCTCAATCAAATTTCACAATAAAAAGTTTTCAAAAATAGGACCAATGTCCTAGGCTTATTTGCATGAAAGGATCAATGTCCTCAAGATTAATGAATTAGCTCATTTTGATCTATGAAATACCATTGTAGGTGGTTTATGTGAATACAGACTTTCATGCTTCGCTTATATTTATTTTATGTACCTTTTACTATTATGTATGTTATTGCTTTTGTATATAATTGTTGTGATATATATTGCCATGTGTATCGTGTGTGAGAGAGGGTAAATCTAACAATTTGAATCAATTCAATTAATTTGATATTAACTTGGGATACAAATAAAAGTGGGTCAAACCTATATTTTGATTGGCACTATGAGATTTTTCCCAAATTGTTTAGGTAGCGACTCCTAACCTACCTCGTGGTTGCCTAGTATATAACAAGTTTCATTTTATCTTATTAGAAATATGATGAGATTTATCAAGATGCATTCTTTTGAGGGTGGATTAATTAGATCGAATCATTGATTGCTCTAAAGTAAGATGGATTGAATATTGGTGGCACGAACAAGACCAATATTCCCAAACAAAATGAATTGGTACATTTTATGGATTAAATGCCATGATACTTTGTGAATTTACTTTATGTATGTAATGTTGTATAGTTTACATTTATTTTAATGTATATTTATTGCTTTCCAACATGTACAAAGTGTGATACACACACACCATGTGTAATTGTGTGAGAAGAGAGATGAACACAATAAATTCAAAGCTCAATACACTACAAGAAAATATGAAAATAACAACGGAAAAATAGCAACCGAATTTATTCCGTTGCTAAATTAGCAACAGAAACATAATTCCGTTGCTAAATTCATTGCTATTTAGCAATGAAAATCTGTTTTCGTTGCTAAAATTGGTTAAACTTTGCAGATTTAGCAAGGAAAATATATTTGGTTATCTTCCGTCGCTAAAAGTGGAGGGAATTTTTAATGCCAAAATTTAGCCACGGAAATTAGCAACGGAATCACTATACCGTTGCTAAATAAGGCACTAATAGATGGTGAAAAAATTTTATAATGAAAAATAGCAACGAAAATTTGATTCCGTTGCTAAATTAGCAACGGAATATATATTCCATTGCTAAAATTGCAAGCGAATTCGTTTGCATTGCTAAATAATAAGCCTTTAAAAAATTGGATTCTAAAATAGCAACGGAATTATTATTCGGTTGCAATTTAGCAACAAAAAATAAATTTTGTTGCTAAAATTGCAACCGAATTTAGTTTCCATTGCTAAAAAATAATTTTTAAAAAAATTTGGTTCTAAAATAGCAACGAAATTATTATTCGATTGCAATTTAGCAACAAAAAATAATTTTTGTTGCTAAAATTGCAACCGAATTTAATTTTCGTTGCTAAATAATAAGGCTTAAAAAAATTAAGTTCTAAAATAGCAACGAAATTATTATTCGGTTGCAATTTAGCAACGAAATTATTATTCCGTTGCAAAAATTGCAACTGAATTAATTTTCGTTGCTAAATAATAATTCTTAAAAAAATTGGGTTCTAAAATAGCAACGGAATTATTATTCGATTGCAATTTTAGCAACGGTTTTCGTTGCTAAAATTGCAACCGAATTTAGTTTCCGTTGCTAAATAATAAGGCTTAAAAAAATTGGATTCTAAAATAGCAACGGAATTATTATTCGGTTGCAATTTAGCAACGGAAAATAATTTCCGTTGCTAAAATTGCAACCGAATATAGTTTCCGTTGGTATTTTCCAATTTGCCCTAGGTATAAATAATGCCTTCCCTCTCTCCCTCTCCCTCTCCCTCTCCCTCGCTGTCTACATAGATAAGTAATTTTTTTTTCATTTATGGTTCTCTTTCTCTACACCTCTTCACCATTTTTATATCCTTTTTAATTCTTCTCTTTGGATCTCTTCTTCTTTTATTTTTCTAGGGTTTTATTACTGACAACATTATTTAGTTCCTAGGTCTCTGGTTTTTCTTGAAGGTTTGTCTCTTTTTATTTATGCAGTGAATTGAAGAAGTTGATTTTGCTCGTTAAGGGCTTGGATTTTGAAGGGGGAAACGTGAAATTGGGAGAGGAAGAAGAAACGGTAGAGAAAGGGGAAAGGGGAGAAGAAGGTTTGGTTAAGGGAGCTTCTGAAAGAGTTTTGGTTTTCTTTTACTTGGTTAATTCTCTTCTTCTGCCAATTTGATTTATTGTTTTGCAGAGTGGAAATGAATGGGTTGATGTCGATGTTTGGCTTGTTGCTTAGCCACTATTAGTTTTGTTATCCATAGAGGCTAGAGATTTTACTTTGTTGGAGCTAGTGCTGATACTAATAATGAACATATAAGAGGGAAAACTGGGAAAGAAGCTTTAATTCTACAATAGAAAAAAAATGGTGGAATTAAAAGGGTAATCTAGTAGCTAAACTGAGTTACCTATTCTGTTATTATTGATTTTATTCTTTTATTTTCAATAATATTGTAATGCAGTTTACATTTATATGGTGAATTTTTTTCATTTGTTAACTTATTTCTAGAATTGTTAAGTTTGGTGTAAATATAGATAACATGTAGAAAATATAAAAAATTTTCTTTTTCCATTCCAGTTGGTAGAATGGGTACATAACAAGAATTTATCCTTGGTTGAATATTGTGATGCATCTGGCATTAAAATTATTGGGATTTCTTACAGTGAGAACTTGGATTCTTTGTTTCCTAGGATAGAGTTAGATTTTGCTTGAATGTTATCTTTATTACGAACTTACTATCCATTTATATGAAGTCTGTCCAGCATGTTGCATTCAGCTCAACGATCCTGGCTCCGTAGGGACATAAACTGAGATGAGGAAAATATGAACTCTCTTGGTTAAACATAAATGCAGTATGGATACTCTTGGTTGAGATTCAAATTTAGAGAATATTTAGCTTAAGGAGTTAAAAATTGAACAATCACTACAAGAAAAATCCAAAATAGAGACGAAAAAATAGAGATGGAAATTATTTTCCGTCTCTAAATATTTCCGTCTCTAAATAGAGACGGAAATTGCTTTCCGTCTCTATTTTTTCCGTCTCTATTTAGAGACGAAATTCGTTCCGTCTCTAAATGTGGTCGCTAAATATGGCGGGATTTTTTCCCGCCAGAATTGGAGACAGTATTTAGAGACGGAATAGTTGTTCCGTCTCTAAATAGAGACGGAATGACGTTTCCGTCTCTAAATAGAGACGAATATTATATCCCTCTCTAAAAATAGAGACGGAATAATATTTCTGTCTCTATTGAGAGACGGTATGAATTTTTCGTCTCTAAATAGAGACGGAAATTATTTTTCGTCTCTATTTTTAGAGACGGAAGACTTTCCGTCTCTAAATAGAGACGAAAATTATTTTCCGTCTCTATTTTTAGAGACGGAAGACTATTTCCGTCTCTAAATAGAGACGAAATTCATAATTCCGTCTCTAAATTTCGGGTTTTAAACCTAATACCCTTTCTTTCTTTTTTCCCCTCTCCTTTCTCCTCCCTGTATTCGCTGCCCCCGCCCTCCATTGCCCGAGCCATCCGGCAGGTTATCCTTTCCCTCCTCTTTCTTTTTGCCCCCTCTTCTTTCTTTTCCCTTTCTCCTCCTATTCTGCTGCCCCCCTGTACGTTGCCCATCGCCGTCCGGTCCCCTTGCCACCGACGAGTCGACGCCGGCGTTGTTCTCTGGCCGTCGCGTGCTCCGGCGTTCCTCCCCCGGCGAGATCTGCATCAGGTAAGATATATTTTTTTTTGAATTATTATATGTTTATATTGAAATGTAAAACAATTATATCTTGCTCTGGTTTTTTTGATGTAGTTATATTTTTCTTGTATTTAAATTGTTTTATAGAAATGAATTGTTTTAGAATTATATAGATTGGTCAGTGCGGATTAAGTTTGTTCTAATAGTAATAATAATAATATATATATTTTTCCTATTCAAATGAATTGAATTCGTTTGTTTTCAACTGGAAATGAATTGAATTTATGCCTTTTGGAATACTGATATTGAAGGTTCACTCCCAGGTTCCAATGTCAGTTCCTACTTCTTCTTGCTTGAGTTTCCTGTAAAAATGGGGAATATTTTGAGTGTTTAGGTTTTTTTTTCTTAAAAATAGTAAACATTAATGTAAATAATCTTCAACATCTTATGCCTATTTGTTATACATTATTTGTTTTAATCCCGTTTGCTAGAATTTGGTTGACATTTTAATTCGATGTATTGAATTTTGGTGGGTCCGAATTGCTATTCAACCAAAAAGCTCACTGAGTGATCCAAATTGGAGAAAAATGGGAATATGGGTCGGTAGTGGAGGGCAATGGCTGATATGGATCTGTTATGTATTCTTTTGCAAGTCTCATCTCTGTTTTGGTTTAGTTATTTTTGGGAAATAGTTATGAATTATAGGGGGTTTGTAATAAGGGAATTTGATGTAAGTTCATTTTAGTTCATTGTGGAAAAATCATTCTCTGCTCCTATCTAAAGATGTAGCATTTTGGTTGAACTTTGTTAAATTCTTGTGTAAATTTCTTTTTCTCTCTTATATTTGTGTGTTAGTTCATTGCAATTTATCTCAAGATTTTCAGTCTCTGTGGTGTGAGTAAAACTTGCAATTGTATTCAGCTAAAACAGCAAATCTCATGGAAACCTTATTTGATGGACAAATGATAAATTCTCAACGGACTGGGACAAGGCTTGGTTGAAGTTCAAGAAGCAGGGGGAAGAAGAGACTGTCTACACTATTCTTTATCCAATAAGGTGATTCAACTCAATAGGCATCAGTTGAAACCATACGAGAATAATGTTGTGTCTTGAGTTTAAATTAGTTAGAATTAAGGCCTTCAATTTTTTTATTTTGTTCAATCAGCAACTTATTTTTTGTCATGAAATATATGGCTTAAAGGGTGTAAAACTTTATTATAAAAGTTTATGGGCAAGATGATGTTTACAGCAGAAAAGAAAAGAAGCTAGGATAGTTTAAAATGAGGGAGGTTAGAATGACCATTTAGTCCTTTAGACCTGTAAAAGGACATATATTCAGTAATATTAGTTTCTCTATAAATGTAATCTTACTAAATTACATACATTACTGTTTACAACATTTTTAGTTAATTTATATATTTTTTATCTAATGCTTTTTTAATTATATAAATTTTTGCGTAATACGGTTTTATTATTATAAATAATAATATATGTATTAAATATATAATTAAACAAAGCAAATAAAGTTAATAATTACAATTAAATAATATAATTAATTTATTAAAAAAAATATGTATTTAATTTAGAGACGGAATAGAAATTTCCGTCTCTAAAAATAGAGACGAAAAAGAAGTTTCCGTCTCTATTTTTAGAGACGGAATGTTAAATCCGTCTCTAAAAATAGAGACGGAATTTATTTTCCGTCTCTAAAAATAGAGACGAAAATATTTGTCCGTCTCTAATTAGAGACGGAATACTCATTTCGTCTCTATTTTTAGAGACGGAAAAATTCGGTCTCTAAAATTTAGAGACCGCCAAAATAGAGACGAAATTTTTTCGTCCCTATTTCCGTCTCTATTTTCTGTCTCTATTTCGCTGAATTCTTGTAGTGAATGTTGAGTAAATGGTATTTAGGTTAGTGTAAAATTGTGGCTAATTGGTGGTTTGAGATTAGAATTTGGTCTAAGGATTTAGGGTGCAGTATTTAAGAGGGGGGCTTATTTAATATGTAGTATTATGGTGATTATCTGAAGTACGGCTTGTGGTTTGAGATCAGAATTTGGTTTAAGAATTTAGGATTTAGGGGGCAGAATATAAGAAGAGGATTTAGGGGACATATCATTGCTTATTATTCTTCAGTGGAAAATACCCCCAAACTTCAAACTGAAAAATGAAAGCCTAAATGTCATTTTTAAGGCCCAAAATGGCCATTACAAAGGGCTATGCCCTAGTAAAATTCGACCGGTTCAATACGAGCTTTCCGAAAACATATAATAATAAGCAACCGAGCACCTATAGCAAAAGTTATGGCCGAATGAGTGATTTGAGTAGCTTGGAGTTGAACTCTTAGTTTTGTTCTGTCGCGAGCGTGACAAAATGCTCCTGGGGCGAGGTCTGCCTGCCTATCGTGCATCGCCAGGCTTGCTAAGCTTCTCGTGCAATGTTGAGCCATGCCGGACTTTGTCGCGAGCGCGACAAAAGCTACTTTAGCATTATGTCGCGCAAGCGACAAAGCTCGCGACCACGACTCAGCATATGAATTCGATTGCTATAGCAACAGAAATAGAATTCAGTTGCTAAGAATAGCAATCAAAATTTTTATGCCATTGGTAAATATAGCAACGGAAACTATATTTCGCTGCTAATTCAGCAACGAAAATTATATTTCGTTGCTAATTTAGCAACAAAAAAATCAATTCCATTAGTAATGTTGACCAATTCACCAAAATATATATTTGTTATATTTAGCAACGGAATTTAAATTTTGTTGCTAAATTTAGCAATGGAAAACAGATTCGGTTGCTAAAAAATACCCATCGTCAAAATTGCAACCGAATTTTTCATTGCTATTTTCGATTGCTAATTTTGATTAGCAATGAAAATTCAACAAATTCAGTTGCTAATTTCCATTGCTATTCTTTAATTTTCTTGTAGTGATATTAATTAGGGGCATATATAAAAGTTGGGTTCCAAACTTATCTTTAGTACGGCCCTATATGGTTCTTCCAAATTATTTGGGTGGCAACTCCTAACCTATTTCATGGTGCCCAATCGCACTTAATTCAATTGCTGGGAATAGAACAAGATTCCTTAGAACACAATTTTATCTTTCAAGATTTGAGTTGAGCAAACTAGGTTGAGTTTTTGACTATTTTGAAATGACCAAGTTGGATAATTGATACAAATTGGCAATCTTGTTCACATGATAGTTAAACACAAATTGTGAATAACTATCAAGAACATATTAAAGAATTAAGTCCACACTTAATTTGTGATCCATCACAAGCCTAAAAAGACAAGCCTTTCTAATACAAGCATGGCTCATGGAGTCAAAGATAAAAAGCTAAACTTGCCAAATGATCCAATTACAAGGCAAAGGGCTAAAAGGCCTTAGGAAGCAATTTTTCAAGATTTGTGAAGAAGTTCGTTGGTGGACTTATTCTTGAAGAGAAGAAGTCTTTGGGTGTGAAGGATCTTATGTTCATCTTATTCAAACATCAAGTATTGAAAATGAGGATTTTGGAGATCTAAGCTTTCAACTTTGTAAAGTTCATTTGGAAAGATAGAGCACTGCCAAGTTCATGTATGTCAAGCCATGCTTATAAGCCATTTGAAGACTTGACACCTAAAGAAGCAGAATGGTACCATGATCATGGGATCGAGGCTATCCCCGTGGGACACACTTACTTGGAGTTTTTCGATTAGAAATAGAATGCTATAACGCTCGAAGATGATAAGCCACGCTCGTGAGGTTTGTCAGCCTCCACCCCTATGTTGATGAAGCATACCCCGTGTTTTGCTTTATTCCATTTTGAAGTATCACGGATAGATGCATCCCCACACTTGTGGGTCAAGGGCATTTTTTCAATGGTTTTCTATTTAGGAATTTTGGGAAAGTTAGGGTTTGTTTGTGAAATCTTGTAATAAGTCTGTTAGAGGCTTGGGATGTTTAATCGCACCTAAAAAAAGTCTTAATTCTTTTTTTAGTTTAGTTATGTTTAGATTCTATAGAGTTTATAACCTCTATTTTTGTTGTAATTTCTTATTTGGTTGATTTTTTATTATTCAAATAAAGCTTGTGCTTTGTTCATCTATGTGTGAGGAGATTCTATCCTCTTATTGCATGAAGAATTGAATGAACTTTTCAAGTTTGCTTATGGCATTTATTCCATTCTTCTTCTTTGATTCAAGTGTCTATTCACTCATTGTTTAAGGGTTTAGCAGGAAAAATTTTACTTTTTTGTGTGTGTCATTGTTGATATTATGTGTTAGGATTTTGGATTCTACTGTAATCCTAGGGTTCCATATTAGTTTGGTATCAAACCATGGGTTATAGGGGTTCATGCTCGACCTACTAATTTATAAGACTAGGATTTTCTCTTTTAGAAAGCGCTCAAATGAGTTAAGGTACCAAAATCGGTCACCTCACAATAGGTGGGAACTTAACTTAGTTCACCCTACTCAAGTCTTTATGGGATGTGTCTAACATTCTAAGGATTTTCCTCTCATTGCTCATGATCAATCTTGGTGGCAAGCTATGCACCGTGAGATAGGTTAGAGTCACCACCCAATAAAGCATTAGGAAATTAAACTTCATAGGGCCAAACCAAAGATAGGTTTGGAACACTACATCTATTTATGCCTTTGATTAATGTGCAATTAAATTTTGGATCTTTAAATTTGTTAATTTTATCCCTTCTCTTACACGAGATAAATATCATGGAAGTTTATTATCTTTGAAAGTGGTAAATTGCATTAATATAAAATAATATATATATATATATATAGCATGGTATATCCTCGTTTCTATCATTGTGAACATACATCAATTCTGGCTCATTTATTCTTCAATTTTTATTGAGAGATATTGGTCCCAATCATGCTTAGACGGGCTTGAGATCATTGGTCCATTATAAAAGATTTTATTGTGACATTATATTTGGAGGAGAAACTAGGACATTGGTCCTATTTTTATTTAAGAAGTAAAAAAATTGTTTTTATTTACTATACGACATTTTATCCATTTAAATAAAAATTACTTTGGTGTGATTTTTGGATAACAAATTGGACATCAATCCATTTTATTATAAAAAAAAATCCCACCTTATTGACATAATACTATTTATTTGATTTTCCTAATTTACTCGTGTAAAACCACTTTTATAAATTGGAAAGCAATAAATTAGTACTAAATTTAAATTTAATTATTACAATGACATATATTAGGTACTGTACATAAATTAGATCATAAGCATATGCATGATATGAAACGACATGGGGTTAAAATGATATTTTCAAAGGGCTAAATGATAGAATGAAAATCTTCAAACAGATTAATGAAACTTGCCCAAAACGATGCATAGAGGGGCAAATACCCATTTCCATGAAAACGTAAATGAGCATTTTGGTCTACAAAATGGTTGTTTTTCGTGGGTTTTCCAAATTTTTGAGCAGAAGCTCTCAAACCTCTACCTGTAGTGATAAAACCAAAAAGGTCTTTATCTGTAGAGGAGAGAGCGATCCGATCGGATGAGATAACCCTGCAATAAGAGGAGCCCGGTCGGACCAGGCATGAGCACTCCGAAGCTTAAGTTCGTAGCTTAGAGAGAGAATGTGCTTCAGAGAGATAAAGTTGTGTAATCGATACCTGGAGCCATCGTTGGCTGGGCTATTTATATGAGACAGTTGAGGGGCACTCGAGTGCCTAGGGTGTAATTACTGGCTGTCAGAGTAGGTATTCGGCGACATGACTAGGAGCAGGTGGTAGGCATGGGCGCTGCCTTGCGTCAGGCGGCTGATGGGACTGGCGGTCACATCAGCCGATCGGGCATGTGCGCTGCCTAGGAGCTCGTGTCTGATACCTTTGGCTGATGGGCTTTGGCCCTTGCCAGTTGAGTGGGCCGGCTGGATGGGCCTTAGAGCAAATGATATTTGCTGGGTTATCACTTGTCCCCCCTCAACAGGTCCGATCGGGCATAGATTTTGCCTTTGTAAGTCCGTTCGGATGGGATCAGTTCTGGAAATTCCCGATCCGAAGACGTGTACTGGCGCACTTTTTGAATTTCGGAGGCGCTTTTTCCGAAGAGACGCGCCTGTTTGGACAGCTGTTTTCATTTAATGTCGCGCACGCACCGAGGGTGACGCTTCGCTCTTCGCAAAGTCATAATGTCTTTTGACACGTGGTGTTCGTTGTGTGGCGCGTTGTTTGGCATGTTCCAGAAGCTTTTGGCTTATAAATAGGGAACTTTGCAAAGTATTTTCTCTTTATTTTCGAAATCCCTAGCGAAGCTCTGTCAAAATTCCGTTTCGAATCTCAGATTTCTGCAAACATCTTTTTGTTTCTTCAAATTCTTGAGTTCTTTCTATCAAGTAAGTAATTTTTCCTCTTTCCTTTTTGTTTTCTTTCTGCTTTCGTGCATCCACTCGATTTAAAAACAAGAGACTTGCATCTGTCCACCCTTCTTGCCTGTTGAAAATGGCCTCTAGTAGTGGTGATAGGCTCGATAGCAGCTTTTTGGATGATTATCAAAACAGACCAGCCATTGAGTCCCACTCTCGATTGACCGCTGGGGAAGTGGCTGAGATCCCCTCCAAATATGGCCTTCCTGACGAGGTGTCGGTAGTGGCCTGCCCAGAATCAATGGCGGTGACCGAAGGGCCTTTTGGCCGAAATAACAATGAGTGGTTTATTTGCCATCTTTGGAGCCTAGATGCTGGCCTGAGGCTCCCACTCGGCGCCTTTGAAATGGCAATCTTGAGAGGGTATGGGATCGCCCCTAACCAGCTACATCCAAATGGGTGGAGGTCAGTGGCTTGCTTCAAAATCTTGTGCCAAATAGAGGTGGTCGCTCCGACCCTTGAGCTTTTCACGCACTTCTTCTACATATCGGCTCGAAGCGATGGGACAGAGTACTTTTTCACCAGCCGACCGAAGAAGAAATTGATGTTTATCCCGACCTCGATGAAAGGGTACAAGGAGAGATACTTCTTGGTCGGGATGAAGGGTGGATTTGGCGTGCGCCTTACCCGATCGAACAGGGCCAAGATTTTAAAGGACCTTGCAGCGGGTCAGCCCATGTATGAGGGCGATATAAAGAAGCTAATGGACGCTGTAAGTAGGTATGGAGAGCCCTATCAGTCCAGCTTTCTTTTGACTACGTTGTTCGGGTCTTCCAGTTCTGAAGCCGCTGAGGATGCAGAACGTGAACATTAGGATCGGGAAGAAAACATTGTCATTATGCACTATCATGCATTGCATTTTATTTATGCTTTGTAACAGAGATTTCCGTATGAAAACTTATCTTGTTTGTTGCCTGGTTGCAGCTGAGATGGCTGGTGGTAATGGAGCGTCGAAACAGCTTGGCAACCGGATCAGGCAAAAACGCGAGGCGGAGAAGAAAGCCCAGGAGCAAAGAAAGAGGAGAAGGTTGGTTCTTTCTGCCGATCTTCAAGCTTCTAGGGGAGCGGCTGATGCTTCAACAACGGCTCCTGCCATTGCAGTCGTTCCGATCTCCTCGGCGCCTCCTTTTTCCATCACTGCGCCTACTTCCACCGCTGCTGGGCATAAAACTATGCCTCGGACTGAGACTTCTCCTCAGCTGGTGCGCAGTCGGCCCCCACATCTTCGGGATGAACCAGACAAGGATAATGTGCCGATCAGTGTCACTTTCCGAGAGGTGCAAGAGGCCGCCCAGAAGAGAGCTGCAGAGGCCGCTGTAGAGTCGGATAGCCGGGTGGCTGCTAGGGGCAAAGCCGTCCAGCAAGGGGAAGCGCCCAGGAGATTGGGGGATCGCCGACCGACGCTCTTCAAAGACTTCCTGAGGGAGAACTTTGGCAGCGATTGGTCCCTAGGCCAAGTGGCTGGGCCTATTTGTCGCGGTCTCCTTCGGGAAGACGATCATAGGGAGATCGGCGAGACCGGCCAGATCCAGAAAGATTTTCATGCGATTGGCATTCAACTTCTTGATGTATGAAGTCTTCTTTTTTTTTGTGATTTCTGATGTTCCTCGTTTATTTTCCTTTCTTTTTCTGGGGCAGGTGGCCAGAAGGGCTCAGCGTCTTCAGCTCGCTGCGTCTACTTGGAAAGGAAGGGCGGAGGACGGCTCCAAGGCCAAGGCTGACGCTGATACTGCTCGGAAGGAAGCCTCCGCTCTTCATGCCGATCTGGCGAGAGAGAAGCAGCGATCTGCAGCTTCTCACTCAGAGACAGTGACTTTGCGGAAGGAAGTCCATCAGAAAACCCAGGACCTGAAGGCACGGCAAGGGGAGGTTGATAAGCTGAAGGGGGAGGTTGCTCGTCTTTCTGCTGAGAATGCACAAACTAGGCGGTTCGAAGCAGACGCAACCCGACTGGATGTCGAGTGCAAAGAGTTGGCTGCGGAGAATGCCAGATTAAAAGTAGTGGGCGAGCAGCATCGCAAGGGAGAGGAGTCTCTGAAGGCGTCTCTGGAGGAGAAAGAGGCTTCTTTCATTACGATCCTTGAAGAGGAGCTTACAAACCAGAAGGAGCATCTTCTTGATGAGCTAGCAGAGGCTCAGGTAGAGTTGCTGTCTCAGCTAATTCATGAAGCTGGGAGGCGCTTTCCTGGCGTCGATCTGTCTTGGATGGATGATCCGACTTCACTGCCTGCGCCTCCTACCAGCGATGACGAAGGGGACGCTCCTGAAGGGGAGGCGACTCAGAGAGCTTCTGAAGGAAATGATTCGATTCCTGAGGCCGATCAGGAGACTCCAAAAGAAACCGATCCTACAATTCCTCCCGCGCCTGAGGTTGAGATAGTGGTGCAACCTTCAGCTGGCTCTGTCTCTGAAGGGGGAGATGGGTCTGTGCCGCCGTCTGCCGATCCCTCCCAGGCCATCGCCGATCCGCAAGCAGAGCATATTGCCGATCCTCCTGGCCAAGTAGACATTGTAGATATAGAGGGTTAGCGTAGGAGCTTAGATTAGCTTTCTTTTTATTCTTTTATTTTCCATCTCTATAACAATTCTTTGCAAATTGTATAGTTCAAAGCATTCTTAATAAAGTTGCTTATTTCTGCAAGTTATTGTATACATAAGTTTGTATTAAGATTTGCAATATAATCGAGCTAAATACTACTCGTAAAATATAGTATAATATTTGCAAGTACTTCCTGAATTCAGATAACGCCTAAGCTCAGTGACCGATCAGGTCAATCTGGCTTTTCAAATCGCATAAAGTTTGCATAATTAGGCTAAGCAATGCTCATAAAGCTGCATAATAATCGCATTACTGAGCTAGGTGATACTCGTAGAGTTGCATAAGAATTGCATAACCGAGCCAAGTGATGCTCATAAAATAGCATAAGAGTTGCCTGACTGAGCTAGGTGATACTCATAGAGTTGCATAAGAATTGCATAACCGAGCCAAGCGATGCTCATAAAACAGCATAAGAGTTGCCTGACTGAGCTAGGTGATACTCGTAGAGTTGCATGAGGATTGCATAACCGAGCCAGAGAGGTTAGATCCTCTATAATACGGATAAAATTTGGGAAGGTAAGATCCTCCTTCGCGACAGATTTGCTTTTGCTTTTTTTTTTTAGCTTGGAATGGGCATCAAGCCTAGCGTAGAACAATATATTATGCATTAAATGACCAGTCATGAAAGAAAGAACCTTTTTATTAATCAGGCAATTGCCAGGTTCTGATACATTATTAGACATGATACTTCTTGAGTACCTCAACATTCCAGCTTCTGGGGATATCTTGCCCTTCGACAGTTCGGAGCTTGTAAGTGGTCGGGCTTAAGACTTTAGAGACCTCATAGAGCCCTTCCCAATTTGGCATTAGCTTTCCTACTCCGGCATTTCCTGAGCCTAATTCTGCCTTTCTGAGCACCAGATCGCCTACATTGAAGGTTCTGGACCTTACTTTAGCATTGTGGTATCTGGCCACTCTTTGTTTATAGGCAGCGATCTTGGTGTAGGCGTCCTCCCTCTTTCCTTCTACGAGATCTAAATCTTGGCATCTCTCTTGAATGTTCATCCGTTCGGAGTAGAGAGCCGATCGGTAAGAAGGAAGACCGACCTCTACAGGAATCATGGCTTCGGAGCCGTAGACGAGGGAGAATGGCGTTTGATGAGTGCTTGTTCTGGGCGACGTTCTGTACGTCCACAGGACACTCTGCAGTTCTTCAGTCCAGTTGCCTTTGGCTTGACCCAGTCGTTTCTTTAATCCCTCCAGGATGGTCCGATTGGAGACCTCAGTCATTCCATTGCTTTGGGGATGAGCGACTGATGTGAACTTTAATTTGATGTTCAAGCCTTGGCAAAAGTTTTTGAAAATGGAGCTGTCGAACTGCTTGCCATTATCTGCAATAAAGACATTAGGTAAGCCATACCTGCAGATGATGTTCTTCCATGTAAAGCTCTTGACCCTTTCGGCAGTGATGGTGGCTACCGATTCAGCCTCAATCCATTTGGAGAAGTGGTCTACTGCTACTATGAGGAATTTCATCTGCTTTTTGCCTTGGGGAAAAGGTCCTAAGATGTCCATCCCCCACTGGTCGAACGGCCATGCAACTCCGATCGGCTGTTGGTCTGCTCCATACTGCCTTATAATTCTGCCATGTATTTGGCATTGCGGGCATATTCTTACTTTCTCCTGGGCATCTTTGAGCATACTAGGCCAGTAATACCCCGTTTGAAGGGCTTTTCTTGCCATGGTTCTGCTCGCCTCGTGCGCCCCGCATATGCCTTCATGGAGCTCTCTGAGGATATAGTCTCCCTCCTCCTCCGTCACGCATTTGAGCCAAGGGTGGCTGAAAGCTTTTTTATACAAATCACCATTAATGATGGAGTAATTGAGAGATTTTCGAGATACCTTTCGAGCTTCATCTTTTGTCCTCGGGCAGTCGTCTTGTTTGGAGGTACTGCTTGATCGAGGTCATCCAGGTTTCACTCTCTTGGTCAATCTCCATCATCTCCGGCTCGTCTAGGGAGGAGGAAGTCTGGTTGACAACGGCGATGCTTTCCTCTATAACACTTTGTGCGGAAGCGGCCATTTTTGCTAGCCGATCGGCCTCTGCAGTTTGGTCTCTTGGGACTTTCTGTAGCACCCATTCCGATCCAGCCTCTTCCAGTTTTGCAAAAGCAGTTTTGACTTTGGCTAGGTACTGGATCATCGTGGCCTCTCGTGCTTCGAAGGTCCCCAAAATCTGACTGGTTACCAGCTGGGAGTCACTCCTGATGGCTACTGACTCCGGTCGGATTGCACGGAGCAATCTCAGCCCTTGCAGGAGCGCCTCGTACTTTGCCACATTATTAGAAGCTTTGAAATCAAGCTTTATGGCGTACCTTATTGTGATGCCCAGAGGGCCTTTTATTACTATACCGACGCCTCCTCGAGTGTCGTTTGCTGCATCGTCCACCGTCATTTCCCAATTTTGAGACTTGGGCTGACTTCGTGGTTCCTCACCCGCAAATTTAGCTATGAAATCTGCTAAAGCCTGGGCCTTTATCGCTTTTCTGGGCTCATACCTGACATCCCAGGATTGTAGCTTAATCGCCCATCCCACCATTTTGCCTTCAAGATCGGGCGTCTGGAGTATCTTCCTCAGAGGATGACCCGATCGGACGACAATTGTGTGCGCTTCGAAGTAAGGTCTGAGCTTCCTTGCACACATCATCAGGGCAATAATAAGCTGCTCCACCGGCCCTTTTCTTAGGTCTGCACCTCTGAGTACTTCACTTACGTAGTACACGGGTAGCTGTTGGGTATCTTCCTCTCGGACCAAGGCACCTGCAACAGCTTCCTTAGAGGTGGCTAAATAGAGGTACAGATTTTCACCTGGTACCGGTCGGCTGAGCAGCGGCGGGTTGGTGAGGAATGCCTTCAGCTCTTCGAAGGCTTGCTGGCAGTCTTCCCCCCAGACAAAAGTTTCACTTTTCCTTAGCTTTTTGAAGAAAGGGGTGCAGCGCTTGGCTGAAGAGGAAATAAATCGTCCTAATGCTGTTATCCTTCCATTCAGCTTCTGGACGTCTTTTATGCTCTTGGGGGGTTGCATATCGAGGATGGCCTTTATTTTTTTTGGATTTGCCTCAATCCCTCGTTGAGAGACTAGGAATCCCAAAAATTTTCCTAATGGTACCCCGAAGACGCACTTCTCAGGGTTGAGCTTCATCTGGAATTTATTCAAAGTATCAAAAACTTTTGCCAGATCAGCTGGATGTTCCTCAGCGCTTCGGCTTTTGACAATCATGTCATCAATATATACTTCGACATTCTGCTCGATTTGGTCTTTGAAAATCTTGTTCATCAGACGCTGATATGTGGCCCCAGCATTTTTTAGTCCGAACGGCATCATCCTGTAGCAGAATGTCCCGTCGTCTGCGATAAAGCTGGTTTTCTCCTGATCTAGGAGCCACATCAGGATTTGGTGGTAGCCGGCATACGCGTCTAGAAGAGAGTAAATGGCATGGCATGTTGTGGCGTCTACCAGCTGGTCTATACTTGGCAGGGGGTAGCTGTCTTTAGGACATGCCTTATTGAGGTCGGTAAAATCGACACACATTCGCAGCTTGCCAGACTTCTTCTTGACCAACACCACGTTAGCCAGCCATTCAGGGTAGTCTACCTCTCGGATGGTTCCGGTCTTGAGTAGCCTATCCACCTCTTCAGAAATGAACTTCCTCCGATCGGGAGCGTGCCTTCTTAGCTTCTGGCGGATCGGAGGGAAGTTTGGGTCCACATTTAACTTGTGGGTGATTATCTTGGGGTCCACGCCAGGAATATCTTCCGGCTTCCAGGCAAAGGTCGCTTGATTGATGGTCAGGACGTGCATGATGCCTTCTTCGGTTTCTTTATCCATGCTTGTCCCCACCTGAACATTTTTCCCTTTATCTAGCGACCTGGCTTTTGTGGCCTCTGCTGGGTCCATCCTGGGCCTTTCCGCCTGCTCTTGCTACTCAAGGCCGGGCTCTACGACCATCGCTTCTCGTTGTTGTTTTATCATGGTGATATAAGCCTCCCTGGATGCTTTCTGGTCACCTCTCAAGATGGCGACGCCTCCTGTGGTCGGAATCTTCATCACCATGTAGCGAATGGAGGTCACAGCTCCTGTCTGGAAAAGCAATGGCCTGCCAAAAATGGCATTGTAGGCAAATGTCATGTCAATAACCATGAAAATTACCTTACAAGCATGAGCTATTGCCTCTTGGCCGAGCTCGACAAAGAGCTCTACAGATCCCACCACGGGGATAGTTGCGTTGCCCAGGCCGATCAGAGGAGTGGCGTTCGGCTTCAGCTCTCCGATCGGGAGTCCCATGGCTCTGTAGGCCTGGAGAGTTAGGACATTGACAGCACTGCCGTTGTCTACCAAAATTCTCTTTACATTGAAATTATTTATCCGAGCTCTTACAACGAGAGCGTCCTCATGAGCGAACAGGACGTCTCGTGCGTCTTCGCTGGAGATGGTGACTGAGGCAGGCTGCTCTGCCTGGTGGGATCGGCGTTCCCGGATCGGCGTTTCGGGGGTTCCTGCGCTCATCATCGTCTGAGTTAGGATCATCCCTTCGAGGCTCCGGCTGTCTGCAGGGTTCGTCCCCTCTGGCCGGGCCTGTGAATCTCTTGAGGGCCCCTTGGCGTATCAGCCTTTCGATCTCCTTTTTAAGTGAGGTGCAATCGTCGGTTAAGTGACCGACGTCTCTGTGGAACTCACAGTATTTGCTCGGGTCCCTCACAACCCGGCTTTTTGCGGAGAGGTCCCTGGGCCAGTTGACTTTGCGGTGCTTCTCTTTGATCCACATTAGCATCGCGGTTGGGGTAGCATTGAGAGGGGTGTACGTCCTCTCTGCCTGATCGTCTTGACGTGGATTCCTGTCTTTGCAGGATCCTCTAGCCTGGCCTGAGTTTCTGGAACTTTGCGCTCCGTCTTGACCTCTAGCTGTCCGATCGGAGGTGGGGGCTCTTTAAGTAGAGCGATTGTCCGGATATTGTAAGCGATCCAGAACGCTGGTCCTTCCTCTCCTGTTGGACCTAAGGGCATCATCCAGCTGGATGTGTTGCCTGGCCCTCTCCATAAGTTCAGCAAAGCTGGATGGGGGTCTTGTTGTAAGCGACTCAAAGAGTGGTCGGTCAGTGATGCCCCCTGATAAGGCGGTGGTCGCCATCTCGACACTGACATTTCTTACTTCGGACATGGTAGCCTGAAACCTGTCGATGTAGTCTCGGAGACTTTCATCGGTCCTTTGGTAAAGGTTGCACAGGTCGTTCACCGTCTTAGGCGCACGTGTTTGCACGATGAACCTTGTGGTGAACAGCTCTCTTAACTGTCTTAATGACGTAATGGAGCCTAGGGGCAGCTCGTGGAACCACGTCAATGCATCTCCTCCCAAGGTGGTAGGGAAAACCCTACAGGCTATTCTTTCGTCATAAGTATAGACCTGTATCTTGGTCAAGTACTTGGCCAAGTGTGTGGTGGGATCGGTTTTGCCCGTATACCTTTCCATAACCACATCTCTCCACCTGGGCGGGAGCTCAGCATCAGTGATTTCTCTGCAGAAGGGGGAGGCTGTATTCCCACAAGTGTTTCCTTCGAAGGCGCCTTTCTTGGGCGGAAGGAAACCAAACTGCTTGAGCTTCTGCTTGAACCACTGGTCTTCTTTAGTCCATGGGTTCTGTTTGCTCAGGGTCGTGGCGGTGGACTCGCCCTTGTGCTTTCTCGCCTGGCTGCGGTTTGGGGTGCACATGTGGGATACGTCATCCCTCACGGATGGAGTGGCGGACCTGTTACTGTAGGGGGAGGCCCTATTTGCAGACATTATCTGCTTTCCTTTGTCACTCCTTCCCGGGGTCCTGATAGCGCTTTTCCGGGTTCCCTGAGCTCGGGACTCATTGATGATGATTCCCTTATTCCTATTTCTCCTGAAGTCTTCGCCAGTGAGGTAATCCTTTTGGGCTCTTTCAGAAGCGGCTGGCATTTTACCCTTCTTAAGGGTTTGAACAATGCTTTTTGTAAAATCACTGAGAATGGCACGCATGTCCCTCACAGTGATGGGAGTGTCCTCTGGTTGCCTAGTAGCGGCATTATCGAATTCGGGAAGAAGGTTGGTCCTCATGGGGGACCTGTTGGGTGCTTTCCTCCTTCTCGAGGTGCCTGATATGGCACGAGCGTTGTCATCATGGTCCAGGTCCATGGGGGCTGTATTCTCATTGGATCTTGAGTTCGCCATCTCTCAACGAAAGCACCAAATGATAAAACCAAAAATGTCTTTATCTGTAGAGGAGAGAGCGATCCGATCGGATGAGATAACCCTGCAATAAGAGGAGCCCGGTCGGACTAGGCGTGAGCACTCCGAAGCTTAAGTTAGTAGCTTAGAGAGAGAATGTGCTTTAGAGAGATAAAGTTGTGTAATCGATACCTGGAGCTATCGTTGGCTGGGCTATTTATATGAGACAGTTGAGGGGCACTCGAGTACCTGGGGTGTGATTACTGGCTGTCAGAGTAGGTATTCGGCGACATGACTAGGAGCAGGTGGTAGGCATGGGCGCTGCCTTGCGTCAGGCGGCTGATGGGACTGGCGGTCACATCAGCCGATCGGGCATGTGCGCTGCCTAGGAGCTCGTGTCTGATATTTTTGGCTGATGGGTTTTGGCCCTTGCCGGTTGAGTGGGCCGACTGGATGGACATTAGAGCAAATGATATTTGCTGGGTTATCATGTAGCAATTTTTTTGTGTAAAATGACTAAACAGGTCCCTAAAAGATCAAATAAGGACCAAAACTCTTTTCATGAGATAAAAATTAGATTTTTTAAAATAAAATCCAAATTTTTACACTTATAAAACATTTAACCCTTTTATTTTTATTATAGAAAATACATAAACTCACACCAAAATACTTTTTTGTGGAACAATAAATACATTTGCCATTTATTTTGCAAAAACCAAATAAACAAAATCATTTATTAAAGCAAATCCACGGCCATATAGGGTGTTTCCACAACAATGTTTTACCTTTTATGACAAAAAACCCTATTTTAGGCCTCGCAATGAGATCCGATCCTTTTCAAGACCCAATCTACACCCGTCGGAGGTTTTTTGGGTCCTTAACGAAGGACAAAGGTTTTCTAAAAATCTATTTTATTTTATTATTTGTATTTTTTTAATCAAAAATCTCTTAGACCAAGAAAAGCCTTTCTCCTTTTATGAAAGACTTTTCATCCTTAGCTGATTTAGAACTTGGGTGCTATAACCTAGGGTATCTGCACATGGTATGTATGTAAATATGTGTATATATGTGTGTTTGTGTATATATATATATATATATATATATATATATATATATATATATATATATATATATAAACTAATAAGCACAGGTTTCACACTAAAAATCACAAAGTAACTAAGAACAGGTCGAAAATGTTAACATTGCAAATTCCAAAAAATCTCAACATTGCTAATAAGACTATAAAAACAAAGGGTTTCTAAAATTCCAAAAAATCTCAACATTGCAAATTCCCAATTGATTGATCGACAAAATATCTCATTGAAGTACAATTAAGCACAAGGTTTTAAATTTTTATCTTAGCATGCACATGTATATAATGAAAAACATATGCAAATTTCCAAAAAATAACTGCTAAGCGTGCATGGCTGGCTAAAATAAAATTTTGAATAGAGTTGAAATGAAAGTCTAATCATGCATAAACTATCCTGATTTCCCAACATACAGCTCAACATAAATCCAAAAATGTATTGTCGTTGTTGGTCATTAATTCATGGATGCAAAGTAATTTACCAACACTGCTCCAAACATGTAATTAATTCAAAATATGCTCCAGAGCAAGTTGGTACTGCAATATGAAACATCTAATGCATTGGGAAGTGCATTTAAACAAAAATTATTGATTAGTTGCTTACATTTAAACCTAACAAAATTCAAGCATATGCACACATAACTTAACCATACAACTCACCCTGTGCCAATCCATTGGCCCTCTCCCAACACATGCTTTTTTGGCACAAAAATTAAATAATTGAAGCGTAAAATTATATCACAAATCCTACCAAAAATTAAATGAACATAGCAAAACAATCTATTTAACAAAATCACATAATCCACAAGCACATGCATTGTTTTTTACTAATTTCCAAAATACCTTTCCTATTACAATATAAGCTATAAACCTTAACTACTCATTGATCATACTACATGCATAGGTTAACCAAAATTTGCTTAGGCTCTTATTAATTAGAACCTTCAGACCAAAATTTTCTTAGGCTCTTATTAATTAGAACCTTCAAATGCTTTGAACTTTTTGCTTTAAAATTTTTTTCAATAAAGCTCTAATCTTAAAGCATAAACTAGTTTAGGTGTATAGCTCAATTAGAAATCAACAAAAACCTAAATCATTTCTTTTGTCAAAAAATTAAGTTCCATTGAAGCATTTTTACAAACAATTTATAGGCATACTAGATTCATTAGGTTAAAAATAATAATTTTACATTTCAAAGCTACAACTCAGATTCCTCAAGTAATTTGCATCATTATCACTAGTTTTCTAATCTATGATCAAATTTAAAAGTGCAAAAATGAAGAAGAAATAGAAGAGACGAAAGAGAAAAGTGCCAAAGTTGTACGCAGATAATGAAGAAGAAGGAAGAGAAATTGATGATCCAAGCAATAATCTCAGTAAAACGTGATGCATTTGCAATGTATGGAGTGAATTCTTGGTGAAAAACTTATTTGAAAAAGAAATTTGGGTGAGAAATGCAGTAGAAAGATAGAGAAAGTAAGAAATGACTGCTAAAAGTGGGAAAATGTAGCAAAAAGGCTATTTAGCTGGTCTTCCACAGCTGTGTTGTCACTAACCACATCCGTGGAGTGTTTAAAAATCCAGTTGGCTTAAAATTGAAATGTTTCCATGGCCATGCGTAATTCACCACGGTCGTGGAATGATGAATCCTAATAATCTCTTTAATCTAGTAAGATACCGGGCCGATGAACTGTTATGACACGGTTGTAGTATGCTTTTAGCCATAAATTCAAATTTAGCAATCCACGGTTGTGGTTCTTTCCCACCCTTATGGTAACTTTCTATTTCTCAACATCTATAAATTTTCAATGCTCTACGGCCATGGTTTTCTTCCTACAACCGTGGGCACTTCAAAACCTTCAAACTTACCAACTTTTTCTCTAATTTCTTCTTTTTGAAACTTATCTCTTCATTGCATTCAAAAATTTTTAGTTAAAGCTTAGTTACCATGTTCAAAAATTTAACCAACTCTAAGCTACACAAATATTCAATCACTCAATTAAAAATGCAACACATATGCAAATTAACGCATAAAAACTTAAAACACAAAAATTGATAAAAATAAAGATATGGATAGAGAAAATTGTTTTAATTTCTTGAGTTCTAGCTCAAGTCATATTACTTTTAGGTGATCGTGGTTATGATCCAAATAATGGTCTCTCTGAACTTTGCTCATCAATGAAGCATGATTTCTCATTTGAGTAACAAACATCTTCTTTCGGCTCTTCTAGCCTAAATAACATACTCGAGTGGGCTGAATACAGTTTTTTGGCTTGAAAATCAAACTTTTCCTATTCAAAGGTGAAAAGTTCTTCACATAAGATATAAATTTATTTACAACTTTTATGCAAGAAAAATCCTCAACATGAAAAGGTTTTTCATCTCCCTTATGCAAATCCTCTCTAATTCATTCTCTTAGATATTTACTGATACAAACCCTAAATCATTTTGGACTCCCTTATTATTCTCTTCTTATAAGGAATTAATAAAGAACTCAGGTTGAGATTCCAACTTCCTAAAACCTATCTCTTGATTTATCATGAAGTCCTCTTTATTATTAATTTTCTCCTCTTGAAACTAGAATTTCTCCTTTTGAAGCTTTAATTGAGCTTGCCATTATTCTTCTTAACCTTTGAAATTTTCCTTTTGATTTGATATGTAATTAATAAAAGCTCAACCTTAGATGGTTTAGGCTCTTGTGAAGTCATCCAAGGTGAGAACTCTTAAAAGTTAATTAAGGTCTGCAAATGTTAAAACATGTATTAATGTAACTAGAATTCAAATGATAACTATCATGCTCTATTGAATAGATAGATTGAAATGCATTAGGATTTTCAAAAGAATGTGAATAAGGAGTAGAAGGCATACGAGGATCTACATCTCTTACATCTTTTTCCTTAATTCATCCATTTATGCTCTCAAAAAGATCAATTCATCATCAAGAATGATGCCTTGCATCATACTTGATTATGCATGTAAATCTTCCTATAAAAATAAAAACAAAAATCAATGAACAAAAATTCTCAGTGTAACTCAACTAAAACATAATCAACAGCAAAGTATGTCAATCCCCAGTAATGATGTCAAAAACCTAAATAGTTAATTTCCAACAAGTGCACAAGATTGACAAGTAAATAGTGAGTATGGGACCCATAAAATATTGTACCCAAGGGATTGGGTTTATTATTTACTGTCTTCTAATTGATTGATGTTATATGAGAGGTGGTGGTTATGTAGAAGAATGATCTAAACTACTGGGATTAACTAATAAAAACAATTAAATCTACAAACAGCCATTAAAGGAGATAAATAAGGATATTAGATTTGCTAAGGGTATTCTATCCACATTACATCTGATATGAGCATGGATTAAACAACTAATCACATAAATCTATACTAACTCATCTAAGGCTAAGTATCCTCTACGGGTATGCTATTATAGCTAACTCGGACCCCGTCTTAGGAAACTCTTAGAAAGCTAGTATAAGTGCAAGTTATGGACGAATCCTATCCCAATTCTCGACTAGGTCACCATCCTATAAAAAACCCAATCTAAACCAGTCAACCTTTAGCTAAGGACATGAAAAGCATACAGGTAATACCCGTATTCAAAACCCTCCATCCCCATAAATGGAAAGGAAAATACATAAAGCCAAAACACTAATCAATGATGCACAAATTCAAATAGAGAGAAAAATGTGTAAAACTATTCTATAGTGAATGATTCACGAAAATGATAAAAAACTATAGAAAAACTAGATCTATAATGCATCATAGCCATGTTTACATCCTACTACGACTGTGGAGAGATTAGGTCATGGAAACAACTAAAAAAATAGGAGAAAATGGTGGCGCTTTGCTTAAGTTAAAGACCCATGGCTGTGTTAGCATCCACCACCACCATCGTGTTCATTTGCAACATGCCTCTAGAGAACGATTGAAGACTATGGCTCGTTGTTGCTGGATTAAGGTAAGTCCATGCCAGTGGGAAAACACCCATGGTCGTGGTATGCTTTTAGATGTGAAAATGTGACATTCAAACTCTCCCCACCCTTATGGTTTGTTCCAACATAGGTGTGTTGTAGCTAAATCTTCAAAATCTCACAAAACTTCTCCAAATTAATTCATGAAAAAATTTAGCTCCACAGATGAACTGAAAACCACCTAGAAAAACACAAAAAAAAAAAACACATAATAACTGCAAAACACTAAAATAACATAAACTAAATTAAATAGACCTAAAAAAACCAAAAAAGACAAAAAATAAATAAGCTAAAATGTAATGAATAATTGGACATTTTCTCTGGTCATTGCCAAATGGAGCTCTATAATGATTAGAATTTCATAAAATATTCATAAAATCGATTTCTGCAATCTCCCTCTTTAATATGAGTTATTGTTAAAGTAATATGTATATTATTCATATGTATATTGTAAATCTAATTCGATGGGAGTTAACCATGCACGATAAGGCATTTTACAATCCTGATATGACCAATTAAGTGAGTTGTAGTCTTTATATTGACTGGTGGACCTCCTATTGATGTAGCAATTAGATTGTTGCTCTAATAGTCTTTATAATTTCATATGTCTTTCGACAAAAAGCAAGAGCTTAAGGCAATAAGCCACAAATGCAGAGAAAAGCTACTAAATTTTATGAAATGAAAAATGTAAAAAAGGTCATGAAAATATAATATAAATTTTTAATTAATGTTGTATGGTGGAGATTATAGTCTTGTCTACTAATCTTTTATAATCTACTTACCTTGATTAAGTAGAATTCTTTCCAACTCAGATCTTATCTTTCTAATCTTTATCTGTAGTTTAAGGTTCATCTACTTAATCTTTTAAAATAATTGTTATGAGCCTTAGTCTTTTTGGCTTCATATTTAAGTCAGTGCTAGTTTATAATCATCTATATGAACGATGTAGGTCAAATTTATGGGTTAATTACACTGGAGGTCAAATTTATGTGCTAATTACCATTTATTGTAATAAGAAAATAACTGAAGTATGTAATATTTATATGAAAAGTCATTTTGTCTGGAAATACTTCAAACTCTATTAAAAATTCAACATGGCATACCATTCAAACTTTAGACCTTTCAAAAAGTGTAAATTCTCCTTAAGTAACCAATACATATACTATTTAATCATGGAGAAAGAAATTTAAAGAGGAATAGTGAAAGTAATTTCTTACCATTTTAGCTGCATTCTATGGGTTATCGCTGATGTGTACTGCCATGTGTTACTTCTTAAAAAGTTTATAGTTTAAGTAACTGGTGCCATATTAACTTTTTGATAGAATTTGATGTGCTTTTCAATCAAAATAACTTTCCAAACAAAAACTATAAAGTTTAGGTTTTTTTTTTTGTTATAAAAAATTATTTTGACATTCTAGTAATTAGAGTATAAGTCTAGTGACCTCCTATGCAATTATCCCTAAATTTATTGATTCTTTGACAGAAAGATATCAAATGGGCTACATCAAATTGGCATATGATGTGTAATTCATCTCATGACATTCGAAACATTTTTTTTAGCAAAGCACATCTTATTATTCTTGTATTTATACATTATTACTATTAAATCTCTAAACTATTATTACATTAAATCATATTTTTAAAATTGTTATTTTAATATATATTGAGTCCAAATAAAAATTTGATAAAATAATTGCATGAGTTCAAGAACTTAGTATATACTAAAATAATGCTATTATTTTATTCACATTTGATAAAATTGAATGCATTGTATGTTGAACTAAAAGTTGAAAATTTAATGAAATATATGTAACTTTAAGAACCAAAAACTATCTTTTACTTTTTAAAACTTGGTGATATCCAAGTTATATTATGGGTGTGGTATGGTGCGCATGTGCAACAATATGTACCATCTCATTAGTTGGAAAATAAAAATAAAAAAATTATATTAAATCGATCGGCGTATGGGTGGATACAATTGCATATGCGCTTGAGTAGGAGTCAGTATATTGCATATATTAAATATTATTAAAATAATTAATCATAAATTTTGAACTCTTCAAAATTTTGACCATTTTTGTTGATAAAAATATATACTGATATTTATTATAATTTTTAAAAAAATTATTTTTTTGGAAGAGTTAATTCACTGTTCAGATATTGTGCATATGATTAAAGTTGTGCAAATGGTTAGTTTGATTTTGAATCGAAACAAATCGAGTAAACTAAGAATATTCTCAAAATTTTTTTAAAAAAGTTATTTTAGTATGGTTCTATTTGATTAAATTTGATTTGGCCTACTGAAGTGTTCGGTCTTTTATTTATTAGACTTTATATATATATATATATATATAAAGTAAGGTGAATTTTTTTTTAACAAAATTAACCCTCTAAATTTATGTTATTTATAAAAAAAAATTCTAATGATTTAAAAAAATAAAATTGAGTAACTAACATAATTAAGAATTATAATCGATTATGAGTTTGTTTTCGCAATGAATTATATTTGCTATATATATACACGGATATGTAAGCATAGAAAACTAATCATATTTCCACATATTATATATATATATATATATATATATATATATATATATATATATATTAATGCACTTTACATATAAGATATTGATAGAAGATATATATATATATAGGCCTAATCTATTCTCAGCCCAATCTCCAATACATGACAAGCCAACGTCCAATCAGTACAATGCCCAGCATGTGACAAGTGGTCATCTAAGTAACCACCAGCATAGAGGCTATCTGATTGGACCGACAGGGTCGTATCGTATCAAGTCTACTGACACACTCCACTGTGCATGCTCAGCCGCATCATAATAATCCATGCCTTCTATCTATTCTCTGAATGTGAGCAAACCCACTCCTGGCACTTGAGTGCTTACAGGTGACTTTCCATATACACTATAAATAGTTCAAAGCACATAAAAGCTAGTATTGAATTGTTAAGACCTTCTCTCTCTAAATTCTCTCTTTAAAAGCATTGCTGACTTATATTTTGGAGTGCTTATGCTTGGTCCGACCGAGCATCTCTTATTGTAGATCTAGCTAATCTTGATGATACGATTGGCTCATTCATTTCTTCCAGTTGGCCTCATTTCATTTATTATCTTTCAGAAATTATCATTTGGTACTTTTGTTAAGCGACCATGGAAGGCTCACCAAAATAATCTAGGCACTTTAGAATTAGAGCAAGCAATTTATCTAACGATGAGAGAAGGCCAAGATCTATTGTGAGAAGAGAAAACCTCATAGATCCAATGTACCTGCCAATCTTTTATCTGTGTTTAGTAATGAATTCTTTGTATAGCCAGATTCTACTCACATGATGATGAAAGACTTGAAGATGATCCTAGAAGATTTTAGGAGGAACATAATATCAGCCCAAAAGGGCAAACAACCTTAGACCTCACTAAGGGATCTAGAGGTAGAAAGTGAAAGAAGAGAGGAGAAAAAGAAGAGGAACAATGGGATCATAATACAAGACCAGGGGGAAAGAGATAGATCTGGCACTCATTCAGATGTGCGTGAAACAAATCAAAGAGCTAAAAGGAAGAAGAAAATGTTCTTTACAAGCAGAAGTCACATTTGGAATATACAATCCATCCTACACCCCAAGGCGATTTCCATCACCCCTAGTCTCCATGGGAGATGATTCGACGTACATGTGTACTCCAAATAAAAGGTATTCCAAGGTGGCAGACAAGAATGAGAGATAATTTCTGTAACAAATCAAAAAGTTCAGACTTAGGCACCCTAAAAAGCCCTTGTTTGGTGGAACGTTGTCTCCTCTTTATGCTAAGATATAAGAGAAGCTAAGTTAATGGGTAGATTTAAAAAGATAAAAATGCCCAACTACATGGGAAAATATGATCTGAAATGCCACATTTTAGAGTACTTGATCAAGATTCAAATGTACTCATTCGACAATCGAATATTTTGCCGAGTGTTCCCTATGACCTTGGCAGGTGATGCTTTGGATTGGTTTCATAATCTTCCTTCAAAATTAATAACCTTTTTTAAGTAAATTTGTGATTTATTCACAATGAGGTTCATAGTCCAGATCCGGATGCCAAAGACAGTCAACGACTTATACAACCTAATACAAAGCCCTAGTGAGAGCCTCAGGGATTATGTCGATAGATTCCAAACATTGGCATATGAGATAAGGAACCCACGCTTGGAGGTAGTAGTAAAAGCTTTGGCCAAGAGTGTGAGGAGCATCCAACTGTTTGAATCTATCACCACTTGGCCACCAATTGACTTCTCTAATCTAATGGATAAAGCTAACCAATACATCCAGCTAAATGATGCATTAAGAGCTGATGAAAGAATGTTGAGCATTGCAGAGAGGATGTAGCAGCTGGTCAAATGGGGAGGAAGAAGAATGAAGAGCCCAAAGAGAGCATCCACATCATGAATATCCAGTAAGCGGAAGAAGATTGAGCAAGGAAGGTTCGAAAGCCATGCTAATAATCCAACTAGAACCTATACCATGCTCAACTCCTCCCCTACCAAGTTCTAATATAGATCAAGGAGAAGCATAGTAAGGTGAACTGACTAAAGAAAATGTCCGATCAAACATACACCAAGAGAGACAAGAACAAATATTGCAAGTTTCATACAGACGTTGGCAATATGACCAACGAATGCAACTCACTGAAGATGTGACGCGAACGGCCCGAACCCGGCCCGCTTTAAGGGTCCGAGAAGGGTTTAGCATCTAGATTTTGGGTAACACGAGATATCTTGGAATTCTTTACCCAATAGAATATTGGAAAGTTCATCTAATCCCATAAAACCTTTTGGCACCTTTGAGCTATTTTGGAGTCGCCACCCAATTTATAAGAAATTGGAAAAGATCATCTAACCTCGGGGGGTCTTAAACCAGAGAAGCTGTTCGAAACTTCACTCTTATTAATGCCTTAAGTTAAGTCATAAATGAGTTTTTAACAACTGAAATTTCATCTCTCATCTCACGCGATCATACAACAAAATTAAAGCGCATTTCAAGCATTTTGGAAAGCAGTAAAGAAAACGATAAAGAAAGCGATAAAAATTACAAGTGAAAAAAAGTGGGACAGAACAATTCCCCAAAATAAAGAAAGTATAAATAAATAAAATAAAATTGCCCCAAAATAAATTACAAGGGCCCAAAATAAATAAACACACAAAAAGGAAGAAAATACAATGCATAATATATAAATCGGGACATTTATTAAGATTTTAGGAACATTGGTTCCTTGTGTTAACTTAAAAATTGGAGAATTATTTTGGGCATTTATTTAGAAAATTGGGATGAGTGATCTCATTTTATGAAAATTAATTCTCCCTTTGAAAAATGTGATATTTTATTGGCTGAAATCAGGACATTGGCCCCATTTTATTAACAAAAATCCCGATTTTATTATTGTAAAAAAAACATGAATTTCTATAATATAGACGAAATTAAAATACATTTTACACACAACATAAAATAATAAAATAAAATAAATCGGGAATTAATAAAATGAATTAATAATTAAAGGTAGAATCAAACAAAAATAAAATCAGTATTAAATATTTTACAGGTTCAACCTATGTTTCATGCATCATACCAGCAAATTGACTAATTTAAGTTGACGTTAATTAAAATAACAAACAATAGATAACTCTCTTGCAGATAGATTAACTAAATTAAACTCAACCTGATTGCAACAAACAACAACAGAATACACTAATGCTAATTTACAACAATTTATCAACTGGAGAAATAAAAGAATGACAGAAAATAGGAAAAGAATGAGAATTGGCTCAAGTCCAGAAATTTACCCTTACAAGTTGATATTTGCAGCAAAAGAAGAATAGAAAATTTCCTCGTCGATTTGCTTGAAAACAGAAATTGAGAAAGCTTGGATCAAAGCTTTCTGTCCCAAAAATTTAAAGTTCAAAACTCTACTTTTTTGAAGAACACAGATGATAAAATCGAATTCTAAGCAGAAAGAATTGATTTCCTTGGCTCAAGAATAATTAGAATTAATCGAAGAAATTTTAGCTTTTTTAAAAATCCTATTTTTAGAATCGCTTTATCCAGCCGTTGTAATGCTCTCAATGGTTATGATATTTTCTTTTTATATCATCCCCAAAAGAATTAGGTTTTTTAAGAGTTTTAATCCTACTCAAAGTGACTAATTATCTTTAAAAATAAAATTTATCCTTTTGAAAATCGGAAAGGAAGAAATTTGAATTCAATTCCAACTCAAAAATCAGAAAAACCCCAAAAAAAAATGAAGTCCGAGCGAGGAAGGAGACGCGAGCAGAGGGGGCCGCACTTCACGTGCGCAAGGTGCGGCCTAGCGCAGAGGGGGCCGCACTTCGTGTGTGCGAGGTGCGGCCTCGCACTTCGCGTGCGTGAGGTGCAGCCTCGCTGTAGACACCGGGTCCCGAGTCCGGCATAAAATGAAAACGGTGATTTTTGATCTTTGATTATTCCCTCCCAAAAAAATAATATATGTGATAATATATAAATATGTGTATGTGTAAAATTTAATTAGTTGATGTTGTTTGTTAATTAATTAGTTAATTAGTTAATATTATTGTATTAATTAAAATGTATGTAAAATTAAAGATTAATTAGTTAATTAATTAGTTAAAATGTAAAATGTTTAATTAATTAGATAAATTATATATTAAGTAGATTAATTAATGTGTGTAATGTTTAATTAATATGTATGATGTTTGATTAAATTAGTATGTATGTGTGTTATTATAATTAAATTAATTAAAATTAAGAAAAGGAGAAAAGGAGGGAATTATGGAGGAAATTATTCTTGTGCCTTTAGCCCTAATTAAGGGTGTATAAAAAGAAAAGAATGAGGAAATTAGAAAGGAGGCCGGCAGATCAAAGAGAGAAGAGCAAGAAAAGAAAAGAAAAAAGAAAGAGGAGAGAAAGAAAAAGAAAAGAGAAAGGGCTCTCGGATCGCAAAGAAAAAGCAAAGAAAAGAGAGAATAGTGAGGAGAGAGCAAGAACAGAGAAGGTGGCCGGCCATAAGAGCAAGTAAGAAAGAGCAAATAGAAAAGAAAATAAAAAGAAAAGAGAGAGTGAAAGAGTGAGTAAGGGAAATAAGAAAGGAAGAAAAGAGGGAGACCTAGAAACCAAACCCACGCAGACCACCGAGAAAGAAGAAAAGAGAAAAAGGGGACAGGAAGGAGAGGTGGCCGGCGCCGCCTCCGGCGTCGGCTGGCGCCACGCGCGGCGGAGCTAGCTTCCCCACAGCCGGACGAAACCTCCGGCACCGGTTATCTGCCCCCAATCGCCGGCAACAAGCAAGTCGGAGGGAGATGGCGGCGAGACTTCGGGAGCGTTTTCCGGCGAGCCTGTGACGTTTTCCGGCGCGTGGACACCGGCGAGGAGCTCAGCGTGCGGTGATCTAGCTTCCGGTGGAGGTGGTGTCCGTCACTGCCGCTCCGGCGAGCCTCCGGCGAGGTAAATCCCCTCTCCCTATTATTATTATTATTATTATTATTATTATTAATTTCTGATTTATTAATATATTATTATTATTATTATATTTATTTATTTAATTTCTGATTTATTATTATTATTATTATTATTATTATTATTTATTTAATTTCTGATTTATTAATATATTATTATTATTATATTTATTTATTTAATTTCTGATTTATTAATATTATTATTATTATTATTATTATTATAATTATTATATATATTTATTTAATTTCTGTTATTATTATTATTATTATCATTATAATATTATTATTATATTTATTCATTATTCTGATTTATTATTAATATTAATATTATTATTATTATTTATTATTGTTATTATTTATATTTATTTAATATTATTATGTTAATATTATTATTATTATTATCATTGATATTATTATTATTGTCTAATTTGTGTTAATTTTATGTTGATGTTATTATTTAATTGATTTGTGATTATTTAATTTTATGTATTATTATTATTATTATCATTATTGATTATTGTTAGAATTTAGTTATTTATTTATGTATTCATTCATTTATTTATTTAGAAATATGTAATTATTATTTTATGTATTTGTGGTCTGTAATAATAAAATGATTTTCGACCGCTACTAAAAAGAACCACCACACAAATGTTTCCCGCTAAAAATAATGTTTGCTAAATAAAATTGGACCAATGTCCTATTTTTACCTAATAAAATCATCAAATAAAAATCGTTTTCCATAATAAACACACGCGGGGACCAAAGTTCTCAAAATAAATGAATAACCCGTTTTATGCATGTATAGCACATTTATAAATGGGAGTTGTATTCCGCTCCTAGTATTATTGTAATTTATTTGATTTAATCCTTTATTATTTTATTTATTTGTTTATCTATTGTTTTACATACGTGAATAAATTGTGCTTTAACCAAACTTGCATTGTGTGGAGAGAGAGCGAACTAATAAATTCAAAACTCAATCGTAAACTTAAGCAAGGTACGAATAAATGAGAAGTCCCGAACCCTACTCTGGTCTTTGGGCTCAAGAGGCTAGAGGTTATCCTCCAAGACACCTCTTGTGTCACGAGACTTAGACGTTAATCCTAGGCCTCATGGCCCAATATGGATAAAATGCGCAAGTCTTAGGCTCTCCGAGACGAGAGAAACTTTCCCAATGTTCTATTGGGTGGCGACTCCATGAAACCTCTTTGTTGCCCAACATAGACGCACTTGCGATTTATCGCAAGCTGTTGACGGACCCACAATCGCCCCGATCGCCCACGTGCGGGCGGTCCGAAAGGGCGGCGCTCATCGGGGACCCGGCGCGCGTCACAGTGGCGACTCCACTGGGGACGTATTTGAGACTTCGATTCGAAAGTACCTTGATTAAAATTTACAATTTAGTTTTAGTTTATAAATTTCGCTCTTCTCTCAAAACTGCATTACATCGCATTAGAGCTTTAGAATATGATAGTTTGGTCCCTCAATCAGCCCCGGTGCGTTCCCGAAGCACGATCCCATTTTCACTCAATTTGGGAAAGTGTTAAGGATAATCACCAGCCCAAGTCTCGTACCTTAATGGTATATCAAATGGTGACCCGATCGGTCGTTACGCTCGTGATGAGATAGACCCGTCGGCAGGGATCATGCTTGGGTAGCCTCAAAGTAACACCACCTTTTGACCAAAGCTCATGTAATGGCAATAGAAATCTCCACTAGGTGACATGTACCATAATATCGTGCTTGCTATTTGGGCCGTCATATACTGAACGAAATCAATTGAATCAGATGATTTTCATCAAAGGCTTTCATGCCCCGATGGGCTCATTTTGATTTAATCGAATTATTTAAATATATAATAGACAAACATCCACGCGCATGTGCTTTAAATTAAGAGTTGTTATGCTGCCGGCTTCTCACCGTGCATTATACGCGTCCATTGGGTTCCCTGTTAACCCTTGGATAAAGCCCACCTAGGAAAGAGACCGCACGACCTCGTGTGTGAGAGAAATAAGGTCGGAAGGTTCTACCTGCTTGCATGTGGCTGTGAATGCTGCATAACATGCACATACATCACATGTCATTCATGTCAAAAAAAAAAAACATAATAAAAAAAATCAATCAAAAATCAAAAAAATATATAAAATGAAAAAGTAAATAAAATAAAAATATACATTTCATATTGTGTATATATCCTTTTGCCTACATATTATTCATGTGCATATACCATCATGTATATAACTTTTGCATTGCATCGCATAATTGCAATTTATTGATTTTTTCATTTCATTCGCACAATTCACGATCATGCATTGTATATTTTCATGCACGCATCATTCTAACAATTTAAATCACGATCATGCATTGTATATTGTCATACACGCATCATTCTAACAATTTAAATTTTCAGCCATCGTAGATTCATTTAAGTGGATTAGAGGCCCTGACGGTCGATTAGTAAGGACAGATTCGCCCTTTGGATTGCTCGAATTAGTGCTTGATTGGGATCCTGAGCCATTCTCAGCATCTAGTACCTCATCCTCATGATTCACGAGTATCCACTATTCCACAACAATCTGTTGATCCACGACAACCAATAGCCCCTGCTGGGGGCAAGCCGAACCACCTGCTGGTGGAGAGGCTGTTTTTATTGGCAATGCTACTGTCAACCTGTCAATGAGCACAGAGCTGCGACACTTATTGAGCCAAGAAGGGCAAGAGTTCATAATCCTGAGGAGGATTTTATGGAAGAAGATGAGATTGAATACATAGCAGCCCACCAACGCTGGCCATTTAACAGATAAATGCTAAATTTTGAGGGACTGAATTCAAGATCTGATCAACAATAAAGAAATTATTGACCCAGAGAAGAAGGGGAAATAAAAGCTGATGATAGATGAACAATGTTTTTGTGTATTTGTATATTATTTCTAATGATCTCATTTCTTATGATCATGATACATTCATTCATTTTGAACATTAATTCAATCAATACTACTACATTTAATCTTGGAACTTTGGAAAATCCAAAGAAAATTTTGATAGCATCTGATATAACTCCTGAAGAGAGAGAGAGTCATAGAGAAAATAAAAAGAAATAAAAAAAAACTAGTTGCAATTAGGAGATTGGATGAAAACTCACTAAGAGCACTAGAACCTTTCTGATTACCCGTCGAAGCGATCTCTGGATAAGACAGAACCTGGAAAATGATTTAGGCATCATTCTTTATATAGCTCTCTAAATGACTATTTTCTACCCTTATTCTACAATCGCTTGCTAGCCCATTGAGCCTTTTTGCAGGTATGCTGAATGCGTACCAATTTTATTGTTACACACATTAAAACTACCCCCTCGCCTAAAATGATTTTGGCTTCCCCTTAGAAGAGTGGCCGCTCTAAAACTGATGGATGTACATTTGAACAATTCTTTGAACTATTAAAAAAATTGCCTTGATAAGGGCAAGTTCAAACTTTGAAAAGAGGGTTTAGTCATGCATGAAAGGCATGAGCTCAAAAAAAAAAAAAAAAAGAGAAGCGAAAGCAAGAAGAAGAAAAATAAAAAGAAAAATAAAAAATCCAAAAAGAAAAAAAAATGAATCAAAAATTAAAGAAAAAGAAGCCAAAAAAAAAAAAAGAAAAATCAAAAGAGAGCTCAAAATGGTGACCAATTGACTAGTTTCAACGATTGCCCTTCTGATCTCAAGGAGCTAGAATGTTATCGAGTCCAAATTCAAGAATACTTTTGAGCCGAGAACGGTTCATCCATCAGTCGAGAAAATATCGCGGCCATTTTTCTCTAGCGACCTGATCTTTCTTTGACAGCCATCTACCCAAACCTGACATTACAACCAAAGTAAGACCTTTTGATTCTGGGTTCAGTCTTATCCAATTAGCGGAGATGACCTTCTAGTAAGGTTTGGTACGTAAGAAGAGGCCTATGGTGTTTCTTGAGCCTCAAGCGAGAAGCCATGAGTGCATTCATGCATTCGAGTTAAGTCTCGTCTCCAACGTTGCTTCTAGAATTTGCATTCAAAAGATCAAATGAGAGCAGAGAGAAAATATTCAATCACGAGAATCAAAAAGAGAGCAGATTGATAACAGGAGTTTGATGCTTTCAAGATCCATCCCGAGATTGGATGAGGTTTTGTATCTTGAGATTAATGCCAAATAATGATCATATATTATGAAATCAAATCGAAATATGTGCATTTATGCAATGATATTGATGTAACCAGAATAGTTCATCTGAAAAAAAAAAGAAAAAAAGAAGAAAAAGAAAGAAAAAAGAAAAAAAAAGAGACGGCCGTTAGAGATGAAAACCGTAATTGGCGCTCTAAGCAAAAGTTAGGCCAAAAGGATAGGGTGAAAACCTGAAAACAGGCAGTCTGTCCTAAAAAAAAAAAGAAAAAAAAAAGAAAGAAAAAAAAAGAAGAAAAAGCCGCTGGATTGGGTTGGGTCCATTCCAGGCAAAAATAAGGCACAGGGTTATGTGAAAATCCGAAAGGACGCATTTCCCGCCAAGAAAAGCTAGTGTGAAAATCCATAAGGGACACACTACCTTAAAATAATGACTACAGGTTTCAGACGAGAACCTCACGATCCCCAAAGAACATGAAATTCAAAGGCAATTCCAGAAGGCACTGATCTTACTGCAAATTGCAATCAAATCGGCTGTCGCCTCCAAATCCACTTAGATGAATTTTTATACTGCATTGCTGCATACGCATGCATCTCACGTGCATACTCACAATTTTTTCTGTATATCTGCCTTTCTAAGTCTTGCAGAAAAAGAGACTCGATGCGAACACCGGCAGAATCCGAGTGACGACGTCATTCTATCCATCAATCAAGACAATTAACCCAAGACCTCTCAGGGGGCAGTTATCAAAACGGGAAGTCCTTTGAGGAGGCAAATCTCGAAGCCCTCTGAAGAGGCCGATTCCCCAAGCTCCCTAAGGAGACAAATCCCACACAACATCATGCATATAACTTCTTGTGTATATTTTGTGCATCTGATTTTGCAGGCAATCAATCCAAGACCGCTCAGAAGGGCAGTCCAGGAGGACACCCGGTCTGGAAGGACATCCATTTCAGAAGAACAACATCAGCACTTTGTAAGTCTGGAGCAGACTCGGTGCAGCTCAAGAGAGCAACCCTCGCATTTTGAATCTTGGTAGCGATTCAGTGCGAACACTTCGAATCTTGGTAGCGATTCAGTGTATTTCGCACTTTGTAAGTCTGGAGCAGACTCGGTGCAGTTCAAGAGAGCAACTCTCGCACTTTGAATCTTGGTAGCGATTCAGTGCAAACACTTCGAATCTTGGTAGCGATTCAGTGTATTTCGCGCTTTGTAAGTCTGGAGCAGACTCGGTGCAGCTCAAGAGAGCAACCCTCGCACTTTGAATCTTGGTAGCGATTCAGTGCAAACACTTCGAATCTTGGTAGCGATTCAGTGTAAACACTTCGAATCTTGGTAGCGATTCAGTGTAGTTCGCGCTTTGTAAGTCTGGAGCAGACTCGGTGCAGCTCAAGAGAGCAACCCTCGCACTTTGAATCTTGGTAGCGATTCAGTGCAAACACTTCGAATCTTGGTAGCGATTCAGTGTAATTCGCGTTTTGTAGGTCTGGAGTAGACTCGGCGCATTCACAAATCTCAAAGCCCTCTGAGGAGGCAAAATCGTCAAAGTCCTCTGAGGAGGCAAAATTCCCCAAAGTCCTCTGAGGAGGCAAATTCCCCAAAGTCCTCTGAGGAGGCAAATTCTCCAAGTCCTCTGAGGAGGCAAAATCTTCAAAGTCCTCTGAGGAGGCAAATTCTTCAAAGATTCTCAAAGTCCTCTGAGGAGGCAAATTCATCAAAGTCCTCTGAGGAGGCAAATTCCGCCAAGTCCTTTGAGGAGGCAAAAATCTCAAAGTCCTCTGAGGAGGCAAAATTCCCAAAGTCCTCTGAGGAGGCAAAATTCCCAAAGTCCTCTGAGGAGGCAAAATCTCAAAATCCTCTGAGGAGGAAAAATTCTCAAAATCCTCTAAGGAGGCAAAATTCTCAAAGTCCTCTGAGGAGGCAAAATCTCAAAGTCCTCTGAGGAGGCAAATTCTCAAAGTCCTCTGAGGAGGCAAAATCTCGAAGTCCTCTGATGAGGCAAATTCTCTAAGTCCTCTGAGGAGGCAAAATCTCAAAGTCCTCTGAGGAGGCAAATTCTCAAAGTCCTCTGAGGAGGCAAAATTCTCCAAGTCCTCTGAGGAGGCAAATCTCAAAGTCCTCTGAGGAGGCAAAATCTCCAAGTCCTCTGAGGAGGCAAAATCTCCAAGTCCTCTGAGGAGGCAAAACATCTCATGTCCTCTGAGGAGGTAAATTCTCAAAGTCCTATGAGGAGGCAAAATCTCTAAATCCTTTGAGGAGGCATCTCTCTATCCGACTCTCGGTAAGAAGGCAGGTATGTAATCCCTTCTCTCTTCCTCTTTGAATTTTGGCTCACCTAGGTGTCTATGCACTAGCTTCTCCAAAATTGGGGGCAACTGTAGACACCGGGTCCCGAGTCCGGCATAAAATGAAAACGGTGATTTTTGATCCTTGATTATTCCCTCCCAAAAAAATAATATATGTGATAATATATAAATATGTGTATGTGTAAAATTTAATTAGTTGATGTTGTTTGTTAATTAATTAGTTAATTAGTTAATATTATTGTATTAATTAAAATGTATGTAAAATTAAAGATTAATTAGTTAATTAATTAGTTAAAATGTAAAATGTTTAATTAATTAGATAAATTATATATTAAGTAGATTAATTAATGTGTGTAATGTTTAATTAATATGTATGATGTTTGATTAAATTAGTATGTATGTGTGTTATTATAATTAAATTAATTAAAATTAAGAAAAGGAGAAAAGGAGGGAATTATGGAGGAAATTATTCTTGTGCCCTTAGCCCTAATTAAGGGTGTATAAAAAGAAAAGAATGAGGAAATTAGAAAGGAGGCCGGCAGATCAAAGAGAGAAGAGCAAGAAAAGAAAAGAAAAAAGAAAGAGGAGAGAAAGAAAAAGAAAAGAGAAAGGGCTCTCGAATCGCAAAGAAAAAGCAAAGAAAAGAGAGAATAGTGAGGAGAGAGCAAGAACAGAGAAGGTGGCCGGCCATAAGAGCAAGTAAGAAAGAGCAAATAGAAAAGAAAATAAAAAGAAAAGAGAGAGTGAAAGAGTGAGTAAGGGAAATAAGAAAGGAAGAAAAGAGGGAGACCTGGAAACCAAACCCACGCAGACCACCGAGAAAGAAGAAAAGAGAAAAAGGGGAGAGGAAGGAGAGGTGGCCGGCGCCGCCTCCGGCGTCGGCTGGCGCCACGCGCGGCGGAGCTAGCTTCCCCACAGCCGGACGAAACCTTCGGCACCGGTTATCTGCCCCCAATCGCCGGCAACAAGCAAGTCGGAGGGAGATGGCGGCGAGACTTCGGGAGCGTTTTCCGGCGAGCCTGTGACGTTTTCCGGCGCGTGGACACCGGCGAGGAGCTCAACGTGCGGTGATCTAGCTTCCGGTGGAGGTGGTGTCCGTCACTGCCGCTCCGGCGAGGTAAATCCCCTCTCCCTATTATTATTATTATTATTATTATTATTATTATTATTATTATTATTATTATTATTATTATTATTATTATTATTAATTTCTGATTTATTAATATATTATTATTATTATTATATTTATTTATTTAATTTCTGATTTATTATTATTATTATTATTATTATTATTTATTTAATTTCTGATTTATTAATATATTATTATTATTATATTTATTTATTTAATTTATGATTTATTAATATTATTATTATTATTATTATTATAATTATTATATATATTTATTTAATTTCTGTTATTATTATTATTATTATCATTATAATATTATTATTATATTTATTCATTATTCTGATTTATTATTAATATTATTATTATTATTATTTATTATTGTTATTATTTATATTTATTTAATATTATTATGTTAATATTATTATTATTATTATCATTGATATTATTATTATTGTCTAATTTGTGTTAATTTTATGTTGATGTTATTATTTAATTGATTTGTGATTATTTAATTTTATGTATTATTATTATTATCATTATTGATTATTGTTAGAATTTAGTTATTTATTTATGTATTCATTCATTTATTTATTTAGAAATATGTAATTATTATTTTATGTATTTGTGGTCTGTAATAATAAAATGATTTTCGACCGCTACTAAAAAGAACCACCACACAAATGTTTCCCGCTAAAAATAATGTTTGCTAAATAAAATTGGACCAATGTCCTATTTTTACCTAATAAAATCATCAAATAAAAATCGTTTTCCATAATAAACACACGCGGGGACCAAAGTTCTCAAAATAAATGAATAACCCGTTTTATGCATGTATAGCACATTTATAAATGGGAGTTGTATTCCGCTCCTAGTATTATTGTATTTTATTTGATTTAATCCTTTATTATTTTATTTATTTGTTTATCTATTGTTTTACATACGTGAATAAATTGTGCTTTAACCAAACTTGCATTGTGTGGAGAGAGAGCGAACTAATAAATTCAAAACTCAATCGTAAACTTAAGCAAGGTACGAATAAATGAGAAGTCCCGAACCCTACTCTGGTCTTTGGGCTCAAGAGGCTAGAGGTTATCCTCCAAGACACCTCTTGTGTCACGAGACTTAGACGTTAATCCTAGGCCTCATGGCCCAATATGGATAAAATGCGCAAGTCTTAGGCTCTCCGAGGCGAGAGAAACTTTCTCAATGTTCTATTGGGTGGCGACTCCATGAAACCTCTTTGTTGCCCAACATAGACGCACTTGCGATTTATCGCAAGCTGTTGACGGACCCACAATCGCCCCGATCGCCCACGTGCGGGCGGTCCGAAAGGGCGGCGCTCATCGGGGACCCGGCGCGCGTCACACTCGCACAGAAGGGGCCGCACTTCGCGTGCACGAGGTGCGGTCTCGTGTAGAGGGGGCCGCACCTCGCGCTCGAGGTGCCCTGAGTAGAGGGGGCCGCAGCCTGCGCGCCAGGTGCCCCACACAGAGGGGGCCGCACCTCGAGTGCGCGAGGTGCCCCGCGCAGAGGGGACCACACCTCGCGTGCGCGAGGTGTGGCCCCGTGGAAAGGGGGCCGCACCTCGCGTGTTAGAGGTGTGGCCCCGCGCAGAGGGGGCCGCACCTCGCCCGCGAGGCGAGACCCTTCGCACGGGGCTCGCGGGCTTGCGTGCAGGGCTGCCTCGTGCATGCTGCTCGGAGGTGCTACGCTTCGCACGCTGCACAAGCGGCGCAACAGCAGGCCACCCAAAAACTTTCGAAAATTTGAGATAAAAAAATAATTTTTTTATTTAAAAAGGAAGTTTCGACAAGGAAATCATCACTTTTAACCTTTTTTCCTAGGAGCAACTATCATTTTCATTACTGGGCAACCTTGGTCTGGGCTGCCTCAGGACCCGGTGTTTACAGTTGCCCCCAGTTTTGGGGAACATAGTGCATGGGTGGTTAGGTGAGCCAAAACTCAAAGAAAGAAGAAAGAGACACGTACCTGAGGCAGTTGTCTTTCCAGTCTGAATGGAGTTATTGCGAGTAGTTAGCATCAATTTGTTGACATGTTAACCCTTATCGTTTCGACATATAACTAGTGCAGTGTCTAGCCTTCGCCATGGTCTGTAACTGACTTTGATGTGGTGTCTAACCTCTATCGTTGCAGCATCTAACCTGTGCGGTGTCTAGCCTTCGCCATGCTGGTATCTAACCACATTAGTGCGGTGTCTTTCCTTTGTTGTACCATGTAACCTATGCGGTGTATAGCCCCAACCGTGTCGGTATCTAACCTGGTGATGCGGTGTCTAACCTCCTCCGTTGCGGTATATAACCTATGTGGTGTATAGCCCCAGCCGTGTCGGTATCTAACCATATTGATGCGGTGTCTAACCTCCTCCATTGCGGTATGTAACCTGTGCGGTATATAGCCCTAGCCGTGTCGGTATTTAACATGTTGATGCGGTGTCTAACCTCCTCCATTGCAGCATGTAACCTATTCGGTGTATGGCCCTAGCCGTGTCGGTATCTAACCATATTGACGTGGTGCCTGAAACGTTTAAAGAAATGTTTTAATTGATTGCATTATGTTTTTATTGATTGCATTAACCTGTCCTGATGGTCTATGAATCAAGTTGTTATCATTATTTTTCATTTACAAATATATCTCTTTATTTTTCATTTTATTTTTGTTTTCCACTTTTGCGTGATATGTTCATTATATTTAATAGTAAAAACACAATAAACACAAATGTAAAGTTATAACATAAATGAAATTTTTATACATCATGAAATGACAATATCTAATATCTCCCTGAAATGCTCCCTACATAAGAGGATGATCTATGTGCTCAACAAAGTTTCCAGGCTGAGCTAGAGGAGGGGCCTGCTGATGTGTGATGTCCTCAGGCGGTGGCCTAGATGATGATGGATGGAGTGCTTGAAATCTGACCTCCGCCTGTCTGTCTAAGAAGGGGCTGGCCATACTCGCAATAGTGTGGGACAGCTCCTAAAAACTGGAGGCTATGCCTGATATGGCTGATGCATATCCGTCAATGTGATGCCCCAGGTCCTCTCGAATGACAAGAAGGTCTCTCCCTAAATCCTCATGCAGGCTCCACAGGCCCTGGGATACTCCCACAGAAGTCTCTTCCAAGACATCCATCCGGTGTCGGGTGGCGGCCAACGACTCATCCATCTCCTGGAGAGACTCACCAACTCTCTGTACTGTCGCGGCCTGCGAAGCTATCATAGACCCCTCTATCCTGTCCAAGCACCTACCAATCTCTCCAAATCCCTCGGTTATCTGCTGGCCAAATAAGGTGAGCCTATCATCTATCCACTGGCTCAGTAGGCATAGATCATCTGTTACACGCTGGCCTAGGAGACAGATGTCCTCATCATGGCGTTGCCCCAGAGCAGCCATCACAGACATCATATCCTGGTACATAGCCTGGAATGACATCTCTGGAGCAGGCTGGCTCTACCCTATCCTAAACTCTGATGATGGTGGGGCTTTGGAAGAAGATGCCCCTGGATAGCCTGGGTGGCTGAAAGGGAAGTGTCTCTGAGGAGCGTAGTAGCTGAACTCCAAACCCTGTGGTGGAGGAGTGGTACGAGCTCTGCTCTCATGTAAGATCTGCTATGGAGGGGGAGTGTTGAATATACCTGTGAAGTCCAAATTATACAAACCATCCCCATCTTGTAGTGTATGTGGCTCCTTCTCCTCCGGCTGTAGGTGGTCACCCCCTGAAGTACCTGCCATGTCAGGGAGTGGAGGAAAATTACAGAGAAGTCTAGTCTCTGCCATACTAAGCAATTTGTACTCCTCTGATCCCTCATGTATCTGCTCCACCATGCCCATATACCCAGCTACAACAAGGTCGACAACTATGTCTCCCTCCAAGTGTGGCCCGAACGTACTGGGGTCACGTTCCAGGTGAAGGAGTAACCTAGTCACCACTCCTCCAATGCATATATGTCCGGTTGTCCCTCGCCCAGCTTTGACTAGTGCAGATAAGATCTCGTGGGCAATGTTTATCTGCTTAGCAGTCGCCATCGCCCATAGACTCCAAATCTCAACGGCATTCACGAAACCAGGACTCCCGACTCGGCCCAGGTAATTGCTAGCCAGCACTTTCTGGATATATCTCAGAGTCTGTGATCGCAATAAGGTGCTCTTGACCTAATTATGGCGATAGGGGACACCCAGTGCTACTATTCGCTCCCAATAATGTAGGGAGATAGTCCTATCTGGCACTAAAACCTGATCCCCTGTCGGGAGGCCCATCGCCTGTAAAAAATGTAGGCGGCTCATCTCATGGTAATAGCCTCTAACCCGAAATGATATGACCCCAGGCTCCGCGTCTGGCCTCCGGTACCCTATATACTACAATGTGGCTAGGAACTCCCTAGTGACCTCTGGGTATGTCGTGTAAGCCAACCTCAAAACTTCCGTCCATCCAGCAGACGCTATCAGGGCGCTCACTTCCTCCCACATGCCCATTTGCTGAAGAAACTCCCTAGACACAAATCTACTGGGCACCATCCTCATCTGACACAAAATTTCAAATCGATGTCTCTGATCCTCTGTCATATCTTTCGAAAGTGGAGGTACATCACGTCTCGGACGCACTCTACGCTGTCGAGGCATCCTAAAAAAATCGACAGTTAGCTCATGCAGGATAAATTAACAACATTATTTTATCAACTATTTTAACATGTTAAACCTTTTTTTTTCTCTTTTTTTACAATTTTAAAAAAAATTGGACAACATTTTGACTGAAAAATGCCAAATTTTTCGAATACAAACAAAAAATTCAAACATTAGGTCCCAGGCGACCAGACTGTATGCATTTTATATACTATAAACAAATAAGTTGGCGTAATTTTACAAAACAACGGCTATTTATTTATTCCTTATTTGCACTTATTATTTTCACTAATAATCTAGATAAACAAAAAAGAAGAAAAGTGGCGCCTAGCAAATTTTTTTTTTTTTTACATAAATACCTAATTTTGTTGCATTATAATATATAAACATCTTTCGTTATTTTTATTATTTTTCTTCACTGTGGATGGCGACAAGGTAAGCATTTTTCATCATTATTATTTATTTTTTACATTCTGTCAAAAAATAAAACAAAACAAAATAAAAAATAAAAAAACTTAATGAAATAGAATAGAAAAAACCAACGAAAACTAGCTGAAATATTCACTCAACAAAAAGGATAGAAAAAATCAAAAAAAAATATATCACCTTGAAGCCAGTTGAACAAGGATCGTTTTGGTGCAAACGATGAACAAAACATATCACAAATGAAAAAGATATGACAGAAAAATGAATTAAGGAGAGAGAAAATGAAGGAAAAATTAAGCAAAGAAAATTAAGAAATTGAGAGAGGAGAGAAAGGGTGAGGTGCAGCCAAAAGGAGGAATTTATACCTCCTGAGGTGCATCCTCATTTGAGGCCGCACGTCATGGACATGAGGTGCGGCCTCGTGGCAACACCTCGGCCACGCTAGGTGCGACCTCGTGGCCGTACCTGGGCCACTTGAGGCAGTCACGTGGCCGTACCTCGGCCATGCCCTTTTTTTTTTTACTTACCTTTTTACTCCCTGAATATATTTCTTGTCTTGAATATTTTCCATTAAAGCTATTTATTGCACATTTACCTGCAAACAAATTATACATGTACAAGAATAAAATAAGTTATGCTAGTGGGAATGCGTAAGTCTAAAAATGCATGAAAAAGTGGTCTAATTTTTAAGACGGGCCAGACTAATTTCCCTTTTTGCCACATGAACTGACTTTTCTCTTCTTTGCTTTCCATATCACTTTCTGCTTCATTACTTTGGGCCAGGATTCTTAATCAAGTATTTTCTTTCCTTCCATCTTTTCCTTCTAATTTATTTTTCCCTTTTTATTTATCCAACTTATTTATTTCATGTACAGCTATCTAAATATGTCGATGCCCATTGTTAGCAAACTACACCGGTTACTGGATAATCCAAAGACTTGGGAAATTGGTAATTTAACCCCTTATTCGAGTCTGAGATTTCTGAGAAGGGTCAAGTTAGACCGAGACCTTTTATTGGCTACCATCCGCTATAAGGATCCCCGATTTCACATTTTTCAGTTTACCCACCAAGAACTGTGTCCTTTGGCCGAAGAATTCGCTGCCATTACTGATGTGAGATTTTCCCCTGGTACCCTTCCTTGTGTTCCAAGTTATGGACCATATCAGCTTAGGGATGTGGCTTTTGTTTTGGGCATACCACCTTCTGAGGCTGCTCGACTAGTTCCTAGAGGGGATTTATTTTCTCTAAAGCCCCTATTTGATGCACTCGGTGGCTTTTCAGATGTGCCTACCTACCAAGATAGTGTAGTTTTACTGATCTGCTTATCCAGATACCTACTGGTGATCTCAAATGAACCATTTGGCGACTATCAACTGTTTAGCATTGTAGATGGCATTTACCGCGGGCTGACTCCTTTCCCAGTTATCCTAGTCGAGATGATCATTGGCTTGGATACTCTCTGCACTGATTCTACTACTTTCATGATCGGGAACCCCTTTTTACTCCAGGTCAACGTCATTATTTTTTAAAGGTAGTGCACCCCTTATGGGTTTTTATACTAGCTTTTCTTATGAGAAAATGCATCCCATTAGGGATTTTCACATAACCCTGTGCCTTATTTTTGCCTGGAATGGACCCAACCCAATCCAGCGGCTTTTGTTCATTTTATTATTTATTTTTTTTGTAGGACAAACTGTCTGTTTTCAGGTTTTCACCTTATCCTTTGGCCTAACTTTTGCTTAGAGAGTCAGTTAAGGTTTTCATCTTTAACGGCCTTTTCTTTTCTCTTCTTTTTTTTTTTATTTTTTTTCAGAAGGTTATTGATAGAATGCCCTCCTAGGGTGATCAATGAATAGTCGCTAGTGCATTTTTTCCTCAAACAGCGGTGTTATACGCGCCGAACCTCGGGGCGCCCCGAACCGCCCGCCTTTAAGGCGATCGGGATGAGGTTCATGAAAACTTGTAGCAAATTACAAGTGCGACTATTTTGGGCAACAAGGAGGTTTCTTGGAGTCGCCACAAGGAGGTTTCTTGAAGTCGCCACCCAATAGAACATTGGGAAAGGTCGTCTAGCCTCAGTGAGCCTAAGACAGCGCTGCTATGTCCATCATAAGCAAGCCAGAGGTGTCTTAGAGGTTTCCACCCTAATGATAGAGTGGTCCTCTAGCCTCACGCTTGGGCAAACCAGAGGTGTCTTGGAGGTATCCACCTTAATAGAACATTAAGATGGCCCTCTCGCCTCGTGGCGCCTAAGACTATGCAAGTTTGAGCCTTTTTATGGGTCACAAGAGGTGTCTTGGAAGTTTCCACCTCAACAAAATGCCGAGGTGGCGCTTTCGCCTCGTTGAGCCCAAAGACCAGAGAAGATTCGGGACTTCCCATTTATTCATGCCTTGGTTAGGTTTATAGTTGAGTTTTAAATTTATCGTTTCATCCATTTTCTCATTCAATTCGGTACCGTTTAATTAAAGCGCAAATCATCCATTTAAGGAAAGCAGTAAATAAAGCATAATTAAAGTGAAGTGCATGAAAATAAGTACAACAAAACTAGGGGCGGAATACAACCTCCATTGTAAATAAAATACAAATCATATATAAATCGGGATATTGATTAAGAATGAGGACATTGATCCTCGCATACATACTTTAAAAAAAGTGTTAAAGGTGATGGTTTATTTGGGTATGAAAAACTAGGACATTGATCCTATTTTTATTTAGAAAAATGCCAAATTAATTAATAAAAATGTTTTTGTGATTTTCTCTTTAGCTTGCCTAAAATAAACAATTTTATTAAGGATTACATGGCAAAATAAATGAAAAAGCCAAATAAATGAAATATTACAAATAAGACAATTAAATATCTAACCCAAACGAGCCTTCCGGATCTCCTCGAGTGCTCGCAAGAAATGCCCAAGCGAAAAATAACTTTTGACATAAACAAACAAAACACAGATGAAATAATGTCAGTGATTAAATCAATTAAATAATAATAAATGAATGACAAACTAAAATAAAATAAAGTGATGTGAAAGAATGATAATTGAATTAAAATGTTAACAAATTAAAATAAATGAAAATATACATTAAATGATAAAAGAATTAAATGATTTAACTAGAATAAATAAAACATGTTAATGAGTTAATATGTAAAAATATGAACATGATAATAATAATGATGAATAATGAAAATAAATAAATGAATAAATAAATAGCAATGGCAATGATAAAAGAATGACAAAAAATGAATAACAAAATAATGATAGCAATTAAAATGAATTTATTTAATTACATGTTAAAAATAATGGAGAATTAAAGTAAAATAAATTAATTACATGTTAAAAATAATAAACAATCAATATTTACATGAATAAGAATAAAATAATATGATAATATTAACAACAGTAATGAAAATAATAATGAAAGAGAATTATAATAAACTAATAATAGCAATAATATTATATAAACATAATAATATAAACATTAAATGGAATAAACCTACAAGACATAGAATAAATAAATAAATGAGAATAACAAAAATATACATGTTAATAAATTAAATATAAACAAAATAAGTAAAAGAAAATAAAATAAATATCAAACCCATAATGTTTACCCTCAGAGTTTCGAATTTGATGAAGGTAAAAATGATATTGATTTACTTGTTTGTGGTGTGCAAGATTAGAGTTAAAACATGATAATGTTGGAATTTTATTTCGGAAAACAAAAGATTGAAAAATAATCAAAAATTCTTTAAGAACAAAGAATTAATTTCTTCGCCCAAAGAAATACTATTGATCAGAAAAATATTTTTATTGATTAAAAATAAAAAAAATGATTTTAAGAACAAACAATGATTTTGTTTATCTCAAAATAAAATATTTTTAGAAAATCAAATGGAAAAAATTAGATTTTGATAACAAACACTTGTTTTGTTTGCATCAAAATTATTTTTTCATGAAAAAGGTATTCAAAAAGAAGAAAAGATGAAAAAATTTAATTGAAAAACAAACGAAAAAAGTTAAAAAACTGAATTTTGAGAGCAAATATTTGATTGATTTGTCTCAAAATTAAATCAACCAACAAAACTTCCTTTAAACATATGTTTAGAAGAAATTCTTATTGGAAAAAAATATAAAAGATGAACTTTTTCTTTTTATTTCGTTGAGAAAAAATTTCAAAATTTTTGAGAGAGTTTTTTTGAGAGGAAGAAGAAGAGAAAAGATGAAGAAAAAACCCTAGAAAAAATTCCCCCCTTTGATTTTTTTCATCTTTTTCCTTTTTATCTCAAGAAAATAAAAATAAAAATAATTCAAGGGATAAAACCTAATAAAATCAGATAATATCTATTTGAATTTTTAAAAATGGAAAAAATCCTTTAAAACCTTAAAAAAAGGGGATAAAAAACTGATTTTTAGGTCAAAAAATCGAAAAAAAAGGCAATTTGGGGCAAAATTGGCAGCAGATGGGCGAGAATGGGCGATCGACTCCCGTCAACGTGCGCGACGGGCGTCGACGCTCGCAATCGCACGCAGGCACGGGCTCGTGCGCGCCAACGTTTGTGAATTTTTTTTTAATTTTTAAAATTAACAAAAATACTATAATTTCTAAACCCCATTTTTCAAATCTATTTTTTAAAATATTTTTTTTATTATTTTTTAATTTTTCACTCTAAAATGCAAATTTTACAAGAAAATTGCCACATTTAGCCTTTTTGTCTATGACAAGGCATCTTATCATCATAGGATAACTCTGATCTGGACTGCCTTAGGACCTGGTGTCTACAAGCGGACATATCAGTTTGACTCTCCCTATGAAGGCTTCATATGGATAGCCACACTAGCAGACGGAGATATTAGTTTCATGAGCCCCTGGATACACCTTGACTATGTGACTCAGGACAGGCCTTCGAGATGTGTCCCATTGTACGGGCTTCACAGGGCCTCCTTTTGTATCATAGCTCATTGCACTCGCCAGTTTGGAGGGCATCAGACTATTGTGACTCTGTTACTAGCTTTTCATGGTGGACTCCTATCTTCGATATTTATTACTGGCTACTGCAGACTTTGGGCGTAGCTACCTTTAAGTACGACCATTCCGAGGTTTGAGGATTCTGATTTTACTAGCTCGCCGGAGTATAAAGAGTGGGTAATTAGCCTTGCGGTCGATAACAGGATCAGCTAGCTTAAACATCTGACCGAATGAATGCAGTAGAAAATAGTTTTTTAGATTGCAAAGGACAATGTATTTCTCTTTTTGTAAAAGAACTAGACAATCATGAAAAGTGCAAACTGAGTCCTTTATTACTAATTTATGAACATTTCTATATGATTTCATCACACATGATCATTTATTGGCAGAAAATTCAAAACAAAAAACTACACTTAATCTCAGGATAGATATTGCGAGCGTCGAACTTCTGTTATCAATCAGCCCTTTCGGGTTTTTATGATTGAATATTTTCTCTCAGCCCTTAATTTTTGCCCAGAGTGTCTTTTTTTGGTTTTTACCCTAACAATGCGCCCAATTTTAGCAAGGCTGCCTTTTTTCGGTTTTCGACCCGCAGGGCATTTATTCTCTTCTTTTGATTTTTGGTCTTTAGCCATGGAACCTCTTTAATCTATCAGCATTGACTGGCTCTTTGAATTCATTCCCATCACAGTCTGTCAAAATTGCTGCTCCCTTCGATAACAACTTCTTTAGCACAAACGGAACTTCCCATCTTGGCCTAAATTTCCCCCGAATGTCCGGTACTCCTGGCCTCATCTGCTTGAAGACTAAGTCTCCCTCTTTCATTGGGTGTTTTCTAACATTCTTACCGGATGACCGGGCTAACCTCTTTTGGTAGACTTGGTTATGATAATAAGCTCGCAACCTACCCTCATCCAACAGGTTCAACTGCATTAAACATTGTTGTGCCCATTCTGCCTCTGGAATTTCGGCTTCCATAATCTCTCTTAGAGACCTGAGCTCAATTTCAACTGGCAGAACCACCTCCGTTCCATATACTAAAGAAAATGGTATCACGCCAGTTTATGTTCTGATGGTGGTTCTGTAGCCCCATAGTGTAAAAGGTAACTTTTCTGCCCAGTCTTTGTAATTATGTACCATTTTGGCCAAAATTTTCTTGACATTCTTGTTAGCTACTTCAACCGGGAGGACTTATGGTGCTGTATCCCATACTTCTGCAGTACCCGTTTGGTCTCAGCTAAAAACTGTACCCCATTATCAGACACGACATGATGTGGGAGGCCGTACCTACATACCAAATTTCGCTCAATAAATCTGGCCATGTCTCGGGCATCTACTTTCTTAAAAGCTTTAGCCTCAACCCATTTGGTAAAGTAACCGATGGTGACTATAATGAACCAGTGCCTATTAGAAGTAGTAGGGCTTATCTCCCCTATGATATCTATCCCCCAAGCTGCAAATGGCCAAGGCAAGGATAAATTATTTAATTCTGACACTGGCACATGCCTTGAATCTGCATACTGTTAGCATAGCTGGTATTGTTTTACAAATTTTGAACAATCTATATCCATAGTGATCCAATAAAACCCTTGGCGCATGATTTTCTTTGCTAAGAATAAGCCATTCATGTGAGTTCCGCAAACACCAGCATGGACTTCTTCCATAATCTTTTTAACTTCTTTCTCTGCTATGCATCTTAACTGAATGCCATCTACTTGTCTCTTGTATATTATACCATCCACACTAAGAAACTGATTGGATAATTTTCTGATCATTCTGCGATCTTTTTTAGAAGCCTCTTTCGGGAATACTGACCTCTCTAGGTAATTCTAAACATCATAGTACCAAGGTTTTCTGTCAGCCACTTCCACATCCATCACCTGTTCACGTTCAAAGCAAGGCCTTTGCAAACTTGAGATCAATACGGGTTTCATGACTATTCCTTTCGGGTTATCCCACATGGACACTAGAGTTGTAAGGGCATCGACCAATTGATTCTCATATCTAGGGACATAATGGAAAGCGTAAGTTTTAAATCGACCGCTTAACATGTGGAGGTGCTTTACATATGCTACCAATCTTTCCTCTTTAATGGACCATTCTCCTCGAATCTGATGGATCACTAAAGATGAGTCTCCAAAAACCTCTGTAGACTTTGCCCCCAGGGTCAAAAAAGCCTCTAAACCGAAAACGCATGCTTCATACTCGGATTCATTGTTAGTAGCTTTATATCTCAGCTTCTTAGCTAGCAGTAACTTTTCACCATCCAAGGTTATCAAAATGGTCCCAATACCTGCCCCCTTGTTATTAACTGCTCCGTCAAAATACATCTGCCATCTATGAACTGTAATGGCCATGACATCTTCGTCTGGGAAATTATACTCGACCTGGTCTCCTTCAATAGGAAGATCAGCTAGGAATTCAGCTACAGCTCTCCCTTTAATGGTTTTCCTAGTGATATATTCTATATCAAACTCTTGGAGCAATATTAACCACCTACCCATCTTTCCCAGCAAAGAAGGTGCTTCCTGAAGATATCTCAGAGGATTCTATTTAGCGATTACCTAAATCCTAAATGAGTGGAAATAGTATCTCAGCTTCTTTGAGGCCCAAATTATTGCCAAACATATCTTCTCTACTTCAACATACGTAGCCTCATAAGGGAGGAACTTCTTGCTGAGATAGTAGACTGCATACTCTACCCCAAACTCATCTTTTTGAGCCATCACGGCGCCTACTGAGTTGGTTTCTATCACTAAGTAGAGGATTAGTGTCTTGATCAGCAAAGATTGCCTCAAGACTGGCGAATTTAAGAGATATTCCTTAATAGTGTCGAAGGCCTTTCGACAATTATCATTCCGTTCAACAGGCTAGTCTTTTATGAGAAGCTTGAACACTGGCTCATAAATCAAAGACAGTTTGGCTATGAACAGACTAATGTACTGAAGCTTTCCTAAGAAGCTCCTAACCTCTTTCTCCTTTTGGGGCGTTGGCATTTCTCTAATTGCTTTAATCTTGTCGGGGTCTACTTCAATTCCCCTTTGACTTACTACATGGCCAAGTAATTTTCTAAAGGTGACTCCAAAAATGCACTTCTTAGGGTTAAGGCGAAGGTTGTACTTATCAGTTCTCTGAAATAACTTCTCCAAAGCTTCAAAATGACCTTCCCTAGTGGCCGACTTAATCAACATATCATCTACATACACCTCCACTTCCTTGTGAATCAAGTCATTAAGAATCTTAGTGGCCATTCTCTAATAAGTCGTGCCTGCATTTTTTAATCCAAAAGGCATAACCCGATAAGCAAATGTACCCCACTCAGTTATGAAGGCCGTCTTAATCCGATCTATAATTCTGTTAAGGATCTGATTATATCCAGCATAACCATCTACAAAACTATACATCATGCAAAGAAGCTGCGCTATCTATTAAAACATCAATATGGGGCAGGGGAAAATCATCCTTTGGATAGGCTTTGTTCAAATCCCGATAATCCACACATACCCGAACTTTCCCATCCTTTTTGGCTACAGGGACTACATTAGCTAGCTACATCGGGTATTGAACCTCTATTAGGAATTTAGCCTCAATCTGCTTATGAACTTCTTCTTTTACCTTTTGCACCCATTCTAGCCTGAGCCTCCTAAGGTTTTGCTTGATCAGTTTAGACTCTGGATAAGTCAGAATTGCGTGTTCAGTGATGCTTCTGTCAATCCCCGGCATGTCTTCATTGGTCCAAGCAAAGACTTTTTCATATTTTTTTAAGATTCTCTCAAATTTTAATCTCTTTAGGAGTTATGTTAGACACTATCAAGATTTGTTTCGGGTTTTTCAAAGTTCTGGGATTAAATGGAGTTGTATTAGTTGAATTAATGTCAAAAATGAATGCATCATGTGTATGATCATGTGAAATGAAATCATCAGAAACATCGCACAAGTAAGCAAAATTGTTCATTTCATTAATTAGAATTGCACACATTGTCATCATTAAAGAGTTCTGGAATAAAAAGAACATCTAAATAACTACAGTTTTCTTCATTTGTTGATGCAGATGCTAAAGCTGACTGGTCGCTATGGTCCTGATTTGATGGTGGCTTCCCAACTACCTCTGGCGGAGTTTCTGGATCTTAAATCTTTAGGTTCTGCATTGGTGCTTCAACCCTTATCTTTTCCTTCCCTTTTACCCTGATGGCAAGCAACTTATCAGTATAAACCTCTTCCGGCTCATTTTTATCTTCGATGTTGCTTTAGGTCATAATTTCTTCGTCCAAAAAATCTTCAACTGACTTGATGGTCCCATTGGTCTAGTCAAACACATCATTAAAAACTTCAAAGCCTGGGACAATTTGATTATTGATAAACTGAGGTTCATTCTCTCCACAATAAGCACAAAGGGGCGCTTCTAGCACAAAGCTTTCCAAAATATGAGGAATGTCTGCTAACTTCTATTTCCCTTTACTGTTTACACCCTTATAGCCTAGTCCTCTTCGGTCCTTCTGACCCTTCATTGTGATAGGCGACTGTGGCCCCAGCAAATTTCTGCCCAGACCAGCTCCTGGAAGAAAATGCATTGGCTTTATTATGTTTACCGCTTGGTAGCTACCCTCTAAACTTCCTTCTTCACCCATTACCGACACATGGAAACCACTGAACGGCTGTTTGGAGATTTTTAGTGTAGAAACCTGATTTTCCCTAGCAGCCCTGATAGTTACTACTTCCCCCTCATGCGGTATTTTAATCATCTGATGCAGGGTAGATGGCACTCCCCCCAACTTATGAAACCAAGGTCTTCCAAGTAAAGCTGAAAAATTAGCAGGGATCGATAAGACTACAAATTCTGCTTCTGTTTCAATGGGCCCAGTTTTGACTATTGCCCTAAAAGTCCCCGAGGCCTGTCTTCGGGAGTTATCATAAGCTATAATAGTCAGGTCAAAATCACTCAGCATGTTTGCATCCAAACCAAAAGTCGGAAGTGCAACCAAAGGGCATACATTTATAGAAGAGCCATCATCAACCATCACGCAGGCAATATGCTTGCCATTGATATGTGCTTTCATGTATAATGGCTGATTGTGTTTCCAGCCCCCAGGTGACAAATCTGCACCAGAATAAACCAAATTTTCTCCCAAGCTCCCTTTAACTAAGCCCAGTAACTCATAAGGTGAGATAGTGGTGGCAACAGTGGACTCACATAAGGCTTCTACTAACTTCTGCCTATGTGATGGGGATTGCCTCAGCAAATCCCAAATGGATATATGGGCTGTTGTCTTCTTTAACTGTTTCATTAACCCATCCTCTTCAAGTTTTTTTCCTGTAAGCATAGGCTGGGTCTTGAGGCCTCTCTACCTCTGTAACTACCCTGCCACTTCGGGTTACAGCCCCAACCTTTCTCTCTCCCTCATCCTCAGAATCCTAAGGATTTACAAGTTCTTCATCTTTCTCAGAATCCTCATATGCTTCTTCACTTTCACTGGTCGACCAACAATCTATTACTGCCACAGAAACCACTTCTTCCTTCGTCTTACGAGTGACGGTAACATACTCATTACCATATAAATCTTGCAAATTACATACCATTCAGGCAAGCTAGACCCGATCATGTACACTGGTAGAGGAACTGCATTATTACCAGACTTTTTTTCTTCTCCCTCTTTTTTGGATCCATGATCTACTTATTGTCAATGAGATACTGGATTTTATTCCTTAGGGTTCTACAAAAGTCAGTTAGATGCCCTGTGTGCTGATGATAAGCGCAATATTGATCCCCCCTGTGTCCTGGTTGACCATGGTTTCTAGCTAGCCTCGGCTCTAAAGGTCTCAACTGCCCTTCTTTCACCAACCTTTCCAAAACCCAAGTCAGAGGTCGACCCAAATTCGAATAATACCTTTGGCCTTGGTTGGCTTTTGTGGTTGAAATCTCAGCTGTCCTGCCACTCTTGTTATTGCTGCTACTTCCAGTTCTAGCAGACCTATTTCTTGATTGGTTGCCAAAGTTTTTCCTAACAAAGCTATCCTGGCTTGCCTTCTTTGCCAAATACTCACTTTTTGCTTCGATAGCTATATCTTTTAGAGACTCCCAGTCCTTGAGCTATTTTATCTTTAACCCTTCCTTGAGATATGGGCTTGCATTTCGAATGAATAACTGAATCTGATCTGGAGTATTCAGCTTCCTTTTCATCTCCATCACCCTATTTTTCCATCAAGTAAGATACTCGTGGAATGACTCATTAGGTTTTTGCTAAAGAAGCTCCAAATCCTTTAAAGTAACCTCCATTCGGGTGCTACAATCATACTGTTTAAGGAACTCTTCAGTCAATAAGTACCAATCCTCTCTTGTTCTCCTATCCAACCCGTGGTACCAGTCTATAGCAGGCCCAATCAAGCTAAGGCATAAATATTTCACCTTTTATCTCTTAGTAATCATAGTCCCCTTCATCACAAGGGTGTACTGCTTGATGTGGGCATACAGATCCGAGGTGCCATCAAACTTGGCCAGATCGGGCATCTTAAACCTCTGAAGAAGCACCTCCTTATCATCTAAATCCCTATCCTCGGGGCTTATCACCTTTCCTGCAGATAATAGGCGAGCCATCGCCTCCACTCTCTCTTCTATCTTCTTTAAGGCAGCATCCTCTTTAGAAGGTTTAGCTTTCACTACACTGAATTCCTCTTGCTCATCCTCTAGGAAATCCTCTTTAGGCCTATGTCCCCCGACCCTTCGAGGCTCAACATTTGCAAGAGCTCTTGGCTCAACAGCAGGAGGTGGTTCTACAACTGTTGCCGGAGGTGCCTCTTTGATTGGAATCTGTTCAGCTTGTCCTTCGGCAGGAGCAGCAGGCTGTTAAACAGCAGGTGGTGCTAGAGCAGCAGTTAAGTTACCCATCATTGCCATCATTCTTTGCTCAAATTCCTCAAATCTCTGCTCCATTTCTTGAACCCTTCGGTCCATCTCTTCGGTGACCATAGCTTAAGCGGCATTTGAGTCTTGGTTGGCCATGTCTAATGATAATTCTAATAGAATGGATTCGGTACTATCTGAGAGTGACTCTGAACCCCAATGTGAGACTCGCTCTAGTGACTCAAAGAATGGATTTTTTCTTACCAATCGGCCGTCAGGACCCCTAGACCGCTGATTCGTACCTATGATGGCTGAAAGATTCAAATTGTTAGCATGATGCGTGAATGATATTAACAGTGCATGTTCATATTGATGCAGCATAGACAACCACATACAAGCAGGTAGATCTTTCCAACCTTATTACTCCCATAAAGGAGGTCGTGCAGTCTCTTTCCTAGGTGGGCTTGACCCATGGATCAACGGGGAACCCAATGGGCGTGTATGGTGCATGGTGAGAAACTAGCAGCATAACACTCTTAATTTAAAGCACATACGTATGGGTTTTAACCATTATATTTTTGGACTTTTCAAACAGATTAAAAATGGGCCCCATCGGGGCATGAGAGCCCTTGATGTGTGTCCAATTAATATGTTTGAATTTGTTCAATATATAAGGGCCCATGTAGCAAGCATGTTGTTAAGGCTCATATCACCTAGTAGAAGTTTTTATTGCCATTACATGAGCTTTAGTCAAGGGTGGTGTTACTTTAGGTCTACCTAAGCATGGTCCCTGCCAATGGGTCTAGCTCGTTGTGAGCATAATGATCGATTGGGTCTCCATTTGATATACCATTTATAGTACGAGGCTTGGGTTGGTGATTATCCTGGGCACTTCCCTACAATGAGTGAGAGTAGGGTTATGTTTCAGGAATGCACCAAGGTAAAATAAGGGACCAACTAGTATAGTTTTAAGGCTCTAATGGATGCAATGCAATTTTTGAATAGAAATAGAATTTTTGATTCTTAAAAACTCAATTATAATTTTAACTTAAGTCACTTTTGAAGCAAAGTTCGATCAGCCCCCAGTGGAGTCGACACTGTGACGTGCGCGACCTGAACCCAGCCCACTTTAAGGGTTCGAGAAGGGTTTAGTATCTAGATTTTGGGTAACACGAGATATCTTGGAATTCTTTACCCAATATTGAGAAGTTCATCTAATCCCATAAAACCTTTAGGCGCCTTTGAGGTATTTTGGAGTCGCCACCAAATTTACAAGAAACTGGAAAAGGTCATCTAACCTCGGGGGTCTTAAATTAGAGAAGGTGTTCGAAACTTCACTCTTATTAATGCCTTAAGTTAAGTCATAAATGAGTTTTTAATAACTGAAATTCCATCTCTCATCTCATGCGATCATGCAACAAAATTAAAGCGCATTTCAAGCCTTTTGGAAAGCAGTAAAGAAAGTGATAAAAATTACAAGTGAAAAAAAGTGGGACAGAACAATCCCCCAAAATAAAATTAAAAAAAAAGTATAAATAAATAAAATAAAATTGCCCAAAAATAAATTACAAGGGCCCAAAATAAATAAATACACAAAAAGTAAGAAAATACCATGCACAATACATAAATCGGGACATTTATTAGGATTTTAGGAACATTGGTTCCTTGTGTTAACTTAAAAATTGGAGAATTATTTTGGGCATTTATTGAGAAAATTGGGATGAGTGATCCCATTTTAAGAAAATTAATTCTCTCTTTGAAAAATGTGACATTTTGTTGGCTGAAATCAGGACATTAGTCCCATTTTATTAACAAAAATCCCGATTTTATTATTGTAAAAAAAACATGAATTTCTAGAACATAGACGAATTTAAAATACATTTTACATACAACATAAAATAATAAAATAAAATAAAAAAATACGACAATTAAAAATGCAAACCCAAATTCTGAAGGTCTTTAATCTCTTGATTCTCCAGCTGACCCATAAATATTACTCAAAGTGAAACAAAAGTTTCATGCACAGCAAAACAAAAAAAATAGCATAAAAAATTAGCAAATCAAATTAAATGAATAGAGTATGATATAATATAAACAAGCAATTAAATAATTCAAACGTACAAAATATGTTATAATAGAAATAAACAATTCAATAAAGCAAACACAACCAATAATCGAAACTGAGAACAGCATTAATGATTACAACAGAAAAAAAAAATTAATTGGGTAAAAAAATCGAGAATTAATAAAATAAATTAATAATTAAAGGTAGAATCAAAACAAAAATAAAATTAGTATTAAATATTTTACAGGTTCAACCTATGTTTCATGCATCATACCAGCAAATTGACTAATCTAAGTTGACATTAATTATAATAACAAACAACAAATAACTCTCATGCAAATAGATTAACTAAATTAAACTCAACCTGATTACAACAAACAACAACAGAACACACTAATGCCAATTTACAACAATTTATCAACTGGAGAAACAAAAGAACGACAGAAAATAGGAAAAAATGAGAAATGGCTCAAGTCTAGAAATTTACCCGCAGAGGTTGATATTTGCAGCAAAAGAAAAACTAAAGATTTCCTCGTCGATTTGCTTGAAAACAGAAATTGAGAAAGCTTGGATCAAAGCTTTCTATCCCAAAAATTTAAAGTTCAAAACTCTAATTTTTTGAAGGACACAGATGATAAAATCGAATCCTAAGCACAAAGAATTCATTTCCTTGGCTCAAGAATAATTAGAATTAATCAAAGAAAATTTAGCTTTTTTAAAAATCCTATTTTCAGAATCTCTTTTTCCTGTCGTTGTAATGCTCTCAATATTTATGATATTTTCTTTTTGTATCATCCCCAAAAGAATTAGGTTTTTTAAGAGTTTTAAACCTACTCAAAGTGACTAATTATCTTTAAAAATAAAATTTATCCTTTTAAAAATCGGAAAAGAAGAAATTTGAATTTGATTCCAACTCAAAAACCAGAAAAAAAATCCCAAAAAAATGAAGTCCGAGCGAGGAAGGAGACGCGAGGTGCGGCCTCGCCCAGAGGGGTTTGCACTTCGCGTGCGTGAGGTGCAGCCTCGTGCAGAGGGGGCCGCACCTCTCACGCGAGGTGCCCCGCATAGAGGGGCCACCCCTCGTGCGCGAGGTACCCCGCACAGAGGGGGACGTACCTCGCATGCGCGAGGTGTGGCCTCGCGCAAAGCGGCCACCCCTCATGCGCGAGGCACCCCGCGCAGAGGCGAATGTACCTAGCATGCGCAAGGTGTGGCCTCGCGTAGAGGGGGCCGCCCCTCGTGCGCGAGGTGCCCCGCATAGAAGTAATGCCTCGCATGCGAGGCACGAGGCGAGGCCCTACACGCAGGGCCTCGCAGGCTTATACGCATGAGGCCTCACGGGGTTGCCTTGTGCACGCCTCCAGGAGGTGCCGTTCAGGTCTCGCAACCGCAGGCCACCAAAAAACCTCCGAAAACTGAGATAAAAAAAATAATTTTTTTATTTAAAAAGGAAGTTTCGACAAGAAAATCATCACTTTTAACCTTTTTGTCTAAGAGCAAGTATCATTTTCATCACTGGGTAACCTTGGTCTGGGCTGCCTCAGGACCCGGTGTCTACAGAGAGATTGAAAGACTCTTGCAGAAAGGGTCTTTGAAGAAATTTATCACAAAGGAGTCCTTGTAAGGCCCCTCTTAAAGTGAAGGATCGATCAAATTCTAAAAATGAAGAGTGAAGAAAACTAAGAGATGTTGATTGACAAAGGCAAAGAGTCGGGGTACCATCAGCATACTGGGCACGAGACTGATAAATGTTGGACTCTGAGGAGACAAGTTCAAGACCTCATTGATGAGGAACTGAGGGGTGGGGAAGATGGTCCCTGAGGATGATAATGAACCATTGGCTAAAACATATGTGCTAGTGGAGACAGGACGAAGATAGCTATTTAGATGTTTTTTTTATTCTAGAACTATTTGATAATGGCATTTTTAATCCTAACTTTTAAATGAAATGAATGGTTTTTACTTATTTGTGTGATATTTCTCATAATTTCTTTATGTATAATCATGATCACGACTCATTCATATTTAACATCGATTCAACTGATGTCATCCCACTTAATCTCGGAGACTTTGGAGAACCCAAAAAAAATCTTGACAGCATCTGATATAACTCCTGAGGAGAGATTAAAATTTGAGAGAAAAAAAAGTGTGAAAAAGTCTTTGCCTGGACCTATGAAGACATGCCGAGAGATGATCGTGGAGTCGCTGAACACACTATGGTGGCATATAATGATCATGGACCAATCAAGCAGAAATTCAGAAGACTCAGGCCAGAAGGGGCAGAAAAGGTTAAAAGGAGAGATCCACAAGCAGAAATGGGGCCAAATTTCTTATCAAAGTGCAACGCCTGACTGACTTGGTCAATGTTGTCCCCAATAGTTAAGAAGAGAAGTGCGTGTATGTGTGAACTACCAGGATTTGAACAAAGTTTATCCAAAAAAAAAACCAAAAACAAAAAACAAGAACAAAACAAAATGTATACAAAAGAAAAGAATTGATGTGTAGATATGGCCGAAAATTGTTGACATGGGGCAAAGGAGAGTCATCTTTGGGGTAAGCTTTGTTCAAATCCCATTGATCTACACATACCACTTTGCCTTTCTTCTTGGCTACCGTAAAGGACCAAAAGACTGATCCGCAAAGTTAAGATGTGTGGACGAGAAAGAAGCTAAGAAGGTCATGGAAGAAGTTCATGCCGGAATCTACAGAGCCCATATGGAAGATGAAATGCTGGCGAAAAGGATCATGAGATAAGTACTTTATGGACTTACAATGGATATGGATTGCTCGAGCTTGGGAAATAGACATCATAGGGGAAGTGTGCCCTACGGCCTCTAACGGATATAGGTTCATCATAGTTGCTATCCCCTACTTCACCAAGTGGGTAAAAACCGAGTCCTTTAATAAAGTCGACGCTCGGGATATGGACAAGTTAATCGAGAGAAGTTCATCGAGAGGAATCTAATATGTCGATGTGGTCTCCCGCACCACGTTGTGTCCAAGGACGGGGGGCAGTTTATGGCTAAAGCTAAGAAGGTGCTCCAGAAGTATGGCACTGAGTGTCATAGATCCTCTCCATATCGCCCTCAAGCCAATGGGCAGTTGAGGCAGCCAACAAGAACGTCAAAAAGATTTTGGCCAAAATGGTTCAGAACTACAAGGGTTGTGGCAGAGAAATTACCTTTGGCACTTTGGGGCTATAGAGCCACCATCAAAAACTCTACGAGAGCCAATGCCTTATTCCTTGGTGTACAAGATGGGAACAGTGTTGTCTGTTGAAGTGGAGCTCAAGCCATTAGGGGTAGTCATGGAAGCCCGAATTTTAAAAACTAATTGGGCGCAACAGCGATTACTGCAGTCAAACATGTTAGACAAGAACAGGTCACGGGCTTATTATCATAACTGGATCTATCAGAAAAGACTTGCTTGATCATTTGGAAAGAAAGTTAGAAAGCACTCACTGAAAGAGAGAGATTTAGTCTCTAGGCAAATGAGACCAGATATTCTAGGCATACGAGGTAAATTTAGGCTAACATGGGGAAGCCCATTTGTTCTGAAAAAGTTATTGTCCAAGGGAGTAGCAATTCTGACAGACAGCGATGGAAACGAATTCGAAGAACCATTCAGTATCGACAGACTCAAGAGGTTCCATGGCTAAAGACTTAAAATCAAAAGAAGAGAATAAATGCCCCATGGGTTAAAAACCTAAAAAAGACGGCCTTATTAAAAATAGGCCCCTCGTCAGGATGAAAATAAAAAAAAAGGCATCCTGCGCAAAAATTAGAAGCTTGAGAGAAAATGTTCAATCAAGAAAACCCGAGAGGGCTGATTGAAAATAGGAGTTTTGATGCTTTCAAGATCCATTTTGAGATTAAATGTAATTTTTCATTTTAAATCTACGTTTAATAGTGATCATGTGTAGAGAAATTATACTGAAATGTACACAATTTTGTAGAAAGATAGAAAACAAAGGCAATTCAACTCACGTGTTCATTATTTTCTAGTTCTTTTATAAAAAGAGAAACATCATTCACTATTAAATGCATCTAATCTAAATAACTATGCTCTGCTACTACTTTCGCAGCCAGATGCCTAAGTCAATGGCCCCTATTATCAACTGTGGGACTGGGTCCCCACATCTTGTATGCACTTGTAGAAGCAAAGGGTCAATCTCCGATCAGTGATATAACAGTCTTTGCAAGCTGCTATGTTCGAATGATATGGTACCTAGAGGTAAAGTCAAAGATGAAGGACCACCTTGAAAGGATAGAGGATGCCTCACAACATCTTGAATCCCTCCGAACTGTCGAACACAACGGGCTGTAATGTAGAAAGTAGCCTCACGAATCCCACACAACAGTGCACATCCTAAAAAACCATCCAGAGTCACAGCACGAGGGAGGAACCAGGGGTACATGAAGTCGATATCCTCATCTGCTGCCTCACTCAATCTAGTAGCACCTTCGTTAAGAGATGCAAACGAATACAACTGCTACCGGGGAAGGAAATGCCTCAACGGATAACTACTGATTGCCTTAGGGGGTGACCCGGATAGTAGCTTCAGATTTTTCTTATAGCCCCACCTGAAGGACAAGAGGAAAAAAAAAAGAGAAAAAAAAATCTTTAGAGATGAAAACCGTGATTGGCTCTCTAAGCAAAAGTTAGGCCGAAGGGCGGGGTGAAAGCCTGGAAACAGGCAGTCTGCCCTACAAAAAAATGAAATGAATAAAAGTCGCTGGATTGGGTTGGATCCATTCCAGGCAAAAATTAGGCAAAGGGCTATGTGAAAATCCCTACAAGGATGCATTTCCCACAAAAAAAAGTTAGTGTGAAAATCCATAAGGGACGCACTACCTTTAAAACAATGACTTCAATGCTTGGAGCGATAAGGCGGTATTGCTTCAGATGATCTCCCTTTAGGCTGATAATGCATAATTCAGAACATGTGTCAGAATCCTAGGATAAAATGTAGTATGCCTCATAGCAAAAGACGTATGCTCATTGACTGGAAGGCAAAAATGCACACCTGACGGTGCTCAGGGGGCTGAGGGCAAGATGACATTTTTAGATCCTCAGGGGGCATCATACAATGCAAGCGGCCAAGCCATATCCTCAATGGATCCTTAACCACTCAGGACATGGTCCATCCATATTTCCATGCATTTTATACCATTCTTTAGCGAACATCTGCATATGACCATCTACACTTTCATGCACAATCTCTTGTATATATTCCTATGCACACAGCTTTGCAGGAAAGGTCCAAATAAAGGCCGCACACGCAAAAGCTAGTCAAGGATAGTTTCAACTCAACATTAACATTCACCTGAGCAAGATGAAGTCTACTCAAGTTCAATTTTTCGATTCCTCTTAAAAGGAAAATCTCTATTTTCTGCGTTTTGTAAGTCTGGAGAAGACTCGACGCATCACCATCTGAGGATGGCCCCTGTACTTTGTAGTCTATTTAACGGCTCGATGATATTCAACACCTGTACTTTGTAGTATCGTCAGCGACTCGGTGCAATCACTTTGTAGTCTATTTAACGACTCGATGACATTCAACACCTGCATTTTGTAGTCTTATTAGCCACTCGGTGCAATCACTTTGTAGTCTACTTAACGGCTCGGTGATATTCAACACCTGCACTTTATAGTCTTGTCAGCGACTCGGTGCAATCACTTTGTAGTCTATTTAACGGCTCAGTGATATTCAACACCTGCACTTTGTAGTCTTGTCAATGACTCGATGCAATCACTTTGTAGTCTATTTAACGGCTCGGTGATATTCAACACCTGCACTTTGTAGTCTTGTCGACACCGGGTCCAGAGGCAGCCCAGACCAAAGTTACCTAATGATGAGAATGATGCCTGTTCACAGGCAAAAGACAAATAGAAGTGATGGTTTCCTCGAAAAAAAAATATTTTGGGGCTGTGTTGTGAGGCCCATCTCAACGTGAGATGCAGCCTCACGTTAGTGAGACCTGCCTCACGCGCTACCCTGCCTCCAGCACCCCTTTTTCGTTATTTTCGGGATTTGATTGGAAATTGCAGGCGACGTGTCTGATTTGGAAAGGAAAAAATGATTTGGACAAAAGAGGATGGGGAGTTTTACAAAGAAGATACTTAGGAAACCCTAGTTTTTTCACGGGACGTATAAAAAGAAAAAAAAAAGTTTAGAAACTAAAGGAAGAGGTTATTTTGAAAACAGAGAAAAGAAAGAAAAACACAGGGAGAAAAGTTTTGAGAGCAAGAAACCGTTTTTTGTTCTCAAAGCATTATGAGGTTGTTTTTGAATCCGGGAAACTAATTCCTGACGTTTAAGATTCAATCATCTTTCATCTTTCATTTCTTTCTTTACGTAACTTTTATTTAAAGTTTTTCTTTGAGTCTCTATTTTAGTTTTTCTTCTCAAGCAAATCAACAAGGAAACCAGAGCTTCTTAACTTGCAATTTAAAATCATATCTGAGGGTAAATACTGGGTTAAACCTCCTCTTCTTTCATTCTTTTTATTTTATTTCTTTTTTTTCTTTATTCAGTTTTCTATGATGTATATACTGTATATACTTGTTATTTGATCTCATTAATCTGTGTATTGTATGAATGTTGTTGTTTGCACACAAGCATGGATCTTAAATATTTATCATGATTAATCTATATATTTGTTGTTCTGTTATGCATGTTTTCGATGGTATATTATCAAGTTTAATAGTCCGGTAACTTTACTCTGTTCGTCTCTGTTTTTTGTTTGTCTGAGCCGTGACTTCATTTTTGCCTGGGTCGTGACTTTTTGATCGGATAATGTTCCATGTCCGAGTCGGATGCGGGACTGTCCGTCCTTATCATACTCCCGTTGGCCCCGAACGCCCGCTCGGTCGCGACCCTCACAGATGAGCCGTGAAGGCATTGCATGGCTCGTGCAATGAGTGCACTCATTGCACGACTCATGCAATGCGTGCACGAGTCGTGCACGTCTGGCCCCTCACCCTCTTCATCTCTCCGTCTTTCCTGTTTTACCCGAACGCCCAAACGTAAAATGCATGAAATGAAATATAATTTTGCTCCGTTTTATCTTGGATATTTCTATCCTAATTCACTTTGTTATTTTTCCTGTTTTTACTCTATTAATAATTATTAATGCTATTGTTGTATTATTTGTCAAGTTTTAATTATTTTTATTGGTTTACTTAATTAGTTTGTTTATTAGTTTTTATTTAATTGTTTATTCATATATTATTCATTTAATTACTTTACTAACATTTATTTTATTTTTGTTTTATTGTCTCAAATTTATTTATTTATGTGAGTTATATTTACGCACGAGATGGAGGATCGGGTGATCAAAGACCTTCGAATTTAGGGTTTGCATTTTTAATTATTGTATTTCCTTTTATTATTTTAACTTTATATTGCGTGTAAAAATGCGTTTTTAAATCCTCCATATTGTAGAAAATTATACATTTTACAATAATTAATAACTTGGGATTTTTCTTAATAAAATGGACCAATGTCCTATTTTAACCAATAAAATTTCACTTTCAAATGGATAACTAATTTCCATAAAATTGGATCATTCATCCCCATTTTCTTAATAAATACCCAAAAAATAGTTCTGCAATCTTTCTAAATTAATAAAAATGGAACCAATGTTTCTAAAATTTAATAAATCTCCCAATTTATGTATGATGCACTTTAATTATTTTTTTTTGTGTTTATTTATCCATTTTTGGCCCTTGTATTTAATTTTGAGGCAAACTTTATTTTTATACTTTCTTATTTTGGGGGATTGTTTTATCCCAATTTTTACATGTAATTTATTTATTTATTTATTGCTTTATTTAATGCTTTCTAATATGCTTGCAATGCGCTTTAAATTCAATGCATAACCGTGTGAGATGAGTGATGGAATTTTAATTTCTTAAAAACTCATTTATAAATTTAACTTAGGGCATTAATAAGAGTGAAGTTCCGAACACCTTCTCTGGTTTAGACTAATAAGAGGTTATATGACCTTTACTAATTTCTTGTAAATTGGGTGTCGACTCCAAAATACCTCAAGGTGCCTAAAAGGTGTTGTGAGACTAGATGATCCTTTCCAATTTTCTATTAGAAAGGAGGTGTCCAAAATGTCTCATGGCACCCAAAATCAAAAGACGCTAACCAATCCCTCAAGCCCTAAAAGTGGGTCTCGCCATAAGAGGGCGTTTGCTAGGTTCGGCGCGCGTCACAATAGTCTATTTAACGGCTCGGTGATATTCAACACCTGCACTTTGTAGTCCTATCAGTGACTCGGTGCAATCAATTTGTAGTCTATTTAAAAGCTTGGTGATATTCAATACCTGCACTTTCTAGTTTTGTCAGCGACTCGGTGCAATCACTTTGTAGTTTATTTAACGGCTCGATGATATTCAACACCTGCACTTTGTAGTCTTGTCAGTGACTCAATGCAATCACTTTGTAGTCTTTTTAACGGCTCGGTGATATTCAACACCTGCACTTTGTAGTCTTGTCAGCAACTCGGTGCAATCATTTTGTAGTCTATTTAACGACTCGGTGATTTTCAACACCCGCACTTTGTAGTTTTGTCAGCGACTCGGTGCAATCACTTTGTAGTCTATTTAACAGCCTGGTGATATTCTAGAATAATCGCACTTCGTAGTCTTGTCAGCCACTCGGTACAATCCGGAAGGATAACTTTCAAATCACAACACTGTTCTCCTGGGAGCAGCTGGAAGGAGGCAGCCTCAAGTACGCGTCTCTTTCCTTTCTCTGAATTTTGGCTCAACTAAGCACCCATGCACTAGCCTCCCCAAAATTGGGGGCAACTATAGACACCGGGTCCTGAGGCAACCCAGATCAGAGTTACCCAATGATGAAATCAGATGCCTATTTATAGGCAAAAAAGAGAAAGTTGGAAGTGATAGTTTTCTTGTCAAAATTGATTTTTTTTTTAAAAATGTGTTTTAAATTTTTTTTATTTTAAAATAAAAAAGGGGAGTTTTGAAATTATAGTGTTTGTCAAAATTATTTAAAAAAAAATAAAAAATTTCGGCCGTCGGGGCGCATCGGCGGCGCCCGGCTCGCGACGGCAGTGCCCAGCTAGCGGGCGTCCCTCGTAGCGCGCACGAGCGATGCGTCGCGCTGGACGCCGATCGCAGTGCGCATGAGCGATGCGTCGCGCTGGACGCCGATCGCAGCGCGCGAGAGCGACACGTGGGGCGTCGCCCATAGTGCGCGCGAGCGACGCGCAGGGTGTCTCCCGCGTCATGCGCGCGGGCCAGGCGCAGGGCATCTCTCGTATCTTGCGCGCGGGCCAGGCGCGCCCCTGCCGTGCGCCCAACGCTCCCATATGCCTTTTTTTGGCCAAATTTATATTTTTCTTCATTTTTTTTTGTAGAATTTAATTTTTAAACCCTTTTCTCCTTCTAACCTTTGAAATTCTTCAGTTTTTTTATATTAATGAGAATTAAATTAATTTAATTTCTTCATTAAATCTGATTTTTTTTTTGGTATAAAATGGATTTTTAGGGGGAATTTTGGGGGGACTTTTCTTAAGAAAAATGTTTTCTTCTCCTTCCTCTTCTTCTTCTTTTTATTCAAAAATAAATTCTCCAAATATTCTAAGTATTTTCTAAGTTAATTTTTGAGACAAAGATAACAATTTTTTATTCTTAGAAATTTTCTTCTTCTTTTTAACAATTTTTTGTCCTTGAGATAAAAATTTTCTTCTATATTTTATTTTTCTAATCTTATTTTTTGCAAAATCAAGACAAAGAAAATTGATCATTTATCTTCACTTATCAAATCAAAATCTAAGGGTAAACATTCTGGATTTGATTTCATTTTTTTTATTTTTATTATTTTTTATTTATAATTAGTTAGCAATCATGTAGATTTTTATATCTATTATTGCTTTTATTTTTGGTGTGATTTTGTTCATAGGCTTAATATATTTTGATATGTTTTATTTATTTTATTTGTTTTTTCTCACTTGATTGTTCATCTTCTCCCTTTTTTATTATTATTATTATAATTACTATTACTTTTGCTATTATATTTATTATTATTACTGTTATTATTATTTTTATTCTTATTTATTTATTAGATTGTTCATCTTTTTTTGTTTTTTACTACTACTACTACTACTACTACTACTACTACTACTACTATTGTTGTTGTTATTATTATTATTATTATTATTATTTGTTATTTGTTATTATTATTGGTATTCTTATTTACTATTATTTTAATATTATTATTTGTTATTATTATTATTTTTATTATCATGTATGTTTTTATGTATGTTGCATTGTTAATATGTTAAGTTATTTATGTTATCATGTCATTTAATTAGTTTGTCACTCATAATGCATTTTATTTTATTTATTTTTTCATTTTTATATGTTATCTGTTTAAATTTATTTTTATTACTAACATCAATTTTATTTGTGTTTTTTTTATTTCAATACTTTTTTTTTCATGTGTGAGCTTTTTCAATGGCAAATGGGAGGCCATGGAGATTTGAAGACACCATTTTGGTGGGATTTGTCGTACTTTAGTATTTTCCATTAATTTGCTTTTATTTGTTTTTATTATGTAATTTGCAATAAATTTATTTATTTTTATGTACGTTAATTAAAAAAATTGTACAAAAATTTTATATTAATAAATTGGGTTTTTTCTAATAAAATAGAACCACTGTCCTAATCTTAACCCATAAAAACTCACTTTTAAAAATGAAGAGTTAATTTTCTCAAAATGGGATCACTCATCCCGATTTTTCTAAGTATACCAAAAATAACTTTTCAATTTTTTAAGTGAAAATAAAGGAACTAATGTTTCTATCCTAAATAATATCCCGATTTATGAATGTTTATTTACTTATTTAAGTTTTCTATTTATTTATGTTATGTTTGATTTTATTTTGGAGATTGTATTTTTTGTCTTAAATTTTAATACATTTTTATTTTGGGGGATTGTATTTTGTCCCAATTTTATCTTTCCTTTATTTTTGTGTGGTTTGCTTTATTTTACCGCTTTTTTTACTGCTTTATTTGCGCTTTATTTTTAATGCATAACCGCGTGAGAAGAGAGGTGAAATTTTTAAAATTAAAAATCTATTTATAATTAACCAAGGCATTAATAGAGTAAAGTTTTGAATTTTTCTCTGGTTTAGACCCCTGAGATTAGACGAACTTTTCTAATTTCTTGTAAAATGGGTGGCGACTCCAAAATACCTCAAAGGTGCCTAAAGGTTTCATGGGATTAGATAATCTTTCCAGTGTTCTATTGGAAGGAGGTTTCCAAAATATCTCATGATTGCCCAATATCAAAAGACGTGAACCCTCTCAGGCCCTAAAAGCGATTTTTCGAGAACGGATCGGGTCCAGCACGCGTCACAGTGACCGTCTTTCATCCATTTGAGTTGAGTTGATTTGGCGCAATCCCATAACCCTGAAGGATGCTAATGTCAAACAGATGAAATGGGAAGTGCAGGCCACAATCCAAACTAGGTTGATGGCAGATAAACCATCCACTGTCCTTTTCGAATGGCCCTTCTCTCATTAACATTGATAGAGGACAAGCTAGAACGGCTATATCCTTAGGCAGACCTTATTTGGCCTTTAGCCGATGCACTACAGAGGTTGGGAATCTAGTATGTTTAGCTATAAACTTCTTTTTACCATATTCTATTAAGAAGTTAGTATCTAAATCCTCAATCTATGTTACTACGCTCGGACTGTAACATAATACCATAATTTTTAGGGGAAGAGGTGTAAAAAATGAGTTCCTAATCCGTTCCCAAGTGGGAGGTCCTAATTTGTCAGAAGAAGATGAAGAAAATGAAGCTTGTGAAATAGAAATGAAATCAGAGGACATCTAAGTAAAAAGATCACTTACTTTGTAGAATGGTGGGAAACACAAAGGAAATTCTTAGAAGCACAAAGAACTTGAAGGAAATTTTAAGGAATTCTAGAGAAAAATAGAACAAATTTCTTGTCAAAGTAAAAATGAAAGGGAAATCACATATTAATAGGTAGGAGTAACTTCCTCAACAAGCTAAGCGCTTATCTTGAAGATGCCATGTGTAAGAAAATGGTTGGCTGACATAAAAAATAAGCCTCACCGATTCGAAAAATGAAGTGTCACCGATCTGAAGAATGAAGTGTCCCTCATAAATAGCTTAATTTATGGTTGTTCCAACAGTATGGAATATGAAAAGACAAGCTAAAAATTTGAAATTATGAAAAATCGACAAAGATTTCAAAGCTGCACTTAATTGTTGATCCGGCCGGATCTTTCAGGGGCATAATTGATAATACCCATTATCTATTGGGCCTGATCCATTATCAACCCAAGGCTCAACACATGAGAAGCCAACATCCAATCAGCCTAAGGCCTAACATGTGACAAAGTGATCATCTAAGCAACCCCAAGCATGGAGGTTGTTTTATCGAACTGACAGGGTCATGCCCTATTAAGTCCACTAACACACTCCAATGTGCATGCACAGTGGCATCATAGTAATCCATGCCTTCTACCTACTCTCTACACCTAAGCATACCCAATCCTAGCACTCAAGTGCTTACAAGTGACTTTACACATACATTATAAATAGCTTAAAGCACACAAGAGGCAGGATTGAATTCTTGAGACATTCTCTCTCTAAAAGCATTACTGACTTAAGTTTTGGAGTGCTTACACCTAGTTCGACTGGAAACCTTTTATTGCAGGTCTATCTAGTTTTGATAATTCGATCGACTCATTCATTCATTCCATCCAGCCTTATTTCATTTCTAATCTTTTAAGAATTATTAGTAAGGATAGTGACAAATTAAAAATAAATAAGTAAATAATTAAAAGAAAATAAAAATTTTATATTAAAATTATATATATATGTTGGAGTCTGGATACGCCCATGACTCCTGATATGAACCCGGATCCATATCTAGATGGGAATTTCACAGATATAAAAAATGGTTTAATATCTGGTCTTTTAAATAAGGAATTTTTCCCTTAATTAAAGGGATTTAAGATGGGAAACTTCCCTCTTAAAGGAAAAGGGAAGTTACTACATGTAACTTCCCTCTTAATGTGCATTAAGTATGGTAACTCCCTAATTAGGAGTTAATGGTGCATTAAACCTATTTGGGAGAAGCAGCTTTATAAATAGGTTAGTTTTCTAAATGAGAAAACAAGAAGAGAATTTCCATATACCGAAACTCTGTCGGTTTTAGCTCTCACTATTTTTGCGCTCTAAGTGGTTTTTAGACTGTGATCAAGTTATTGTTATCCCGCTTGTGGATATCTGCCAGACTAGTGATGCCAGAAGGGATCCTTGTTTACGCTTCTGCTTTACATCTACACTACAAGAGGTAGGTAGTATATAACCCGATTTTGTTACCTCTACATGTGCATATGGCATCTTATTTTCCCTTCATTGGTATCAAAGCCAATATTTTTGACGTTCTAGCATATGGCTAAAATTGGATCTAAAATTTTATGTGTAAAATTAGTAGATTTAGGATGCATAAACACAATATTTTTTGTATTAAAATACATATTTGTATATATTTTTTGGGTTTAAAATCGTGTATGTGTACACTGAAATTTGAGGGGATGAACATGAGCCGCCAGACATTGGGCGCGTGCACGTGGGCGGTGGCCCACACGCACGCAAACGAGGGTCCTCAGTGATGCATCACTATGGACATGTGGCCTAATCGAATTCTGCCACGTGGCTGACCCAGATCATGCCACATGGCGATGACGTGTCCATAAGGCGCCACGTGGACCAGTCAGATGTAGGCACTTTGAGGCTGGTTTGAATGAGTCCTTGCGGGCTATGCTAATTTCTTTGATGAGTACTCCGGGTGTTAGGTACTACCAAATAGTGCAAGCAGCAGTACAGGCCGAAAGATCTGAATCGGTATTAAGAGAGAGAGCTTAGAGGAGGAATCCCCCTCGTGGTGGATCATCATCATCTTCGGGTAAGAGGTCTAGGAACCCGCATGATGAGTCTTCTTCAGGTCCTGCTTCGAGAGGTAGGAGGCAAGGTTCTGCCATGGGTTCTAGTGCGGGCAGAGGTGATTCTGGTAATAGGATTAAGGCATTGCCTGAGTGTTCTCACTGCAGTAGGCGCCATCGAGGTGAGTGTAGGTGGCTCACGGGTGGTTGTTTCCGATGTGAGAGCACTGATCATTATTTGGCTAACTGTTCAAAGTTGAGTGAGGCTTCTGGTGATTCGCTCGAGGCTAGCAGAGTGGGTTCGAATGCACCGCAAGCCAATCGTGGTAGAGGCCGAGGTGGTCGGCCTAGAAAGGGAGCTCCATCAGAGTCTGTTGATCATCCCTTGGTAGTTCCAGCTAGAGCATATGCTATGAGAGCTCAGGATGAGCAGGATGCTCCGGATGTGATTGCTGGTAACTTCCTACTCTTTGACACTGAGATTTATGCTCTAATTGACCCTCGTTCCACACACTCATATTTGTGCACGAGTAAGTTGTTTGATAAGTTGCATGATGTTGATCAGTTAGACTATGAGGTTTGTGTGACTAGTCCCTTAGGGCATAGTGTCAATGTGAGTAAAGTGTATAGAAATTGTCCTCTTTTGGTTCAAATTGTGGAGTTTTCTGCGGATTTGATTGAGTCACCGTTTCGAGAGTTTGATCTGATCTTGGGTATGGATTGGTTGAGTAAGCATCGAGCTATGGTGGACTGTCATAGGAAAGTAGTTGTGTTGCGTAGTAGAGATCAGTCTTCTGTTGTGGTTAAAGGTTTGGATTCGAGTTCCTTGAGTAACGTGATTTCCGCTATGCAAGCTAAGAGGTTTATGAGGAAAGGTTGTGAAGCATTTTTAGTAGTGGTGTTAGATTCTAAGCGTGATCAGGTTGAGATTGAGGATATCCCAGTTTTTAGGGAGTTTAATGATGTGTTTCCAAGTGAGTTGCCTAAGTTGCCTCCCGAGAGAGAAGTGGAGTTGTCCATAGAGATAATGCCGGGTACTTCACCCGTTTCGAAAGCACCTTATCGGATGGCTCCTATAGAGTTGAGGGAACTTAAAACTCAGTTACAAGAGTTATTGGATAGGGGGTTTATTAGACCAAGCATATCTCCATGGGGAGCTCCGGTGTTGTTTGTTAAGAAGAAGGATGGCACTTTGAAGATGTGCATCGACTATAGGCAAATTAATAAGGTCACAGTGAAGAATAAGTATCCTTTGCCTAGAGTTGAGGATTTATTTGATCAGTTTAGAGGTGCAGGTGTCTTCTCCAAGATTAATCTTCGGTCGGGTTACTATCAGCGTCGAGTTAAGGATGTGGATGTGGTTAAGACTGCATTTCGGACGCGGTATGGCCATTATGAGTTCCTTGTGATGCCGTTTGGTTTGACCAATGCACCTGTGGCTTTTATGTATTTGATGAACCGAGTATTTAGGCCATATCTCGATCGATTTGTAGTAATATTTATTGATGATATTCTGGTTTTCTCGAAGGATGAGAGTGAACATGAAGAGCATCTTCGATTAGTGTTGCAAGTTTTGAGGGAGCACCGTTTGTTTGCGAAGCTTAATAAGTGTGACTTTTGGCTTCGAGAGGTGTCCTTCTTGGGACACATTGTGTCAGCTAAGGGTATTCAAGTGGATCCAGCTAAGATTGAGGCAATTGTGGATTGGAAAGCGCATAGCAATGTTCCGAAAGTGAGAAGTTTCCTTGGTTTAGTAGGCTATTACCATCGGTTTGTGAAGGGTTTTTCAGTCATTGCTGCTCCTATGACCAGATTGTTAACGAAAGGAGTCAGATTTAAATGGTCAGATAAGTGCCAACTGTGTTTTGAGAGGTTGAAGAGATTGTTAGTTGAAGCTCCTATACTGACTCAACCCATCTTGGATAAAAAGTTTATAATGTACAGCGACGCTTCAGGAGTGGGACTCGGATGTGTGTTGATACAAGAGGGTAAAGTTGTGGCTTATGCGTCTCGTCAGTTGAAGCCTCATGAAAAGAACTATCCGACGTATGATTTGGAATTGGCAGCTGTGATCTTTACATTGAAGATTTGGCGGCATTATCTGTATGGGGAGAAGTGTAGGATTTTCACGGATCATAAAAGTTTGAAGTATCTCCTCACGCAGAAGGAGTTAAACATGACACAGCGCCGTTGGTTAAAGTTATTTAAGGACTATAACTGCATTGTGGATTATCATCCGGGCAAAGCCAATGTGGTTGCAGATGCTTTAAGTAGGAAATCGGTTTCGACTTTGTTCTTGAGGCGGTTCAGATGGAGATTTGATTCAGATGGGGCTTTGGTTGCCCAATTGAGAGTGAAACCGACCTTGAGACAATTGATTGTGGATGGTCAGAAGGATGATGTTAGATTGCAGCGGGTTTTACAAGAGGTCCGATCGGGTAAGCAGTCCGAGTTTTCGATTTTGGATGGGGTGCTTATCTATAGGAATCGTTTGTGTGTGCCCGAGAGTGATGAGTTAAGGAAGAAGCTTTTAAGTGAGGCACACACTACGGTCTTTACTATGCATCCTGGTAGTGAGAAAATGCATCGTGATATGAAGTAGTTCTATTGGTGGTCCGGGATGAAGAGAGACATTGTGGAATTCGTGGCGAGGTGTCTCACTTATCAGCAGGTAAAGGCTGAGCATCAAGTTCTTTCGGGATTGCTCACTCCTTTATCCGTTCCTCTATAGAAATGGGATGATATTGCCATGGATTTCATTTCGGGTTTGCCGGTGACTCAGCGGAAGCATGATTCATTTTGGGTGATTGTGGATCGGCTTACCAAGTCAGCTCATTTTCTGCCGGTCAGAGTGGACTACTCGATGGATAAGTTGGCCAGTGTTTATGTGGATGAGGTAGTTCGATTGCATGGTGTGCCATTATCGATAGTGTTAGATCGAGATCCAAGGTTTACATCTAAGTTCTGGAAGGAATCGCAGAGAGCTTTGGGTTCTAAGTTGAATTTTAGCACGATATTTCATCCTCAGACAAATGGTCAGCCCGAGCTGGTTATCCAGATTTTAGAGGATATGCTTCGGGCATGTGCTTTGGATTTTTCTAACAGTTGGGACAAGTATGTGCGGCTTATGGAGTTTGCCTACAATAACAGCTATCAGTCGAGTATTGGGATATCACCGTTTGAGGCTTTGTATGGTCGACCGTGTAGGACTCCGGTTTGTTGGATAAAGTTGACCGAGCGATCTTTTGTTGGGCCAGAGATGATTAGGGATACCGAAGAGAAGATCATAGTTGTGCAATGAAATCTGAAAGTGGCTAAGGATAGACAGAGATCCTATACCAATCTGAAGAGAAAGGATATTTGGTTTGAGGTCGGGGATAAAGTTTTCCTTAAGGTTTCACCTTGGAGGAAAGTATTACGGTTTGGCAAGAAAGGTAAACTTAGTCCTCGGTTCATTGGGCCTTTCGAGGTTTTGGAGAGAGTTGGTCCAGTAGCCTATAGGTTGGCTTTACCGATAAGGTTGGCTAGGATGCATGATGTCTTCCATGTTTCCATGCTTCGTCGGTATAGATCGGATCCGTCGCATGTGTTGTCGATTCAAGATGTTCGGATTCAACCGAATTATTCATATGATGAGGAACCGAAGGCCATTATAGCTCGGGAAGTGAGACAGTTGAGGAGCAAACAAGTTCCTCTGGTCAAGGTTCTTTGGCAGCATCATAGAGTTGAGAAAGCGACATGTGAACCAAAGACGACGATGAGGATTCAGCATCCACAGTTGTTCAGTTCAGGTGAGAATTTTGAGGAAGAAATTCTTGTTAGTAGGGGAGAGTTGTCACACCCGGTTCTCCCCCTAGTAGTTTGAGCCATGATTGCATGTGTGTTTGTGAGTATTTTGGCATGTTTTAAGGGTTTTTTGGGTTTTATGCATGTTTTGTGGGCTTTATTAGAGTGTGGGTGCATATATGATATTAGAATGTGTGTATATGGGTCTTATTAGTGTGTGTGCATGCTCATAGGAGAGTAGTGTGTGAGTTAGTAAGAGTTAGCCTTGTGTGTAGTGTCTTACATGGGAGTAAGGTGTGAATTATCAAAACCCAACAATCTCAAGGTGACATGTGGCAAGGGAAATTAAGAAGGGGTAATAAAGAGAGGAGAGAGAAAAAGAGGGCAGAATTTTGCCCTAGCTTTCCCGTTCTCTTCCCCCTTCCCTCTTTTGCTTCTTCTTCCTTCCTCTTCCTCTTGCTACACCTTGATTCTTTCTCTTCTTGGTTATTTGGTTGGTGGATCTTGGTAATTCTCAAGAGCTTAATTTATTGGTAAGTCTTTGGTGGGTTTCTCTTCTTCTTCATCTTCTTCTTTTGATTTGGTTAGATGTGTTCTTGACTTAGGATTTTTGTGTGTTGTTTGGGTTCTTGGGTTTTCCGGGTTTAGAAGCGCCTACTCGAGATCCCAAGGGAAAAGAGAAGGCGAGTGAAAGTGGAGCTTGCAACTAGAAGCATAGGAATTTCAGGTTTGGGATTTATTTGAATTTGCACATTTTTGTGATTTGGCATGTTGATTGATATTTCTAGAAAAATTGATATTTGATGATGTTTATGTTGATGCAAATGTTATGGGTTTTGGTTTGATTTAAGTTATAATGCATGAGTGATGAATTATTGGGTAAATTTCTAAGTTTGATAAACTTTATTGAAATTTTCTGGGTTTGTTGTTCTTGAGAGTTTGATTATGTTAATCCATGATTTTGATTATGTTAATGATTGATTAAGTTGGGTTTTATGTTATTTATGATGAAAAAAAGGTTGATTTGAGGTAAGATGAAGTTTTGGTTGATTTGTGTTTGAGATTGGAGGTTTGGGTGTTTTGGAAGTGTGAAATTCTGCAAAAATTTGCGTAAGAACTGGAAATCATGACTCTGTCGCGAGCGCGACACTGTTGCGAGGTCGCTATAGAGCTCGGTGAATTCAGCCCTTGCGTGTGGCCGAGCGGATTTGCGTGGCCGAGTGGATTGGGTTGCCGAGCGGCTGCAGCGAGAGCTCTATGTCGCGAGCATGACAAAGCACTTGGCTGCCGAGCGATTTTAGGCAGTCCCTTGTCGCGAGCGCACGCCTACACACGAGCACGATAGCGTTTGTTGGCCACTCACTATCGTGAGCGCAACAACCGTCGCGAGTGCGATAGTGAGATGTGTTTTTATCTCTGCGCGAGCGCGAAAACTATCACGATTGTGACAGGGGGCCAATTTTGCCTCTGTCGTGAGCACGACACCCCTAGCTTCAATTTTGAGTTTTTGTTTGTGGTTTCCGATGTTTATTTCCGAACTTGTGATGCTTTTGATTTATACTTGGACTATTTTATGAAGTATATGAGTATGATTGGAGGTATTATGCATGGATAATTTGATGAATCATATGAATATGATATGATGGATTATGCATGACCTGCTAGAGTCAAATAAGAGGATAGTTAGGCATGCCTAATAGAGTTCAGTAGTTACAGCCCTCAGTTCTATTCTGGACCCTGATCAGGTCCCTGTTTAGTTCCTCGCAAACTTCAATGTGTTTGGATCTTGTTCAAGATCCCCTCCGTAAAATGTTTTCAAATGAAAAAGAAAATATAATGTTGCTTTTCGATTCGTACCCGTAAGGTATCGCCATGCGTTCACTCGTTATTCACTACTATGAGTCCGCAGGTGTTGTTATTTGTTCTGTTATGCTTATGAGAATGTGAATCTGAATGACTATGATTATAAGTATGTGAATTTGAATGACTCTATTTATGAGCATATGAATTAGTTGGCATATGAATGCGATTATGAACCTTTGAATGCTTATGAATATGATGCAATTGTGATTATATCTTATATGATATTCAGTTTATGCCATTATGTATGCGTTTTGCCTCGACGACCATTTTGAATGGCCATCCATATCATTGTTGTTTGTTTCCCTACTAAGCGTTATCGCTTAGCACGAATGTTTCATCCATGCAGGTGCGGAAGGTGTATAGCTTTTTGGAGAGTCGCCGCAAGTCAAGCCAACACAGTGGGATTGATGATAGGACTTAGCTTCTTTTTGTATTATGATTCTTTTTGTAATAGTGAACTCTCATTGTATTTAGTCTTTTGTTCAGTTTTCGCTTTGTAACTCTGAAAGATGTAATTATTTTGGTAATATCAGAACAGTTATGTAATGAATATTGTTATTCCATTTATGAATGATTAGTTTGGTTTTAAAGTTTTTATTTCTGCTGTATATATGTATGTTTATTATATGTGGGTGAATGTTATTATACCGTTTTGCTTGGTGACACCCCTGCTTATACGGGTTCTCACTCCATTGCGGATGGGTTCTCCTATATATGGGAAGGGGGTGTTACATGCATCTTATCATGGGAAGGGGGTGTTACATGCATCATATCGTATTTATGAATGAGCAGATGCAAGAGTGCATCTGGATAGGTGGTTTGGGCAGAGGAAGAGATAATACTGAGATAATTAAGGTGATGATCGACTCTCTTGAGCATCATCCGGTTCTGAGGAACTTGATGATCCAGGTGTGTCAAAGGTTTATGAAGTTAGCATTTTTTTTTATTTTAATAAGACTTATGTTTCTTATTAATTTTTCACATGAGTGTCATATTTTGGATTATTGGATTTTATATATTGGTTGAATGAATGCATTTATTTATTATGTTGGCTTCTAATTTTATAATAAATGTGTTTATTTAACTGTTAATTGCCTTGCATTATTTTATGAGTAAAATGATTGCATGTTTATTAAGTAGAAACTTAATAAATTTAAACCAATATAATTCCCCTCTTAAGTTCGAGAACTTAACAATCCAATAATACAGATTTACTATGCATGAAATTTTAACTTGTAGGGATGGATATTAAGACTTAGAGGGTAATTAGATACTATTAGTAGCCTTTTCGAATTAAAGCCTAATAGAAAACTTCACTAGGTTTTTTTATTTATTTCAGATGCATAGTAAATAGCATGTATCACCTAATCTCCTTTAATTTCGTGTAACTTTTTGTTCCATTAGAGATCTGAGGATCCAAATGGCTACTGCTTCCAAATCCATTATCGCCGAGCTAAATAAGGATTTGAAATTGAATGGAAAAAATTATGAAATCTGGAGTATGAAAATCCAGTATGTGCTTGAGGAGCAGGAGGCCCTCGAAACCTTAAGTTCGGTTATGGCTGAATCTGAGAATGGCAATACAGCCCAACATAGGCTGGATCGAGATGGCTATGTGGCATGGAAGAAAAAGAATTCCACTACTCGGATCATCTTACTGAGTGCGATGGAAGATGATCTCACTAAGCAATTTCGCAAGTATCAGAATGCAATGGATCTGTGGATCGCGTTGCGAGAGAAATTCGGAGGTGTGACTCTGACCAAACTGTAACACCCCAAAACCACCCCAGTAGTTTGAGCCTGTTCGTGTCTGTATGTGTGTATTTGTATGTGTTGCATGTTTGTGTTAAATTGGCTTATTTATTTAATTTATGTGTATTAGTTTGAGAAGAGGAATTAGACTAGTGTATAGGTGGGTGTATAGAAGTAAGGTATGAGCAAGTGAATAATTTTGTGTGTGTGGTAGAGTATGGGAGTAGGGTGTATTATGGGACATGTGTTATATGGAGAGAGTGACATGTGGCATAGTGGATAGGTTAGCATTTAATGGGTTTGGTGAGAAAGAGAGAGAGGAAAAGCAGCCATTTCCCTTTTGGTTTCCCGTTCTTCTTCCTTCCTCACGCCACTCTTTTCTTTTCTTTTTCTTCTTCTTTGTTCTTCCTTTTCTTTGCACAATCTTGCTCCCTCTTCTTTATTTGAGTAATTAGAGTTGTGTAGATTGTGATTTTGTAACTCAAAGGTGAGTAAGGGGTTATTGATGTTTTAGATTCTTCTTCTTCCTCTTCTCTAGGTTTTATAGTTATATATGTATATGTATGGGTTGTTGTAAAAATTGATCTTGGTTGTTGTGGACTTGTGATTCAGAGGAGTCTCCTAGACCGGATAAAGGGAAAGAAATCGCTAGCGGGAGCAGAGCCCACGAATAGGAGCAGAGGAGTCAAGGTTTGGGAATATTTGTTTCATATGTGAATTTGTGATTTGAATTGGTTTCCAACACTTTTAGCCTCAATTGGAGTTATGGGTTGTATAATTATAGTTTAAATTAAAGTTAACAAGATATGTGATGCTAGAGAATGAATATTGTTGAAGGATTTGTAAGGAACTATGTGGGTAGTTGCAATTATTGTTAAAATTGCTGTTTTGGGATTTCTTGGAATTGAGTATGTGTTTGGCTTGATTTAATTGGAATAAATGGTGACAAAGCTGGTTTTTTTATTATGTTATGAGTTGTGGATGCTTGTGTTGCTTAATTTGAAGATTTAGAATCAATTTTGGAAATTTGGATGTGAATTGTATGAGAATTCTGCAGATTTTGGGCATAAGAGCTGGAAAACCCGTGTCTGTCGCGAGCGCGACAGAGCGCGGAGGTTTCAGCCCTCGCGCCGGCGCGAGAGGTGTCGCGCCGAGGAACTCGAGGGAACTTTCTGTCGCGAGCGCGACAACTGTCGCGAGCGCGATAACTGTCGCGAGCGCGATAACCCTCGCGAGCGCGACAGAGAGCATCATCTACGTCCTCTCGCGAGCACGAGGTCACTCGCAATTGCGAGACGAGGCGGGGAGGTGTAGTTTGGTTTCTGTCGCGAGCGCGACAGACGCGACTTCCAAATTTGATTTCTTCTCCTTTTTGCTTAATGACTTGATTTCTTTTGCACGCACTCTTTGATTTAAAACCTTGAATACCTATTTAAATGAATAATATGTATGTTAATTTGACAAGGTTTCGTATAACCTGCTAATGTCGGAAAGTGGATAGTTAGGCATGCCTAATAGAGTTATGTGTTGCTGCAGCTATGTGTACGATTTTGGACCCTGATCAGGTCCCCCGATCGGATCCTCGCGATCCTTCTGTTTGAATCTTTCTTAAGATTCTATGTGAAAGCAATTTGAAATAAAAATAAAAAGAATGTTTGATACCTTCGGGTATCTATGTGTTTATAATGCGATACTGATACTCTCAAGTATCTATGTGTACTCGTTATCCACTCTTTATGATTAAGCAGGTGTTAGTGTGTCTTTGTACAAGAACATTGGATGATAATATAGATATTTGAATTAACTATGTATGATTCTATATCTTTAATTGTATCATTTTCATGTGCTTTCTGTTGTCGTCAATGTGAGTGGCGGTTATGCATTTGTGTTTTCCCCACTAAGCGATTTCGCTTAGCACGGGTGTTTATCCGTGCAGGTGTGGAAGGTTTTGGTTCGCATGGTTTGGGCGTGTCGTATCGAAAAGGCCAACGCAACTAGAGATCGAAGTTTTATAGTCTAGGCTTTCCTTTCTTTTGTATCAGATACATAATGTTTTGTTAGCCCTTCAGAACAGTGTATTTTGGGCTTTTGTATATGTGCTCTTTTTGTAATCGGATGTACGATGTAAAGACTTTCTTTGTATATTAATGAAAGTATTCATTTTGTTCTGTATCACTCTTCTTTATTTCAAAGTTTTACTTTAACATTGATATGTCATTTGTATGCGATGTTTTGTTTATTTGTACTAGTGGGATGTGACACTCCTACCTATCTGGACCCTTCTTCCCTTAATCCGAGTAGAAGTCTCCATGGTATAGGTTGGGGTGTGACATTAGGTGGTATCAGAGCTCGGTTTGATGTTACTGGGTTTCAGTGTGTTAGTTAGTTTGTTGGGGTTGTGTTGGCCTGATGCGCACTGCGTTTATGTTTTGTAGCTATGGAGTCCGCTCGTGGATCACTTGAGGGGTCAGCGGAAAGTGCTAATCCCCAAGAGCAAGATCCCTCAGTTTCTGGTCTGGCTCAACCTCCTAGGGGACGACCTGAGATGCCTATGGGACCGTTGGAGGCAATGCTTCAGAGTATGACGAGGGTACTTGAAAGGGTAACAGCACCAAGTGCCCCTATTGAAAAGTTAAGGAAACATCGTGCAGAGGATTTCTTTGGTACTGGCATAGATGAATCTAATAAGGCAGAGATGTGGATAGAGAAGACGTCCAGAGTACTTAGGGAGATTAGATGTCCACCAGAACAAGAAGTGGAGTGTGCATTGTCTTTGTTGCAAGGCTCTGCTTATGATTGGTGGAGGCTAGTGGTTAGTCAACCGCAGGTTCCTGAACCGATTACATGGGAATTTTTCGAGAGTGAATTCCAGAACCGGTATGTAACTAAAGCATATAAGGATGCCAAGTGGGCACAGTTTCTAACTCTCAAGCAAAGAACAATGTCTGTGGCCGAATATGAAGATGAGTTTAACAAGCTTAGTAAGTATGCACCGTCCAGGGTTCTTCCAGGGGAGCGGGCACGGGTAGAGGAGATAGCACTCCCCGATGTACTCATTGTAACAAACCACATTGGGGTGAGTGCCGATGGTTAACCGGAGGTTGTTTTAGATGTGGTTCTACGGACCATCTTCTTGCCAATTGTCCAAGTCGGTATGGAGATCCTTCTGGGACCCAGGAAGGAAGCCGAGCTGGATCTAATGTACCCCAAGGAAGTCGTAATCGGGGAAGAGGTAGGGGTCATGGTGGACGGCCTCGAGAGAGAGAACCCTCAGAATCAGTAGATCGCCCTGTGCCGACAGCTGGCAGGGCCTATGCTATGAAGGCCCGAGAGGAACAGAATGCTCCCGAAGTGATTGCTGGTAAGTTCTCTTTGTTAGATTCTGAAGTTTATGCTTTGATTGACCCGGGCTCTACCCATTCTTATGTGTGTTCTGATAAGTTATGGGATAAATTGGGTAGTGAGGAGAAGATGGAATATGAGATTTGTGTATCTAGTCCTTTGGGTCAGAGTGTTTTGGTTGATCGGGTGTGTCGGAAGTGTCCCTTAAAGATTCAGGGTACAGAGTTTGTTGTGGATTTGATTTGCTTGCCGTTTCATGAGTTTGACATTATTCTGGGGATGGATTGGTTGGATAAGCACCGAGCGGTAGTGGATTGCCATAGGAAAGTGATGGTTTTGAAGGATAAGGACCAAATGTCTGTTGTTGTGAAGGGAATTGGAAACAGTTCTCTACATAATGTGGTGTCAGCTATGAAAGCCAGGAGATTTATCAGGAAGGGTTGTGAAGCGTTTCTAGCTGTGGTTTTGGATTCTCGGAGGGGTCAAGTTAAGATTCAAGATATTCCGATTGTAAGAGATTTTGTAGATGTTTTTCCGGAAGAACTACCGGGATTACCTCCCGAGAGAGAGGTTGAATTGTCAGTAGAGATTGTCCCTGGAACAGCTCCAATTTCTAAAGCTCCTTACCGAATGGCCCCAGTGTAATTGAAGGAATTGAAGAGTCAGTTGCAGGAATTGTTAGACAAAGGATTCATTCGGCCCAGTGTATCACCGTGGGGCGCTCCAGTGCTGTTTGTCAAGAAGAAGGATGGAACCCTACGGATGTGCATTGACTATCGACAGCTTAACAAAGTGACTATCAAGAATAAGTATCCTCTGCCGAGAATTGAAGACCTTTTTTATCAGTTGAGAGGAGCTGGGGTATTCTCTAAGATAGACTTGAGATCAGGCTATTACCAGTTGAGGGTTAAAGAAGCAGATGTGGCGAAGACGGCTTTTCGGACGCGTTATGGTCATTACGAATTTCTAGTGATGCCTTTTGGTTTGACCAACGCGCCTGCAGCCTTTATGGATCTGATGAACCGAGTTTTTCGACCGTATCTGGACAAGTTTGTTGTGGTATTTATTGATGACATTTTGGTATACTCCAGAGATCGAAAAGAACATAAGGAACATCTTAGGTTGGTGTTGCAAATGTTAAGAGATCATTAACTGTATGCGAAACTTAGTAAGTGTGAGTTTTGGTTAAAAGAAGTAGCTTTCCTTGGACATGTGGTATCAGCAGGGGGTGTACGGGTTGATCCAAGTAAAATTGAAGCAATTGTTAACTGGATGCCTCCGAAGAATGTACCTGAAGTGAGAAGTTTTCTGGGTTTAGCAGGGTATTATCGACGGTTTGTTCAGGGGTTTTCAGTGTTAACCTCTCCTTTGACCAGGCTACTTCGGAAGGATGTTAAGTTTGTATGGACTGAGAAGTGTCAAGCCAGTTTTGATCGTTTAAAAGAGTTATTGGTTAAAGCTCCTGTGCTCACACAGCCGGTTTCGGGTAAAGAGTACACTATGTACAGTGATGCTTCGGGAATTGGCTTAGGTTGTGTTCTGATGCAAGGGAACAAAGTTATAGCTTATGCATCGAGACAGTTGAAGCCTCATGAGCGGAACTACCCGACTCACGATTTGGAGTTAGCAGCGGTAGTGTTTGCGCTTAAAGTATGGCGGCACTACTTATATGGGGAGACGTGCAGAATTTTTACCGATCATAAGAGTCTCAAGTATTTGTTAACTCAGAAGGAGTTGAATTTGAGGCAACGGAGATGGTTAGAACTCTTCAAGGATTATGATTGTATTATTGACTACCATCCAGGTAAAGCTAATGTAGTGGCAGATGCTCTCAGTAGAAAGTCTATGTCTGCGTTACTAGCTAGCCGAGGTAGATGGAGATTTGATTCTGAAGGTGCTTTGATTGCTCAACTTAAAATTAAGCCAAGTTTGAGGTCGGAGATTGCAAGGGCACAGTTAGATGACCATGTGCTACAGCGGGTATGTCAAGCAGTGAAAGATGGTAGGCAGTCCGAGTACAGGGTTGATTGTGATGGAGTGCTTAGGCACGGCAATCGGTTATGTGTACCTAAGGTGGATGAGTTAAGGAAACAGCTGTTGCAAGAAGCTCACTCCTCGATCTTCACTATGCATCCTAGTGGGGACAAGATGTATCAAGACCTGAAGCAGTTTTACTGGTGGCCAGGTATGAAAAGAGATATAACAGAATTTGTTGCAAGATGTCTTACCTGTCAGCAAGTGAAAACCGAGCATCAAGTGCCATCCGGATTGCTTCATCCCTTACCCATTCCTCAATGGAAGTGGGATGACATCACGATGGATTTTGTATCTGGCTTGCCTATGACTCAGCGTAAGCATGATTCAGTATGGGTTATAGTAGATAGATTGTCGAAGTCCGCGCATTTTCTGCCAGTGCGATTGGATTATTCTATGGACAAGTTAGCAGAACTTTATGTAGATGAGATAGTCCGATTGCATGGGATTCCGTTATCTATTGTATCAGACCGAGATCCTCGTTTTACATCCAAGTTTTGGAAAGAGCTTCATGCGGCTTTGGGAACTCGGTTAAATTTCAGTACCGCTTTTCATCCGCAGACCGATGGTCAATCAGAAAGGGTTATTCAGGTTTTGGAAGATATGCTACGGGGTTGTGCTTTAGAATTTTCGGGAAGCTGGGATCAGTATGTGTCTTTGATGGAATTCGCGTATAATAACAGCTATCAAGTGAGCATTGGTATGGCTCCTTACGAAGTATTGTATGGACGGAAATGTAGAACACCAGTATGTTGGACTGAATTATCAGAAAAGGCTATGATAGGTCCGGATATAGTGCGGGATACCGAAGAGAAAGTGAGGGTTGTGCAACAGAACTTGAAAGCAGCTAAGGACCGACAACGCTCTTATGCTAATCTGAAGCGCAGAGATATTCAGTATGAAGTAGGTGATAGAGTTTTCTTAAAAGTGTCACCTTGGCGAAAGGTTCTCCGTTTTGGAAAGAAAGGCAAGTTAAGTCCACGCTTTATTGGGCCATATGAGATCGTAAGAAAAGTAGGTCCAGTAGCGTATCAGTTAGCTTTGCCTATGGAATTAGCTAGACTACATGATGTTTTCCATGTATCTATGCTTCGGAGATATCGGTCTGATCCTTCGCATGTGTTACCAGTACAAGATATTCGGATTCAGCCAGACTTTTCGTTTGATGAAGAACCGAAAAAGATTTTGGATAAGGAAATCAGACAGCTTCAGAATAAACAGATACTGTTGGTTAAGGTCTCATGGCAGCATCACGGTATTGAGGAAGCTACATGGGAACCAGAGGAAGCTATGAGATTGCAATACCCTCAGTTGTTTGAAGCAGGTAAGAATTTCGAGGACGAAATTCTGTTAAGTGGGGGAGTATTGTAACACCCCAAAACCACCCCAGTAGTTTGAGCCTGTTCGTGTCTGTATGTGTGTATTTGTATGTGTTGCATGTTTGTGTTAAATTGGCTTATTTATTTAATTTATGTGTATTAGTTTGAGAAGAGGAATTAGGCTAGTGTATAGGTGGGTGTATAGAAGTAAGGTATGAGCAAGTGAATAATTTTGTGTGTGTGGTAGAGTATGGGAGTAGGGTGTATTATGGGACATGTGTTATATGGAGAGAGTGACATGTGGCATAGTGGATAGGTTAGCATTTAATGGGTTTGGTGAGAAAGAGAGAGAGGAAAAGCAGCCATTTCCCTTTTGGTTTCCCGTTCTTCTTCCTTCCTCACGCCACTCTTTTCTTTTCTTTTTCTTCTTCTTTGTTCTTCCTTTTCTTTGCACAATCTTGCTCCCTCTTCTTTATTTGAGTAATTAGAGTTGTGTAGATTGTGATTTTGTAACTCAAAGGTGAGTAGGGGGTTATTGATGTTTTAGATTCTTCTTCTTCCTCTTCTCTAGGTTTTATAGTTATATATGTATATGTATGGGTTATTGTAAAAATTGATCTTGGTTGTTGTGGACTTGTGATTCAGAGGAGTCTCCTAGACCGGATAAAGGGAAAGAAATCGCTAGCGGGAGCAGAGCCCACAAATAGGAGCAGAGGAGTCAAGGTTTGGGAATATTTGTTTCATATGTGAATTTGTGATTTGAATTGGTTTCCAACACTTTTAGCCTCAATTGGAGTTATGGGTTGTATAATTATAGTTTAAATTAAAGTTAACAAGATATGTGATGCTAGAGAATGAATATTGTTGAAGGATTTGTAAGGAACTATGTGGGTAGTTGCAATTATTGTTAAAATTGCTGTTTTGGGATTTCTTGGAATTGAGTATGTGTTTGGCTTGATTTAATTGGAATAAATGGTGATAAAGCTGGTTTTTTTATTATGTTATGAGTTGTGGATGCTTGTGTTGCTTAATTTTGTGTGTGTGGTAGATTATGGGAGTAGGGTGTATTATGGGACATGTGTTATATGGAGAGAGTGACATGTGGCATAGTGGATAGGTTAGCATTTAATTGGTTTGGTGAGAAAGAGAGAGAGGAAAAGCAGCCATTTCCCTTTTGGTTTCCCGTTCTTCTTCCTTCCTTACGCCACTCTTTTCTTTTCTTTTTCTTCTTCTTTGTTCTTCCTTTTCTTTGCACAATCTTGCTCCCTCTTCTTTATTTGAGTAATTAGAGTTGTGTAGATTGTGATTTTGTAACTCAAAGGTGAGTAGGGGGTTATTGATGTTTTAGATTCTTCTTCTTCCTCTTCTCTAGGTTTTATAGTTATATATATATATGTATGGGTTGTTGTAAAAATTGATCTTGGTTGTTGTGGACTTGTGATTCAGAGGAGTCTCCTAGACCGGATAAAGGGAAAGAAATCGCTAGCGGGAGCAGAGCCCACGAATAGGAGCAGAGGAGTCAAGGTTTGGGAATATTTGTTTCATATGTGAATTTGTGATTTGAATTGTTTTCAACACTTTTAGCCTCAATTGGAGTTATGGGTTGTATAATTATAGTTTAAATTAAAGTTAACAAGATATGTGATGCTAGAGAATGAATATTGTTGAAGGATTTGTAAGGAACTATGTGGGTAGTTGCAATTATTGTTAAAATTGTTGTTTTGGGATTTCTTGGAATTGAGTATGTGTTTGGCTTGATTTAATTGGAATAAATGGTGATAAAGCTGGTTTTTTTATTATGTTATGAGTTGTGGATGCTTGTGTTGCTTAATTTTGTGTGTGTGGTAGAGTATGGGAGTAGGGTGTATTATGGGACATGTGTTATATGGAGAGAGTGGCATGTGGCATAGTGGATAGGTTAGCATTTAATTGGTTTGGTGAGAAAGAGAGAGAGGAAAAGCAGCCATTTCCCTTTTGGTTTCCCGTTCTTCTTCCTTCCTCACGCCACTCTTTTCTTTTCTTTTTCTTCTTCTTTGTTCTTCCTTTTCTTTGCACAATCTTGCTCCCTATTCTTTATTTGAGTAATTAGAGTTGTGTAGATTGTGATTTTGTAACTCAAAGGTGAGTAGGGGGTTATTGATGTTTTAGATTCTTCTTCTTCCTCTTCTCTAGGTTTTATAGTTATATATATATATATATGTATGGGTTGTTGTAAAAATTGATCTTGGTTGTTGTGGACTTGTGATTCAGAGGAGTCTCCTAGACCGGATAAAGGGAAAGAAATCGCTAGCGGGAGCAGAGCCCACGAATAGGAGCAGAGGAGTCAAGGTTTGGGAATATTTGTTTCATATGTGAATTTGTGATTTGAATTGGTTTCCAACACTTTTAGCCTCAATTGGAGTTATGGGTTGTATAATTATAGTTTAAATTAAAGTTAACAAGATATGTGATGCTAGAGAATGAATATTGTTGAAGGTTTTGTAAGGAACTATGTGGGTAGTTGCAATTATTGTTAAAATTGCTGTTTTGGGATTTCTTTGAATTGAGTATGTGTTTGGCTTGATTTAATTGGAATAAATGGTGATAAAGCTAGTTTTTTATTATGTTATGAGTTGTGGATGCTTGTGTTGCTTAATTTGGAGATTTAGAATCAATTTTGGAAGTTTGGATGTGAATTGTATGAGAATTCTGCAGATTTTGGGCGTAAGAGCTGGAAAACCCGTGTCTGTCGCGATCGCGACACTATCGCGAGCGCGGAGGTTTCAGCCCTCGCGCCGGCGCGAGAGGTGTCGAGCCGAGGAACTCGAGGGAACTTTCTGTCGCGAGCGCGACAACTGTCGCGAGCGCGATAACTGTCGCGAGCGCGATAACCCTCGCGAGCGCGACAGAGAGCATCATCTACGTCCTCTCGCGAGCACGAGGTCACTCGCAATTGCGAGACGAGGCGGGGAGGTGTAGTTTGGTTTCTGTCGCGAGCGCGACAGACGCGACTTCCAAATTTGATTTCTTCTCCTTTTTGCTTAATGACTTGATTTCTTTTGCACGCACTCTTTGATTTAAAACCTTGAATACCTATTTAAATGAATAATATGTATGTTAATTTGACAAGGTTTCGTATAACCTGCTAATGTCGGAAAGTGGATAGTTAGGCATGCCTAATAGAGTTATGTGTTGCTGCAGCTATGTGTACGATTTTGGACCCTGATCAGGTCCCCCGATCGGATCCTCGCGATCCTTCTGTTTGAATCTTTCTTAAGATTCTATGTGAAAGCAATTTGAAATAAAAATAAAAAGAATGTTTGATACCTTCGGGTATCTATGTGTTTATAATGCGATACTGATACTCTCAAGTATCTATGTGTACTCGTTATCCACTCTTTATGATTAAGCAGGTGTTAGTGTGTCTTTGTACAAGAACATTGGATGATAATATAGATATTTGAATTAACTATGTATGATTCTATATCTTCAATTGTATCATTTTCATGCGCTTTCTGTTGTCGTCACTGTGAGTGGCGGTTATGCATTTGTGTTTTCCCCACTAAGCGATTTCGCTTAGCACGGGTGTTTATCCGTGCAGGTGTGGAAGGTTTTGGTTCGCATGGTTTGGGCGTGTCGCATCGGAAAGGCCAACGCAACTAGAGATCGAAGTTTTATAGTCTAGGCTTTCCTTTCTTTTGTATCAGATACATAATGTTTTGTTTGCCCTTCAAAACAGTGTATTTTGGGCTTTTGTATATGTGCTCTTTTTGTAATCGGATGTACGATGTAAAGACTTTCTTTGTATATTAATGAAAGTATTCATTTTGTTCTGTATCACTCTTCTTTATTTCAAAGTTTTACTTTAACTTTGATATGTCATTTGTATGCGATGTTTTGTTTATTTGTACTAGTGGGATGTGACACTCCTACCTATCTGGACCCTTCTTCCCTTAATCCGAGTAGAAGTCTCCATGGTATAGGTTGGGGTGTGACACAAACTCTGATCGCTGACGATCAAATTTGATACCTATCAGAAAAAGCCTAATCACCCTATGCGGAATCATCTAAGAGAGATGAAGAATATGATTACTGAGCTTAGTGAATATGGTCATAAGTTGACCAACGAGCAGCAGGTTCAAGTTGTTATTTGTTCCTTACCAAAGAGTTGGGAGCATATGAAGATGCAACTGACTCACATGGACAGCATTAAGACATTTGAGGATGTCGCTCATCACCTGGAGCTTGAAGAAGATAGGCTGGTATCGATCAAGGTCAATGCCGAAGTGCATATGGCACGGTCCCGTTCTGGTGGGATGATTTCAAACCAGAACAAGAAGAAAAGCTTCAAAGGTCGAGGTAAGGAACAAGCCAAGAAAAATAAGCGGCCAAAGAAAGAACAAAATTTAAAGAGGTCCAAAGGCAAGAAGAAAGTGAACGTTTCAAGAGTGAAATATTTTAATTGCCAACAAAAGGGTCACTATGCAAAAGACTGCACTGTGCCTAAACAGGTACACTATTCTAACTCAACAGTGAGTGAAATTTGTGTATCTTGTTCTGTGTTATTAACTGAATTTCATCCTTTGTGGGTGGTAGATTCAGGAGTAACGAACCACGTAACAAAAGATCAAGATGCCTTTGTTGAATTCCGAGCAAAATGGATTTATGTAGGAAACGATGCTAGAGTGGCAGTATAAGGGATTGGCACATGTAGATTAGTCTTGCATAAAGGCTGAACCCTACTCCTACATAATGTGCTCTGTGCCCCAGACATTCGAAGGAATTTAGTTTCTGTTCTTATTTTAATGAATCTTAGTTTTGATTTACATTTTAAGGAAGACAGTCTAAGCTTATGTTTGGATAATGTTTTTTATGGTTATGGTTTCATTTTGAATAATTTGATAGTTTTGGATATTGATCCTGACTTTATGAATAAAGCTAGTTTTTCCTTTATATCTTCTACTTCACATAGTTATGAGAATCATGTGAAATTATGGCATGCTAGATTAAACCACATAGGGCAAGATCGAATGAGTCGGTTAGCCAAAATAGGTTTACTTGGTGATTTAAATAAGGTTGAATTACCTACGTGTGAGCATTGCTTAAAAGGAAAATCCGTTCGAAAAAGGAACTAGAGCCGTAATTCCATTGCAATTAGTTCATTCTGACATATGTGGTCCAATGAATGTGAGGGCAAGGCATGGGGCCTTTTATTTTATCACATTTATAGATGACTATACTAGGTATGGTCATATCTATTTGATTTCTCATAAGTCAGAAGCATTGGGTTGCTTCAAAGCTTATATGATTTTTGTTGAGAATCAATTAGACAAAAAGATTAAAGCTTTGAGAACTGACCGAGGTCGAAAATATCTTTCGGATGAATTTAAAACTTTATGTGATGAAAAAGGGATTGAGCATCAGTTGTCCATTCCTAGAACTCCACAACAAAATGGTATTGCGAAAAGAAGAAATAGGACTCTCCTTGAAATAGTTAGATCTATGATGGCAGATACAAATTTTCCAATCTCCTATTGGGGAGATGCTCTCTTAACTGCTACATATGTTCTTAACCGCGTACCCTCCAAATCTGTCACATCCACGCTGTAGACACCTGGTTCTGAGTCAGATTTTGATGGCAATCTCGGGTTCTTGATAATTCCTCCAAAAAAATATATATTCGATATAAAATAGGTAGGTTAAATTAATAATTAAGATTAGTTGATTAATTAGTTAATATTTTAGGATAATTAAAAATGAAAAAATGAAATTTATATAGGGTTTGATTAGATAAAATATATGTGAGCTTAATTAAATTAAATAGGTATAAAAATATAGAATATTTAATTAGTAGAGTGTTTAATTAATTAGATAAATTATATGATATATTAAATAGATTAAATTAGATTAAAATGGAAAATAGGTAATGTTTAATTAGTAGAATGTTTAATTGATTAATGTGTATGTTTAATTAATTAGTGTCTTTTATTTGAATTAAGTTAAACTAATTAAAGTTAAAAAATGAGAAAATGGAGGAAATTACCATTGCACCCAAACCTAACCTAATTGAGGGATATAAAAAGAAAAGAACAAGGAAATGGAAAGGGGGGCTCGGCAGATCAAGAGAGAAGAGAAAGAAAGAGCCAAAGAAAAGAGAAAGAAAAAGAAAAGAAAAGGAAAGGAAAAGAAAAGAAAGAGAGAAGAGAGGAGCAGACCAGGGACCAGCCAACGCAGGAAACAACGCCGGAACCAAGGGAAAGAGGAAGAAAAGAGAGAGAGAGGAGGCGAGGCCTCCGCCGGCCAGCTCCGGCCACCGATCGCCGCACGCGCCCCGCCACGGTGGAGAGCAGACCCCGGCGCACCGAAAGACGGTCTCCGATCAGCCATCAGCGCCGGCGTGGAGGAGATCGGCGGGGAGGAACAGAGACAACGCAAAGGAGAAAAGAGAGAGGGAGGAGGTGAGGCCTCCGCCGGCCAGCTCCGGCCACCGATCGCCGCACGCGCCCCGCCACGGTGGAGAGCAGACCCCGGCGCACCGAAAGACGGTCTCCGATCAGCCATCAGCGCCGGCGTGGAGGAGATCGGCGAGGAAGAACCGCGCGGCTACAAGGCGAGCTCCGGCCTCCTCCGGCGACATTCCGGCGCGTGACCACCGGCGCGAGACTCCCGGCGCTCCGATCTACCATCCGGTGTTGGCGGTGCCCCCAACGGCCGCTCCGACGACTCTCCGGCGAGGGAAATTCGGTGAGCCTATATTTATTTATTTTAATATATTATTAATTAATATTATTATTTATTTATTTATTATTATTATTATTATTATTATTATTATTATTAATATTTATTTATAATTCTGTTTTTATTATATTATTTAATATTTATATTTCTGTTATTATTATTATTATTATTATTTATTTAATTTCTGTTAATTTATATTTTTAATATTATTATTGCTATTATATGACTATTATTAATTAATTGTTGTTTTTATTATTATATTTATTATTATTATTTATTTTTCTGTTTTTATATATTATTATTATTATTATCATTTGTTATTATTATTATTATTAATTGTTCATATTCTAATTGTTATTGATATTATTATTGTTGTGTGATTATTATTATTGTTGTTAGCATATTATCATTATTGATTATTGTTATTATTATTATTATTTGTTTATGCAATTATTTATGTATCAATTTATTTATTTATTTAGAAATATGTAATTACTATTTTATTGCATTTTACGTATTTGTGGTCTGTAATAATAAAATGATTTTCGACTGCTCTTAAAAAGAACCACCACACAAATGTTTTCTACCAAATAAAATATTGGTTAACAAAACTGGACCAATGTCCTAGTTCTCATCCCAAACAAAGATTTAAATTTATTCAATAATCTTATATCTTTTGTAATAATAAGTAGTCTGAAACCAATGTTCCCATCTAAATGAATATCCCGATTTATGCATGTATAGTACATTTATAAATGGGAGTTGTATTCCGCTCCTAGTATTATTGTAATTTATCGCTTTGATATTTATTTTGCTCATTTATTGCTTTCTGAATGTGAATAAATGCGCCTTTGATTAATTGCATTGCGTGGAGAGAGAGCGAATCAATGATAATTAAAATTTGATCATAACATAATTGAGGTAGAAATAGATGAGAAATCCCGGACCCAGCTCTGGTCTTTGGGCTCGAGAGGTTAGAGGTTATCCTCCAATATACTTCTTGGGTCACGAGACTTTGGCGCTAACCCTAGGCTCCTTAGGGTGAGAGGTTCACCTTCTATGACCCCTCTGGCTGGCCCAAAATGGATACCAAGCGCAGTGTTAGGCTCTCCGAGGCGAGAGAAACTTTCCCAATGTTCTATTGGGTGGCGACTCCATGAAACCTCCGTGTTGCTCAACATAGACGCACTTGCGATTTATCACAAGATGTCAACGGACCCGCAAATGCCCCAATCACCCACGTGCGGGCGGTCGAACGGGCGGCGCTCGGGATCCGGCGCGCGTCACACACGCCTTATGAGATATGGACTGGTCGACAACCTGATCTAAGCCATTTATGACCTTGGGTGTGCTGCTTACGTCCATGATACCTCAAGTAAATTTGGTAAATTGGGACCAAGAGGTAAAAAGAGTATCTTTGTGAGATATTCTGAAGTATCAAAAGGATACGTCTTCATGGGTGAACAGGAAAATGGTACAGTGACAGAATTTAAATCACGAGATGTTATACTCTTAGAGGATGAATTTCAAAAATTTGGCGAAGTGAATCAAGATTTCACTTTTTATGAAACGCAGGAAGAAGAAGAACTATCAGGATCATTCCATCCGAGTGGGAGGGAATTAGAGGAAGAGGGTCAAGACCTTCCTCCACCAAATGATCAGAATATTCAAGACCCTAATTTTAGTGGGAGTATTCCTAACTCCAGTGGGAGTATGGAATAAGGCCCCAATGGGAGCATTTCGAATTATGATGAATATATGAGACATGTTTATCAAGATTTAGAATTGCGCAAATCTAAAAGAAGAAGTGTTCCTCGCCGACGATTTGAGATTGAAGACTCGAACGAAGCTCTTTTAGTTACCCCACAAGATGAGGAAGAGCCTAAAAATGTTAAAGAATCTCTTTCATGCCCATCTAAAGAAAAATGGATTAGAGCAATGGAAGAAGAAATGGTATCTATGAAATCAAATCATGTTTGGGAACTGGTTTATCTACCTGAAGGACGCAAACCAATTGGGAATAAGTGGATTCTCAAGGTGAAGCGAAAAGCTGATGGTAGTATCAAAAGATACAATGCTAGGCTAGTCGCTAAGGGGTTTACACAATAGGAAGGGATTGACTACGAGGAGACTTTCTCACCAGTTGTAAGATTTACTTCCATAAGGTTAATTCTGGCCATTGTGGCAAGTTTAGACCTAGAGCTACTTTAAATGGATGTAAAGACCGCTTTTCTCGATGGAGAATTGTATGAAGAAATTTACATGAATCAACCTATAGGTTTCATTGAAAAAGGCACTGAACATAAGGTTTACAGATTGAAGAGATCGATCTATGGCCTCAAGTAGTCTCCAAGACAATGGTATTTAAGATTTCATGAGGCAATCATGTCGAATGGGTTCAATATGATTGATCAAGACCATTGTGTCTATAATAAAAGCGCTGAAAGTAATTTTGTCATTTTAACATTGTATGTAGACGATATACTAATAGTTGAAAATGACAAAAAGTACATAAATGAAATCAAAGGATGGTTATCGTCCAACTTTGAGATGAAAGATATGGGTAATGCATACTATATTCTTGGAGTTAAGATTTCAATAGATCGTTCAAGAAGATTGTTATCTCTTTCTCAAGAGACATATATCAACAAAGTCCTTAAACGATTCAATATGCATAATTTTAAGCCCATTGATACCCCTATTGCTAAGAATCAGTTTCTCAGCAAAGAGATGTGTCTTAAGATGCCAAATGAGATATGAAGAACGTTCCATATGCCAATGTCGTGGGTAGTCTTATGTATGTTTTGTTGTGTATAAGACCCGATATATGCTATGCTGTGGGCATGGTAAGTATATATCAATCTAACCCAGGCGAAGCACATTGGAAAGCAGTTAAAAGGATACTTAGATACCTCAAAGGTACAGCAGATTATTCTCTATGTTATCAAGGAAAGGATCTGCATTTGAGAGGATATACAGATGCTGATTAGGCAGGAGACGTGGATGGTAGAAAATCCACTTCAAGATTCATATTCTTGCTTGGTAAGGGTGCCACCTCATGGAGCAGCAAGAAACAAACCTGTGTGGCCCTATCAACGATGGAAGCTGAATTTATCGCTTCTGCAGTTGTAGTACAAGAGGCAGTTTGGTTAAAACGGTTTATAGACCAACTAAGAGTAACTGCCTCGAAAGAACCGATGACCGTCTATAGTGACAGTCAATCATCGATAGCTTATACGAATGATCTGAAATTTCATAGTAGAACCAAGCATATTGACATTAAGTATTAATATGCAAAAGACATTGTTGCACAAGCAGATGTGAACTTACAGTACATTTCTACGCATGATATGATAGCAGATTTGTTGATGAAACCAATAGCTAGAGATGTGTTTGAGAGGCACATTAGAACTCAGGGTTTGCTTAGAAATTGAGTAGTACTATTTTTATTTTATGTAATCCCTTAAAATTATTATTTATGAATAATAATCAAGTTTATTATTGGCAATACGTGAGTGTGAATGTTTATGAGTAAATATTTACTGTTATTTGTATGAGATTGAGCATGTCGGACAAAGAAGTACCCCACTCACAAGGGTGTTTACCTTAGTTTTATCAATGAGTTGGTAAAAACTAAGATGAGATGATTTTTGAACATATGAGAATACTCGAGAGCCTGTTCAAAATAAAGGTGCCTTCTTGCAGAAATTACAAGATTTGTCTTGTCAAGGTGCAAGATAAAGACATACATAAAGTTGTATGCTTTGGATTAAGATCCAAATAAGGATTATGTGGAATCCCATGGTAAGTTAAACGTAACTGCCATGTTCTGTCTAAAATGGCCAGAAGTAGTCCTTAAGTAAGTGGACTAAAGTTGGATGATTCGGTGAATCGCAACCTTACGCTTCTGCATGGTGTTATATATATTCATTTTTAAATGTAAGGCATGCGCTCCTTTAAGGGAAGGAATGAACACCATAACACATATTTTATACCATGTGTGCTTATGTGACCAAGGCATGGGAAGCCAATATTATTGATCTCAACTTTTCCTATTGTGAGACACTACCATATTTCGACCCTTAGAATCCTTAACTTATCCCTAAAGTATGGTTCAGTTTGGCTAGCTCAGTTAGTCTCCAAAAGGCCATGGAATAATTTGGGCCTGGCAGACCTAACTGGAAAAGCGAGCTGAATCTTGATGGATGGCATATAGTAAGAGGGGAAGATAGCCTTTAGATCACATTCAATTGTTTCGTGGTTCACTGGCTAGCCTATTATGGTCTCTATAAGTAGAGACATAATAGTGAACACAAAAATTATTTTATGAGATCATGAGTTAAAAGAGTGAATGTGAAAAGACAATATAGGATTAGGCATACGTGAATAAGAGGATCTCGTCTTTTCGAGATGCTATATCCTTAACAGGTGTATAGCACTAGTGCTCTCGATGTATGCTGGTCACAGGGTCTATCTGCCTGTATAACTGGAGAACTCGACTGAAAATCGTTTTGTCATGTGCGAGTGGGAGATGTTTGAGTCTGGATACGCCCATGACTCCCGATATGGACCCGGATCCATATTTAGATGGGAATTTCACAGATATAAAAAAGGGTTTAATATCTCGTCTTTTAATTAAGGGATTTTTCCCTTAATTAAAGGGATTTAAGATGGGAAGTTACTATATGTAACTTCCCTCTTAAAGGAAAAGGGAAGTTACTACATATAACTTCCCTCTTAATGCACATTAAGTATGATAACTCCCTAATTGGGAGTTAATGGTGCATTAAACCTATTTGGGAGAAAGAGCTCTATAAAGAGGTTAGTTTTCTAAATGAGAAAACAAGAAGAGAATTTTCATAAACCGAAACTCTGTCGGTTTTACCTCTCGCTGTTTTTGCGCTCCAAGTGATTTTTAGAATGTGATCAAGTTGCTGTTATCCTACTTGTGGATATCTGCCAGACCAGTTACGACAGAAGGGATTATTGTTTACGTTTCCGCTTTACATCTGCGCTACAAGAGGTGGGTAACATATAACCCGATTTTGTTACCTCCATATGTGCATATGGCATGTTATTTTCCCTTCAATATATATTCAAATGTTTCAAATGTTGTTTTAACTTTTTAAAGACGTTTTTTCTTTTCCTTTTTTTAAAAAAAAATATTTTTATTAATCATAGTGTTGAAAATAAATAATAATCACATCACTACATTGAAATACATATTGTATTAGATAAGCTATTAATTGAAATAATCAGAAAAGATTTTTTCCTTTTTAACTCTATCTAAATACTTTTAGCTAGAAATATTGCTCATGATATACTAAAGATGAGATAAGCACTTCTAATTGACTATTAAAACTAGGAAACTAATGAAATAATATAAAAAAAAAATCTTACACAATCTAAATTTAATATTGAGCGTTGTATGTTTAACTACTAAATTATAAATTCAAAAATTTTATGAAATAAAAAATAATTTTAAAAGTGCATGTAGATATTCATAGGATATATAAATGTAGTACAATAAATTTGTAAATTAATATCGATCATATAAAAAGAATGTTTATAATTTATTATTTCTTAGTTCAATTGATTTTTTTATGTTTAATTTAATTACTCATATATAGTAGATAAAATTTTAATATTTTTTTGAATTATTTAAAAGATGAATGTTTGAAAAAAGATAATCAAATTTGAATATTGCCAAAAATCCAATTGCAGCAATATTATATGTAAATACCACAATTTTCCAAGATAAATAATTTTTTAGTTTGTATGTATAGCTTAGATTTTTGTCTTATATAAAATATTTATCATAGATAGGGGTGAGAAAAAAAAAAAGTTTCGGTTAACCAAAAAATCAAACCGAAACCGAATAGATTTTTCGATTAATCGAATTGATTTTCTACAGACAATGACTAGTTTTTTATAAGTATTTCGATTTCAAAAAACTATCAGTTTTGGTTAACCGACCGGTTTCATTATATATATATATATATATATATATTAAAAACCATGAAACAAAAACCCTAACTGGCTAACTCAGTTCCTCTTCTGCCTCACCCTCTCTCTTGCCAGCCGCCTCTTGCCATCTCTTGCCAACTATTCCACCTCTCGCTGTGGTGGCTGCTGTGGTCTATGGTCACCGTTTTGGCTAGTGCTTGGTGGAGATTGTTGTGATTTTGGTGGTTGTTGTGACGCCCCTTCCCAACTGTCATATTAGGTCAGCTAATATGGTCAGGAATGACCGTTACACACACATAACACATGCACTTTCTTATCATCATTTTCTTATTGAAGCCCGTACAATAAAATTTCTCACTTCGCATTCACATTATCATGCATTTCATGCCAATTACTTATAGATCATTCACTATAAACATATACTTACTAAGCATACATATATAACCCATAAGTTCGTATACTTAGTCATCATATTATTACATTCCTTTACATACTCGTATACACATTAACTATACCAAACATATACATAATTATACAAAATTTCCATAACACAAACCCCAAAACCTACACTGGTGGCACTCCTAATGTTGACCGTTATTATGCGGGAGAGTCTTTCGATCACCTCACTTCCGTACCTACACGGATTAAGGTAAACCCATGCTAAGCGATAACGCTTAGTGGGGAACACATACACATAACAAGTAATACATCACGCAAATAGAACATTATACATTATACGCAAGAGATCATACTTAAATGACCATACCACATTAAGTACCATTTTAGGCATGTCATGATTTATTTAGCATTCTCATACACATAGAGCATTAATCGACCCACCTCATAATTTCATAATATAACATACATAATGGTTGCATTATTATTATTTCCATTTTATTATTAAATTGCCTGCAATTCAAAGACGCGGATAATGGGTTTCACATTGGTACCACCGAGGTACTATAATCACATTTAAAATCTCATTTATGCATTGGTACCCTCAGGTACAGTAATATCATTCCATATATAATAAAATTCAGCAAGAATTATACGCATTATAATCGCATTGTGATTCCCAAGGAATCAGACACATTAAACGCATTGGGCTGCAGCACTCTGACCCTATAGGCATGCCTATCTATCCACTAATTGACTCGCAGGCTTAAGTTATTTGATGATGTCATCCATTTCACATTGATCAATCTTCATAACACATATATCATTCATCACTTGAGCTTAACATCGCTCTCATACACATATATTTGTCATTCCATTTGCTATCCTTCACATAATTATATATTATTACTTTATTAGTTAAATTACCAATCTTAATCATACTCATTTATACCTATTCACATACTTCATACATTACACTTTAAACACTTATAGCTCATACATATTTATACACATTAGCATGCATAGTTCATCATGCTTAAAATACTCATTTTATAATGATAAATATGTATTAGACAAGCTATGGGAACTCGTGGTGAATTTCGGGTGCATTTCGGGAAGAAAAACACCCTAAATAGACAAAACAGGGGGGGTCACGGTGACAATGAATTGGTTGTGACCGTGACATACTAAATTAAGCAAAACAGAAGCTAACTTTCGACACTGGTTCACACCACAATTTTGTACAGCGCAAACCGATATCTTACACTCAATTTCAGGCAAATGTCCCTTCTTAACATTTCTTCCTCTATGTCTTATCTTTCAAATGGAACAAGTTTCATGTCAATTGGATTTAAAATGAAGGATTTATGGCCAAAGGAACACAACTGGTTCCAGAAGCCCTCCTACAAAAATGAAACTACAGTTATCATCAATTTTGATGACCTTAGAGTCCTCAAATAAACAGAGCTATTTCTACAACATTTAAAGACACGGATCTTATGGTTCTAATCCAGTTGATCTCACCCTTTTTGGAGTTGTAAAACTCAACTTACAATATAAACAAGTCTCGGGGGTTAGTATAGACTTCCAAAAACAGATTTACACAATCAAGCTTGTAAAGCTTGAAAATAGCCAATTTGACCAAACCAACACTCCCAATTCAAACTATAGTTTCTATACACACTTATATTAACATTTATACTCAATCAAAATATCCATGCATCAATTACACACCATGATCAAATAAATCAGCAAACACAATTTACACATTTAAGGTTTGTTCCCAAACCTTGTCGCCTCGACTCCTATTTTCGTTGAGTACTTGGCTCCCCGATAATAGCTTTCCCTTTGTCCTTCTTCACTTCCTCAGCTACCAATACAACATAAATTTACAGACTTAAGCTCAATCCAACATTATCCCATTCAAACTAATCAAAACCAGGAAGAAAGGAGTAGATGATAAGAACACTACATACTAATCACCTACCCTTTTCAAGTTTGCACTAACTCTTGAGCAACCAAATTCCTAATCTCCTTAACAATAAGCATGCACTCTTTAGTTTCTCTTCAGCTCACTCTCACGCAGGAAAGAAGGGAAAGAAACAAAGAAGTTGACTGAATTATGCACAATTGAATCATTCACATTCCTTTAGGGAACACATTCATCACATGGTGGAGGTGGCAGCTCAAGAGTGAGCCAGCAGATTCCACTACCAAAATCTGCCTCCACTCACTTAGTTTAATATTATTTCATTCTTTAATTAATCCATTCTTTTTTTAATTAATCAGCCACTCACTTACTATTAATTCAATTATGTATAATTACCAATTAATCACTCCTTCTTTTCAATTAAGTCCTTCCATTTTTTTTCAATTAAGTCCAAAGCTATACATTTAATCACACACACATCCCAAATTAGGTCAATACTACTAGGGCACATTTGCGGGCATTACAATTCTCCCCTCCTTAAAGAATTTCGTCCTCGAAATTCATACCTGTGTCAAACAAATAAGGGTGCTGCTCTCGCATAGCGGCTTCTGGCTCCCATGTTGCTTCTGGCTCCCATGTTGCTTCCAGAGCACCTTCACAAGCGGTATTTGCTTGTTCCGAAGTTGCCTCACTTCCTTTGCTAGTATTGTTTTGGTTTCTCATCATAGGTAAAGTCTGGCTGTACTTCTACCTCTTGCACAGGTAACACATGAGATTCATCTGATCTATACCTTCTCAACATGGATACATGAAACACATCGTGAAGCTTGGCTAATGCTGGAGGAAATGCCAGTCGATATGCTACAGAACCCACTCTTTCCAGAACTTCATACTCGCCCGATAAACCTTGGACTCAATTTCCCTTTCTTACCAAATCTTAGCATTTTTCTCCAAGGAGACACCTTCAGAAACACTTTGTCACCTACTTCAAATTCAATATCTCTTCGCTTTAAATCCGTATAGGACTTCTGTCTATCACTAGCTGCCTTTAATCTTTGCTGAATAAGTCTCGCCTTCTCTTCTGTATCACGAACCAAATCTGGCCCAACAATACTGTGCTCATTTAATTCTGTCCAACAAACTGGTGTGCGACACTTCCTTCCATACAATACTTCATACGGTGCCATGCCAATACTAGTTTGATAGCTGTTGTTATAAGCAAATTCCATAAGTGGAAGATACTTATCCCAACTCTTAGAAAAATCCAGAACACAAGCTCGCATCAAATCCTCCAGAATCTGAATAATTCTTTCCGACTGTCCATCGGTTTGTGGATGAAAGGCAGTACTGAAATTCAATTTCGTACCCATTACAGCTTGTAGACTCTTCCAAAACTTAGAGGTAAACCTGGGATCCCTATCAGAGACAATAGATAAGGGTACCCCATGTAATCGAACTATCTCTTTTACATATAATTCTGCCAACCTTTCCATCGAGTAATCCATCCGAACTGGTATAAAATGAGCTGACTTTGAGAATCTGTCCACTATAACCCACACTGCATCTTGCTGCTTTGAGGTCAAAGGTAAACTAGAAACAAAATCCATTGTGATGTTGTGTCACACCCCAAAATAGCCCTGGTCGGATTGTGCATGCTAAGTCAGGATCGGAAGGGTATTTCAGTAATTTGGTACATGTGAAATTTGGATATTAAGGATTTAATGGCATTTATGTAATTAAGTAAGTGGAGAATACTAAAGTGAGTACAGTGCCATAGTCTGTAAGATTTTAGTGGAATTTGTGGTTCAATAAGGATTTGCCATGTGGGTGTGTTAGGTGAGCATTGAAAGAAGAAAAAGAAGCAAGGAAAGAGGAAGAGAGGGAACACAGATTGCATTTTTCCGTTCGTTCCCCTCTCACGTTCCTCTTTCTTCTTCTCTTCTCCCTTCTTTGCTTTTCCTTTCATTTTCCTTGGCTTGGAGTTGTATTTGGATTGGATTGTGCTTTGCTTTGAAGAGGTGAGTTGGGTTAAGGTTTTTACATTCTGCTCTTCTTCTTCTTCTTCTTTCTTCTGTTTTGGTTGAGTTAGGGTTTTGAAGAATAATTATGGGTTTTATTTGTGCAAGCTTTGGATTACAAGAAGGAACAAAGTAAAGGCAAGGAAAAGAGTGAGGTTTGATCTTGAAGTTGGAAGCTGATTTTGGATCGTTCGTTATTTCCAGGTTTGGGAGCATTTGAATGCATGCAATGTTAGGAAGCTTCTGTGTTCTTCAATTTCAGCATGTCTCTGCCCTATTTCTCTCTAGGCTTATGATTGTGTTTGCGTGGTCTAATTTCTGGAAATTGATGTGTTCTGGAATGTGTACATGCATGATTAAGTGAGTAAATGTGTTAGTAATGCATGACAAGTATTGATTTGGAAGTTCTGAGTTTGTGTTTTGAATCTACTGTAACTTTTAGGGTTTATGTTCTTAAATGGATTAAATGTGTTTATGCATGATTTTGATTGTTTTAATTGATGGATTAAGCTGGTTTTATGTCAAATTGATGTTTGGAAGACCGATTGAAAGGTAAGATGAGTTTGGTGGTGTTTTGAATGAGATTGAAAATGAATTTATCGAGTTCTTGGAGTTCTGGGTAACTGGGAATGGAAAATCGCGTCTCTGTAGAATTTTCAGTTCCAGTTTGTTCTGTGAGAAGCGAGTCACGTCGCGTGACTTAGAGTCACGACGTGACTCATGTGTTGGGCAGCGTGACTCCCAGTTGCGAAGCGTGACTCTTCTCTCTGTGAGAGGAAAGTCACGTCTCGTGACTTTGAGTCACGGCGTGACTCTGGTAAGGGCAATGCGTGACTCCTCTCTCTGTGAGAGGGAAGTCACGTCTCGTGACTTAGAGTCACGGCGTGACTTAGGTGAGGACAGGCGTGACATAGAGTCACGTCCCGTGACTCTCTAGGAGGTCACGAGACGTGACACTAGGTCACGCCGTGACCCTCCTGTGAGGTCAGTCATGAGTCATGACACGACTTGTGACCGACCCCTCTTCAGCTCCTTTTTCCGATTTCGCCCAGTTTTTAACCAAAATGAATTTCCTATCTCTTCTGTATGGGTCTTCACTTCTGTATAATTTATGTCAGACTGTTATACGCTCCTGTATGGCTTTTATGTTTTACTTTGTTTCCCCACATGACTAGTTTTCTTGAAATGACTTTCAAATGCTTTTATAGCTCTTTCCTCTATCGAGTGCTATCTTATTTTGCTCATCGGATTGGTTAGCCTATTTCAGTTATGATTAGCGATATGTTATGCATATCTTTGATTGAATTCTGCTCTGAGAGTAATCTGTCATGCTTAGAAATATATAGTATCATTTCATGATTCAGATTATGCGTTTTTGGATTATTGGCATGATATGATTCCACGTGTATTCCAGATATGCTTTAGTAACTTGAGTAGTGCTATAATGCAATTGATTGACCTATTGCATATTCCAGAATATGACTTGTATGAGCTTTGATTGATATTATGCTTTAGCCTTTGAACTCATTGCATTATGTTAAATGTAATTGGGACTATGCATGGTTTATGCTTAGTATTCTCACCTAAACGCATGTTTAGGATTATGTTTTGATAATCATTGGCATGGTAGTGCTTTTATACCTGATTCTTGGCATGTTTTAGAATATTGTTTAATGTTAAAATGTATGGACTGTAATATGTTTTGCAATGCGAATTGCATGATGTACGACCAACCTTATGAGCATATTTATATGTCTATTGTATTCTGGTTTATGCATGATGTATATATATAATTATGCGTTATGCGATTCGAAGTGTGAATTGTTTTATGCATGACCTGCAAGAGTCAGTCTAGTGGATAGTTAGGCATGCCTAATAGAGTCTTTCAGTAGCTGCAGCGCCCTTTGAACGTATTGGACCCTGATCAGGTCCCCCGTATGGTTCCTCGCGAACCCCCCCCCCCCTCAGTGCGGATCCTCGTGGTCCTTTTTAATGAATTTGGATCGGGTTAAGATCCCCCATCAGTAAAATGCTTTTGTGACAAAATAAAATGGTTTTCGATTTGTACCCGTAAGGTACTAATCAGTTCAGTACACTCGTTATCCACTATTGTGAGTCAGCAGGTGCTTTACTGGTTTGTATTACTTTGAAATAACTATATGAATGTGATATCCGTTTGATTATGATAAAGATCTCAGGAATCAGTTTATATGTATATGAATGTGACTATGGGCTTCAGAATGTATGTCTGTTTTAAATAAGCATGACTTTATATCTAACATGATTATCCGTACTCGTCATGAGATTTGTTATAAGTTTCTGAATGCTTTGATTATGATGCGACTAGAGAATTTATGTATGTGACTTAAACATGGTTTGTTAATATATTAGCTTGTGAACCGAAGCAGCTGTGATGGTAAGTATGTGATGATTACTGTACTCTCTGCATGATGATGATATGAATGTAATATTAAGTGGTTATGCCTTCAGTCTCCGTTATCAGAATGTTTCTGCATGATGCTTAATATATATTAGAGTTGCGCAGCGGTATTGTGATGCTCTAAATGTTATCCTTTGGATATTTGACTAGTGTGTATGCTTAACATGATGATTGGGTTGTCAGTTCAGGCGTGGGTACTTAGTGATATTTATTGCATGTGTATAGCTCTTGTGACTCCGCATGGTATGATGCTATCTTTTGATACCCATGTAGGTTTATGCATGAGTTATAGTATGTAGTTCGGCATGATGATATTGGTATCGTATATTGTATTATGTCTGTTTTGGTATATCCTGGACATGAGTTTATGGTCTGTTTGTGAGTTATCGATTGAATGCCTTTATTGTGCAGCCTGATTATTGATATGCTATGAATATCCGCATTTGCCATTTGAATATGTTTTGCCTTGACGACCATTGTGAATGGCCGTCCATATTCTTGTGTGTTCTCCCCACTAAGCGTTTATCGCTTAGCACGGATTTCCTTTCCGTGCAGGTGGCAGGTTTGGTTATGTTCGAGTCGCGCTTCTGCAAGGTCGGCCACGTAGGAGTTAGAAGTTCTGTATTTTGTTCAGCTTCTGTATTCCAGCTTTTGTAATTCGGTGGTATTGTATATGTAATTATTATGTTTCGTTCTTGAGTTTTCTTTTGGGAATGTAACAGTTAGTATGTTTTATGTTTAGTTATTCCTTTGCTTTATTTTTCGATTATGCTTCCGTTGAATGGTCATTAGGTATGCTTCTGTGTATGCTTCAGCTTAGAGTTTGTGTGTGCATAAGTGATTGCATGTTCAGTCTGTACCGCAAGGTAAGTCAAGGTAAGTTTTTAATTAATCCGTATTTCTGTATGAATGTTATGTATGAACGTATGCTTCCGCTTTGTGCATGTGTATATCTGTATATGTGAGCGTCGTGTAGCGCGTCCGTCGGCGTCCTTCCAACGGGGATGGCGATGGGGGTGTTACAGTTAGTGGTATCAGAGCCCAGGTTTGATGGTTCTGGGTATGTTGTTTGTTTTGTGTTGAGTCTTTGCATGAGAGTCGGTTTTGTGTCGTGGCCTAATGCAGATGCGTCTTGTTTTGTGTCATGTCTAGATGGAGTCTGATCCTAGTGAGAATGTGGGCGAGACTACAGAAAGTGTGAATCGAGTTAGTGCTGATTAGGATGTTTCAGAGCATCTTCCAGTTGAAGATTCTGGTCGGGTTTCTGAGGATAGGGCTCTTGTACAAGGGTTGATTCGGATTTTGGATAGATTGACTGCTCCTCGTATTTCTCAAGATTTTGTTCAGCATGTTCCTCAGAAGAGAAAAGGATCGGTTAGTGAAGTGTCAGCAGGGAAGAGGGTTCGAGAACCTTCAGTGTGTCAACAATTTCAGAAGCAACATGGGAATAAGTGTAAGAAGTGGGTACCGTCAGTATGTCAGCATTGCCAGAAGCGACATCGTGGTCCATGTCGGAAGCTTTCAGGTGCTTGTTTCAGGTGTGGCAGTATGGAACACCGGATTGCAGATTGTCCTAAGAAGAGGAATGAGAGTCTAGCTGGGCAAGCTAGAAAGGATGTGGAGGATTTGCTCAGATCTTCTCGAGTGTCTTCAGAGTTTGTAGCATCTAGCAAGGATTCGAAGGAGACCGCAGGTTCTTCTGGTAAGTTACTTTGTAAGCTTTTGTCTAAGTAAGTTTTGTTTGTTTGGGTTGTGTGGATGTAAGTGTTTCGCTGTGAATTTCGAGGACGAAATTCTTTTAGGAGGGAAGAGTTGTCACACCCCAAAATAGCCCTGGTCGGATTGTGCATGCTAAGTCGGGATCGGAAGGGTATTTCAGTAATTTGGTACATGTGAAATTTGGATATTAAGGATTTAATGGCATTTATGTAATTAAGTAAGTGGAGAATACTAAAGTGAGTACAGTGCCATAGTCTGTAAGATTTTAGTGGAATTTGTGGTTCAATAAGGATTTGCCATGTGGGTGTGTTAGGTGAGCATTGAAAGAAGAAAAAGAAGCAAGGAAAGAGGAAGAGAGGGAACACAGATTGCATTTTTCCGTTCGTTCCCCTCTCACGTTCCTCTTTCTTCTTCTCTTCTCCCTTCTTTGCTTTTCCTTTCATTTTCCTTGGCTTGGAGTTGTATTTGGATTGGATTGTGCTTTGCTTTGAAGAGGTGAGTTGGGTTAAGGTTTTTACATTCTGCTCTTCTTCTTCTTCTTCTTTCTTCTGTTTTGGTTGAGTTAGGGTTTTGAAGAATAATTATGTGTTTTATTTGTGCAAGCTTTGGATTACAAGAAGGAACAAAGTAAAGGCAAGGAAAAGAGTGAGGTTTGATCTTGAAGTTGGAAGCTGATTTTGGATCGTTCGTTATTTCCAGGTTTGGGAGCATTTGAATGCATGCAATGTTAGGAAGCTTCTGTGTTCTTCAATTTCAGCATGTCTCTGCCCTATTTCTCTCTAGGCTTATGATTGTGTTTGCGTGGTCTAATTTCTGGAAATTGATGTGTTCTGGAATGTGTACATGCATGATTAAGTGAGTAAATGTGTTAGTAATGCATGACAAGTATTGATTTGGAAGTTCTGAGTTTGTGTTTTGAATCTACTGTAACTTTTAGGGTTTATGTTCTTAAATGGATTAAATGTGTTTATGCATGATTTTGATTGTTTTAATTGATGGATTAAGCTGGTTTTATGTCAAATTGATGTTTGGAAGACCGATTGAAAGGTAAGATGAGTTTGGTGGTGTTTTGAATGAGATTGAAAATGAATTTATCGAGTTCTTGGAGTTCTGGGTAACTGGGAATGGAAAATCGCGACTCTGTAGAATTTTCAGTTCCAGTTTGTTCTGTGAGAAGCGAGTCACGTCGCGTGACTTAGAGTCACGACGTGACTCATGTGTTGGGCAGCGTGACTCCCAGTTGCGAAGCGTGACTCTTCTCTCTGTGAGAGGAAAGTCACATCTCGTGACTTAGGGTCACGACGTGACCCTTGTGATTGGCAAAGCGTGAAGCGTGACTCCAGTTGCGAAGCGTGACTCTTCTCTCTGTGAGAGGAAAGTCACGTCTCGTGACTTTGAGTCACGGCGTGACTCTGGTAAGGGCAATGCGTGACTCCTCTCTCTGTGAGAGGGAAGTCACGTCTCGTGACTTAGAGTCACGGCGTGACTCAGGTGAGGACAGGCGTGACATAGAGTCACGTCCCGTGACTCTCTAGGAGGTCACGAGACGTGACACTAGGTCACGCCGTGACCCTCCTGTGAGGTCAGTCATGAGTCATGACACGACTTGTGACCGACCCCTCTTCAGCTCCTTTTTCCGATTTCGCCCAGTTTTTAACAAAAATGAATTTCCTATCTCTTCTGTATGGGTCTTCACTTCTGTATAATTTATGTCAGACTGTTATACGCTCCTGTATGGCTTTTCTGTTTTACTTTGTTTCCCCACATGACTAGTTTTCTTGAAATGACTTTCAAATGCTTTTATAGCTCTTTCCTCTATCGAGTGCTATCTTATTTTGCTCATCGGATTGGTTAGCCTATTTCAGTTATGATTAGCGATATGTTATGCATATCTTTGATTGAATTCTGCTCTGAGAGTAATCTGTCATGCTTAGAAATATATAGTATCATTTCATGATTCAGATTATGCGTTTTTGGATTATTGGCATGATATGATTCCACGTGTATTCCAGATATGCTTTAGTAACTTGAGTAGTGCTATAATGCAATTGATTGACCTATTGCATATTCCAGAATATGACTTGTATGAGCTTTGATTGATATTATGCTTTAGCCTTTGAACTCGTTGCATTATGTTAAATGTAATTGGGACTATGCATGGTTTATGCTTAGTATTCTCACCTAAACGCATGTTTAGGATTATGTTTTGATAATCATTGGCATGGTAGTGCTTTTATACCTGATTCTTGGCATGTTTTAGAATATTGTTTAATGTTAAAATGTATGGACTGTAATATGTTTTGCAATGCGAATTGCATGATGTACGACCAACCTTATGAGCATATTTATATGTCTATTGTATTCTGGTTTATGCATGATGTATATATATAATTATGCGTTATGCGATTCGAAGTGTGAATTGTTTTATGCATGACCTGCGAGAGTCAGTCTAGTGGATAGTTAGGCATGCCTAATAGAGTCTTTCAGTAGCTGCAGCTGTAACACCCCAAATCGGGCCTAGTCGGAATCGGAAAGCTAAGTCAGTTAAGTGAAGGGTATTTTGGTAATTTATGCATGAGTAATATGGATAATAAGGATTTAATTGCTAAGAAATTAACTAAATAAGTTTAGTGAATGAATTATCTAGTGGAACATGTGTATGGTATGTAAGAAGTGATTAGATAAGATTGTGACACTTGGGTTTGTAGGATGATGACAAGTGGCTTATAAGGAATTGTTAGAGTATGCTTGAAGTATATGGAAGTAGGATGTGAGTGGGCTAAGAAATGATATGGTGTGAGTGGTGTTTGGTGTATTGAAGATATTTATTCAAGAATTATTTGTGTGTGTTTAGTGTATGGTGCATGTAGGAGTAAGTCAAAGTGGGATTGAAGATTATGACATGTGGACTTATAGGAAGTGGACAAGTGGCATTGGTAGGTGTACATTAAGTGTGAAAAGAAAGACAAAGTGAAAGGAAAGAGGAGTCTACGTTTGGCCCTTTCATCTTCCCGATCTCCATTTCTTTTTCCTTTTCTTCCCTTTCTTTGTTCCATCTTTTGGTTTTGAGTGAATTGGAAGTGATTTAGTGGAGCTTGGGAAGTAGGATTGAAGAGGTAAGTGGTTAGTGTTTAGTTATTTATGCTTTGATCTTATTTTCCTTCTAGATTTACTTTTGATGTGAGATCTAGGATATGGATTAAGGATAATTTTCTGGTTTTCATTTGTGCAAGTGGTTGGTGATAAGAAAAAAACAAAGTAAAGGCAAAGAGTAGATGGAGGTTTGAAACAGAAGATTGAAGCTTCATTTGAGGTTTGGGAAACTTTATTTTTATATATATGAATTTATATATATACATATATTCATGTATGTTATAAGTTTCTTGATTGTGTGGTTGTTGATAGATGATGATGATAGTGAGTGTTGGTTTAATTGCTCAACTGTGTATGTGAGTAGGTTTTGGGTGAAACGGGGTTGGAATACACTTGACCTCTCTTCAGTAATTAGGCTATATTGGGAGTTTTAGAACTCCAAATCATTCGATTCATGGACCATTAGAACCATGAATGCCATTACTTTAAATGTCTCAGAAATAGCCTTGGACAAATTCTCGCTCTAAGACATCGAAAAATTGATTTCAAATGTAGTATCCCTGTTGTGTCGGGTTGTTTGACCAGTATGGGTTGTGGAGTGCATATCTGGGGTTGTAGATGTCCAATTGATGTAAAACTTGTTTCATTTGAAAGCTAAGACGTAGGAGAACATTTTTTAAGAAGACCACTTTTCCTAAAAACGAGTTCTAGAGGTCGGTTTTCGAGATACTAGTTTATAGTAGAAAGCAGTCCGTTTTGGTAGCTGAGGCGAGCCTCTGTCGCGAGCGCGACAATGGTCGCGACCTCGCGACAGAAAAGTATGTTTTGAGCTTTTTCTTCTCTATTTTTGAGTCTAGGATTGACCCGGATCAATCCCGTATCTTTCCCATCAGTTATTATGCATGTCTAGGGTAATTAATTGACTATATAATTAATGATCGTTGGGAAAAACCTATGAATATGATTAAGATTAGTGATTTAACTAGTAATTAAGAATAGATATAACTCCATGAAGGTTTGTTTATTGATGAGTGCTATATTGTGATGGTCTCATGAGTAACCTTAACATGATGTACCATATGTATGAATGCAGTTAGTGTGGGTGCGATTGAAATGATGGACGAATAACGTTGTTATTATAGATTGTGTATATGGGTATTGATACTGGCATGTTTTATTGAAATACTTGATACGAATGTTGGATTTATGTTGTCAATGATGTGTGACTGGCGGGAGATGAGGTAAGAGACTTTTGGATGTGTTTCGTGCGTTGTGGGTGAGTTTGAGGAAGGAAAGATTTTTGCAAAATTCTGCAGATTTTCGGAATCAGGACTTTGTCGCGATCGCGACACTGTCGCGAGCGCGACTGAGACCGGTGATGTCGATGCTGTGCCATCGCGAGCACGCGACGCCGTCGCGAGCCCGCGATAGCAATAGCTTGTCTGCTCTCTGTCGCGAGCGCGACACCCGTCGCGATCGCGACAGAGCACATTGTTGGCCTGTGCTATCGCGAGCACGCGACTTGTCGCGACCCCGCGATAGCAATACTTGCCCTCTGTCGCGACCGCGACAATATCGCGAGCGCGACAGAGCCGGGCCCTTCTCTCCTTCCCGCGATCGCGAAGTCTGTCGCGCGCGCGCAGCGAAGAGACTATGGTCTCTGTCGCGAGCGCGACAGTTGTGTTGTGTTGAATGAGTTTTCTTCAGTGATTCCAATGTTGAGTTCCGAACTTGTGATGCCTTTAGGTGTATTCTTTAAAGTATGTTAATATAATTGAATGTATTATGCATATCTATATTTATGATCTTTCTCTAAGACTATTATGACATGCTTAAGTGTAAATTGTATGATGCATTACTGACTTTATGATTTTATTCATATGTCTCACCTATTGCTGATTATGTATAATGATATAAATCATGTGATGTGAAATATGATTTGTATGATGCATGACCTGCGAGAGTCATTCTAGTGGATAGTTAGGCATGCCTAATAGAGTCTATGTATGTGTAGCTGCAGCGCCCCTTTGAACGATTTGGACCCTGATCAGGTCCCCGAATGGTTCCTCGCGAACCCCTATTATGTGTATGTGTATGGATCTTGTTTAAGGTCCTGTTCAATGAAATGTTGCCTTCCGACTTGTACCTGTATGGTACATTATATTATGTGTTCCCTCTGAGGGTTACCCGGTCAGAGATCGGGCTATGTGTTCCCTCATGAGGTCTCTCTCTCAGTACTCGTTATCCACTATTTTGAGTCAGCAGGTATTTCGTTTGCTTTATCTGATATGAACATGAGAATATGATATCCGAATGTATAAGAATGTGAAATCAGTATGAGTATGATGTTGGGTGATGTGAATGTGCTTACAAATCTTCGAGTGGGCTTAATGTAACTCTAACCTGCATATTGTACTTTTGTCCTTATCTGTAAATGATCTTGTATATAGTATGTGTGATTGAAGTCGGTATGACATATAATGTTGACACTACATTTCTGTATAGTAATGTGATAAATTAACATGTATATTAGAATATGTGTATATGAATATGACTACGGGCTTCAGATGGTAAATCTGTATTTAGTAAACATGACTTTTCAGTTAACATGGTTATTCGTACTTGGCATGTGATTTGTTATTAGTTTCTGAATGCTTTGAAATGATTCAATTGATGTATTTATGTATATGAGTTAAGTATGGTTTTATTGTGTACAGCATGATATGCTATGTATTAGAGTTGTGCAGCAGAAGTGTGGTGTTTTGGATGTTTCTTGGGTATGTGGCTCAGCATGATAACACTGGTGTCGTGTTTTGGGTTATGACTGTTTTGGCCCATTCCTGATATATGTATATGATTATGTGTGTGAGTTTACGAATGAATGCCTTTATTATGCAAGTCTGTTTAGATATGTGTTTTGAATATCCGTAATTGCCATTTGAATGTATTTTGCCTCGACGACCATTGTGAATGGCCGTCCATATTAGTATGTTTGTTTTCCCCACTAAGCGTTATCGCTTAGCACGGGCTCTTTTCCCCGTGCAGGTGGCAGGTCTGGTTCAGTTCGAGTCGCACATCTGCAGAGTCGGCCACATAGGAGCTAGGAGTTTTTTTGTTTTTGTCCAGCTTCTTTATTTTGGATTTTGTAATTCTGTAAAATATGTATATGTAATAATATGTAAAGAGAACGATGTAATATTTCAGACTCCTATTGTATGATTGTAAAATTGTAAATGTGTATGTTTCCGTTTAAAATATGCGCGTTTATGAATATGTATGTTCAGCTGTTTGCTCCTTAAAAGTTTTAATTCTTCCATAATTGTATATGCTTTGTATCGTTCTGTTCGGTAACACACCTACTCGTAAGGCTTCCTACTCCCTTGCGGATGGGTTCGTCTGCGTATGAGTTGGGGTGTTACAGCAGCGCCCTTTGAACGTATTGGACCCTGATCAGGTCCCCCGTATGGTTCCTCGCGAACCCCCCCCCCCCCCCCCTCAGTGCGGATCCTCGTGGTCCTTTTTAATGAATTTGGATCGGGTTAAGATCCCCCATCAGTAAAATGCTTTTGTGACAAAATAAAATGGTTTTCGATTTGTACCCGTAAGGTACTAATCAGTTCAGTACACTCGTTATCCACTATTGTGAGTCAGCAGGTGCTTTACTGGTTTGTATTACTTTGAAATAACTATATGAATGTGATATCCGTTTGATTATGATAAAGATCTCAGGAATCAGTTTATATGTATATGAATGTGACTATGGGCTTCAGAATGTATGTCTGTTTTAAATAAGCATGACTTTATATCTAACATGATTATCCGTACTCGTCATGAGATTTGTTATAAGTTTCTGAATGCTTTGATTATGATGCGACTAGAGAATTTATGTATGTGACTTAAACATGGTTTGTTAATATATTAGCTTGTGAACCGAAGCAGCTGTGATGGTAAGTATGTGATGATTACTGTACTCTCTGCATGATGATGATATGAATGTAATACTAAGTGGTTATGCCTTCAGTCTCCGTTATCAGAATGTTTCTGCATGATGCTTAATATATATTAGAGTTGCGCAGCGGTATTGTGATGCTCTAAATGTTATCCTTTGGATATTTGACTAGTGTGTATGCTTAACATGATGATTGGGTTGTCAGTTCAGGCGTGGGTACTTAGTGATATTTATTGCATGTGTATAGCTCTTGTGACTCCGCATGGTATGATGCTATCTTTTGATACCCATGTAGGTTTATGCATGAGTTATAGTATGTAGTTCGGCATGATGATATTGGTATCGTATATTGTATTATGTCTGTTTTGGTATATCCTGGACATGAGTTTATGGTCTGTTTGTGAGTTATCGATTGAATGCCTTTATTGTGCAGCCTGATTATTGATATGCTATGAATATCCGCATTTGCCATTTGAATATGTTTTGCCTTGACGACCATTGTGAATGGCCGTCCATATTCTTGTGTGTTCTCCCCACTAAGCGTTTATCGCTTAGCACGGATTTCCTTTCCGTGCAGGTGGCAGGTTTGGTTATGTTCGAGTCGCGCTTCTGCAAGGTCGGCCACGTAGGAGTTAGAAGTTCTGTATTTTGTTCAGCTTCTGTATTCCAGCTTTTGTAATTCGGTGGTATTGTATATGTAATTATTATGTTTCGTTCTTGAGTTTTCTTTTGGGAATGTAATAGTTAGTATGTTTTATGTTTAGTTATTCCTTTGCTTTATTTTTCGATTATGCTTCCGTTGAATGGTCATTAGGTATGCTTCTGTGTATGCTTCAGCTTAGAGTTTGTGTGTGCATAAGTGATTGCATGTTCAGTCTGTACCGCAAGGTAAGTCAAGGTAAGTTTTTAATTAATCAGTATTTCTGTATGAATGTTATGTATGAACGTATGCTTCCGCTTTGTGCATGTGTATATCTGTATATGTGAGCGTCGTGTAGCGCGTCCGTCGGCGTCCTTCCAACGGGGATGGCGATGGGGGTGTTACATGTTGTCCTATTTCCATTGTGGAATAGGGAGTGGATTCAACATTCCTTGTGGCACTTGATGTTCCGCTTTAACTTGTTGACATACCAAACATTTGGATACATACTCCACTATATCTTTCTTCATACCTGGCCACCAATATAACTGTTTTAAATCCTGGTACATCTTATTTCCCTGGGTGCATAGTGAAAACTGTATTATGAGCTTCGTGCATCAATCTCTTCTTCAACTCCTTATCATTTGCCACACATATTCTATTCTTGTACAGCAACACCCCACTTTTATTAACTGAATAGTCAGTCTTATCACCAGTACCAACTGACTGTAGAATCTGTTGTAACCTTGCATCATTCCTCTGTGCAACTAACAATTCATCCCTCAAGATCGGTCTCGCTTTCAACTGTGCTAACAGAGCTCCATCCGCAGTAAATCTCCACTTAATCTGCTTTAACTGTAATGCTGAAAATGATTTCCTACTCAATGCATCTGCCACTACATTAGCTTTTCCCGGGTGATAATCCACAATACAGTCATAATCTTTAAACAGCTCAAGCCATCTTCGCTGTCTTAGATTCAATTCCTTCTGAGTAAGCAGATATTTCAAACTCTTGTGATCAGTGTAAATTCTACACTTCTCTCCATACAAGTAATGTCGCCAAATCTTTAAAGCGAACACTACTGCCGCCAATTCCAAATCATGTGTTGGATAATTCTGCTCATGCGGCTTCAACTGCCTGGATGCATATGCTACCACTTTTCCATCTTGCATCAGAACACAACCTACACCCACTCCTGAAGCATCTGTATACAGAACATACTCTTTGCCAGTCATAGGCTGTGTAAGAATCGGTGCTTCAACTAGCATTCTCTTTAACTGGTCAAAACTCTGTTGACACTTTTCTGTCCATTCATACTTAACTCCCTTTCGCAGTAATCTTGTCAATGGAGAAGCTAACACTGAAAATCCTTTCACAAACCTTCTATAATATCCAGCCAACCCTAAGAAACTACGAATTTCAAGCACATTCTTTGGTGGCTTCCAATTCACAATCGCTTCTATTTTAGCCGGATCCACCTTAATACCTTCAGAAGATATCACATGACCTAGAAATGATATCTCTCGCAACCAGAACTCGCATTTACTCAGTTTAGCAAACAACTGATGTTCTCGTAAAGTCTGAAGCACAATCCTTAAATGCTGCTCATGCTCCTTTTCATTCTTCGAATAGACCAGAATGTCATCAATGAACACCACTACAAATTGGTCCAAATACGGTCTGAACACCCGATTCATTAAGTCCATAAATGCAGCAGGCGCATTAGTCAACCCGAATGGCATTACTAAGAATTCATAATGTCCATATCGAGTTCTAAATGCAGTCTTGGGTATATCTTCTTTCTTCACTTGCAATTGGTAATACCCAGTGTTGGGTTTCAACGGAATTAAATCACATTAAACGCAGCGGAAAAATTCGAAACCCGAAACAGGATCCAAGTAGATTCGATTGATTCAAAAAAGGAAGAGATTGAATTACTAACCTTTAGAACGAAATAACTCTTTAATCCGGACTGAAGACGCTGCCTTTATGCGAACGTCCTCTATCGGTATCCACACGCACGAACAAATGAGCAGGAGTCGCAGGGGTGCTAGCTCCCTTGAATGCGAATGGATTTCTTTTCTTTCTTTCTCAAAGAATAATGGTGGCTCTGTTCTGTTTTCTTTTCTTTCTTTCTCAAAGAAGAACGATAGCACTGTTTTTCTTTTCTTTCTTTCTCAAAGGTGATGATTACCGCCACTCTAATCCTAGTTATTTAGAATAACGTGATTAGTGTTTCTATTAGGGTTAAACTCTTTTTTTATTAACATATATCCCATATATAACTGTATATATATTTCAAATCTTTTTCCTCTTAGGAAAAGATAAATGATGATATTATCTCTTAATTCAAAATTAAGATATAATATATATATGTACATATATTTATATATATATATATATTTATTTATTTATTTATTATTCTAAATAATAAGAAATAATATATTAATACATATTATTATCTCATATTCAAAATAAGAGATATTTATATGCATAAATATATATATATAAATATGTAATTTCGAAATTAAATATAAATACCTATATTTATATTTTATTCCGAAATAACCCAATAAAATCCATTCTGTTCATTTTGCTCTTGGTGTGTGACCCAATAGGTTTATATTATGTTGGCAGTGGGCCTAATCCCATAAAAGCCCACAAGTCATAATTGGTCTCTAGCAAGACATTATGACTACCCAAATAATATAAATATCGTTAGTCCGATTTTAACCTTGCAATAGAACATGTTATTATCCTTCTGTCACACGATATCTTGTTTGAACATAAGTCATGGTCCATGTCAAACTTAAATTGTTCAAACATATAATTTCTCGATCACCAAGTAGACTGATAAATTCAAATGACATTGATCACACTATCAATTCATTTGAGCACGGCCATGCATTTTACAGTCCTACTTATCGAGGGGCCCAATAGATATCTCTCTCATAAGAGAGGGACAAATTCCATCTTGATTATTCACTTTCCTCCGCATAATTCTCATTATGTCCGATCATAAACTTTATAATTATCCGATTAAAGATAACGTTTGATTATGTCAAAACATAATGATCCTTATGTAGGAAACTATGATAACCTCAGGTCAAAGGATTCAATAATATATCTATTATAAGAACACTTATGACATTAACCCATGAAGTGATCTTATAGTGGGTCTATCCAGTACTTTGTTCTCTAGCAAGTACATATAGATTTGATTTATATCAACATATATAATCATCCCATGATTATCAATGCAAATCTATACTAGTCTTAATTTATCTTTATGCCCTTTATTGATAAATGACTAGGGACAACATGAATAACGTTGTTATTCATAAACATTACAATAATGTAACATGCCAATAATATCAATACGAAGAAAACCATTATATAAATGAAAAAGTAATGATTACATCAAGGTCCAAATGCTTGGCCTAGGGCATAACCACTAACAATCTCCCACTTGCACTAGGCCCAATCATAGATATATCTAATACCCATTGATCTAGTATGTCCATCATGTTTGGCTTGTGGGAGAGCTTTGGTAAGTGGATCGGCGATGTTATCATCAGTAGGTACTCTGCATATCTTGACGTCTCCTCTCTCAATTATTTCTCGAATGAGATGAAAACGCCTGAGTATATGTTTTGATCTCTGGTGAGATCTAGGCTCCTTAGCCTGTGCAATAGCACCATTGTTGTCACAATAAAGATCCACTGGGTTGCTGATACTAGGTACTACTCCCAATTCAGCAATGAATTTCTTGATCCATACTGCTTCTTTAGCCGCATCTGATGCTGCTATATACTCAGCTTCTGTTGTAGAATCAGCGACAGTGCTTTGTTTAGAACTTTTCCAGCTTACAGCACCTCCATTTAACACAAACACATATCCTGATTGCGATCTAAAGTCATCTTTGTCAGATTGGAAGCTTGCATCTGTATAACCATTTATTACTAGCTCATCTTCCAATCCTCCATATATTAAGAATGCATCTTTAGTTCTTCTTAAGTACTTAAGAATATTCTTAACAGCTGTCCAGTGACTTTCACCGGGATCTGACTGGTATCTGCTCGTCATGCTCAAAGCATACGAAACATCTGGTCGAGTACATAACATGGCATACATGATTGATCCTATAGCCGAAGCATAAGGAATCATACTCATGCGATCTCGCTCATCAGATGTCATTGGACATTGAGTCTTGCTAAGAGTAATGCCATGAGACATTGGCAAAAATCCTCTCTTGGAATTTTGCATACTGAATCTATTTAGCACCTTATCTATATAAGTGCTTTGACTCAGACCAATTATCCTTTTAGATCTATCCCTGTAGATCTTAATCCCAAGGATATAAGCAGCTTCGCCCAAATCTTTCATTGAAAAAGATTTCCCTAACCATTCTTTTGTCTTTTGCATGATAGGGATGTCATTTCCAATGAGTAATATGTCATCGACATATAACACAAGAAACATCACAGCGCTCCCACTAACCTTCTTATATACACAAGGTTCATCCTCATTTTTGATAAACCCAAACTCTTTGACTGTTTCATCAAAACGAAGATTCCAGCTCCGAGAAGCTTGCTTCAATCCATAAATGGATCGTTGCAGCTTACATACCTTCTTAGAATTCTCAGGATGGACAAAACCCTCAGGTTGTGTCATGTACACATCCTCAAGTAAGTTTCCATTAAGAAACGCTGTTTTGACATCCATTTGCCATATCTCATAGTCATAATATGCAGCAATGGTAATAAGAATTCTTATAGACTTAAGCATTGCGACTGGTGAAAAGGTTTCATCATAGTCAATACCATGAGTTTGTTTGAATCCTTTTGCAACAAGTCTTGCTTTAAAGGTATTTATTTTGCCATCCATGTCGGTTTTCTTTTTGAAAACCCATTTGCACCCAATGGTTTTAATTCCTTCAGGTGGATCAATCAAGTTCCAAACTTGATTATCATACATGGATTGCATCTCAGACTTCATGGCTTCTAGCCATTTCTGAGATTCCGGACCTGACACGGCATCTTGATAGGTAGTAGGCTCATCTTGATCCATGAGCATTACTTCACGACTATCTGTCACGAGAAATCCATATCTCTCGGGTTGAAGTCGTGTCCTATCAGATCTACGTGGTACTTGTGTAACAGGTACAGGTTCCACAACAGGTTGTGAAACTTGTTGAGTTTCCACCAATGGTTCAATGTTTTCTTGCGGTTCTTGAATTTCTTCAAGTTGTACTTTACTCCCACTGGTTCTTTTAGAAATGAATTCTTTTTCTAGAAAGACACCATTTCGAGCAACAAACACTTTGTTCTCAGAAGGATTGTAAAAGTAATATCCTTTAGTTTCCTTAGGATATCCCACAAAAAGACATTTATCAGATTTTGGTGCTAATTTATCTGAGACTTGTCGTTTGACGTAAGCCTCACAGCCCCAAATCTTTAGAAAAGACAAATTAGGAATTTTCCTAGTCCATATCTCATATGGTGTCTTTTCAACCGCTTTAGATGGAACTCGATTCAAAGTGAATGCGGCTGTTTCTAATGCATAACCCCAAAAGGATAATGGAAGATCTGTTTGACTCATCATAGATCGAACCATATCTAATAAAGTTCGATTCCTCCTTTCAGATACACCATTCCATTGTGGTGTTCCTGGTGGAGTTAATTGTGAAACAATTCCACAATCTCTTAGATGATTATCAAACTCTTGGCTCAAATATTCACCACCTCGATCAGATCGAAGTGCTTTAATAGTTTTACCAAGTTGATTTTGTACTTCATTTTGAAAGGTTCTAAACATTTCAAATGATTCATGTTTATGTTTCATTAGATAGACATAGCCATATCTACTGAAATCATCAGTGAATGTAATGAAGTACTGAAATCCTCCCCTGGCATTTATGCTTAATGGGCCACATACATCAGAATGTACAAGGCCTAATAAGTCAGTGGCCCTTTCACTATGTCCAGTAAAAGGATCCTTTGTCATCTTGCCTAATAAACAAGATTCACAATTTTCAAATGATTCAAAATCAAATGATTGCAAAATTCCATCTGAATGGAGTTTAGCTATGCGTTTCTCATTTATATGACCAAGGCGACAATGCCATAAATATGTTGTATTTAAATCATTTGGTTTGGATTTCTTTGTACTTATGTTATAAATATCATGATTATTGGATGTTTCTAGGTTTAGGACATAAAGCCCACAATATGAATCAGCAATACCATAAAGCATATCATCATAATAAATGGAACATTTCTTATTCTTAATAAGAAAAGAAAAACCTTCATCATCCAAACTTGAAACTGAAATAATATTCCTACTCAAACTAGGAACATAATAGCAATTGTTCAACACTAACAAAAGCCCATTGGGCAAAGTCAACTCATAAGATCCTACAGCTAGAGCAGCAACTTTTGCTCCATTTCCAACTCGTAGGTCCACTTCACCCCTTTTTAGCTGCCTACTCCTTTTGAGTCCCTGCACATTTGTACAAATGTGAGATCCACATCCAGTATCTAATACCCAGGAATTAGAAGTAGATAAGTTAATTTCTATAACATAAATACCTGAAGAAGTAGTCTCACCATTCTTCTTCTTCTTTAATTCTTCCAAGTAAAGCTTGCAATTCCTCTTCCAATGACCAGGTTCATTGCAGTGGAAGCAAACTCCTTCCTTTGGAGGTTTAACCTTGGGCTTGGGTTTGGGCTTGGGTTTGGGCTTAGGCTTACCACCAACTTTTGCCTTAGCCTTAGCCTTACCCTTGACTTTCATGCCTTTCCCTTTGTTGACCATCAGAACATGGCCAGGCTTTTTACTGATGCTTTGCTCAGCTGTTTTGAGCATGGCATGCAGCTCAGCTATTGATTTCTCCATATTATTCATGTTGTAGTTCATGACAAAATGGTCATAACTATCAGGCAATGAATTAAGGATCAAATCCGTTGCCAGTTCCAAACTGAGGGGAAATCCAAGCCTCTCAAGGTGATCAATGTAGCCCTTCATTTTCAAAACATGAGAGCTAACTGAAGCACCTTCAGCCATTTTGCAAGAATGCAAAGCTTTGGTAGTCTCATACCTTTCTTGCCTAGCCTGCTGTTGAAATGTTTGCTTCAGATGAGTACTCAACTCATAAGCTTCCATGTTTTCCAGATGCTTCTGAAGCTCTGGAGCCATGGTAGCTAACATTAGACAGCCAACATCCACAGAATCATCAACATGTTTCTTGAATTTCTCTTTGACTGCCCTTGTGGCATCAGCAGGTGGCTCATTGGGAATAGGCTCATCCAGCACATACAATTTCCTTTCTTGCTTAAGGACAATCCTCAAGTTTCTGAACCAGTCAAGGAAATTTGTGCCAGTTTCTTTAAGTTTGTCCTTCTCAAGAACAGATCGCAGTGACATAGCAGAAGTGTTATTTGATGCCATTAATCTACAAACATGCAAGATAAATTATATTAGTACCAATTTCATTTTAGGTTTTCTTATAAACTCCCACTAAAATAGTAACCATCATTAATAATTACAATAATTATAATAATTTAGTGGGCTAAGATCCATATTTCACTTAACTCTAAGTCAGCTTTGGCATGACGCTTAAAGCTAAGTTATTTAGGTAGGTAGCTAATTTACCAATTATATCTTATATAACTCTTAGATCATTTATGGGATTTTGACATCATACGTCCCGGCATGTTATAATCCCATCTTATGCCCTTAGGCCCAAAACCGTTTTGATAGCCTAATTAAGTCTAACCATTTTAAACATATGAGTAGCACCATTACTCATCTTGCCTTACTAGGATAACCTAATGCACTTCGCTTTGGCAGAACCCACATTTTGGTGATCTTAGTCTTGACAAGTGTTTTAATAATGGGTGGCAAATGACTTAAAATTATGGTGAGGGATTTAGTTTTAATTTATGATGTCTAATTATTTATATACATCATGCATCAATTCATACATGCCATCTCATACACATATATAAACATTCATCGCATCACATACTAAGAACATATGCATAATATATATAAAACCGTGTCATAGCATGGCCAAATCTATATTGATCCTCATAAGCCAATATGAAGATCAAAGGTCAATCCTAGGTGTGAAAAATGGACTTGATCAAAATCTTCCATCTTGCACCTCCATCGCCATGAATTTGGATTGATCTCCATTGTTGCTCTTCGTCTTCATTACATTAATAATACAAAGATATCTTACTACAACTATTGAATAAAATAAAGATTACAACAAAATTAACGACACGCAGGTCGTATTTAAAATTACAAACACTTAAAAGGATAAAATAAAATTCATCCACAAAAGGTTCAATTGGCCATGCTATGCACCATGCAAAGACACCATACATAAACATATTAAATCATATTTATTTCATATCATGCATAATATACCTTATTTCATAAATTGATATATTAAAATTACCGATTGATAGTCATGAATAAAATATAAGGCGCTACGAAGAGGTAGCACGGCTGCCCCGCAAGGGAGTAGGAAGCCATGCGAGTAGGTGTGTTACCGGACTGAAGCGAGACAAAGCATACTAAAATACGGAAGAATTTAAAACTTGAGGAGTAGATTTGGACATGCATATTTCGCAAATGCGCATACACTAAGCAAAAGCATACAGTTGTGAAAGCTTACAAGCATACAACATAAGTTATTCTCAAAACATCGCTATACAAATATTCACATGGCCCAAAATATTACATAAGTATCTTTACATATTATTACTTACACTACAAGAAATCTGAGAAATAGAGACGAAATTCCGTCTCTAATTGAAAATAGAGACGAAAATTTTCCGTCTCTATTTCGTCGGTCTCTAAAAATTAGAGACCAAAATATTCCGTCTCTATTTTTAGAGACGGAACAACTTATTCCGTCTCTATTTTTAGAGACGGAAACTCAATTCCGTCTCTAAAAATAGAGATGGAAAAAGTTTTTCCGTCTCTAAAAATAGAGACGGAAATAGTTTTTTCGTCTCTATTTTTAGAGACGGAAAATCAATTCCGTCTCTATTTTTTTTGGAATTTTTTTAATATATTAAAATAAATAATATTAAATTTAAATATTCCTTAATTTTATATAATAAATTTTCGTCTCTAATTTATTGAATTTTTTTTATATATTAAAAATAAATAATATTAAATTTAAATTATTCTTAATTTTATATAATGAAAAAAAATTAAATAAACAATAAATAATTATGAAAATATTGTATTATTGAATGTATTAATATATAAAAAGTGTAGTGAGATTACAAATAAAAAAAGATAAAAATTCTAAAAATAATAACTAAGATGAAGGAGAATGCGGACGATCAGCAGACGGTGTTTGCGGGTCAGCAGGTAATCTACGGCTAATGAAGTTCTCCAGCATATTGATACGGTCCATTAGTACATCGACCGTACCGCGTAGCTCAATGACCTCATTAGTACGCCGACCGTCTCCAACTTCTGTCCATATTACTCATTAATATTAAACTGCTTAGAAAAAATCATAAGGTCGAAGTTAGTATTTAATTTGAACTCAATTCTCTAGCCTACTATTTCGGTTTAATCCCTAATTAGTTTTACATAATGATTCATTTCCTTAAATTAAAATCATAAATATTTTGTAAAAAAACGGACAGAGTTCCCCCTATACGGGTCCCTATCCCCCTGTCAAACATTAGCAATTTTAACATTTCGGTAAAATATCAACCAATCGCAACTCCACAACAAACTCATTGTAATAAGAAATTTACCCATTCACATCAAACATCTAAATTTAACGGATAAAATCACCAACAGTTGTAAATTTATCCCTTAAAATAATATTCCATTAATACAGTATCGTCCAACAGTTTAACGCCGATTCGGGTGCGGTTGTGGTAGGTACATGCAATGACAAATAAAAAATAATTTATATATTTTCCCTTATTCTTAAGTACACAATTGAAATATAAAAAATATAACAAAATACATTATTCCTCAATATACAATTGAAATATACACTACAGCCTACTACATAAAATTTCACATCATAAATCTGTTTCTTATATTACACCATTATTATATCTAAATCAGGATCCTAACTAGAGAGGCTAATGTAAATTCCTACGATTAAACGAAATGACAAATTGCACAGCATCCATTCTAAGAGAATTTCCAATTATCCATCAATAACTTAACATATTCTACTTAAAATGTATCAATAGCCAATAACACTTAGTTATTATACTGATCCTAACACAACACAACACAACAAACAGATCAACTAGATTTATATGATCTCACTCATAAATTTGCCTTCAAATACACACTTATACACACAGGTCTTATTTAAGCTTAATATACATGATCTATCTCATTAGGAAGATTTACCCGTCATTCTCCATTACATTTGGACTTATAACTATAACTTCTATGCATCACATTTTAACCACAGCCAAACTCTTTACATCCAAAGTATATATATATATATATATATAGCTTAGCTTTTTTTTTTTGAACAAACAGATTTAATTTAAGCAACTACTTATCTAGTTAATTATTCCAATTCTCTGGCTCATCATATAACTATTGTTACATTAACTTATAACTATAATCTATGAGTTTATCTAACTTATTTCCATGACAGCTTATCCATTTTCAATAGCTAGTTGTCCATGATTTGATAAATTCCATTAATGTAAACTAATTACTCAATTAATGTGGCAAAATTTATCATTTAATTTAGCAACTATAACAACACTGCCAAAAATCCAACAAAAATCCACAAACATATAGTTCACATCCTGTGTTCAGTAAAAATCATTCTTAATATATATATATTTTTTTATGAGAAAAATCACTTAGAAAAGTAATTTTGGTGGCCACATACCGGTTTTTTTTGCACATTTTGGGTCTTTTCGCGGTCGCCGGAGATTCACCGGAGCTCCACCGGAGTCACCAAGACCATCGGAAGGAAGCTCGACGCCTCGGGCTTCCTTTTCCGGTGATCACGCGCCGAAAACGTCCTCCATTTCGCCGGAATCGTGGTTGGCAGGTTCGGTTTTCTCCCTCTCCGATCTGCTCGTCGCCGGCGATTGAGGGGGATCCACGACCACCGGAAGCTTTGCCTTGCCGCCGTGAGTCCAGTCACACCGCTCGTGTCGCCTCTCGCCATTAGAGCTCACCGAAAAATGCAAGAGAAGCTTCGGTTCCTCTCTCGCTCTCCTGGAACGGCGTTGCGGTGAATCAGAGGAGAACGCTACGGGAACGGTACGGCTGCGTGTGTCGGTCCGATCGCCACCCCAGTCGCCGGTAGTGGTCACCGGCAGCCTTCCGCCGCTCCCTCTGCCTCCTCTCCAATTTCTTTCTCTTTCGGTCTCCCTCTCTTCCGTGTTCTGCCTCCCCCTTTCTATTTCTTTTTTCTTCTGTTATTTTATTTTCACATGTCTAACTATTTCGACCATAAGGAATTATATTTAGAGACGAAAATCAATTACCGTCTCTATTTTTAGAGACAGAATAATTTTTACGGTCTCTATTTAGAGACCGCAAATATTACTCCATCTCTAAATATAGACCGAAAACTTTCCGTCTCTATTTAGAGACGGAATTTATTTTTCGTCTCTAAATTTAGAGACCGAAAAGAGATGGAATAGTTTCAGTCTCTATTTAGAGACGGAAATATATTTTTCGTCTCTATTTAGAGACGGAAAAAATTTCCGTCTCTATTTTCGATCTCAAATTTTGGAGGGAATCGATCCCGCCATAAATAGAGACGAAAAAGAGAGACGAAAATTTTTTCGTCTCTAAATAGAGACGAAAATAATTTTCCTTCTCTATTTAGAGACGGAAAATATTTTTCGTCTCTATTTAGAGACGGAAAATATTTTTCGTCTCTATTTAGAGACGGAAAACTGATTTTCGTCTCTAAATAGAGACAAAAAAATTTTCGTCTCTATTTTCCAGTTTTCTTGTAGTGTTATACATATTAGACAGAATTACAAAATCCAAAATAAAGAAGCTGGACAAAAACCAAAGCTCCTAGCTCCTATGTGGCCGACTCTGCAGATGTGCGACTCGAACTGGACCAGACCTGCCACCTGCACGGGGAAAAGAACCCGTGCTAAGCGATAACGCTTAGTGGGGAAAACAAACATAATAATATGGACGGCCATTCACAATGGTCGTCGAGGCATAACACACACACAAATCTCATACACACATAGTTCTTACCGAGAAATATATATGCTTACATGTAATAGCTGTGCATTCAAATGTTTCTTATGTGTGCGACACAAACCAAAACAACATCACCATACCAGATGTAAGTATATTCATGCATAACTACATATAATTTCACTCATGTGCACTTACCTATACATTACATGTCAGTATCAATACACTTATATGCCAATACTTGTATCGTTATACCAGTACAGGTCCTCATATGCATACATTTACCGAACACGTTGGAAAATCAAGCTTTTGAAAGTACATCATGCATAGATACAAAATCACAATACCATCACACTTCCGTTGCGCAACATAAATCTTTAACATAAGCAATAATATGTTATTGCATTCCAATCACAGTGTTCCAGAGAGCCAATAAATCTGCACTGATTAGTTCACATAACTATAATCATAACTGATCAGAACCGCATACTTATAAACACGATATAACAAATCATACACCTGCTGACTCACAATAGTGGATAACGAGTACTGAAGGGGAGACCTCATGAGGGAACACATAGCCCGATCTCTGACCGGGGAAACCTCAGAGGGAACACATAATATAATGTACCATACAGGTACAAGTCGAAAGGCAACATTTCATTGAACAGGACCTTAAACAAGATCCATACACATACACATAATAGGGGTTCGCGAGGAACCATTCGGGGACCTGATCAGGGTCCAAATCGTTCAAAGGGGCGCTGCAGCTACACATACATAGACTCTATTAGACATGCCTAACTATCCACTAGACTGACTCTCGCAGGTCATGCATCATTCAAAACATGTGTCACATCAGACAATATATAAATATCATCATACTTACTCCAGAGTATCGTAGACATATAAAGAAATTCATAATATCAGCTATGCATCATACTATTCATTTTACAAAGCATACGATATAATTCCATCGACATACTTTAGCACTGTTCAATGTTCTAAGATTTATCAGAATCAAATATGGAAATATTATCATGCCAATCATTAACATAACACTCAAACTTTGTTTTTTAACAACTAAACACTTTTTACAAAAACAGGGTAGGTCACGGTCACAACCAGGTTGGTTGTCACCGTGACATACCAAAACTTTCGGCAGAAAGCACTCTTGGGGTACCTCACGGTGGTAACCCATTAGGTTGTCACCGTGACATACCATGAACCCAAAACAGAATGCAAATATGCGGTAGGTCACGGTGGTAACCACATTCATTGCCACCGTGACATACCAAACCCTCAAAACAGAATGCCAATCTGGGGTAGGTCACGGTGGTAACCACATTCATTGCCACCGTGACATACCAAAAACCTCAAAACAGAATGCTATTCTTCACACTTAATCATATCATTCATACAAACTATTTATACATTTACATAAACACTTACTTACCCGGTTTGCCACATTATAGGTCTCTGTTTAAAAGAGAAATTCATAAACTAAAAGCATTAAATCACCTTTATGATTATCATATTATATAGGCACTCAAATATCCACATGAACCGTTATAGTATCATAATTATCTTGCATACTAACACATTCTAATAACATTTATTACCAATGCATGCATCGTATAGTATTGTTAGGCAATTACTTTAATCATGCATTCATTACTCATATCCCCTATATACATTTTCCATTAAGCAAACTCAATTCATAATTATACATACTTGTTCACATCATACATGATCAATACCACAAGCATATCCTGTTCGATAATTAAAAAGCATATATATATACATTTAATTTCATTATTAAACTCTTATGCTATAGCATTAGCCACTTATAATTTTGATTGACGACTACCTACATACTCATTTCCTAAGGTTAGAAATGAGTTAGACATGCTATAGGAACTTACCATGAAGTTTGGGTACGTTTCAAGAAGAAAAACACTCAAATTATGCATATTAGGGGGTGGTCACGGTGGTAACCAATTGGTTGTCACCGTGAGGTCCAAAAATGAGCATTCTGCCCTGCATTTTCATAGGTCACGGTGGTAACCATTTTGGTTGCCACCGTGACATACCAAAATATTGCAAAACAGAAGCAAAATTTCGGGACTGGTTCACTCCACAATTTTGTACAGCCTATATAAAAGTCTAGAACTCATTTTTAGCCAAAACTTCCTTCTTAACAAATGTTCCCTAGGATGTTAACGTTCACATGCAACAAATTTCAGGTCAAAAGGACACCTATAGCTCCAGATATGATCTCCACAACCCATACTGTTTAAACAACCCGACACAACAGGGACACTACATTTGTAATCAATTTTTCGATGTCTTAGAGCGAGAATTTGTCCAAGGCTATTTCTGAGACATTTAAAGTAATGGCATTCATGGTTCTAATGGTTCAAGAATCGAATGATTTGGGGTTCTAAAACTCCCAATACAGCCTAATTACCAAAGAAAGGTCAAGTGCATTCTAACCCAGTTTCACCCAAAAACCTACTCACATGCACAATTGAGCAATTAAACCAACACTCACTACCATCATCATCTATCAACAACCACACAATCAAGAAACTTATAACATACATGAATATATATATATATAAAAATTCATATATATAAAATAAAGTTTCCCAAACCTCAAATGAAGCTTCAATCTTCTGTTTCAAACCTCCACCTTCTCTTTGCCTTTAATCTTCCTCTTGGTATCCAAAGCTTACACAAATCAAAAACCCAAGAATTACTCTTAACCCAAAAACCCTAATTCAACCAAAACAAAGAGAAGAAGGGGAACATAATCTCTCTTAGGAACCCTAGCACTCAAAACCATACACATACCTCCATAAAAGACTCGTAAGCTCCACCAAGACATCAACCCATGCCTAGCCACCGAGAAGAACACGATCCAAGGAAAAGAAAAGAAAGAGGAAGGAGGAGGAGAAGAGCAAAACGTAATCTGCCTTCTCACTCACTCTCTCTTTCCTTAATCTTATCTCCTCTTAATTGCTTACTCCACTTGGTTACTTCCCATAGGCCCAAATGTCCTCATATTACTAGCCCACTTAGCATCCTTTAATTGGTTCACACAAAATATCTTTGACTACATTTACACACACACCATACACATACACACACTAAATCACTTCTCATAAAATATCCTACATCCTTAGTTCCATACCCATAATCCACTTGATAAATATTTCTTTTATGCAAATATCTCCAAGGCACCATGCTCATAAATCACTCAATGAAATCCCTTAACCCATTAACATCCTACTACCATACACTACTAACACACCATAATAATTCCTTTACTTACTTTATTTTACAATTAAATCCTTATCATTAAATTTACTCATGCACAATTTACTGAAATACCCTTCACTTATGCGACTTAACTTGTCCATTCCGACTAGGCCCGATTTGGGGTGTGACATCTGCATCATACTTAGTCAACCAATTCATACCCAATATCAAATCAAACTCATCAAATGGTAGTTCAATCAAATCCACTGGAAACACACTACCCTGAACTTCTAATGCACAATTTCTATACACTCTACTTACATTCACATTACTCCCTAAAGGACTCATTACACATATATCATATGCTAAGCATTCCGCTTTAGGCATCTTTTCGCCTATCTTTTTAGAGCATATATATGAATGAGTAGATCCAGGATCTATAAGAGCAAACATTTCCACATCATAAAGTAGAAAAGTACCTGCTATCACTTCCGGTGCATCCTGCTCCTTCCGAGCCTTCATTGCGTAAGCTCGAATGGGTGTTGCACTTGGCCTGTCCACTGTTTCAGAGTCAACTGCACCTCTAGATTGACTTCCTTTACCACGTCCTCTGCCTCGTCCTCTGTTAACTAGAGGCAAATTCGAACCACCCCTACTTTGCTCCTGCTGACTACCCATAGCCTCATATGCTTTAGGACAGTTAGCAAGAAAATGTTCTGTGCTTCCACATCTAAAACAAGCACCTGTTACCTTCCAACATTCACCTCGATGTTTCTTCCCACAGTGAGAACACTCATGTATCTCATTTCTGCCACTAGCTGTTCCTCGACTTTGACTAAATACTGAGGAATTTTCCCGCTTCTTTCCTCTTACTGCAGAACTAATACCAGATTCAGCTGGTGGTGCCATGATGGAATCTCGTGGTCTCTTACCCACATTGGAACCACCTCTGCTTGAACTCCTTCTCTGTCTCCATTCCCTCTGGGCTCCTAAAGTCCTTTCAGCTCTCAAAGCCGCTTGAACAATTCGATAATAGCTTACATTCTGCTCCGTTGTTAAAGAAATCAGCAATGCTTTTATCTCCTCAATTAGCCCTTCTTCAAACTGTTGGCATCGAAATGCATCAGTCAATACCCCCTTTGGAGCATATTTGCTTAGACGACAGAATTCTGCCTCATACTCTGCCACCGTCATGGATCTCTGCCTCAAATTCAGAAACTTCTTCCAATTCGCTTCTTGGTACGCCTTGGTGATAAACTTATTCTTAAATTCTTTTTCAAAGAAATCCCAATCCACTTGTTCAGGAAGCGTCGGATTCTGCAAAACTAACTTCCACCAATCATACGCGGTGCCTTGAAGCAATGATACCACACATTCAACCCACTGGTCTTGTGGACAACGTATTTCTTTTAGAATTCTCTCCACCTTCTCAATCCAATACTTCGCTTTTTCAGATTCATCTAATCTTGTACCATGAAATTCCTCAGCCCCATGCTTTCTCAAAGACTCTATTGGAGCCTTTGGTGCCATCATACGCTCCATTACCATTGCCATATCCCGAGTCATTTTCATCATAGCTTCCATAGGCCCCACTGGAACCTCATTTCTGTATCTAACTGGCCCAGACTGTCCAGACCTCGTCACCTCAGCTTCTTGAGGGTTCATGCTTTCAGCAGTTCCTTCTTCAGATTGACGATCAGGATCCATCGTTACTACACATATTAAACAAGGACTTCCGCATTAGGTCAACATAACTATACACATCTTATCTACCCGTTGCCCAGAAAAGATTAAACCTAGGCTCTGATACCACAACTTGTGACGCCCCTTCCCAACTGTCATATTAGGTCAGCTAATATGGTCAGGAATGACCGTTACACACACATAACACATGCACTTTCTTATCATCATTTTCTTATTGAAACCCGTACAATAAAATTTCTCACTTCGCATTCACATTATCATGCATTTCATGCCAATTACTTATAGATCATTCACTATAAACATATACTTACTAAGCATACATATATAACCCATAAGTTCGTATACTTAGTCATCATATTATTACATTCCTTTACATACTCGTATACACATTAACTATACCAAACATATACATAGTTATACAAAATTTCCATAACACAAACCCCAAAACCTACACTAGTGGCACTCCTAATGTTGACCGTTATTATGCGGGAGAGTCCTTCGATCACCTCACTTCCGTACCTACACAGATTAAGGTAAACCCGTGCTAAGCGATAACGCTTAGTGGGGAACACATGCACATAACAAGTAATACATCACACAAATAGAACATTATACATTATACGCAAGAGATCATACTTAAATGATCATACCACATTAAGTACCATTTTAGGCATGTCATGATTTATTTAGCATTCTCATACATATAGAGCATAAATCAACCCACCTCATAATTTCAGAATATAACATACATAATGGTTGCATTATTATTATTTCCATTTTATTATTAAATTGCCTGCAATTCAAAGACGCGGATAATGGGTTTCGCATTGGTACCACCGAGGTACTATAATCACATTTAAAATCTCATTTATGCATTGGTACCCTCAGGTACAGTAATATCATTCCACATATAATAAAATTCAGCAAGAATTATACGCATTATAATCGCATTGTGATTCCCAAGGAATCAGACACATTAAACGCATTGGGCTGCAGCACTTCGACCCTATAGGCATGCCTATCTATCCACTAATTGACTCGCAGGCTTAAGTTATTTGATTATGTCATCCATTTCACATTGATCAATCTTCATAACACATATATCATTCATCACTTGAGCTTAACATCGCTCTCATACACATATATTTGTCATTCCATTTGCTATCCTTCACATAATTATATATTATTACTTTATTAGTTAAATTACTAATCTTAATCATACTCATTTATACCTATTCACATACTTGATATATTACACTTAAAACACTTATAGCTCATACATATTTATACACATTAGCATGCATAGTTCATCATGCTTAAAATACTCATTTTATAATGATAAATATGTATTGGACAAGCTATGGGAACTCGTGGTGAAGTTCGGGTGCATTTCGGGAAGAAAAACACCCTAAATAGACAAAACAGGGGGGGGGGGGGTCACGGTGACAATGAATTGGTTGTGACCGTGACATACTAAATTAAGCAAAACAGAAGCTAACTTTCAACACTGGTTCACACCACAATTTTGTACAGCGCAAACTGATATCTTACACTCAATTTCAGGCAAAGGTCCCTTCTTAACATTTCTTCCCCTATGTCTTATCTTTCAAATGGGACAAGTTTCATGTCAATTGGATTTAAAATGAAGGATTTATGGCCAAAGGAACACAACTGGTTCCAGAAGCCCTCCTACAAAAATGCAACTACAGTTATCATCAATTTTGATAACCTTAGAGTCCTCAAATAAACAGAGCTATTTCTACAACATTTAAAGACACGGATCTTATGGTTCTAATCCAGTTGATCTCACCCTTTTTGGAGTTGTAAAACTCAACTTACAATATAAACAAGTCTCGGGGGTCAGTATAGACTTCCAAAAACAGATTTACACAATCAAGCTTGTAAAGCTTGAAAATAGCCAATTTGACCAAACCAATACTCCCAATTCAAACTATAGTTTCTATACACACTTATATGAACATTTATACTCAATCAAAATATCCATGCATCAATTACACACCATGATCAAATAAATCAGCAAACACAATTTACACATTTAAGGTTTGTTCCCAAACCTTGTCGCCTCGACTCCTATTTTCGTTGAGTACTTGGCTCCCCGATAATAGCTTTACCTTTGTCCTTCTTCACTTCATCAGCTACCAATACAACATAAATTTACAGACTTAAGCTCAATCCAACATTATCCCATTCAAACTAATCAAAACCAGGAAGAAAGGAGTAAATGATAAGAACACTACATACTAATCACTTACCCTTTTCAAGTTTGCACTAACTCTTGAGCAACCAAATTCCTAATCTCCTTAACAATAAGCATGCACTCTTTAGTTTCTCTTCAGCTCACTCTCACGCAGGAAAGAAGGGAAAGAAACAAAGAAGTTGACTGAATTATGCACAATTGAATCATTCACATTCCTTTAGGGAACACATTCATCACATGGTGGAGGTGGCAGCTCAAGAGTGAGCCAGCAGATTCCACTACCAAAATCTGCCTCCACTCACTTAGTTTAATATTATTTCATTCTTTAATTAATCCATTCTTTTCTTAATTAATCAGCCACTCACTTACTATTAATTCAATTATGCATAATTACCAATTAATCACTCATTCTTTTCAATTAATTCCTTCCATTTTTTTTCAATTAAGTCCAAAGCTATACATTTAATCACACACACATCCCAAATTAGGTCAATACTACTAGGGCACATTTGCGGGCATTACAGTTGTGGTGGCGGCATTTTTCGTCGACGGTGAAAAATTTAAATAATTAAAGGAGAGTGCAACTTTGCTTTACAGATAAATAATTAAATATTAAGAATACAAAAAATAAATATAAATATAAATATTAAAAAAAAGGACTGAGAAAATACATCAAAGGGTAGGAAGTTAGGGATTTAAAGTGAAAGGGCCGACGACGTATGAAATGAAAAGGAAAGTGAAATAGGATTTATGGGTGGGTGAGAGCGCAAGTAAAAGGGCATAAATTTAAAAATAATAAAAAAATATAATGTATTGTGTAAAACGGTGCAGTTTTTATTCATTTGGTTCGATTTTAGTTTCAAAATTAAAAAATCAACCAGTTTGGTTTGTAATTTTAATTTTCAAATACTTCGAATATTTTTAGTTTATATTTGTAATTTATGTTGTAAATAAATGTAAATAAAAGCAGAAATATGGAGAGAAAGAATGAGGAGAATATATTTTTTGATAATAATTTTGTGTGTCTTCAATAGTTCACAGTTAGCCTATTTATAGGCATGAAAAACTAGTAACAGAATTTGATTAGGAATATAATACTAGTAGACTTAGAGTCTAATTAGAACTTAAGATGGTCATCCCAATAAAAATATTCCATAATAATATTCCACAACACTTCCCCTTGGATGACTATACACTATGAACATGCCTCGTTATTACCTTGCTATGAAAAACTCAGTGGGATAAAAACTTAGCGAAGGAAAAAGATTACAATATTCATAGGTACTTCCCCTCATAAAATGAATGAATTATACTAAATCTTTCAATTGACGCATTCCAATATTGTGCACATGTTTCTTGAAAATTGAACTTGGTAAAGTCTTTGTAAACAAATCTGTTGGATTGTCACTTGAACGAACTTTGCAAACATCAATTTGTCCTTCCTTCATAAGTTCATGAGTGTAAAAGAACTTTGGTGAGATATGTTTGGTTCTATCTCCTTTGATATAACCACTTTTGAGTTGTGAAATATTATCTTCATGCAATTTTGTTGGCTTGTTCTCTATCACTAACCCACTTGCTCCTTTAATGTGTTGGGTCATGGATCTCAATCGTGCACATTCACGACCCGCTTCATGAATGGCTAATATTTCTAAATGATTTGAGGAAGTAGCAGTGATTGTTTGCTTCACAGATCGCCAAGAAATAGCAGTGTCACCATATGTGAACACATAACCTATTTGTGACCGAGCTTTATGAGGATCTGATAGATATCCAGTATCAGCATAACCTGCCAATTCTGACTTTACTCCTTTCGGGAAAAATAAACCCATGTCAGAAGTGCCACGAAGATAACGTAAAACATGTTTTACACCATTCCAATGTCTTCGAGTTGGTGCAGAACTAAATCTTGCTAGCAAATTAACTGCAAAAGCTATATCAGGTCTAGTGCTATTTGCAAGATATAAAAGTGCACCTATTACACTAAGATATGGCACTTCAGGGCCAAGAATATCTTCGTTATCTTCTTGTGGACGAAAAGGATCTTTCTTAACATTAAGAGAACGAACAACCATTTGAATACTTAATGGATAGGACTTATCCATATAAAATTATTTCAAGATTTTCTCAATATAGGTTGCTTGATGCATAAGAATTCCTTTTATCAAATATTCTGCAGTAATAGAAATCTCTTCTGGAGTCTCCACTATATTTAAATCATTAATATAAACTGCAACTATAGTAAATCCAGAGTTTATCTTCTTGATAAAAACTCATGGACAAATGGAATTATTCCCATATCCACTTTTCACTAAAAGATCTGTCACGCTTCTGGCGGACTTTAAATTAATTGACAATATTGTAATATGTCTTGCATAAACAATTACTGTTTACCTTTTCCTTTTGATAAGCCATGCTATCAATCTTAAGGGGTAACAGACATTCATAATCATGGGATTCGTAGTGCATACTTCCCCTTGAATGTCCATTAATACATATTGTGCCTCATTAAAAACCCTACTAGAAAAAACCCCTGTGGGATAAAAACCTAGTGAAGGGAAAAAGAGTACACAATATCTTTAATACACATCATAAGTTGCCTCATTAAAAATCTTAACAGGAAAAACCCTAAGGAAAAAAGAGTACAATGTATATTTTTCTTCCCCTTATAACAATATCAGTATACAATTTTAAACTTGTGCATGTAAAATTCTGATATGTCATATTATAAAATTCTTTGTCTAAAAATGAGGCACATATCTTCTGGATATGCTAGTCATATATCTTCTGGATATATTATGCATTAACTGAAAAATAACAACTAAAACTTAATTTTCAAAATTACATGTTGCATCTTTACAAGTATGTACAAGTTCATCTCCACATCTTTCATTTCTTTAAGATGGAGAATTTATAAAACTTAATAATATGATAATACGTACAATAGGTACGTGATAAATATACTTTCATATCATATAATGGATAAGTTATCCATTTTCAAATGGTTTTCTTAACCATTCTTATTTTTCTCTTAATTATCAGCCACTTCTGGTGGTGAAAATAATATAATAATACTTGTCATTTTTTGAAAATACCATTTCAATGGTTATAATTTTATATTGTTTCATTCACTTTAGGAAATGAAACAGATGTAATAAAATAATTTTTGCGACATATATGCAACATAATCATATAATAACTATTTCAAACGAATGCATTTAGTAATTTAATTCAAACATGTCTAAAGCAATACTTAAAAATAAATGCAAATAATAGAATTTTTTCAAATAAAAATATATGATTATACAGGGAAGTATAATCTTTAAAACAATATGTAATTTTAAGTAACAGTTTGACAATTACCTTATAATGCATGATTATATAATACATCAATAGCAATATATGATCAACGAATATGTTGTCTCTAATGACTTTACAACCATTGGGGTATTCAATGAAAAATAATTTATAAACATGTAATCTTATTATCAAAATTTTATTTTTAATCAAATAGTATTAGATTTTCAGGTCAATACAAAATTTTAATTTTCAATATCTGTTAAAATATTTCAAACTCTTCAAGAGCCAATAATAATCAAAATCATAAATAAATTATGATAATATGCAACATTATAATACTTCAAAATCATAAAATCTAATACATATTTGTATTAAACAAAATTTTTCAAAAATATCTATATATGCTTCAGGCATGATAAATCATTCAGGGATTTTTATGTAATAATTTCATTATCAAACAGGCAAATAGTATTAATTATTTACATATTAACATATTGTCAGATTGATAAATACTTTAAAATTATTACATCCATATATATTATAAGAAAATATATCTCTTCATAATAAATGCCAATTCATTGCAATAAATGTCATAAAATAAGTCATTATTTATGACTTCATTGTACATTGCATGAATATGCACCCAATTGGCATAATATTTTCCAATATTTGAACTACAAGTCCAGAAATGCATATTATAGAATTGAATGCAATAACCATCTGTATTTTTCAACATATTTAATTTCAAGATCCTTGTTATGTTGAAAATATCAACATCGATATTTTTATGCAAAAATGTTGTCGACAACTTTAACTTTTTCGGTTCATTTCAATGACATAACATATTGAGATCTCTTATTTACTTTCAAGTACTTGAATCAATTCCAGGATTTTGAAATTAGTTATATCATATGTCTCTTCAGGAGCACATGCTTCCATAATATGACCATATTAATTTATTTGCTCCTTATTATTCAAAGATTTTATTTTTATTTAGAACCGAATAATTTACCTTACAAGGCAAATTGTCCTACTGGGACATTGCTTTGAATTAGAGCATTTGCAGCCGATACACATGAGATTCAATGAATCTTTACACACTAACAAATACATTAGCATCATAATTTGAACTTCAGGTTCATGATATGAAGATCTAAATTACATGTAATGTATTTATAATTTTATTTTTTTTCAGCTGCTTACTTCCCCTGATATTAGGAAAACTATTTAATCAAAATGCAATTTTTAACTAAAAATTGCAATAGAGGAATTTAATAATCTTTATTGGCATAATGCATATAAGTATTGCTTCAAGCAATAATATCCCTATATAAAAATAGGAGTGCTGTTGTTCTCTTAAAAATATCTAGCAATTGATCAGAGGCATTTAATAAATATTTTTGCTAGACATTTGAGACACGCTTATAATAATTATTTACCCGCGACATATGATCACCAGCATTATCAAGAAAAGTATCTTGATTGCATAATCTGGAAGTTGTGCACTTAATTTGAATAATCTCACAAACTACAGGTTGTGAGTTGATAATAACACACATGTTACCATTTTATCGATGCATCTCTCAAAAATCATAAAATATTTGAGTGGTTAACATGGTGGATAGTGGGCCCACATATATTATCTTTATTCATTCCAGAATGAAGGGAATGCAGTCCCTTTATTAGCTAGCAATACTTTAGTAATATTTCTTGAGAACAAGTAGTTTATGAGAATTTCTTAAATTGAATTAAAGAAACTCCTGGTTCTCTAATATATATGAATTCTTAATAATTTATGCATTATAATTGATCCGGAATGGTCAAACCGGTCATGCCAAGTAATCAATTGTCATTCAATTAGTAAACTTCAGGTTCACTATTTTTATTATATCAAATATTTATATCAATTGCTAGACAACAATTTTCTTAATATTAATATCAATCAGTTAGTAAACTTCGAGTTTACTAATATTTATATTTATCAATAAACTTCAAGTTTACTGATATTAGTATCAATTAATTAGTAAACTTCAGGTTACTAATATTTGTATAACAATCAATAAACTTCAGGTTACTAATATTTTTATTTATTTTCAATACAAATATTATATTTCAATATTCTAATCTCAGTTTCAAAATGATATTCATTTCAGCAAATATCTTTTAGATATCAATAAATTTCTTGGAGAAATATTGAAAAATAATATATTTCATAACAAACTGTATGCAGATAATAGCATTACAGCTCTTCAGGAGCATTCAAAATAATTGTATTACTCATAACAAAAATTATACAATTCATTATAGCATATCTCAATCTATAATCAATTTTATTGATTCACAAAAGTTCAAAATTTACGGATTAAATTTACATACCGTTTAATTCTTGAAAATTAAAAATCTTTATTCCTTCGAGTCGGGTTGTCGTAAACCACCGACTTTCAATAATCAATTGAGACTATCGTGCTGATAACGTGTTGTAAATAAATGTAAATAAAAGCAGAAATATGGAGAGAAAGAATGAGGAGAATATATTCTCTGATAATAATTTTGTGTGTCTTCAATAGTTCACAGTTAGCCTATTTATAGGCATGAAAAACTAGTAACAGAATTTGATTATGAATATAATACTAGTAGACTTAGAGTCTAATTAGAACTTAAGATGGTCATCCTAATAAAAATATTCCATAATAATATTCCACAACAATTTAAACATTATATTGAATATTACGTTGAATTATGTTTATTTCTTAATTTTAATTTTTAAATAACTTGAACATTTAATTTTTTTTTATAAATACATCTTATAATTGTAGTGGTTAACCGAAAAATATTGATTAATGGATCCGAAAAATTGAAACCTATGAATTGATTCATTAAATATAACGGACTGATTAATGGTTAGTATTTTGAAAAAATCGATATTAATGAACTAATTTTTTTAACTCACCGGTTCATACTCATCGCTCACCCTTTCATAGAATTATATATATTGTTTAAAATTTTTGAAGGATTTTAAATGTTGTTTTATTTGTTATTCACTTGATTTTAAATATAAAATTTTAATTACAAATAAATAATACTTTCCTATATTTAATAATAAAATAATAACATATAAAAATAATTAATACGTGCACCTACACAATAATTTTAATTAGTGTATATATATATATATATATATGTAGAAAATTATGAAATTTTAATAAAATTTGGTCCTTTCGTTTTTTAATTTTTTACCTTTAAAAACTGAGCCAGTTCAATAGAAAATTAAATAAACCAAATTGAAAAGATGGAATTGCTCACTCTTGATTTGATTTTCACTTCGGATTCGATTATGTCCGGTCCTAGGTGTTTGTAATAAAAATCGTTTTTTATTTTTATATTAATTTGGGAGATGTTATAACTTACAAGGATAATTGAGGGCTGGTTTACTGCGCATCTTCTCTAAGACTTTAGGGCACGCTTTCTTCTTTGCTCTTAGCGTTCCTTTCAGGCTAAGCGAACGAAATCTTCTTAGCAGCTTCGCGTTAAATTATCTGGTACATTCTTCATAATTATTATGATGTTTCTTTAATATGTTATTTCCTTAGTTTTTCCGTTCGAAGTATTCTAATAATCTTATCAAATCTATGCTTCTTTGGTTTTACATGTCAATTTCGCTTGTATCGGATAACTCTTGAATTAATTAATTTGTTCAATCTGGTGTTTCTTAACCTTTAGATCCACATCTAATCAGAAATAAGCCGTTGATGGTTATTTCATACTGCTATTTTCTTTTGGAATTGTAGATTTCTTATTTTATTTGTTTCAAGTAATTTTTAGTTTCTCTTTCATTGATTTTGTGTGAAAAAATCAGGATATGTCAGAGGAGTTGGAGTACCGTTGTTTTATTGGTGGCCTTTCATGGTCTACATCTGATAGAGGCCTGAAAGAGGCTTTTGAAAAGTTTGGTCATCTACTTGAGGCAAAGGTAATCGATCAATGCTTATCGCTAATCTGTTCCTTTTGCTAATTTTTGCCTCCTTTGTTTTATAATTCCTTCTATAGGCTTCTTCTATCTTTTGGTCAGAAAGAGTTTCCATTTTTCAATATTAATTTTTTTCATTTTGTTTCTGGAATCTGGAGCCAGTTTCTGCTCCAACAGTTTGAGGGAAACTGTGCCTTAAATGAAATTATGAGTTATTTACAAAGTTTGCATTTCAAATATATTCTCCCTCCCTGAGAACTTGTTGATACTATAAGGACAGACGTAATATCTTTCAGAGCTATGTTCTAATGAACATGTAAATAGATAAGATGGAATATATCAAGGGAGGTCGTAACAGTTTTTATCTAATTTAGGTAGTTGTTGACAAGTTCTCTGGACGCTCTCGTGGATTTGGGTTTGTCACGTTTGATGAGAAGAAAGCAATGGAAGAAGCTATTGAGGCAATGAATGGCATGGACTTAGATGGGCGAACTATTACTGTTGATAAAGCTCAGCCTCAACATGGTTCAGGTAGGGATCATGATGGTGATCGCAACCGCGACCGTGGCCGTGATCGTGATCAGAACCGTGATCATGGAAGCAGACGTCCATCTGGTGGTGGAGACTGCTTTAAGTGTGGTAAGCCTGGACATTTTGCTAGGGAGTGTCCAAGTGATGGAGGGGGAAAAGGTGGCAGATATGGTGGCAGAGATGAGAGGTATGGTGCTGGCAGTGGTGGTGGTGGTCGTTATGGTCCTGACCGGAATGGTGATCGATTTGGTGGACGTAACAGGGATGCTGGCAGCCGTGGAGGTCCAGGAGCTGATAGATATAATCGTGATCGTTCTGGTCCATATGAACGTCGTGGTACAGGAGGTTTTCGTTCTGGATAGATGTACTTCTCACTGTGGTATGCTACTTTATACTGAACTCTGTATGTTCTGGTGAATCAGAGGATTATCTTGAGTCCTCTTGCACTTGAGGAAGTAGAAAGATTGGTGCTATCGTATGTGAGTAGTCGAAGGTCTTTGTTTTATATTTTTTTAGAGGACGTGCTATCTTCATTGTTGTTTCACTGGATCAATTAGTTTTACTGTGGTGCTAAACCAGGCACAAATATTTCGCTGTTCTGTTTCCCTAAATTTTTGCTGACTTCCAGGTTTTGTCTGATAGATCATATGCTTTGCTTGACATATGCACGTTCAAGTTGGTTCTAATTCTCATCGAATGCGATTATGCATGAGCAATTTTGAAATCATTTTTGCGATAGGCAATTACAATTGCAAGAGGTCGTTTGCCGTTGGATGGGATTTGGTACGATTGGAAGTATGCCTCTTGTTACTGAGGAACAGATGCAGTCTGATACATAAATGATCATGTGTGTTAGCCTGTTTTCAGTGTCTCTTTATATTGGATTTGATCGGGTAATTTTTGTTTTTTTTCCCCTTATGCTGGCTGCATGCTAGTTGTTAATTTTGAATTGAGCCATATTAACATTATTAACCTTTTGACAGGATGCGTGACTATTTGTGGCCTTTTTGGATGCATAATTGGGTTTCTTTGTTTCTAGTTGGACTTAATTTTTTAGAAAAATCTAAAATAATGAAAGTGTTTTGGACTGCCACAAGTTATCTACGATTTTATTGAAAATAGGCCACAGTCTTATTCTACATGGCGTATGGATGGAAGAGATGGAAGATTTCCATTTTTCATAAAAGCTTGACATGTTGTCTGGAAGCTCTTGACGAGTTCTGCAACTGCTGTCTGGTTTTAGTCTTAATTACATGTTCCATGTTCCTTGGGTGGACGGTCTTTTCTTGCATTGTCTCAGTAATTGTATAGGATATTTGGCTTTTGTTTGCTTGATCCGGATAAAATTGTTATAGTCCATTCAGGTTGGTTTATTGTAGTTCTCATACTTTCATGTGTTGTTTGGGAGAATGATGTTTGTTTTCCCTGTCATGGAACAACATTTAAATAAAAGCATTTTGTAGATATGCTTGCTGAATGTGTATTTTCTTAGTAGATGGAATCTTTTTTAAACTATTTCACATTGACCTGCTATGAGGATTCATGGAGCTTATGCCAAAACTTTTATTTGGATCAACTCAACTGCTGGGGTTGCTTTGGGTTTGAATACATGTAATATGCAGTTTGATGAGCTTATAGATAGCTTAATATGTTGTATATTTGAGTTTTTCTTTTCTTTTTACCATACATGTGGACTTGTGCACTTGTGATCTAATGAGACTTGTTTTCAATCATTTGCTTTCTGACAAAATAATTAAGATAAAAATTAAAGTAAAATGAGAATTTTACGTGAACTAGAAAGACGAACCTGCAAAAGATCTTTGAATATTCCAATAAGAATTCAGAGTGTTTGCTAAGCAAAGAACGAAGTTAAATGCGAAAAATGAAGGAGACTAGCAATAGACAATGGCTTAAACATTGATGTTTATTTATTTATTTGTGATTGGCGTATATTGTTTTTAGAAAATAATAGTCGATATCAGTTATAATAGTATTATTAATTTGTTAATATATATATATATATATATATATATATATATATTATTTTGTATTTTATTAATAATAAATAATTAAATATTATTAAATTAATTATTCTTTAATTAAGCTTGAAGAATAAGAGGTCTTAATATTGTTTATTTTATTTTTATATTCTTTTGTTTATATTATATTGTTTTGTTTATAACGATTGAAATTGAATATGACAAAAAAGAATATTTTTTTTTTGGTGTTTTACAAGGTAAGGTATAGCCCAAAACCTATTTTACAATGTTAACAATGAAAGCTTTTAAAAAGTTTTTATTTTTTATTTTTCATTTTTCAAATTCCGACTTGTAAATTTGTTCATAAATACAGTAAGTGTTTAAATTCGTGTAATTTATTAGGGAATCTGGTTTTGATTGGTTGTTAGGAAATGTGGCTCTAAATTCATAATGCCGGAGGCAATAGAACCATCTAAAACTTGGTTTGTTTTTCTTTTCTTTTTCTTTCTTAAATGTTGTTAATTAAAAAAAAAAATTTAAATATGGTGCTACTGCAAATATACTTTGAAATTATGTGTTCGTTTAAAACCGAAACCTAAACCTAAACCTTCACTATTGGTAAACATGTCAGAAAGTACAAAAATGAATTTGGCACCTTTGCTTTTAAAATGTATTCATAGTAAATTAAAATATGGTGTTCACTTTTAGGTACCATTCATTTAGTAGTGTTCTGGTCACTTAGATTGTAGATGTTGCATTTTAGTGATTGTAACGCAAAATAATTATTGAAAATAATTTATTTTTAATAGTATCTCGAAATTAATAGTAATTGCTTTCAACTTTAAAACTTTGTACATCAATTTAGGCATTTTGCTTTCTCTTTTCAGGAGCTTTTATCTCTTAGAGTTACTTTTCATCTCTCCGGACTAACCACCAACTACAAAATTTACTCACCACACCTACATTCTTTCTGTTATAAGCTTTTAGCTCTCTGATCATAGATCCCATCACTGAAGACAACTAGCAGAAAACCTTATGGCTAAAACCACCAACATTTCTTGTAAGAATTGCACCTTGAAACCAAAAGCTACTTGAGAGATGGAAGTTAAAGATGTCTCTAATAGGTAAGATCCTCTTTGCCAAAACTTTCCTTAAAGTTGCTATAGAAAATGCCCTGTAAAAAGCTTGGTGAGATTCAACGACAAGAAGCCACCATCTTTCCGTTCCAGTTTAGACACAAGGTATACAAGCAAAGAGTGATGGATGAGCACCCACGGTCCACTCCAGACTGCCTTCAGGTCTTAGAGGAATGGAACATAGGTAAACCATTAGAAGAGGTCGAGTTTGATAAAAGTCTCTTTAGGATCTAAGTTTACGGCCTCCTTCTAACAAAATCACTAGGTATAATGCAAAGGATATAGGCAACATGCTTGTTGGTATGACGGAGGTGGACCTTGCCCTTGTAGGTGTTGGAGTTTGGAGTACATGCTTGAGGGTCAGAATATTAATGAGACTTGATGATGCCTTAATTAATGGGTTCCAAGATGAAGATGGAGATGACGATGATTCATTTAAATGGATCACTATCAAATATGATAGACTCCAAGAATTTTGCACACATTATTGTAGAGTAAGCCATAATTTTAAGCACTGTGAAGACCTGGAAGATAACAACAAAGTGAAGGATAACAACCCCCATCCTTGCCCCACCCCTCAAATTCAATGTGAACCTCAAAGTTAAAACTTCTAGCTCTAGAACTCAACTAAAGAATCATAAAGAGACTCCTTAAGGAGACAATAATAAAATCTCTCTAGAAAAGAAGAAGGAAGAAACACTCACTCTAATGACTGAGAGTAGGAGAGGAGTTGTCTGGGCATTGAATGCACTGAATAAAGAAACCCTCGAGCCATTCCTTGCTTAGAAAAAGGACGAGATAGTTGTGGAAAAGGCAATTTGGATAGTCTTGAAAACCCAACATTTTCACATAAGGAGAGCATGTTAAACTATGAAATTTCAAAATGTGAAATTTCAGTTCATGAGACCAGTGGAAGTGGTAGTGAATCCCAAGGAATTCCAAACCAAACCTTTGAATGGAAAGAGTTTGATGAAAACCCTAGAGAAGATTTTCTTAATTATTACTTGAAAGATGATCTTTTCGAAGACGGACTAAAATGGAATATATTAGGAGACCATCTAGAAAATATGATTTCAAAGTAATATGTCCAACATTAGAATGGGTTCAACAGTCAATCCCTTCATCTTAGTAGCAATCTGTAGATTCTCAAAAGGAATCTTGTAATGAAAGTTATAATCAAGAATTTGACAAAACAATTGATAAAATTCTTGAAATAAGTCTTGGTATTTTTCACGAAGTCTCAAATGTCTTGGTCTTTTAAAAGAAAAAACTATGTTATGTGTAGGTTTACTACGAGGACTCATAAAAAGGGACTTTTAAGTATAAAGATCTTCCCTGTCCTGATAAACTTCAAGGAATGGTCTAAGGCAAGCAAAAAGAAAATGATTTACTTCTAAGGCTAAAAGAGAGGAGTCTTAGCTTGGATTTCAAGTCTAAAACTTTCAAGACTTGAGAGAAGTAGCCGACAATTATGAGAGGCACCTTGAAGAACAAATGAGGATAACCTCAAAAGAAGATAATGAATTAAATTAGCATGTCCCAATCAAAGAACAATAATGGAGTGATACGTCACCTGTGATGTTAACCTCAGCATGAATAATCAAGGCAAGAGATAAGGTGGCATGCACTTTGCCACGTGTCAAAATTATATAGAGTTATATGATTGCTTTTTATCTTATCTTATCTATAAAATAAGGAATCATATAAATTATTTTTCCCAGCTGGATAACGGGTTAGAGACACTAGTTGTTAGTGTGTTTTTCTTAATTATTGCTTTATTTTTGAGCTAACAAATAGTACTAGAGGCACCAACTATTGTATCTGTAGATAGCCTTCAGTCCTCAGTTTTGAGGGGAGTAGAAATAAAATATTAATTTCCACATATAAGCTTTACATTTTAAGAGTTATTCTGCTACCATATACCTTGATACTCTTCAAAACGGTATATGAGAAAGGAGTGTTATAGTAATACCGATAAGAAAGTAAGAAAGGGTAGCCATAACACAAAAGAACCTTCCAACATTTGAGGTGTCTCTAGTGATGGGAGGGAGAAAAGCTTAAGCCTTCGTAGAAACTTAGTAGACCTTGGTTCATAAGTAAGGTATGTGTTCAACCATTTATACTTATACATCTTCTAAAATCGAGAGTGCTGTGGAAATTTTAATATTGAGAGTATTGTGGAAAGATTGTGTTTAATATATTTTACCAATAACAATAAGGTATTATACATTAGAAGAGAACTAATATCCAGTGGTAGAGAAATTGTTAAAATACACGTATTTCACCCTAATGAGTATTGTGATTACAGGAAGCATATGAGAACTTTGGCCTTGTTCAATATTATTATTAGATTTTTAGATGAGTTGTTTGTACAAAATATTTTTTGATGTCTAGTAATTATTAATTCCCTGATTGCTTCCATCTAGATCAAGAAGTAGACAATAATCCAGTAATTTGATTGTTGAATACTATTGTGAATCGTATTAATTTTTTAAATGAAAATTTTAAAAAATTTAAAATCTCAATGGAAAGATTTTCAAATCATTTAGAAGAATTGGTTTTAACACAGAGCAAGTTTGAGAATTATTTTCTCAAAAATAGAGAGCTACTGGGTTTTGTTGCTAGTTCTCGGTACTTTAAATAATATGAAAAATTGAGAGAAATAAAAAAACTTAGAATCCAAGACTCCAAAATAATGTTAAAAAATCATTGAGTAGCTTTATATTTTCATCCAGGTGAGTTAAAAATTTCTATTGTAAAGCAAGCTCGCTTTAAATGATATTACAGTCTTGGGTATGAAAGTTTAGACTAATTTTATATGTTTTGTACGAAATTTGAAAAGAAAAATAAGTTTTGAAATAGAAAGAAAGTGAATTGGGGTAAAATTAGAAATTTGAAGAAATCAGAAAAAAAAACGCAAAACACTTAATAAGACATAAAACCAAAGTTCAAGGAAAAGACTTAATAAGACATAAAACCAAAATTCAAGGACCCAATATATAGTTTTTAAAATTTAATGATCAAATTTAGAAAAAGCGGAATAGTTTAGATAGCTCATAATGTGTTTTTCCTATTAAAAACTTTGGAAGCCTTTGTTCTTTTAATATATACTATTTTTTTCACGTGCGCTGCACATGGTAAAAAATTTTGATTATTTTTTATATTTTTATTTAATATTTTTAGTACAATTATCTAGATTTAGAATTTACCGGTTTGATTAATCCATATTCGCAATGAGCAATCCCATAAATTGAACAAAGTGCTTTTTCTCAAGTATTTAAAAATATTGCATTACTAAAAGTTGAACCCAATACCTCTGGTAAAAGAATAAGAAAAATGTGTCATCTAATATCATCTCTTAAGAATTAATTCTTTTAAATATGTAAGATTGTTACATATGAACAAAATTGGCTTGTATGATAATAACTATGTGTAATTTATGGGATTGTTACACATTTAATAATATGTGTAATTTATTTAATTTTAATAATAACTATGAACAAAAAAAAAAAGGCTTGTATTTTTTATTCACATTTTTTTTACCTAAACCCAACCTAATTTGTCATGACCATTTTATGATCAACCCATTTCACATGCCAAATAACCAAATCTAGCTCTTTTTGTGACCCTTTCGGTCATTTTATATTTTTTATAAATTTTAATTCCTTATATAACATAAATATATAAAATTTAACTCCTTATATAACATAAATATATAAATTTTAACCCCACATATAACATATTGATAGAGTTGGGATACACCCATGACTTTATAATGGATTGAGTTCCAATTCAGATTGAAATGAGTAATTCAATCTGAATAAAATTTCCAAATCTTATCTCATAAAGGAATCTGAGTTAAACTAGGGATAAATCTCTAGCCTTAATGATCTCTATAAATAGATGAGAGATCTCATTATTTGGTAACGAGAAAACGTATACACCGCAAGACTGCTCGTTCCCACTCACAAGTTTTCTATCTTAATCTTTCAAGGGCTTTTAGATTGTGATCTAGTTGCTCTTATCCCGAGTGGGTAAAAGCCGGACCGGTGACCAAATAAAAGGGGATCCTTGTATCGCTTCCGCAACGAGATTTACGCCCTACAAGAGGTAGGTATCAATTCTGTTGTTACCTCCATTTATTATATTATTTCCCTTCATTGGTATCAGAGCAAGGTTTTTTTGCGTCCTGGCATGTGGCTTAAAAGTAATCTAAAATTTTATGAGTAAAATTGGTAGATCTAGGAAGCATGAAACGCAACAAAAATTTATTTTTTGTGTGAAAAATATATATACGTGTATATTTCAGTTCAATTTCATGTATGTGTACACCGTAACCCGAAGGAACGAATTTGAATATTCAAAACGCTAAACTAGAAATTGGGATTTTTTTTATTTTTGACCCCACTATTGGATTCACAGACCCAGAAAAGCCCTGACCGGTTGAAATTCGGAGAGCAAAATCAGCTGGGAAGGTGGCGCGTGGCATGCACGCGCCACCATAAGTTGGGCGCGTGCGCGAGGGCGGTGGCCCACACGCACACAAACACGTGTTAATAACGTGACGTGTTATTAACATGTAGCCCAATAGAAGAGAGCCACATGGCAGACAGTGGTCATGCCACGTGGATCTGACGTGTCACAGGTGCCATGCGGGCGCCACGTGGCCCAATCAGGGGTCGACACGTGGAAGACCGAGGTCAGCCATGTGTCGGTGATGACGTGTTACATTTGACATGTGTACCAATGAGACATCGCCATGTGGATAATACGTGTCATGCCATGTGGCCATGACATGTACTGGCGTGCCACGTGAGCACCAGGTGGCCTAATAGAAGTTCGACATGTGGCACACTGTGGTTGTGACACGTGTCTAGTTAAGTGGGAGGGCACATGTGTGGCGTGTGAGCGTGTCTTCCTCCCCTCGTCGGCGCATGTGGGCGCGTGCGACGGTTTTCGACCTCTAAATCAGCTCCATTTTTTCTCAAATGTGTTTTTCAAAATATTTTTGATTTATTGGTCAATTTTTTAAAATTTTTGGATGACCATAAAATATATTTGTTTATTTTTTTTTAAATAAATATTTTAATAATTATGGAAAATGTGTTTTCTATTTTTTAAAAATATTTTGAAAAATTTTTTATGTGTTATTTATCCTTATTTATTGATTGAAATGTGTTTCAATCATATGTATTTATACATGAGTGTATTAACTATTTAAATTTCTGTAATGTGTTTCAGAAATGTTGATAAGGACACCTATGATTTCTAAGACCCCGCATGGGATTGCTTAAAGAAATACAAAAGTGCATTCAGTAAGCAACATGAGGATGCAGAGGAATATCCGAGTTGATGATATTGATGCTATAGTGCGTCATATATTGACTATGCAGGAACAAATGCAGGAGTGCATTTGGATAGGAGGTTTAAGCCTAGGAAGGGATGATAGAGACCAAATCAAAGCAATGATTAACTCTTTTGAATATCATCGAAAATTTAGGGAGCTATTGGAAACTACTTGGTACATAGGAGATAAAGTTTATAGAAAATCTATAATTCAATTTTTGGCTAGAGTTACCAAAAGAAAAGTGTTGAGGAGTAACATTCCATCTGTGATGAAATTAAGAAGTAGACGTAGAGGGCATCGTCTATGGATTCATCAGCGAACTTATGAGTTGTCTGATGAATTAATAAAGTTGGTCAAAGAATCAGTCCCAGTGTCAGTGAAGATTTTGAGAAGATCTAGTTTTCTAGAGTAGTTGACATGAGTGTCGATTATAGTTAGCGTTTGTTATTATAGGATTTATGTTTCCTATTATTATATTTGATATGAGTATCTTATTTGAGGATTATTGGATTTATTTATTGGTTGAATGAATGAGTTTATTTCTTATGGCATTTAATTATTTTTTTAATAAATGTATTTATTATAAAATGTTAATTGTCTTGTAATATTTTATGAGTAAAATGTTTGCATGTTTATTAAGTAGAGACTTAATAAAATAAAAATCAATAAAGTTTGCCTCATAAGTTTAAGAACTTAATAATCCAATAATTTAGATTTACTATATTATTATTTCAAGTGTATAGTAAATTGCATATATTGCCTAATCTCCTATAATAACGTGCAACTTTGTTCCATTTGAATCAGAGGATACAAATGGCTTCCGCTTCCAAATCAATTATCGCTGAATTAAACAAAGACTTAAAATTGAATGGCGATAATTATGAAATCTGGAGTATGAAGATCCAGTATGTGCTTGAGGAGCAAGAGGCTCTTAAAACCTCAAGTTCAGTTATGGCTAAACCTGAGGATGGCAATACGGCCCAGCATAGGCGGGACCGAGATGTCTATTTACCATGGAAGAAAAAGAATTCCACTGCTCGTATCATCCTACTAAGTGCTATGGAGGATGATATAACTAAGCAATTCCGCAAGTATCAGAATGCAATCGATCTATGGATCGCTTTACGGGAGAAGTTTGGAGGAGTGACTCTGACTAAACTCCGATTTTTAACAATCAAATTTGATACTTATCAGAAAAATCCTGATCATTCAATGCGAAAATATCTCAGAGAGATGGAAAATATGATGAGTGAGCTTAGTGAATATGGTCATAAGTTAACCGACGAGCAGTAGGTCCAAACTGTTATCCATTCCTTACCCAAGAGTTGGGAGAATATGAAAATGCAACAGACTCATATGGACAGTGTAAAGATATTTGAGGATGTCGCTCATCACTTGGAGCTTGAAGAGGACAGACTGTCATCGATTAAGGTCAATGCCGAAGTGCATGTGGCACAGTCCCGTTCTGGTGGAATGAGTTCAAACCAGAACAAAAGAAAAAGCTTCAAAGGTCGGGATAAGGAACCTGCCAAGAAGAATAAAAGGCAGAAGAAGGAACAGAATTCTAAGAGGTCCAAAGGCAAGAAAAAGATAAACATCTCAAAAGTGAAATGTTTTAACTGGCAACAGAAAGGATACTATGCAAGAGACTGTACTGTTCCCAATCAGGTACACTATTCTAACTCAAGAGTGAGTGAAATTTGTGTATCTAGTTCTGTATTATTAACTGAATTTCATCATTTGTGGGTTGTTGATTCAGGGGCAACGGACCATGTAGTAAAGGATCGAGATGCCTTTCTAGAATTCCGGTGAATACCGAATGGAGCAAAATATATATATGTAGGAAACGATGCTAGAGTGCCGGTTCTAGGATTGGTGCGTGTAGATTAGTCTTACGTAAAGGCCGAACCCTACTCCTACATGATGTGCTTTATGCTTCAGATATTCGTAGGAACTTAGTTTCTATTCTTGTGTTATTAAAACTTGGTTTTGATTTACACTTTAAAGATGACAGTATGCGCTTATGTTTGGATGATGTTTATTATGGTTCTAGTTTTATTTCGAACAATTTTATTGTTTTGGATATTGATCCTAACTTTATGAATAAGAATAGTTTTTCTTTAATTTCTTCCACTTCACTTAATAATGAGAATCATGTGAAATTATGGCATGCTAGATTAAACCATATTGGGCAAGATCGAATGAGTCAGTTAGCCAAAGCTGGTTTACTAGGTGATTTGAATGAGGTTGAATTACCTACTTGTGAGCATTGTCTAAAAGGAAAACTAGTTTGAAAACCGTTTGAAAAAGGAACTAGAGCTGAATTTCCATTGCAATTAATTCATTCTGACATTTGTGGTCCAATGAATGTGAGGGCAAGGCATAGGGCGTACTCCTTCATCACATTTATAGATGACTATACAAGGTAGGGTCATGTCTACTTGATTTCTCACAAGTCAGAAGCATTGAGTTGCTTCAAAACTTTTATGAACTTAATTGAGAATCAATTAGATAAAAAGATCAAAGCTTTAAGAACTGACCGAGGTCGAAAATATCTTTCAGATAAATTTAAGGATTTATGTGATGAAAAAGGGATTGATCATCAGTTGTCCATTCCAAGAACTCCACAACAAAACAGTGTTGCGGAAAGGAGAAATAGGACTCTCCTTGATACGGTTAGATCTATGATGGCAGAGGTAAATTTACCTATCTCATATTGGTGAGATGCTTTATTGACTGCCACATATGTTCACAACCGAGTGCCCTCAAAATCTGTCACATCCACACCTTATGAGTTATGGACTGGTTGACAACCTGACCCAAGCCATTTACGACCTTGGGATTGTGCTGCTTACGTCCATGATATCTTAAGCAAGTTTGGTAAATTGGGACCAAGAGGTAAAAAGAGTATCTTTGTGAGATATTCTGAAGTATCAAAAGGATACATATTCATGGGTGAGCAAGAGAATGGTTCAGTGATTGAATTTGAATTACGAGATGTCATATTTTTGGAAAATGAGTTTTCAAAGTTGGGCAAAGTGAATCAAGATTTCACTTTCTATGAAACTCAGGAAGATGAAACATCAGGATCACTCATCCGAGTGGGAGGGAGATAGAGGAAGAAGGTCAAGACTTCTTCCTACACATGATCCAGATGTTCGAGCCCCTGATTTTAGTGGGAGTATTTCCGACTCTAGTGGGAGTATGGAACATGGTCCCAGTGGAAGCATTCTGAATTACGATGAATATATGAGACATGTTTATTAAAATTCGGAACTGCGTAAGTCTAAAAGGATAAGTGTTCCTCGCTGACGATTTGAGATCGAAGGTTTGGTTACCCCGCAAGACGAGGAAGAGCCTAAAAACATTAAAGAGGCCTTTTCATGCTCAGCTAAAGAAAAATAGATTAACACAATGGAAGAAGAAATGGCATCCATGATTGGGAACTGGTTGATTTACTGAAGGACACAAACCGATTGGGAATAAATGGATTCTCAAGGTGAAGCAAAAAGCTAATGGGAGTATCGAAAGATATAAAGCTCGGCTAGTCGCTAAGGGGTTTACACAACAGGAAGGGATTGACTATGAGGAGACTTTCTCCCTTATTGTGAGATTTATGTCTATAAGGTTAATTCTTGCCATAGTGGCGAGTTTAGACCTAGAGTTATATCAAATGGATGTGAAGACTGTTTTTCTCAATGGAGAACTAAATGAAGAAATCTACATGGATCAACCTGTAGGTTTCATCGAAAAAGGCAGTGAACGTAAGGTTTGCCGATTGAAAAGATCAATCTATGGCCTTAAACAGTCTTCAAGACAATGGTATTTGAGATTTCATGATACAATCATGTCGAATGGGCTCAACATGATTGATGAAGACCATTGTGTGTATAACAAAAGCTCTAAAAATAATTTTATCATTTTAACATTGTATGTAGACGACATACTAATAGCTAGAAATGACAAAGACTACATAAATCAAATCAAAGATTGGTTATCGTCCAACTTTGAAATGAAAGATATGGGTAATGCAGACTACATTCTTGGAGATAAGATTTCAAGAGATCGTTCAAGAAGGTTGTTATCTCTTTCTTAGGAGACATATATCAACAAAGTCCTTAAATGATTCAATATGCAAAATTGCAAACCCATAGCTAGCCGCATTGCCAAGAATCAGTTTCTTAACAAAGAGATGTGTCCAAAGACGCTAGAAGAAGTGGAACGTATGAGAAACGTTCCATATGCCAGTGCCGTGGGTAGTCTTATGTATGCTATAATGTGTACAAGACCTGATATTTGCAATGCAGTGGGCATAGCAAGTATATATCAATCTAACCCAGGCGAAGCACATTGGAAAGCAGTTAAGAGGATACTTAGATACCTCAAAAGTACAGCAGATTATTCTCTCTGTTATCAAGGCAAGGATCTGCAATTGAGAGGATATACTGATGCTGATTGGACTGGAGATGTGGATGAGAGGAAATCCACTTCAGGTTTCATATTCTTGCTTGGCAAGGGTGCCATCGCATTGAGTAGCAAGAAACAAACCTGTGTAGCTGTAGACACCGGGTCCCGAACCCCAGGCATAAAATGAAAACGGTGATTTTGGATCCTTGATAATTCCCTCCAAAAAAAATATATATATATATATAATAAATATATAAATATGTGTATGTGTAAAATTAATTAGTTAATGTTATTAGTTAATTAATTAGTCAATATTATTGTATTAATTAAAATGCATGTAAAATTAAAGACTAATTAGTTAATTAATTAGTTAAAATGTAGAATGTTTAATTAATTAGATAAATTATATATTAAGTAGATTAATGAATTAATGTGTTAATATGTAATGTTTAATTATATTATGTGTTAGTTTAATTAATATGTATGTATGTGTGTTATTAGAATTAAATTAATTAAAGTATGAAATGAAAAAGGAAAAAGGAGGGAATTATGGAGGAAATTATTCTTGTGCCCTTAGCCCTAATTAAGGGTGTATAAAAAGAAAAGAATGAGGAAATTAGAGGGGGGCTCAGCAGATCAAAGAGAGAAGAGCAAGAAAAGAAAAGAAAAAAAGAAAGAGAAGAGAGAAAGAAAAAGAAAAGGAAAGAAAGAGAGGAGAGGAGCAGACCAGGAAACCCACGACGCTGGAAAAGGGAAAGGAAAGGGAGAAGGAGGCGAGGCCTCCGCTGGCCAGCCACGGCGCCGAACCGCCGCACGCGCCACGCCGGAGGGAAGAGGAGACCCAGACGCACCGAACGGCAACCTCCGATCAGCCATCGGTGCCGGCGTGGCGGAGATCGGCGAGAGAAGAGAGGACGATGCCGACGCGACTTCCGACCGAATCCGGCGACCTTCCGGCGCGTGACCACCGGCGTTCGACTCCCGGCACTCCGATCTACCGTCCGGTGTTGGCGGTGTCTCCAACGGCCGCTCCGGCGACCTAAATCCGGTAAGCCTATTTTATATTAATTTATTTTAATATATTATTAATTAATATTAATTAATATTATTATTTAATTTCTGTTATTATTATTATTATTATTATTATCATTATAATATTATTATTATATTTATTCATTATTCTGATTTATTATTAATATTATTATTATTATTGTTATTATTTATTATTGTTATTATTTATATTTATTTAATATTATTATGTTAATATTATTATTATTATTATCATTGATATTATTATTATTATTGTCTAATTTGTGTTAATTTTATGTTGATGTTATTATTTAATTGATTTGTGATTATTTAATTTTATGTATTATTATCATTATTGATTATTGTTAGAATTTAGTTATTTATTTATGTATTCATTTATTTATTTATTTAGAAATATGTAATTATTATTGTATGTATTTGTGGTTTGTAATAATAAATGATTTTTCGACCGTGTTTAAAAGAACCACCACACAAATATTTTCTACTAAATAGAATGTTTGCTAAATAAAATTTGGACCAATGTCCTATTTTTACCCAATAAAATTATCACATAAAAATGGTTTTCCATAATAAACCCATGCGGGGACCAAAGTCCTCAAAATAAATGAATAACCCGTTTTATGCATGTATAGTACATTTATAAATGGGAGTTGTATTCCGCTCCTAGTATTATTGTAAATTTATTTTACGCTTTAATGCTATTTTATTTTATGCTCTTGAATGAATAAATTGTGCTTTAACCAAACTTGCATTGTGTGGAGAGAGAGCGAACTAATAAATTCAAAACTCAATTGTAAACTTAATCAAGGTACGAATAAATGAGAAGTCCCAAACCCTGCTCTGGTCTTTGGGCTCAAGAGGCTAGAGGTTATCCTCCAAGACACCTCTTGTGTCACGAGACTTAGACGTTAATCCTAGGCCTCATGGCCCAATATGGATAAAATGCGCAAGTCTTAGGCTCTCAGAGGCGAGAGAAACTTTCCCAATGTTCTATTGGGTGGCGACTCCATGAAACCTCTTTGTTGCCCAACATAGACGCACTTGCGATTTATCGCAAGCTGTTGACGGACCCGCAATTGCCCCGATCGCCCACGTGCGGGCGGTCCGAACGGGCGGCCGCGGGGACCCGGCGTGCGTCACAGTGGCGACTCCGCTGGGGACGTACTTGAGATTTCGATTCGAAAGTACCTTGATTAAAATTTACAATTGAGCTTTAGTTTATAAAATTTGCTTTCTCTCAAAATTGCATTGCATATCATTAGAGCTTTAGAATATGTTAGTTTGGTCCCTTTATCAGCCCCGGTGCATTCCCGAAGCACGACCCCATTTTCACTCAATTTGGGGAAGTGTTAAGGATAATCACCAGCCCAAGCCACGTACCTCAATGGTATATCAAATGGTGACCCGATCGGTCGTTATGCTCGTGATGAGCTAGACCCGTCGGCAGGGATCATGCTTGGGTAGCCTCAAAGTAACACCACCTTTTGACCAAAGCTCATATAATGGCAATAGAAATCTCCACTAGGTGACATGTACCATAATATCGTGCTTGCTATTTGGGCCGTCATATACTGAACAAAATCAATTGAATCAGATGATTTTCATCAAAGGCTTTCATGCCCCGATGGGCTTATCTTGATTTAATCGAATTGTTTAAATATATAATGGCCAAACATCCACTCGCATGTGCTTTAAAATAAGAGTTGTTAAGCTGCCGGTTTTTTACCGTGCACTATACGCGTTCATTGGGTTCCCTGTTAACCCTTGGATAAAGCACACCTAGGAAAGAGACCGCACGACCCCGTGTGTGGTAGAAATAAGGTTGGAAGGATCTATTTGCTTGCATGTGGCTATGGATGCTGCATAACATGCACATACATCACACGTCATTCATGTAAAAAAAAACAGAAAAAAAAGAAAAAAAAAATCAAAAATAATAATAAAAAAAAGAGAAAACGCATTTCATTTTATGTATATATCCTTTTGCCTACATATTATTTTTCATGTGCATATACCATCATGTATATAACTTTTTCATGCATTGCATCGCATAATTACAATTTATTGATTTTTTTACTCACCAAGGACCATCTGCACAATTCACGATCATGCATTGTATATTGTCATACACGCATCATTCTAATAATTTAAATTTTTAGCCATCATAAATTCATCCAAGTGGATTAGAGGCCCTGACGATTGATTAGTAAGAAAGGACTCGCCCTTTGGGATTGTTCGAATTAGTGCTTGATTGGGATTCTGAGCCACTCTCAACATCTAGTACCTCATCCTCATGATTCACGAGCACCTACTATCCCACAACCACTTGTTGATCCACAACAACCAATAGCCCATGCTGGGGGCAAGCCGAACGACTTCTTGATCCACGACAACAAATAGCCCATGCTGGGGGCAAGCCGAACCACCTGCTGGTGGAGAGGCTCTTTTTATTGGCAATGCTACTGTCAACCTGTCAATGAGCATGGAGCTGCGACACTTATTGAGCCAAGAAGGGAAAAGATTCCTAATCCCAATGATGATTTATGATGGAGTAAGAAGATGAGATTGAGGACATAGCAGCCCACCAACGCTGGTCTGTTAACGGATCAATGCTAAATTCTGAGGGATCAAATTCAAGATCTCATCGACAACAAAGAAATTGTTGACCTAGAGAAGAGGGGGAAATAAAAATCGATGGCAGATGAAAGACATTGGTTGCAGTGAAACTTGTTTCCATGTTGGTTGTGGTCACCGTTTCCTCTTGCTCCATTAAAATGCTGCATTGTGATGTTACAAAGTCTAGGACATGTTGGTCTTCAAATACCTGCAAAGCATTTTTATTTATTTTTTAAAAAAATTACATAAAATTAAAATTTTATGTTTACAAACACGAAGATCATATTCATACTTGCTTAGCAACAAATAGCTCTATTAATGCTTCTGGCACTGGTATTAAAACCCTAGTCCCAACTGTGCCCTGACAAGGAAATTAAGATATAATAAAACTTAATTATGAGAATAATGCATGGGAAAAAATTAAAGAAAAAAAAATAATGAATTTACTTACATCAAGAACACTTGAATCCGGGCTACTAGAAAAATTTAACCATTTAGTTTGGTTTGACAACAAGGTCTGTGCATGTATCCTTTTCATGAATTCAAGCTAATTAGTACTTATAAATAATTCATTCAATGTGCATTTATGTAAATTAATTAAAATAACTGTTTAATTTTTTATTCCACCAAGTCATAATTATTACTTATTTGATTTTCTTTTTCAACAACAAAGTTATTCTTTCATTAACTTTCTTTCTTTCATTATATTAAATACTCTATTAAAATTAACTTTTTTTTTTCTCATCCGGTACGGAGACACTTTTAAATTTATATTATATTCAAATTAATTTTCGTTCGAGTCGGAAAATTTTTTTACTAGAAATAAAATTTTGATCTCAAGTTTTAAATAGCCGCATATACAAAAATCGAATTTATAACCCTGCTTAAATTATGAGAGTCTCTTACCAATATACCTATACCCGAGATTTCCATTAAAATTAACATTAGTCATAATTGTATAATGAATATTATTTTCACACCTTCTTTTTCAACCACTTTTTTCATTAACGTACATAGGAATGTATTCTTAATTCAATGGCTTAGATATGTTGTCCACTTAACTTGTTGGCGCATAGGATTACTGCTAGTAAGTTATAAATGTAACTCCTTAATAAATTTTTATATTAATATAATTTTTCAATTATATTAAGGGACAATTATCTGAAGCCTTTTCTACATAGAAATGTCTTCTTAGAATTATCCATTAATTAATTAGACATCTCTGGAAAAAGAAAGTGACATGACGAGCCAAAAAATTGACCTTAGGCCAACAACATGAATATGAGATGGGTAGCTTAGCTTATAGGTAGTGCTTCCAATATTATTAATATTATTATTATTATTGTTATTATTTATTATTGTTATTATTTATATTTATTTAATATTATTATGTTAATATTATTATTATTATTATCATTGATATTATTATTATTATTGTCTAATTTGTGTTAATTTTATGTTGATGTTATTATTTAATTGATTTGTGATTATTTAATTTTATGTATTATTATCATTATTGATTATTGTTAGAATTTAGTTATTTATTTATGTATTCATTTATTTATTTATTTAGAAATATGTAATTATTATTGTATGTATTTGTGGTTTGTAATAATAAATGATTTTTCGACCGTGTTTAAAAGAACCACCACACAAATATTTTCTACTAAATAGAATGTTTGCTAAATAAAATTTGGACCAATGTCCTATTTTTACCCAATAAAATTATCACATAAAAATGGTTTTCCATAATAAACCCATGCGGGGACCAAAGTCCTCAAAATAAATGAATAACCCGTTTTATGCATGTATAGTACATTTATAAATGGGAGTTGTATTCCGCTCCTAGTATTATTGTAAATTTATTTTACGCTTTAATGCTATTTTATTTTATGCTCTTGAATGAATAAATTGTGCTTTAACCAAACTTGCATTGTGTGGAGAGAGAGCGAACTAATAAATTCAAAACTCAATTGTAAACTTAATCAAGGTACGAATAAATGAGAAGTCCCAAACCCTGCTCTGGTCTTTGGGCTCAAGAGGCTAGAGGTTATCCTCCAAGACACCTCTTGTGTCACGAGACTTAGACGTTAATCCTAGGCCTCATGGCCCAATATGGATAAAATGCGCAAGTCTTAGGCTCTCAGAGGCGAGAGAAACTTTCCCAATGTTCTATTGGGTGGCGACTCCATGAAACCTCTTTGTTGCCCAACATAGACGCACTTGCGATTTATCGCAAGCTGTTGACGGACCCGCAATTGCCCCGATCGCCCACGTGCGGGCGGTCCGAACGGGCGGCCGCGGGGACCCGGCGTGCGTCACAGTGGCGACTCCGCTGGGGACGTACTTGAGATTTCGATTCGAAAGTACCTTGATTAAAATTTACAATTGAGCTTTAGTTTATAAAATTTGCTTTCTCTCAAAATTGCATTGCATATCATTAGAGCTTTAGAATATGTTAGTTTGGTCCCTTTATCAGCCCCGGTGCATTCCCGAAGCACGACCCCATTTTCACTCAATTTGGGGAAGTGTTAAGGATAATCACCAGCCCAAGCCACGTACCTCAATGGTATATCAAATGGTGACCCGATCGGTCGTTATGCTCGTGATGAGCTAGACCCGTCGGCAGGGATCATGCTTGGGTAGCCTCAAAGTAACACCACCTTTTGACCAAAGCTCATATAATGGCAATAGAAATCTCCACTAGGTGACATGTACCATAATATCGTGCTTGCTATTTGGGCCGTCATATACTGAACAAAATCAATTGAATCAGATGATTTTCATCAAAGGCTTTCATGCCCCGATGGGCTTATCTTGATTTAATCGAATTGTTTAAATATATAATGGCCAAACATCCACTCGCATGTGCTTTAAAATAAGAGTTGTTAAGCTGCCGGTTTTTTACCGTGCACTATACGCGTTCATTGGGTTCCCTGTTAACCCTTGGATAAAGCACACCTAGGAAAGAGACCGCACGACCCCGTGTGTGGTAGAAATAAGGTTGGAAGGATCTATTTGCTTGCATGTGGCTATGGATGCTGCATAACATGCACATACATCACACGTCATTCATGTAAAAAAAAACAGAAAAAAAAGAAAAAAAAAATCAAAAATAATAATAAAAAAAAGAGAAAACGCATTTCATTTTATGTATATATCCTTTTGCCTACATATTATTTTTCATGTGCATATACCATCATGTATATAACTTTTTCATGCATTGCATCGCATAATTACAATTTATTGATTTTTTTACTCACCAAGGACCATCTGCACAATTCACGATCATGCATTGTATATTGTCATACACGCATCATTCTAATAATTTAAATTTTTAGCCATCATAAATTCATCCAAGTGGATTAGAGGCCCTGACGATTGATTAGTAAGAAAGGACTCGCCCTTTGGGATTGTTCGAATTAGTGCTTGATTGGGATTCTGAGCCACTCTCAACATCTAGTACCTCATCCTCATGATTCACGAGCACCTACTATCCCACAACCACTTGTTGATCCACAACAACCAATAGCCCATGCTGGGGGCAAGCCGAACGACTTCTTGATCCACGACAACAAATAGCCCATGCTGGGGGCAAGCCGAACCACCTGCTGGTGGAGAGGCTCTTTTTATTGGCAATGCTACTGTCAACCTGTCAATGAGCATGGAGCTGCGACACTTATTGAGCCAAGAAGGGAAAAGATTCCTAATCCCAATGATGATTTATGATGGAGTAAGAAGATGAGATTGAGGACATAGCAGCCCACCAACGCTGGTCTGTTAACGGATCAATGCTAAATTCTGAGGGATCAAATTCAAGATCTCATCGACAACAAAGAAATTGTTGACCTAGAGAAGAGGGGGAAATAAAAATCGATGGCAGATGAAAGACATTGGTTGCAGTGCCTGCTTTGCTACAAGATGTTTTTATATTTGGGCTTTTCAAATAATGGCAAATGCAATATTGGTCATTTCAATTATATTGTTGCGTACTTGTATATTATTTCTAATGATTTCATTTCTTATGATCATGATACATTCATTCATTTTGACATTAATTCAATCAATACTACTGCATTTAATCTTGGAACTTTGGAAAATCCAAAGAAAATTTTGATAGCATCTGATATAACTCCTGAAGAGAGAGAGAGTCAGAGAGAAAAGAAAAATGAGAAAGAAAAACTAGTTGCAATTAGGAGATTGGATGAAAACTCACTAAGAGCACTAGAACCTTTCTGATTACCCGTCGAAGCGATCTCTGGATAAGACAGAACCTGGAAAATGATTTAGGCATCATTCTTTGTATAGCTCTCTAAATGACTATTTCCTACCCTTGTTCTGCAATCGCTTGCTAGCCCATTGAGCCTTTATGCAGGTATGCTGAATGCGTACCAATTTTGTTGTTACACACATTAAAACTATCCCCTCGCCTAAAATGATTTTGGCTTCCCCTTAGAAGAGTGGCCGCTCTAAAACTGATGGATGTACATTTGAACAATTCTTTGGACTATTAAAAAAAAAAATTGCCTTGATAACAGCAAGTTCAGACTTTGAAAAGAGGGTTTAGTCATGCATGAAAGGCATGAGCTCAAAAAAAAAAAAGAGAAGCGAAAGCAAGAAAAAGAAAAAGAAAAGAAAAGCGAAAAACCAAAAAGAAAAAAAATGAAAGCAAAAAAAAAAAAAATAGAAAAAAAAGCAAAGAAAACGAAAAGAAAAAAAAGAAGAATAAAAAAGAGAGCTCAAAATGGTGACCAATTGACTAGTTTCAATGATTGACCTTCTGATCTCAAGGAGCTAGAATGTTATCGAGTCCAAATTCAAGAATACTTTTGAGCCAAGAACGGTTCATCCATCAGTCGAGAAAATATCACGGCCATTTTTCTCTAGCGACCTGATCTTTCTTTGACAGCCATCTACCAAAGCCTGACATTACAACCAAAGTAAGACCTTTTGATTCTGGGTTCAGTCTTATCCAATTAGCGGAGATGACCTTTTAATAAGGTTTGGTACGTAAGAAGAGGCCTATGGTGTTTCTTGAGCTTCAAGCGTGAAGCCATGAGTGCATTCATGCATTCGAGTTAAGTCTCGTCTCCGATGTTGCTTCTAGAATTTGCATTCAAAAAATTAAATGACAGTAGAGAGAAAATATTCAATCATGAGAATCAAAAAGAGAGCAGATTGATAACAGGAGTTTGATGCTTTCAAGATCCATCCCGAGATTGGATGAGGTTTTGTATCTTGAGATTAATGCCAAATAATGATCATATATTATGAAATCAAATTGAAATATGTGCATTTATGCAATGGTATTGATGTAACCAGAATAGTTCATCTGATATACAAAAAAAAAAGAGAAAAAAAAAAGAAAAAAAGAAAAAGAAAAAGAAAAAAGAAAAAATGGCCGTTAGAGATGAAAACTATAATTGGCGCTCTAAGCAAAAGTTAGGCCAAAGGACAGGGTGAAAACCTGGAGACAGACAGTCTGTCCTTAAAAAAAAAAAAAAAAAAAAACCGCTGGATTGGGTTGGGTCTATTCCAGGCAAAAATAAGGCACAGGGTCATGTGAAAATCCGAAAGGACGCATATCCCGCCAAGAAAAGCTAGTGTGAAAATCCACAAGGGACACACTACCTTAAAATAATGACTACAGGTTTCAGACGAGAACCTCGCGATCCCCAAAAAGCATGAAATTCAAAGGCAATTCTAGAAGGCACTGATCTTACTGCAAATTGCAATCAAATCGGCTGTCGCCTCCAAATCCACTTAGATGAATTTTTATACTGCATTGCTGCATTCACATGCATCTCACGTGCATGCTCACAATTTTTATATCTGCCTTTCTAAGTCTTGCAGAAAAAGGGACTCGATGCGGACACCGGCAGAAACTGAGTGACGACATCATTCCAAACATCAATCCAAATATCAATTGACACAATCAACCCAAGACCTCTCAGGGGGCAGATCTCAACCCAAGACCTCTCAGGGGGCAACCGCTTCTCAAAGGGCTCATAGACAGCACCACTTAATCATCGAAGGGTTAGCACGATGGCGGCACTACCACTCCGAGGAGGGTTAGCACGAACACGGCACTACCACTTCACCAAACGGAGGGTTAGCACGATGGCGGCACTACCACTCCGAGGAGGGTTAGTACGACCACGACACTACCACTTCACCAAACGGAGGGTTAGCACGATGGCGGCACTACCACTCCGAGGAGGGTTAGCACGACCACGGCACTACCACTTCACCAAACGGAGGGTTAGCACGATGGCGGCACTACCACTCCGAGGAGGGTTAGCACGACCACGGCACTACCACTTCACCAAACGGAGGGTTAGCACGATGGCGGCACTACCACTCCGAGGAGGGTTAGCACGACCACGACACTACCACTTCACCAAACGGAGGGTTAGCACGATGGCGGCACTACCACTCCGAGGAGGGTTAGCACGACCACGGTGTGACGCGCGCCGAACCCGAGCAAGGGCCCTCGCTTTGAATCCGCTTTAGGATTCGAGGTATGAAGGTTCGCGTCTTTTGATCATGGGCGCCATGAGACATCATCGGTGTATCCCTCCCAATAGAACATTGGGGAGAATAACCTAGCCTATTGACGCCTAAAGGCACCTTTGAGGTATTTGGAGTCGCCACCCAATTTGCAAGAAATTGGGAAAAGGTTTCTCACCTCTAACGGTCTAAACCAGAGATATGGTGTCCGGAACTTCCCTCTTATTTACGCTTTGATTAATTATAAATGGGTTTTTAAATTCTTAAAATTATACCTCTCATCTTACACGAGCGATGCTTTAAAAGTAGAAGCGCATTTTCAAGCACATAAAGGAAGTAAATAAAAGCGATAAAGCAATAGGTAGAGAAAGCGGTAAATGAAAGCGGTAAACACGCAAGCACGCAATTACAATAGAAATAGGGGCAGAAATACAACCCCAATAAAGGAAGGTTGAAGATGTAAGTGGGACAGAATACAATCCCCAAAAGATAAATAAAGTTGCCCCAAAAATTAATTACAAGGGCCCAAAGGAAAATAATGCACCTAAATTTAAACACTCACACAAGAAAATAAAAAGACATGCATAAATCGGGACATTATTTTAGGAACATCGGTTCCTTCGCACTTGTTCAAAAATTAGGAACATTGGTTCCTTCGTATTAAATTGAAGAAGGTTCGAAGAGTCATTTTTTATTGTTTGAATTGGAAAACCGGGATGAGTGATCCCATTTTATTGAAAATTGACTCTTCGTTTTAATTATGATGATTTTATTATTGGGCTAAAATAAGGGACGTTGGTCCCGATTTTATTAGTGAAAATTATAATTTAATTATAGAAATATTTTTGTGATTTTTTATCGCACGCGTGCATAAATAAAATAATTATTTACAAATAAACACAACAAAAAGATAGAGAATTAGAGAGATCTCACCGAACCGATGTGACCCTCCACGCGTCGCGACCCATCCGGGGAGTCGCGGGGCGCTCACATAGCCCGACCCAAAATTAAATCTCAGACAGAAAAAATAGTATCAAAAATATTAGTAAATGTCCCAAGTAAATTAATCCAATAAATGCAAGATATGATGATAACCACAATAATGGCGATGACAATAATAATAAAAATGATACGAAATGTTAAATAATAATAACAACAACAATAATGCTAACTAGTCAAATAGTTGGTAATAATAGCACTAACAATACTAAAACAGAATAATACTAGTAAATGAATAAATAACAATGATAGTAAAATAGAGAATTAAATAATAATAATAATAATAATAATAATGATAATAATAATAATAATAATAACAATAATAATAATAACACAATGAGTATGGCAGTGGCTCAAATAACCTTAATAATAATAAGAATAATAATAATAATAATAATAATAATGATAATAATGCAAGGCTTACTAAAAGAAGGATGACAACAATATATGAAAATAGGGAAACGACACAACTTAACAATATTTACATTAACCAACTAATAATAATGGAGGATGAGCATAAAAAAAAACTAAAGCATTGCAACTAAATAATGCATTAATAGTGCTATTTACACATTAAATTACTAGAAACGAGTAATAAGAATAATAATAGCAAAAATGATGTTGACAAATGAGGGGAAAATCCCCATTTAATCCTGTCTTGGCCAAAAATGGCAAGGGACAAAAAACTTTCCTTTTTAGTTAATCTAAAATAACATAAAATGGTGAAACAATGAAAACTGAAAAAATCAGAAAATCAGACTGAAAACAGCGAAAAAAACGGACAGGCGAAACAGGTCGCGCGGAGGAGCCAAGGGCGCGCGGCAGCCTGCCTCGCGCAGGCAGGTCGCGCGAGGCCCCTGCCTCGCGCGCAGGGGGGGCGCGCGAGGCAGCAGGCATCGCGCGCAGGGGGTCGCGTGAGGCAGCCTGCCTCGCGCGCAGGGGGGTCGCGTGAGGCGCCCGCCCCTGCGCGCAGGGGGGGTGTCGCGCGGAGCGCCCCGCCTCGCGCGCAGGGGGGTCGCGCGAGGCGCCCGCCCCTGCGCGCAGGGGGGGGCGCGCGGAGCGCCCCGCCTCGCGCGCAGGGGGGTCGCGCGAGGCGCCCGCCCCTGCGCGCAGGGGGGGTCGCGCGGAGCGCCCCGCCTCGCGCGCAGGGGGGTCGCGCGAGGCGCCCGCCCCTGCGCGCAGGGGGGTCGCGCGAGGCGCCCGCCCCTGCGCGCAGGGGGGGCGCGCGAGGCGCCAGCCTCGCGCGCAGGCGCCCCTGCGCGCTGGGGCAGCCTGCCGCGCAGGCGGCCCTGCGCTGCCGCAGTGGCACTCGCGATAAAATTTTTTTTATTTTTTTATTATTATTTTTTTTTAATTTTGACACAATATTAATATTTTTTCCTATTTTAAATTTTAATCCCTAAAATATATATTTTAAAATTATTTTTCGAAAAAAAACACAATCTTGACAAGGGAACGGTCGATTCTCACTTTTCTTGCCGAAAGTCGGTCTTTTGTTTCATCATCTGGTAATTCTGATCTTGGACCGCCTCGGGACCCGGTGTCTACACACGGCACTACCACTTCACCAAACGGAGGGTTAGCACGATGACGACACTACCACTCCGAGGAGGGTTAGTACGACCACGACACTACCACTTCACCAAACGGAGGGTTAGCACGATGGCGGCACTACCACTCCGAGGAGGGTTAGTACGACCACGGTACTACCACTTCACCAAACGGAGGGTTAGCACGATGGCGGCACTACCACTCCGAGGAGGGTTAGCACGACCACGGCACTACCACTTCACCAAACGGAGGATTAGCACGATGGCGGCACTACCACTCTGAGGAGGGTTAGCACGACCACGGCACTACCACTTCAATCAACCAAAGACCTCTCAGGGGGCACACAATCAACCCAAGACCTCTCAGGGGGCAGATCTCAACCAAAGACCTCTCAGGGGGCGCCAATCAACAGAAGGGTTAGCACGACGTCGGCACACGGCCTCGGCACTACCACTTCAAATAAACAGAAGGGTTAGCACGTTGTCGGCACACGACCTCGGCACTACCACTTCAAATCAGCAGAAGGGTTGGCACGACGTCGGCACACGACCTCGGCACTACCACTTCGGAACATCTCAAGCCCTCTGAGGAGGCACGCCGTAGGTATGGAATCCCCTCTCTTTTCCTCTTTGAATTTTGGCTCACCTAGGTGTCTGTGCACTAAATTCTCCAAAATTGGGGGCAACTGTAGACACCGGGTCCCGAACCCCAGGCATAAAATGAAAACGGTGATTTTGGATCCTTGATAATTCCCTCCAAAAAAAAAATATATATATATATATAATAAATATATAAATATGTGTATGTGTAAAATTAATTAGTTAATGTTATTAGTTAATTAATTAGTCAATATTATTGTATTAATTAAAATGCATGTAAAATTAAAGACTAATTAGTTAATTAATTAGTTAAAATGTAGAATGTTTAATTAATTAGATATATTATATATTAAGTAGATTAATGAATTAATGTGTTAATATGTAATGTTTAATTATATTATGTGTTAGTTTAATTAATATGTATGTATGTGTGTTATTAGAATTAAATTAATTAAAGTATGAAATGAAAAAGGAAAAAGGAGGGAATTATGGAGGAAATTATTCTTGTGCCCTTAGCCCTAATTAAGGGTGTATAAAAAGAAAAGAATGAGGAAATTAGAGGGGGGCTCGGCAGATCAAAGAGAGAAGAGCAAGAAAAGAAAAGAAAAAAAGAAAGAGAAGAGAGAAAGAAAAAGAAAAGGAAAGAAAGAGAGGAGAGGAGCAGACCAGGAAACCCACGACGCCGGAAAAGGGAAAGGAAAGGGAGAAGGAGGCGAGGCCTCCGCCGGCCAGCCACGGCGCCGAACCGCCGCACGCGCCACGCCGGAGGGAAGAGGAGACCCAGACGCACCGAACGGCAACCTCCGATCAGCCATCGGTGCCGGCGTGGCGGAGATCGGCGAGAGAAGAGAGGACGCTGCCGACGCGACTTCCGACCGAATCCGGCGACCTTCCGGCGCGTGACCACCGGCGTTCGACTCCCGGCACTCCGATCTACCGTCCGGTGTTGGCGGTGTCTCCAACGGCCGCTCCGGCGAGTCTCCGGCGACCTAAATCCGGTAAGCCTATTTTATATTAATTTATTTTAATATATTATTAATTAATATTAATTAATATTATTATTTAATTTCTGTTATTATTATTATTATTATCATTATAATATTATTATTATATTTATTCATTATTCTGATATATTATTAATATTATTATTATTATTGTTATTATTTATTATTGTTATTATTTTTATTTATTTAATATTATTATGTTAATATTATTATTATTATTATCATTGATATTATTATTATTATTGTCTAATTTGTGTTAATTTTATGTTGATGTTATTATTTAATTGATTTGTGATTATTTAATTTTATGTATTATTATCATTATTGATTATTGTTAGAATTTAGTTATTTATTTATGTATTCATTTATTTATTTATTTAGAAATATGTAATTATTATTGTATGTATTTGTGGTTTGTAATAATAAATGATTTTTCGACCGTGTTTAAAAGAACCACCACACAAATGTTTTCTACTAAATAGAATGTTTGCTAAATAAAATTTGGACCAATGTCCTATTTTTACCCAATAAAATTATCACATAAAAATGGTTTTCCATAATAAACCCATGCCGTTTTATGCATGTATAGTACATTTATAAATGGGAGTTGTATTCCGCTCCTAGTATTATTGTAAATTTATTTTACGCTTTAATGCTATTTTATTTTATGCTCTTGAATGAATAAATTGTGCTTTAACCAAACTTGCATTGTGTGGAGAGAGAGCGAACTAATAAATTCAAAACTCAATTGTAAACTTAATCAAGGTACGAATAAATGAGAAGTCCCGAACCCTGCTCTGGTCTTTGGGCTCAAGAGGCTAGAGGTTATCCTCCAAGACACCTCTTGTGTCACGAGACTTAGACGTTAATCCTAGGCCTCATGGCCCAATATGGATAAAATGCGCAAGTCTTAGGCTCTCCGAGGCGAGAGAAACTTTCCCAATGTTTTATTGGGTGGCGACTCCATGAAACCTCTTTGTTGCCCAACATAGATGCACTTGCGATTTATCGCAAGCTGTTGACGGACCCGCAATTGCCCCGATCGCCCACGTGCGGGCGGTCCGAACGGGCGGCCGCGGGGACCTGACGCGTGTCACAGTAGCCTTATCGACAATGGAAGCTGAATTTGTAGCTTCTGCAGTTGCAGTACAAGAGGCAATTTGGCTAAAACGGTTAATGGACCATTTAAGAGTTACTACCTCAGAGGAACAAGTGACGGTTTATAGTGACAGTCAGTCGTCGATAGCTTACACGAAAGATCCGAAATTTCATAGTAGGACTAAACATATCGACATTAAGTATCATTATATAAGAGATGTAGTTGCACGGGAAGATGTGAACTTAAAGTACATATCTACGCATGAGATGATTGCAGATCCGTTCACTAAACCTGTAATGAAAGATGTGTTTGAGAGACACATTAGATTTCAGGGTTTGCGTAGAATTTGTCACACCCCAAATCGGGCCTAGTCGGATTTGACTAGCTAAGTTGGATAAGTGAAGAGCATTTAGGTAATTTTGTTCATGAGGAAATTGGATAATAAGGACTTAAGTGCAAAGTAATTAATTAATTATGTTAAGAGGGAAAAATTATAAGGTGTGCATGTGTGTATGGATGTAGGGTACTTTTGTTTTGGCATGATCTAGTGGTATTGGTGCATGGTAACTAGGATGTAAAAGTGTTTCATGGGAGGTTATATGGTGTGAGAGGAGTTTGGTGCCTTGGGTTGTTAGTCAAGATGAGATTATTAGGGACCAATAGTGGGGTGACATGTGTAAGGTTGGTGGGAGCATTGATTGGGTTTTGAAAGGAGAAGAGAGAGGGATTGAGAGAGTAGCTTCCCGTGGAAGCCAAAGGAAGTTTTGCCTTTCCTTTCCCACGCCTCTCTCTCTCTTTCCCATCTACATTTCTGCTCTCTCTTCCTTTCATGTGGGTTTTCTTCCACCTTGGTCTAGGTTTGAGCTTTGAAGGTTCTATAGGAGGTAAGTGGTTGTTTTACTTTTAGTATACTTCTTCTTCTTCTCCTTTTTCGGATTTGAGTGGGTTTTAAAGGTTATGTTCTTGGGTTAATGAGGTTTTGATTTGATTTGGTTGCAAGAATTTGAGGAGAAGGGAAGAGAAGGTTGGATTTTGAAGTGATCGGTTTGAAGCTTGGATTTCCAGGTTTGGGAGCTATGTGTGATATAATCTTGATGTATAAATGATACATGATTATGTATTGGATGATTGTGCATGAATTTTGGATGTGTTAGATTGTTCATATAATTTTTGGTGTGTAAAGTATGATGTTGGGGAAATTCTGTTTAGTTTTTGCCAGACCTTTGTGCATTGTTTTTGTCATAGGTCGAGTTATAGACCTCCAAAATGATTAATTCCAGTTCCATTTGAAAGCTAAGACATAGCTCTAAAATTATCTCTGAATGACTAGGAGCAGTTCTGGCTCTAAGACCCTTGAATAAGTTAAAATCTGAAGTGTTTCTGGTTGGGTCGGGTCACTGGAACAGTGTGGATTGTTTAGATCATATCTGGAGTTTTAGATGTCAAAATTACCTGAAATTTGTCCCATTGTAAAGTTAACATCCTAATAAAGAAATGTTAAGAAGGAATGTTTGCCTAAAAATGTCATTTAGATGTCCGTTTAGGCTGCACAAAAGTGAGTTGTGAAGCAGTCCTAAATCGTAGCTTCTGTTTTGCAAGTTTTTGGTAGGTCACGGTGGTAACCAAATTTTATTACCACCGTGAGGTACCCCAGACATACATTCTGCCAAGGATCCCTGGTATGTCACGGTGGCAACCAATCTGATTACCACCGTGACCTGCCCTGTTTGTGCAATAAAATCCTTTTTATCACGCACGTTTTAGGAATGTTTAATTATGGATTTTTAGCACGCAATACCATGTGTTTTGAGCTATAAGTATGTATGTTCTGATTATCATAGAATGTGAATTCTCTGCTTGTCGTAATTAAACTACGACCATTAACTGTGTAATTCTCCGCCTGCAAGAGTCAGTATAGTGGATAGTTAGGCATGCCTAATAGAGTCTTTGCTGCAGCTTCTGTTTCCGTTTGGACCCCGATCAGGTCCCCGTTTGGTTCCTCGCGAACTTTCTGTAATGTGGTTGGATCTTGTTTAAGATCCCCCATAAAAATGTCTGTGAATGAAAAGTAAAATAGTTTGCGATTTGTACCCGTAAGGTACTTTCTGTAATCGGCTTGTACCCGTAAAGTACTTTCTGTATACTCGTTATCCACTATTTTGAGTCAGCAGGTATTCTGTTCGCTTTGTCTGATATGAATATGAGAATATGATAACTGAATGGGTAAGATTTCAGTAATGTGAATCAGCTATCTTTCTGAATAAGATCATGAATTCCTGAGTGGGCCGAATGTGACTCAATATGTATTTTGTATCTGTTTTCCCGTATATATATATATCGTATTGGGAATATGTTTGATTTCATTGGTTAGAATTGTAAGCATGTGAACTAATATGTATAAGTACGCTGATTTGAATCATTGAATGTTAAGGTTAAATGTGTGAATGAGTATATGTACTATTATGATGCAATGCATGTGGGTCGACGTCCGGTAAGAGCATGTGCCATAATTTAATGATATGCTATATGTTCCTTTGAACTCAGTCACCGTGGTGTCTTCGGTACGTTGTTATATGTTTGCAGTTCATAACATGATATTGTATGGTTTAGAGTTGCGCAGTGGAAGTGTGGTGGTTTGATACTATGCCCTGGGTTTCATTTTGTGTATGCGCCTTGTGGCATGATAAAAATATGTTTTGATACCTAGTGTTCTCGGCATGATAATTGGGTTCGTTACTGCCTGATAATTGTATTGCATGTGAATATGAACTTCCGAATGCATGGCTTTCATATGCAGGATTGTATATCCATCTGTTGTGATTATTTGCATATGTCATTTGTGTATGTGTTATGCCTTAACGATCATTGTGAATGGTCATCCATATTACTTGTGTGTTCTCCCCACTAAGCATTTATCGCTTAGCACGGGCTCTTTTCCCGTGCAGGTGGCAGGTTGTGTTCGGATCGAGTCGCGCATCTGCAAGGTCGGCCACATAGGAGTTAGAAGTTTTGTAATTTGTTCAGCTTATGTATTTCAGCTTTTGTATTTCTGTATTATGGTATTTGTAATTAAGCTTTCAGTTATTCCTTCGTTTTGTCTTTCGCTTTAAGCTTCCGCTAAACGATCATATGTATACATGTGTATATGTTTCTGCTTAGTGCCTGCGTGGGTGTGAGTTAACGTATATGTCCAGTTTTGCTTCTCAAGATAAGTTTTTAATTTCCCCGTGTTTTAGATAAATGTATGCTTCCGCATAGTGTATGTGTGCTTATTTGTGAGTGAGCATCGGGTAGCGCTCTCCGGCGTCCTTCCAATGGGGACGTTGGGGGTGTTACAGAATTTGAGGTGTACTAACTTTTTTTTTGTAATCCCTTAAAGTTATTATTTATGAATAATAATAAAGTTCATTATTGGCAATACATGAGTGTAAATATTTAATGTGTGAACACTTATTGTTATTTATTTGAGTAATGAGCATGTCAGACAGAAAAGTAGCCAACTCACAAGGGTATTTACCTTAGTTTTGTCAATGAGTTGACAAAAACTAAGATGAGGCAATTTTTGAACAAAGGAGTATGCTCGAGAGCCTGTTTAAAATAAAAGTGTCGTCTTTCAGAAATTACAAGATTAGTCTTGTTAAGGCGCGAGATAAAGTCATACATGAGGTTGTATGCTTTGGATTGAGATCCAAATAAGGATCATGTGGAATCCGATGGTCAGTTATATGTAACTACCATGTTCTGTCTTAAAAGCCAGAAGTAGTCCTTAAGTAAGTGGACTAAAGTTGAGTGCTTCGGTGCAATGCAACCTTATACTTCTGTATGGTGTTTCATATTCACATTTTCAAAATGTGAGACATGCGCTCCTTTAAGGGAAGGAAAGAACACCATAACATATGTTTTATACCGTGTGTACTTAAGTGACCAAAGGGATGGGAATTTAATACTATTGATCTCAACTTTCCCTATTGTGAGACCCTATCTATATTTTAACCCTTAGAACCCTTAACTTATCCCTGAAGTATGGTTCCATGTGGCTAGCTTGGTTAGTTTTTAAGAGGTCTGGGAAAAATTTAAGCCTGGAGTATCTAACTAGAAAAGCGAGTTGAATCATGATAGATGGCATATAATAAGAGGGGAAGATAACCTTTTGATCACATTCATAAGAGTTCGTGGTTCACCGACATGTCTATTATCGTTTCTATAAGTAGAAACATAATAGTGAATACGAAAAATGTTTTATGAGATCATGAGTTAAAACAATGATTATGAGAAGGTCATCTAGGATTAGGCATACGTGAAATAAAAGGATCGCCTTTTTTGAGATGCTATATATCCCTAACAGGTGTATAGCACTAGTGCTCTCAAGGTATGCTGGTCACACAATCTATTAGCCTGTATAACTGAAGATTATAAATGGAATGTGTTCTGTCATGTGCGAGTGGGAGATGATAGAGTTTGGATACGCGCATGACTCTATAATGGATTAAGTTCCAATCTAGATTGAAATGGATAATTCAATCTGAATAAAATTACCAAATCCTATCTCAGAAAGGAATCTGAGTTAGACTAGGGATAAATCTCTAGCATTTATGATCTCTATAAATAGATGAGAGATCTCATTATTTGGTAACGAGAAAACGTATACGCCGCAAGGCTGCTCATTCCCACTCACAAATTTTCTATCTTAATCTTTCAGGAGTTTTTAAATTGTGATCTAGTTGCTCTTATCACGAGTGGGTAAAAGCCAGACCAGTGACCAAATAAAAGGGGATTCTTGTGTCGCCTCCGCAACGAGCTTTACGCGCTACAAGAAGTAGGTATCAATTCTGTTGTTACCTCCATTTATTCTATTATTTTCCTTCGCATATATATAAAAATAATTATTTTATAGTTTATACATATATAATATTTTAATAAAAAAATTTAAAAAAATTACAAAAATAATGTTATAAAATTAAATCAGTTTGGATCATGACTGTTTATGACCCCTTTTGGTCATGATCCAACCCAACTTGTTTGTCTACCATAAAATTTTAACCCATGTACGAATCACCCAATTTGACCCATTTGCCCGATCAATACAAAAACTCTACTCTATAATTGATGTTAAAATTTTAATCCTAAAATGAACTATATTCTTTTTTTTTTTTGGGAAAAATGAACTTAATTCTAAAACTACTTACTATTTAATTCTATTTAAAAAGTTATGATCTTTACTCTAATTAATTTATAATACTTAAAAGAGTATATTACAAGTTAAGACTAAAAAAATTTGAAAATAAATTGTGAATTAATATTTATGAAGACATCTATAAATACGGGGAAAAAAATGAAAATAATAAAAGAGTAAATAATATAGAAATAATATTAACAAAATATGAAAATTTTTCTCTTAAATAATGCTAAAATTCTAATTCTAAAAAAAACTAAATTCTCTAACCTACTAATTATTAAATTATAATTAAGATATTATGATTAATTTTATTCTAAATCTTATAATTTGACTCTAATTTTTAATAATTAATAAAAAGTCCTATTAGTTTCTAATAAAATAAAACAATGCTACAAAATTTGATATTAGTTTTTAAAGCGTACAAATAAAAATCCAACTAAAACTCTATGACAATAATAACTCTCATGGTATAAAAAAAAACGGTAAATTTAGGGATATGTCAACTGATAGAGTTTGGGTACACCCATGACTCTATAATGGATTGAGTTCCAATCCAGATTAAATTGAGTTATTTAATCTGATTAAAATTATCAAATCTTATTTCAGAAAGAGTGTGAGTTAAACTAGAGTTAGGTCTCTAGCTTTTAGGATCTCTGTAAATAGAGGTGAGTCCGACCACCATTCCAACTCCGATTTTTGTCAAATAATTTTTCCAAATTATTTCTGATTTTTTGGTCATATTTTCAAAATTTTTTAATGACCAGAAAATAAATTATGTATTTTTTGATATTTAAATGTGTTTAATTTCAAAATAAAATATTAAAAATTTGTAGAAAATGTGTTTTCTGCTTTCGAAAATTTTTAAAAATATTTTGAAAAATTTTTGAGGTTCTGTCCTTACTTATTGATTGAAATGTGTTTCAATCATGTGTATTTATACATGAGTGTATAAATATTTTCTGTATTATGTTACAGAAATATTGAATAAGGACAGTAAGTCTTCCTTAAATTGCGCATAGGTTGTTTTGAGAAATGCAAGAGTGCAATCTATAAGCAACATGAGAATGCGAAGGAAGATTTGAGCTGATGACATTGATGCAATAGTGCATCATATAATACATGTGTGAAAACAAATGCAAGAGTGCATTTGGATTGGTGGTCTGAGTATGAAAATAAAATTTTGGACAGAGTTGCCAAAAGGGAAGTGTTGAAAAGCAACACTAAAAATCAGTGATGGTATTGAGAAATGGACGGAGCGCGCATTGTCCATGGCTTTATCAATTGACTTATGAGTTGCTTGATGAAGTGATAAAGTTGGTCAAAAAAATAATCCTAATAATTAAAAAGATTTTATGAAATCTGGACTTCTATAATAGTTCACATATGTGTCAATTTGAGTTGGCGTTTGTTATTATTAAAATAGGATTTATGTTTCCTATTATTTTTTGATGTGAGTGTCTTATTTTGGGATTATTGGATTTTTGGTTAAATAAATGTGTTTATTTATTTATCATGATGGCATTTAACTTTATAATAAATGAATTTATTTTAATTGTTAATTGCCTTGCGATATTTTATGAGTAAAATGGTTGCATGCTTATTAAGTAAAGGCTTAATAAAGATCCCCTCATAAGTTTGAGAACTTGATAATCCAATAATTCAGATTTATTATGCATGAAATTTTAACTTGTAAGGTTGGACATTAGGACTTAGAGGGTAATTGGATACTATAAGTAGCCTTTTCGAATTTGAGCCTAATAGAAAATTTTACTAGGTTATTATTTCAGGTGTATAATAAATTGCATGTGTTGCCTTATCTCCCGTAAATATATGCAATATTGTTCCATTTGAGATCAGAGGATCTTAATGGATACTGCTTCCAAGTCAATTGTCGCCCTTAATATAGATATTAAGATGAATGTTGACAATTATGAAATCTGAAATATGAAGATCCAGTGTGTGCTTAAAGAGCAAGAGGCTTTTGAACCCTCAAGTTCGGTTATGACTGAACCTGAGAATGGCACTACAGCCCAGCATAGGCGAGACCAAGATGCTTATGTGGCATGAAAAAATAAGAATTCCACTGCTCATATTATCTTCCTAAGTGCGATGGAGGATGACATCACTAAGCCATTTTGCAAGTATCAAAATGCAATGGATCTGTGGATCGCTTTGCAGGAGAAGTTCAAAGATGTGACTCTGAATAAGCTCCGATCATTGACGATCAAATTTGATACATATCAGAAAAAGTCTGATTATTCGATGCAAAAATATCTAAGAGAGATTAAAAAGGAAAAGTGAGCTTAGTGAACTTAGTCATAAGTGACTGATGAGCAGAAGGTCCAAACTGTAATCCGTTCTTTACCCAAGAGTTGGTAGCGTGTGAAGATGCAACTAACTCATATGGATAAGCATAAAGACATTTGAGGATGTCGCTTGTCATTTGAGGCTTAAAAAGGGACTGTTTGGCAGCGACTAAAGTCAATGGCATAGTGCATATTGCACAGTCTTGTTCTGGTAGAATGAGTTCTAACTAGAACAACAAAAGATGTTTCAACAATAAGGATAAGGAAAAGGCTCGAGAGCCTGAAAAGTAAAAGGAATAGAATCACGAAAGGTTTAAAGGCAAAAAGGAGGTAAATGTTTCAAGAGGGAAATGTTTCAATTGCCTAAAAGGACACTATGAAAGAGACTGCATTATGTCCAAAAAGATACAATATTTGACTCAAAAGTGAGTGAAATTATGTATCCAGTTCTGAATTTCATTCTTTGTGGGTGATAAATTTAGAACCAATGGACCGTATAACAAGGGATCGAGATACCTTTGTTATGAAATTTAGGTTCTGTTCTTACTTTATTGAAATTTGTTTTCAATTTATATTTTGAGGATAACAGTGTATGCTTATGATTGAATGATTTCTATTATGGTTCTGGTTATGGATGTGGACCATGACTATTTTCCTTTAATTTATTATTTTTCACATTGTTATGAGAATAATGTGAAATTATGGCATGCTACAATAAACCATATTTGACAAAACCGAATGAGTCTGTTAGTTATAGAAGGTTTAGTAGGCGATTTAAATAAGGTTGAATTACCTACATGAAAGTATTGCCTAAAAAGGAAAAACTAGTTAGAAAATCATTCGAATAAGGAACTAAAGCGAAATTTCCATTGCAGTTAGTCCATTCTGACAAATGTGGTCAAATGAATGTGAGGGTAAGGCATGGGGCCTAATATTTCATCACATTTATATATGACTATGTTAGGTATGGTCATGTTTATTTGATTTCTCACAAGTCAGAAGCATTGAGTTGCTTCACGACTTATATGAGTATAGCTGAGAATCAATTAGATAAAAAGATCAAAGCTTTAAGAACTGACAGAGGTCGGTAATATCTTACAGATAAACTTAAAGTTTCATGTGATGAAAAAGGATTGAATATCAGTTGTTCATTCCTTGAAATCCACAACAAAACGGTGTTAAGGAAAGGAGAAATAAGACTCTCCTATATATGGTTATATATATGATGGCAGAGGCAAATTTGCCTATCTCCTATTGGGGAGATGCTTTATTGACTGCCACATATGTTCTGAACCATATGCCCTCCCAATCTGTCACTTTCACAACTTATGAGTTGTGAACTGGTCGACAAGTTGACCTAAGCCATTCACAACTTTTGGATTGTAATGCTTGCGTCCATGATACCTAAATTTGGTAAATTTGAGACCAAGAGGTAAAAAGAGTATCTATGTGAGATATTCTAAAGTATCAAAAGGATACATTTTCATGGGTGAGTAAGAAAATGACACTGTGAAAGAATTTGAATCACCAGACGTCATATTCTTAAGAGAATAAATTTTGAAGTTGGGCGAAGTGAATTAAGATTTCACTTTCTATTAATATCAGGAAGAGAATATCAGGATCACTCCATCCGAGTGGGAGGGATTTAGAGGAAGAAGGTTAAGACCCTCATCCTCTAAACGATCTGGATGTTCGAGACCTGATTCGAGTACGAGTATTCTTGATTCCAGTGGGAGGAAGGAATATAATATTCCTAACTCCAGTGGGAGTATGGAACATAGTCCCAGTGGGAGCATTATTAATCACGATGAATATATGAGACATGTTTATCAAGGTTCAGAACTGCAAAAATCTAAAAGGATAAGTGTTTCATGCCGACGATTTAAAATTGAAGGCTTGAACGAAGCCCTTTTGGTTACCCCACGAGACAAAGAAAGAGCATAAAAATATTCAAAAGGCTTTTTCATGCCCTTCTAAGGAAAAATGGATTAAAGCAATGAAAGAAAAAATGGCAACCATGAGATCAAACCATGTTTGAGAACTAGTTGATCTACTGGAAGGACATAAATTGAGAATAAATGTATTCTCAAAGTAAAGCGAAAGGCTAAAAGAGGTATCGAAAGATATAAGACTCGGCTAGTCTCTAAGGGGTTTACACAACAGGAAGAGATTGACTGTGAGTAGACTTTCTCATCTGTTGTAAGTTTTACGTACATAAGGTTGATTTTGGCCATAGTGGCAAGTTTGAACCTAGAGCTTCATCAAATGGATGAAAAGACTTCTTTTCTCAATGGAGAATTGGATGGAACAATCTACATGTTTCATCAGAAAAGGCAGCGAACATAAGGTTTGCTGATTGATGAGTTCAATCTATAGCCTTAAACAGTCTTCTACACAATGGTACTTGAGACTTCATCATACAATCATAACGAATGTGTTCAACATGATTGATGAAGATCATTGTGTTTATAGTAAAAGATCTGAAAATGAATTTATTATTTTGGCATTGTATGTAAACGACATACTCAAAGCTAAAAATGATAAATGGTACGTAAATGAAATCAAAGATTGGTTATCGTCCAACTTTGAGATAAAGGATATGAGTCAAGCATATTACATTCTTGAAGTTAAGATTTTAAGAGATTGTTTGAGAAGATTGTTGTCTGTTTCTCATGAGAAATATATCAACAAAAATCTTGAGTGATTTAATATGCAAAATTGTAAACTCATAGATTACCCCATTGCCAAGAATCAGTTTTTTAGCAAAGATATGTGTCCTATGACGCCAGAATAAATGAACGTATAAGGAACATTCGATATGACGTTGTCGTGGGTAGTCTTATGTATGCAGTGCTGTATACAAGACATGATATATGCTATGCAGTGGGCATGGTTAACATATATCAATCTAACCTAGGCAAAGTACATTGGAAGCAATTGAAAGGATACTTATATACCTTAAAGAAACTGCAGAATATTCTCTCTATTATCAAGAAAATGATCTGCATTGAGAGAATACAGAGACTGATTGGGCAGGAGATGTGGATGAGAGGACATCCACTCCAGGTTACATATTCTTGTTTGGCAAGAGTGCCATCTCGTGGAGTAACAAGAATTAAACCCGTGTAACCTTATCAATAGTGGAGGTAGAATTTGTCACTTCCTCAATTGCAGTACAAGAGACAGTTTGGCTGAAACGGTTTGTGAGCCATTTAAGAGTAACTGTCTTAGAGGTATTAATGAAAGTCTATAGTGACAGTCAGTCGTTGATAGCTTATAGTAGAGCTAAGCATATTAACATTAAATATCTATATGCGGGAGATATTGTTGCACAAGGTGTAACACCCCGTACCCACCCTAGCAGCTTGAGCCTGTATGTGTGTGTAAATTTTGTGTATTTAATTTTGAGCACATGTTATTTTGTTAATTTTAGTGTTACTTTTGGGTTATGTTAGGGTGCATACGAGTGTAGGAGTAGTGTATGTGCTATGAGGTTAGCCTAGGTGTAGATGAGAGGATGAATTGTGGGTGTGTTTTGAGGAAGAGTAACTTTAGGATGTTGCCAAGTGGCATAAGATGGAGAATAAGAGAGTGGGGGACAGCTGGCTTTTGTCCCTATTCCCGTTTTCCCTTTTTGCTTTCCTTCTCTTCCCGTTATTATTCTCTTCTTCATTCTCTACTCTTTTGTTTTCCCTCAATCCTCCATTTTACTGTAAGATTTAGTGGGTTGGGCTGCAATCTCTGGTGAGTTTGAGTAGCTCTAAGTTGGTTTGGGTAAGTTCAAGTAGTTATTCTTCTTCTTCTATCTTCTTTTCCTTGAATTTTGGTTAGTTGGTGTTGTTAGATTACAAGCTTGAACTCTGGTTTTGCTGGGTTTTGAGTCTCAGAAATTTCGCCTAAGGAGTCTAAAGGCAAGGAAGTTGCAAGTGGAAGCAAGGCCCCGTGATCGAAGTGCAAGAATTCGAGGTTTGGGAACGTTTGCTAATCCTGTGTGTTATTTGTGATTTTTGCATAGATTGTAAAGTATTGAATTAAAGTATTGAATTTAAGCTTGTTTATATGAATTTTAAGAGAAAATATTGTCCTTGAGAGTTCTTGAGTTTGATCTTGTAATTGTATGATTTAATGATGTTAACTGGTTTAAAAGTTGAGATGTAAGTGAGGAGAGAGTGGTTAGAATGGGAAGCTTGTGGTTTGGCTTGGATAGGAGGAGATTTTGCTCTTTGGTGTTGCATCTGGGCAAGGGTCACGATGACAACCAAGGAGGTTGCCACCGTGGGACATACCAAAGTTACATTCTGCCATGGAATTTTGGTATGTCACGGTGACAACCAATTTAGTTGTGACCGTGAGGTACCGGGATTTTACATTCTATTTAGAGTCTTGGATATGTCATGGTGGCAACCAATCTGGTTGTGACCGTGAGGTATTCAAGCTTTGCATTCTGTTTTTGGATCTTGGTATGTCACGGTGGCAACCAATTTGATTGTAACCGTGAGGTACCCCAGAATTGCATTTTACCGAGAGTTTTGATATGTCATGGTGACAACCAATCTGGTTGTGACCGTGACCTACCCTATTTTTGTGAAGAATGTTTATTTATTAAAAGTAAAGTTTGAGTGCAAAGTTAATGATTAATCACACACAATGACACTTGATAAGTGCTTTATGCTAGTAAAGTATGTGATGTTTTTAAGTAATTGATAGTTTAAGTGTGTGTATCCATTGTTAGTTGCAATTGAACTATAAGTTTAAATTATATAATCTTAGCCTGCGAATCAAATAAGTGGATAATTAGGCATGCCTAATAGAGTTTCTGTAGCTGCAGCACTTCTGTGATTTTGGACCTTGATCAGGTCCCCGATCGGATCTTCGTGATCCCTCTGTACTAGATCTTGTTCAAGATCCCACACGAAAATGTTTTGAATAAAATGAAAAGAATGGTTTTGATACCTTCGGGTATCCATGAGTTATGAAAGTATTTCCGGTACCCTCGGGTATCCATGCGTACTCGTCATCCACTGTTTTGTATGAGCAGGTTTATTATTATCATTATTTCTATTATGCTTTTTGTTATTGTTATTTTGTGACTTCTGAGAGTGGTGATGATCGTTAGGATTGCAAGTGATAGTATGTGAATGAATACAATTGTAGTGTTATAACTATGCTTTAATGTAATAATTTGTTGTAAGATTTTATTCTTCGTATGTTTCATAAGCATGTGATTTGTTGACGCCACTGTGAGTGGTCGTTTTCCATTTATGTTTTCCCCACTAAGCGTATTCGCTTAGCACGGGTGTTTCATCCGTGCAGGTGTGGAAGATGCCAGAGGTGTTGAGCTAGGCGATCCGTTTCAGCAGGGCCAACACAATGAGGAGAGATTTTGTGGTACAGGATTGTACTTTTGCTTATGTATCAGTGTAATATTTTGTATCGATGATTTCTAGTTGTAAACTCTACTTTTGTAGTTTGATTTTGTTATCGGATATGCATATAACCTTCTGCGCTCTGGCGCTTTTATACTTCAATACGTAAGGACTGCTTTGTAATAAATAAAATATTGTATATTCGTCCCAGCCTCAGTATTCTGTTTTAAAATTTTGTTCTTTTGATTTTACCTCTTTTTGGAATGAGTGGTTTATGATTATAACTGTTATGTTTGAGGTCCTGTGTCATCTATTTCTTCCTCTTCGAGGGATGAAGTTCCCTACGTATAGGTAAGGGGTGTTACATTTTGTGGTATCAGATTATTAGGTTTAGACGTTTCTGGGCAAGTGTAGGATAGAGTGCATGTTTAGTGTTGTGTTGGCCTGATTCGGATTGATGTGTATGTTGTGTAGATAGATGGAGTCTGCTCGTGGGTGTCTTGAGGGGTCAGCCGAGAGCGCGAATCCCCGTGAGCAAGATCCATCTCTTTCTGGTCCTGCTCAACCACCTAGGATGCAACCTGAGGCCCCTGTAGTTCCTTTTGAGGCTATGCTCAAGAAATCTCAGGATATGGCCAGGGTTCTGGAAAGAATTACTTCCCCTAGAGCTTTGATTGAGAACATGAGGAAGTTTGGAGCAGAAGATTTTTATGGAACCAGTTTAGATGAGTCGGAAAAAGCCGAGATGTGGATGGAAAAAGTTAGTCGGGTGTTGAAGGAGATTCAGTGTCCTCCGGAGAGGGAGGTTGAATGTGTGGTGTCCCTATTGCAAGGTTCTACTTATAACTGGTGGAGGTTAGTACTTAGTCAGCCCCAGCTTCCTGAGCTGGTGACATGGGAATTCTTTGAGAAAGAGTTTCAAAATAAGTATGTAACGAAGGCTTTTAAGGATGCCAGATGGGCACAGTTTCTGAGTGTTCGGCAAAGGGTGTTGACTGTGGCGGATTATGAGAAAGAGTTTAACTGACTCGGCAAGTACGTGCCGCCAGGAGTTCTCACTGATGAGTTCAAATGCCAACATTTTGAGGCAGGTTTGAATGAATCATTGAAGGTGATGTTAGTCTCCTTGATGTCCGCTCCAGAAGTCAGTTATTATCAGATAGTGCCGGTGGCCTTAAGAGCAGAGCGTTCTGAGAATGTTTTGAGAGAGAAGGCTCAGAGGAGAAAGACCTCTCGAGGGAGTTCTTCTTCAGGAAAGAGAACAAGAGAACCTCAAATAAATCCTAGTGGTGAGTCTCATGTCAACCCGGCTACTAGAGGGAGAAGACAGGAACCCTCTAGAGGGTTTGGGTCCGGTAGAGGCAGTGCAGGTGGTAGAGGTGATGGAGTGCCTCAGTGCTCCCACTGCAGCAAGCGCTATTGGGGTGAATGTCGATGGTTGACAGGTGGATGTTTTAGATGTGGTAGTGTAGACCATTTTCTAGCCAACTGCCCAAATTTGCGTGAAAATTCCCCAGGTCAGCAAGAGGCGAGTCGGGCGAGGTCCAATGCCCCTCAGAGCAGTCGAGGCAGAGGTAGAGGACGGGGTCGTGGTGGACGGCCTCGAGATAGAGAGCCCTCCAAGACTATTGATCGCCCAGTACTGACAGCTGGTAGAGCTTATGCCATGAGGGCCAGAGAGGAGCAGGATGCACCGGAGGTAATTGCTGGTAAGTTTTCATTATTCGGTACTGAAATGTATGCTTTGGTAGATCCAGGATCTACTCATTCTTATTTATGTTCTGACCAGTCATGTGATAGATTGCCTAATGAGGATAAATTAGACTATGATATATGTGTAACTAGCCCTTTGGGTCATTGTGTTAAAGTAAATTGGGTATATCGGAATTGTTCTTTGATGGTGCAAGATAAAGAATTTGCAGTTGATTTGATCAGTTTGCCATTTCATGAATTTGACCTTATTTTGGGGATGGATTGGTTGTCCAAGCACCGAGCCATAGTGGATTGTCATAAAAGAGTTGTAATACTCAAAGATAGGGATCAGTTACCTGTAGTTGTGAGAGGTGTGGGTAGTAGTTCGCTACATAATGTAATTTCAGCTATGAAGGCAAGAAGGTTCTTGAGAAAGGGATGTGAAGCGTATCTAGCATTAGTTTTGGATTCTCGGCGTGGACAGTTGGAGATTCTAGATATCCCGGTAGTAAGAGAGTTTATGGATGTATTTCCAAGGGAATTACTAGGTTTGCCTCCAGAAAGAGAAGTGGATCTGTCGATAGACATTGTACCGGGAGCAGCTCCGATTTCTAAGGCTCCATATCTGATGGCTCCAATGGAATTAAAAGAATTGAAGAGTAAGTTGCAGGAACTTCTGGATAAAGGTTTTATTCGGCCTAGCGTGTCACCTTGGGGTGCTCCAGTTTTATTTGTTAAGAAGAAAGACGGTACCTTGCTAATGTGTATTGATTACAGGCAGATCAACAAGATCAAGGTTAAGAATAAGTATCCATTGCCTCGGATTGAGGATCTTTTTGATCAATCAAGGGAGCAAGAGTATTCTCTAAAATAGATTTGAGATTGGGTTATTACCAGTTAAGGGTGAAGGATGAGGATGTGGTAAAAATGGCTTTTCGGACGCGCAATGGTCATTATGAATTTTTAGTGATGCCATTTGGTTTGACCAATGCGCCCGCAGCTTTTATGGATTTAATGAATAGGATCTTCAGACCGTATCTTGATCGTTTTGTGGTGGTGTTTATTGACGACATCTTGGTCTATTCGAAGAATGAGAAAGATCATGAGCAGCATTTGCGGTTGGTGTTACAAATATTGAGAGATCACCAACTGTATGCTAAATTCAGTAAGTGTGACTTTTGGTTAAAAGAAGTTACTTTCCTTGGACATGTAGTGTTGGCTGAAGGTATTCGAGTGGATCCTTCTAAGATAGAAGCTATTGTGAATTGGTTACCACTAAGAAATGTGCCAGAAGTGAGGAGTTTCCTGTTTAGCTGGGTATTACAGGTGATTCGTTAAAGGATTTTCAGTGTTGGCTGCACCTTTGACGCTGCTTCTTTGGAAAGAGGTGAAGTTTGTTTGGTCTGATAGATGTCAAGCGAGTTTCGAGCAATTCAAGGATATATTGATTAGAGCCCCTGTTCTTACTCAGCCTATATCGGGTAAAGAATACACGATGTATAGTGATGCTTCGGGGGTAGGCCTGGGTTTTGTGTTAATGCAGGATGGCAAAGTGATTGCTTATGCGTCCAGGCAATTAAAGCCACATGAACAACACTACCCGATGCATGATTTGGAGTTAGCGGCGGTAGTATTTGCTCTTAAAGTGTGGCGGCACTATTTGTATGGGGAGACTTGTAGAATTTTCATGGATCACAAGAGTTTAAAATATTTGCTCACTCAGAAGGAATTGAATTGAGACAGCGGAGATGGTTAGAATTGTTCAAAGATTACGACTGTATTATTGATTACCATCCAGGCAAGGCGAATGTAGTAGCGGATGCTCTGAGTAGAAAATCAATATCAGCTTTGTCTTTGAGTAAAGCAAGGTGGAGGTTGGATTCAGAAGGTGCATTAGTTGCTCAGTTAAAGGCTAGGCCGAACTTGAGACAATTATTAGTGGATGCACAGACGAGTGATCCCGTGTTGCAGCGTGTTTTTCTTATGGTTAAGAATGGTAAGCGGACGGACTTTTTAGTCGATGATGAGGGAGTGCTTAGATTTGAGAATCGTCTATGTGTGCCGGATGTGGGTGATGTGAAGAAAAAACTTTTACGAGAAGCTCATTCATCGGTTTTCACCATGCATCCAGGAGGAGATAAGATGTACCGAGATCTGCGACAGCTATATTGGTGGCCGGGTATGAAGAAAGATGTCGCAGAGTTTGTTTCAAAGTGTTTAATATGCCAGCAAGTGAAGATCGAGGACCAAGTTCCATCGGGTTTGCTTAACCCTTTACCCATTCCTCAATGGAAGTGGGATGATGTTACAATGGACTTTGTATTTGGTTTACCAGTAACACAGCGTAAGCATGATTCTATTTGGGTTATAGTGGGCCGGTTGTCAAAGTCAGGGCATTTCCTACCTGTTCAGTTGGACCACTCCATGGACAAGTTGGCAGAGATGTATGTAAGAGAAATAGTAAGGTTTCACGGAGTTCCATTATCCATTGTGTCTGATCAGGACCCAAAATTTACATCTAAGTTTTGGAAGGAGTTACAGGCAGCTCTGGGTACTCGGTTAAATTTCAGCACTGCGTTTCATCCTCAAACTGATGGTCAATCCGAGAGAGTCATCCAGATTCTTGAGGACATGCTTAGGGGATGTGTGTTAGAATTCTCAGGAAATCGGGATAAGTATGTGCCTTTGATAGAATTTTCATACAATAATAGTTATCAGGCAAGTATCGAAATGGCCCCTTATGAAGCTCTCTATGGTCGGAGATGTAGAACTCCGATGTGCTAGACGGAGTTGTCAGAGCGGGCCATGGTGGGTTCGGATATAGTGAAAGACACTGAAGAGAAAGTTAGAGTTGTGCAGCAGAATTTGAAAGCAACTAAGGATAGACAAAGGTCGTATGCTAATTTGAAACGAAGAGATATTCAGTTTGAAGTCGGTGACAAGGTATTTCTGAAAGTATCGCCGTGGTGAAAAGTTCTTCGTTTTGGTAAGAAGGGAAAGTTAAGTCCCCGTTTTATTGGACCCTATGAGATTTTGGAGAGGATTGGTCTGGTGGCTTATCGGTTAGCCCTGCCGACGGAGTTAGCTAAATTACATGATGTCTTCCACGTGTCTATGCTCGGTCGTTACCGATCAGACCCATCCCATGTGTTGGCAATACAGGATATTCGAGTTCAGCCAGATTTCTCCTTTGATGAAGAACCGAAAGCAATTTTGGCCAGAGAAATCAGATAGCTTCAGAAGAAATAGATTCCGTTAGTTAAGGTGCTTTGGCGACATCATGGTTTAGAGGAAGCGACTTGGGAACCGGAAGAGTCTATGAGAGCTCAACATCCTCAGCTATTTGGATCAGGTAAGAATTTTGAGGACGAAATTCTGTTAAGGAGGGGAGTGTTGTAACACCCCGTACCCACCCTAGCAGATTGAGCCTGCATATTTGTGTAAATTGTGTGTATTTAATTTTGAGCACATGTTATTTTGTTAATTTTAGTGTTACTTTTGGGTTATGTGAGGGTGCATGCGAGTGTAGGAGTAGTGTATGTGCTATGAGGTTAGCCTAGGTGTAGATGAGAGGATGAATTGTGGGTGTGTTTTGAGGAAGAGTAACTTTAGGATGTTGCCAAGTGGCTTAAGATGGAGAATAAGAGAGCGGGGGACAGCTAGCTTTTCTCCCTATTCCCGTTTTCCCTTTTTGCTTTCCTTCTCTTCCCATTATTCTTCTCTTCTTCATTCACTACTCTTTTGTTTTCCCTCAATCCTCCATTTTATTGTAAGATTTAGTGGGTTTGGCTGTAATCTTTGGTCAGTTTGAGTAGCTCTAAGTTGGTTTGGGTAAGTTCAAGTAGTTATTCTTCTTCTTCTATCTTCTTTTCCTTGAATTTTGGTTAGTTGGTGTTGTTAGATTAAAAGCTTGAACTCTGGTTTTGCTGGGTTTTGAGTCTCAAAAATTCCGCCTAAGGAGTCTAAAGGCAAGGAAGTTGCAAGTGGAAGCAAGGCCCCGTGATCGGAGTGCAAGAATTCGAGGTTTGGGAACGTTTGCTAATCCTGTGTGTTATTTGTGATTTTTGCGTTATTGTTGAGATTGATGAGTTTTATTGTGTGGATTTGTATGTGAATGATGTGAATATTATTTATTTTGAATTGAGTTGTATAGATTGTAAAGTATTGAATTTAAGCTTATTTATATGAATTTTAAGAGAAAATGTTGTCCTTGAGAGTTCTTGAGTTTGATCTTGTAATTGTATGATTTAATGATGTTAACTGGTTTAAAAGTTGAGATGTAAGTGAGGAGAGAGTGGTTAGAATGAGAAGCTTGTGGTTTGGCTTGGATAGGAGGAGACTTTGCTGTTTGGTGTTGCATCTGGGCAAGGGTCACGGTGACTGACGCGACCTCAGCAAGTGTACTGAATCGGCAAGTAATATAGTGGAATATAATTAAGACCACAAGTTATCGAACCCAAGGGACTGTGTTGTGCAAGTGTTTGATAATTAATTATATGCTAAAGAATTCCCAATTATGTTGATTTGGTGATTGTTTAATGCAGAAGAATTAATGATCTAACTGATGATATTAATGTCTAAGAATATTAACGATTTAATAATACAGCAATTTGATAAAATAACTAAGAGATCTTGCTAAGGAATACCCATTCTCCCCAATAATATCATGCGAATACTTGATTCAACAATTTCATATACAATCAGTGAATAATCTAGCCTATACCATAGCTTGCCTTTTGGATCCAGCTTCTCTAAAATATGCACTTACCAATCCGGATTCAGCACATAAATTAGCATTATTACAGATCTTAAGTTCTAAGTTAAATAATCTTACCATTACGGACTCAGATATCAAACTCATTTATCTTCCACCATTCTGAACCTATTAAAATAAACATTCACAGATTTTAACTACCAATTCGGATTCATCAAATCAATGAAAGTTGATTAAAATAGAACAGAACATGTGTACGTTTTTATGGGCTGATTGCAATCAAAGTTTATCTTGGTAGATCTCCACTTAATTTACATTCAAACCAGCAACAACAGATAATTTCAGAGAAGATAAAACTGAAGTATATTTGTATGTATTTTTGAACTAATTACCATTAAAGTTTATCTTGGTAGATCTCCCCTTAACTTGTATTCAATTCAGCAACAACAAATAAAATCAGAGAAGATAAAGCTGAAGTATATGCATAATATAATCCATACAAAATATTCACATGATTTACTGGGGATTTAAGGCATCCCTTAACAAGAATTAAAATTACTCACTCATACTTGAAATAAAGACTGAATTAAATAGAGAGAAATTGATATTACCCATTTGAATCTGAAAATGAAAATCTTACAGTAAACCAAACGATGTTCTTCAATTGAATCAGCTATTCCAACTCCCAAATTAAATTACAGAATTGAAATCTCACTTATAAGAATTTCCAGATCTGAAATCCCAAAGTTTATTTTTCAGCCAAAATTAAATCTAAATCTAAAACTCTCGTCCCTCCTTTTTAGCATTCCAGAATCGTCCTTTTAAGCTCGTTTTCCCCCCAAGAATAAAAGTCAAAAGTCTATTCGGTGGCCTCCAAATCTGATTTTTCTCGGATTTGATTCACACAACAGATCTTAAAAGTTACACGGCGGTGATAGATATCCTCACCGCCGTGTAAATGTCCCAGGATATTTTTGCATTCTGAAATTTTGATGTTACACGGCGGTGAGGGAATTCATCACCGCCGTGTAAATGTCCAGGTCTGCAAAATTAATTCTTTGATTTCCGATTCACACGGCGGTGAAGAATTTTCTCACCGCCGTGTAAACACTCCAGCCAGCTTCCTTAATTTTCCTTCTCATGATTCTGGCCTCCCGTCTCACACGGCGGTGATAGATATCCTCACCGCCGTGTAACATACCTAATTTTTGCCAAAAACAACATAAATCTTCATTTAGTGCACCAACTAACATCAAATGACATTTTATCAAAAATTAACACAAATAACAGCTTTTAGACTAAGAAATAATCTCTAAATTCACATCAAAACATTACTTAATTTAAACTTATCAGTGACAACCAAGGAGGTTGCCACCGTGGGACATGCCAAAGTTACATACTGCCATGGAATTTTGGTATGTCACGGTGACAACCAATTTGATTGTGACTGTGAGGTAGCAGGATTTTACATTCTGTTAGAGTCTTGGATATGTCACGTTGGCAACCAATCTGGTTGTGACCGTGAGGTATTCAAGTTTTGCATTCTGTTTTTGGATTTTGGTATGTCAGGGTTGCAACCAATTTGGTTGTGACCGTGAGTTACCCCAGAATTGAATTTTGCCAAGAGTTTTGGTATATCACGGTGACAACCAATCTGGTTGTGACCGTGACCTACCCTGTTTTTGTGAAGAATGTTTATTTATTAAAAGTAAAGTTTGAGTGCAAAGTTAATGATTAATCACACATAATGACACTTGATAAGTGCTTTATGCTAGTAAAGTATGTGATGTTTATAAGTAATTGATAGTTTAAGTGTGTGTATCCATTGTTAGTTGCAATTGAACTATAAGTTTAAATTATATAATCTTAGCCTGCGAATCAAATAAGTGGATAATTAGGCATGCCTAATAGAGTTTCTGTAGCTGGAGCACTTCTGTGATTTTGGACCCTGATCAGGTCCCCGATCGGATCTTCGTGATCCCTCTGTACTAGATCTTGTTCAAGATCCCACGCGAAAATGTTTCGAATAAAATAAAAAGAATGGTTTTGATACCTTCGGGTATCCATGAGTTATGAAAGTATTTTCGGTACCCTCGGGTATCCATGCGTACTCGTCATCCACTGTTTTGTATGAGCAGGTTTATTATTATCATTATTCCTATTATGCTTTTTATTATTGTTATTGTGTGACTTCTGAGAGTGGTGCTGATCGTTACGATTGCAAAGTGAATGAATACAATTGTAGTGTTATAACTATGCTTTAATGTAATAATTTGTTGTAAGATTTTATTCTTCGCATGTTTCATAAGCATGTGATTTTTTGACGCCACTGTGAGTGGTCATTTTCCATTTATGTTTTCCCCACTAAGCGTATTCGCTTAGCACGGGTGTTTCATCCGTGCAGGTGTGGAAGATGTCGGAGGTGTTGAGTGAGGCGATCCATTTCAGCTGGGCCAACACAATTAGGAGAGATTTTGTAGTACAGGATTGTACTTTTGCTTATGTATCAGTGTAATATTTTGTATTGATGATTTCTGGTTGTAAACTCTACTTTTGTAGTTTGATTTTGTTATCGGATATGTATATAACCTTCTACGCTCTGGCGCTTTTATACTTCAATACATAAAGACTGCTTTGTAATAAATAAAATATTGTATATTCGTCCCAGCCTCAGTATTCTATTTTAAAATTTTGTTCTTTTGATTTTACCTTGTTTTGGAATGAATGGTTTATGATTATAACTGTTACGTTTGATGTCTTGTGTAACAACCCTAATCTATCAGGGTCCTTCTTCCTCTTCGAGGGATGAAGTTCCCTACGTATAGGTAAGGGGTGTTACACAAGGAGAGATGTGAACTTTGCAGTATGTTTCTGCGCATGCAGATCCGTTGAGTAAACCTATAACGAGAGATGTGTTTTGAGAAATACATTAGATCTCGAGGTTTGTGTAGAATTTAATTGGTACTGTTATAATTTATATAATCCCTTAACGTTATTATTTGTGAATAATAACTAAAGTTCATTGTTGGCAATACATGAGTGTGAATGTTTATGTGTAAATATTTACTGTTATTGATATGAGTTTGAGCATGTCGGACAGAGAAGTAGCCCACTCACAAGGGTGTTTACCTTAGTTTTGTCAATAAGTCGGCAAAGACTAAGATGAGGCGATTTTTGAACATATGAGAATGCTCGAGAGCCTGTTCAAAATAAAAGTGCTGTCTTGCAGAAATTACAAGATGAGTCTTATTAAAGTGCGAGATAAAGACATACATAAAGTTGTATGCTTTGGATTGAGATCCAAATAAGGATTGTATGGAATCTAATGGTAAGTTAAACTTAACTACCATATTCTGTCTAAAAAGCCAGAAGCAGTCCTTAAGTAAGCGGACTAAAGTTGGGTGTTTCGGTGCATCGCAACCTTACGCTTCTGTATGGTGTTTGATGTACACATTATGGAAATGTGAGACATGCGCTCCTTTAAGGGAAGGAAAGAAGACCATAACACATGTTTTATACCGTGTGTGCTTATGTGACCATAGGGATGGGAATTTAATAATATTATTGATCTCAACTTTCCCTATTGTGAGATACTATTTATATTTCGACCCTTAGAACCCTTAACTTATCCCTGAAGTATGGTTCAATGTGGTTGGCTTAGTTAGTTTCCAAAAGGTCCGAGAAAAGTTTAGGCCTGGAGGATCTAACTAGAAAAGCGAGTTGAATCATGATTAATGGCATACAGTAAGAGGGGAAGTTAGCCTTTTGATCACTTTCATAAGATTTCGTGGTTCACCGGCTAGCCTATTATGGTTTCTATGAGTAAAAACATAATAGTGAACACGAAAATTGTTTTATGGGATCATGAGTTAAAACAGTGAATGTGAGAAGGCAATCTAGGGTTAGGCATACGTGAAAAGGAGGATCTTATTTTTTCGAGACGCTATAGATCCCTAATAGGTGTATAGCACTAGTGCTCTCGAGGTATGCTGGTCACACAATCTATCTGCCAGTATAACTGAAGATTAAGACTGGAATGCGTTCCGTCATGTGCGAGTGGGAGATGATAGAGTTTGGGTACGCCCATGACTCTATAATGGATTGAGTTCCAATCCAGATTAAATTGAGTTATTTAATCTGATTAAAATTACCAAATCTTATCTCAGAAAGAGTCTGAGTTAAACTAGAGTTAGGTCTCTAGCTTTTAGGATCTCTATAAATAGAGGTGAGGTCCTCATTATTTGGTAACGAGAAAACGTACACGGCACAAGGCTGCTCGTTCCCACTCACGCTTGTTTTTTGTCTTAATTTTTTAGGGGCTTTTAGATTGTGGAATAGTTGCTATTATCCCACACGTGGATAAAAGCCGGACCAGCGACAAAAAACAAACGGCATCTTGGTAGACACTTCCGCAACGAGTTTCTGCGCTACAAGAGGTAGGTATCATTTATTAATGTTACCTCCATTAAATTATATTTGTTATAATTTTCCTTCATCAACAATTAAAACAATATGATAAATGAAATAATAATTTGGAAAATTGGAAGAAAATTCTTAATTGGTAGTTACAAATTAGGAACACTATGGGAGATTGGATTCTACTTATGGAAATAATAATAATAATAATTACTAATCAAAATACGGGAATTAAATATTATTTTTACAAATTTTATTTGACATGTATGTATTAAAAAATTATATTAATTTATTTTGGTAAATAGTCAAAATATATAGGGATAGTGTTGAATAAAAAAGTTCTTTTTCTATATAAATTATGTTGAATTTGATGAAACAAAGGTCCAACTCGGGGACTTATTTCATGAATATTATGAGTACTATTTTTTTTCCTTTTATTTACTTTTATTCATAATAAAAGAATATATATTAAAAAAAAACATTAAACCAATTTTGACAACTCAAAACTTTTATATTTGAGCACCCTTCAAATGTATAACAAGTAATATTAAAAATAAAATTTAGCAATAAACTTTAAACAGAAAGATTCATGGCTTGGATACCATTGTAGAATTGTTTGGTGTTCATAACATGTAACAAAAGACAAAAACAATTTAAATATAGATCTATTTGTGTTAAAATTTTATTTTATATGTGAAAAATCGAATTTAAAATATATTTGTAGATGTGTATTTGTTTCAAAAATTTCTTTGATATTACAGAAATTCTATAAGAATCCATATCGAAACTGATTTTTATTATTAATTTTTTGAATAGTGGGATTTGTGAACAAATTGAATAAAAAATATTGTGCTAAAATTAAAAGAACAAAGAAAACAATTTTCTTGCAATCAATTTCTCTTTGGGTTTTATATTTTTCTGCAATAGAAAATTCAATCATCTTTTGCTTCGGACGGCTGACAATATACAATATATAAAGGTCCCACGGCCAAACTTTCAATCCAATTCAAAGTTGGAAGTTTAACAAGTGTCCCATTATTCCATATTAAAATCCTATTCGAAATAGGATTAAAAACAATTTGTGTCGGTGTGAACCTGGATTGTTTTCATTTTAATTTAATTTGAAATTAGATGTTACAAATAAATCCTTTACTATATATATATATATATAAAGAATTGGTAATTTTTGACTCGATGCAAATTCACTGAAAATAGTGACTTGATAATTTTACGGTCGAATCCGATCCACACTAAAAAATATTTGATTCGAAACCCGTGATCCGATTTTTAATTAAATTTTATTTTATATCATATTTGTTTATATATCATAATTTAATTAGATGTCTGTTTATGAAAAGACTTTCATGCCAAAGAAAGCGCTTTTCGGGTTGCGGTGAACCGACTCCCGACGGGATATGTTCCGGGGATGGACCCACCTGGGATGGACCCACCGGTCGTTATACGGGTGGTTTGGATTGCTCACATACACAATGGCTAAACCTTTGTGCATGTGCTTTCAACAAAAAGGTGTTATGCTGCCGGATTTTCGCCGGGCATCATTCATGTCTATTGGATTTCTTATTGACCCTTGGACTAAGATCACCTATGGGAGAGACTGATTGGCCACTTGTGTGGGAGTAATAAGGTCAGGGAGGACTTGTATGTGGTTATCGATACTGCATTCATGATCATGCATATATATTTTGGACATGCATTATGCTAACGCCTTTGTTTTGTAGCCATTATAGATTAGAACTAGAATAGTCAGTGTCAAGTACATCTGATTAGGTTGTTTTTGGGTCCGAACGATTGCCTCATCAAGAAGTCTTCCCTAGAATAGTCAGTGTCAAGTGCATCTGATCAGAGCTTAGAGGTTCTGATTTGGGTTCAGGCAGTACATTAGAGGGGTTTTTAGAGCAGTTTTCGAAACAGTCAAAGGGGGTAAATATGTCTGATTCCATGCCACCTGCCTGTACTTTTAACTCCCAAGACTTAGACAAAAGACTGGAGGATTGTGAGAGGAAGATCATGTCTATGAACAACAATCTCTCAACTAGCCTGGCCTCTAACTCAGGCACTCTACTAATGGCGCTAGCTGTAGCACGATTTGAACCAATTACTATTGGGGGTACTTTTGCAGTGGTTCTTGTTGCGCCTTCGCCATTTACCAACTTAATGAATGTGGCACCAAGGGCTCCACCGATTGATCACAGGAGGGACAGGGAGATTGTACATAAAGACCTCGAGTTTGACTTCATAGTCAGTGAGGATGAGGAATAGAGTCCCTAAGATAGAGGATCCTGCTATAAAGAGAATGGAGGAAAAATTAGAGGCCATGGCTAGAGTTCTTTCTACCAGGAAGAGGATTAGTATCGAGGACATGGATCAGAATAGTGAATAAATCTTGCCTCACTGGTTTAAAATGCCCGACTTGCCCAAGTTTGACGGCATGTCTGACCCATCCGCGCACATCAAATAGTATTCTTTGGTGATGAAGGGGACCACTGTAACACCCCCATCGCCGTCCCCGTTGGAAGGACGCCGACGGACGCGCTACACGACGCTCACATATACAGATATACACATGCACAACACGGAAGTATACTTTCATACATAACATGCATACAGAAATATGGATTAATTAAAAACTTACCTTGACTTACCTTGCGGTACAGACTGAACATGCAATGACTCACGCACACGCAGGCACTAAGCAAAAGCATACACAGAAGCATACATATGACCATTCAACGGAAGCATCAGTGAAATAATAAAACAAGGAATAACTAAATATCTAAACATAAAGACATACTAACTATTACATTCCCAAAAGAAAACTCAAGAACGAAACATAATAATTACATATACAATACTACAGAATTACAAAAGCTGAAATACAGAAGCTGAACAAAATACAGAACTTCTAACTCCTACGTGGCCGACCCTGCAGAAGCGCGACTCGAACAGAACCAAACCTGCCACCTGCACGGAAAGGAAATCCGTGCTAAGCGATAAACGCTTAGTGGGGAGAACACACAAGAATATGGACGGCCATTCACAATGGTCGCCAAGGCATAACACATTCAAATGGCAAATGCGGATATTCATAGCATATCAATAATCAGGCTGCACAATAAAGGCATTCAATCGATAACTCACAAATAGACCATAAACTCATGTCCAGGATATACCAATACAGACATCATACAATATACGATACAAATATCATCATGCCGAACTACATACTATAACTCATGCATAAACCTACATGGGTATCAAATGATAGCATCTTACCATGCGGAGTCACAAGAGCTATACACATGCATTAAATATCACTAAGTACCCACACCTGAACTGACAACCCAATCATCATGTTAAGCATACACACTAGTCAAATATCCAAAGGATAACATTCAGAGCATCACAATACCGCTGTGCAACTCTAATATATATTAAGCATCATGCAAAAACATTCTGATAACGGAGACTGAAGGCATAACCACTTAGTATTACATTCATATCATCATCATGCAGAGAGTACAGTAATCATCACATACTTACCATCACAGCTGCTTCGGTTCACAAGCTAATATATTAACAAAACATGTTTAAGTCACATACATAAATTCTCTAGTCGCATCATAATCAAACCATTCAGAAACTTATAACAAATCATATGACGAGTACGGATAATCATGTTAGATATAAAGTCATGCTTATTTAAAACAGACATACATTCTGAAGCCCATAGTCACACTCATATACATATAAACTGATTCCTGAGATCTTTATCATAATCAAACGGATATCACATTCATATAGTTATTTCAAAGTAATACAAAGCAGTAAAGCACCTGCTGACTCACAATAGTGGATAACGAGTGTACTGAACTGATTAGTACCTTACGGGTACAAATCGAAAACCACTTTATTTTGTCACAAAAGCATTTTACTGATGGGGGATCTTAACCCGATCCAAATACATTAAAAATGATCACGAGGATCCGTACTGAGGGGGGTTCGCGAGGAACCATACGGGGGACCTGATCAGGGTCCAAACGTTCAAAGGGCGCTGCAGCTACTGAAAGACTCTATTAGGCATGCCTAACTATCCACTAGACTGACTCTCGCAGGTCATGCATAAAACAATACACATTTCGAATCACACAACGCATAAATATATATATAAATATATACATCATGCATAAATCAGAGTACAATAGACATATAAATAAGCTCATAACGCCGGTCATATATCATGCAATTTGTATTGCAAAACATATTACGGTCCATACACTTTAATATTAAACAATATTCTAAGACATGCCAAGAATCAGGTAAAGAGGTACTATCATGCCAATGGTTATCAAAACATAATCCTAAACATATGTTTTAGGTGAGGTTACTAAGTATAAATCATGCATAGTCCAAATTACATATAAACATAACACTTTGAATTCCCAGACTAAAACATAATCATGCATTCAGACATTAACCATCTTATTCAAATAAATATAGCATAGCATAATATCAATCATACCTCATTCAAGTCATATTCTGAAACATGCAATAGGTCAATCAACCGTATTTTATCCCTACTTAATTTACTAAAGCATATCAGGAACACATATGGAAACATATTATGCTAATGACCAAAGACGCATCATCTAAATCGGGGAAAGTTACTACATAATCTTAAGCATGGCAAATTATTCTTAAAGAAGAAGCAGACTAAAGATACGCATAACAAGATTCACATTAAGACAGAACATGTTTAAGAACTAACAGTCAGAAAGTTAACCTTTATAAATCCTTCGCATTCAAAATATGACGTTCAATACATATCACAATAATAAACATATTACAGTCCAAACCATACTGTTAAAATCCCACAGTCATTTAACAGGATCATTGGAATCCAAAACTTATTCCAAAATACCACAGATAACTTGTCATAGATAACATAATATTAATACCAAATAAATTGGAAATAATCAGTCATATCAGCAAGATAACATAGCACACAGTAAGGAAAAATATCATAAAAAGCGTTTGGAAATCATTTTATAAAAACTGGACACTTGGGAAGGAAAAACAGAAGCAAAACAGAAGATCTGGGAGACCTCACGTCACGTGAGGGTTGCTCACGTCGCGTGAGCATAGCTCACGCCTCGTGAGCAATCTGCTCACGTCGTGAGCATTGCTCACGTAACGTGAGCAATCTGCTCACGTCGTGAGCATTGCTCACGTAACGTGAGCAATATGATCACATAACGTGAGCCTAGCTCACGTCACGTGAGCTACTTCTCTTGCCCTCTTCTTCTTCCCCGAAATCGCAAACCTGCATATTCTCATCGTTTTCCAGAAATTCATTCTAAAAGAAAACCCTCAGAATTCATCCAATCATGTAAAAACTCTTACCTTGTCACTCAAAAGCATATCACAACTCACTCAAGATCAAACTAAACTAAACATTCCAGAAATTAATCAAGACAATCAAAATCAAGTTCCTCAAACACATAAACCCTAAAAATATAGTAAGTTCAAAACCTAAACCCAGTAACTTTAATTCAATTCACATCATGCATTCCTAACACATATATTCACATAATCATGCATATACACATGCCAAATATACCAAATTCTAGAAATGCAAACACATATACATCCTAAGTGAGAATTAGGGCAAAAACACTAAGAAATCCAAAGGCAGTAAACAGAGCTCCCAAACCTCAAAATCACGTTCCAAAAATCAGGCTTCTAGATCAGTCTACACTCCTTTCCTTGCCTTTACTTTGCTTCTTCTTATCATCAAACACTTGCACAAACAAAATCCACAATTACTCTACAAAACCCTAACTCAACCAAAACCACAACCAGGAGAAAAAGAAGAACAGAACGTTAACTCCAACTTACCTCTTCAAGCAAAGCACAACTCCACCAAGAAACCCAATCATGCACACCACCAAGGAAAGGGAAGCAAAGAACGGGAAAAAGGAAAAGAAAGAAATCAAAGAGGAGAAGAAGAGAGAGTAGGAAAACGTGATCTGCCCTTCTCTTTCCTTCTTTGTCTCTTTTTCTCATTTTCCCATTAATTGTCCACCAACCAAGACACATGGCAGCTCCCAACAGAACTACAAAATCCACTTAACTATTCCAAATCAAATATTGCTCTTTAGTCCTTAAACAAAATGCACTTCACTCACTTACACAAATCTTTCTTACAAACTTAATTAACTTTTTCAATTAGATCCTTAACACTCCAAATTTCACATGCACAAAATTACTGAAATACCCTTCCGATCCCGACTTAGCATGCACATTCCGACCAGGGCCATTTTGGGGTGTGACAACTCTTCCCTCCTAAAAGAATTTCGTCCTCGAAATTCACAGCGAAACACTTACATCCACACAACCCAAACAAACAAAACTTACTTAGACAAAAGCTTGCAAATTAACTTACCAGAAGAACCCGCGGTCTCCTTCGAATCCTTGCTAGATGCTAAAAACTCTGAAGACACTCGAGACGATCTGAGTAAATCCTCCACTTCCTTTCTAGCTTGCCCAGCTAGACTCTCACTCATCTTCTTAGGACAACCGGCAATCCGATGTTCCATACTGCCACACCTGAAACAAGCACCTGAAAGCTTCCGACATGGACCCCGATGTCGCTTCTGACAGTGCTGACATACAGACGGTCCCCACTTCTTACACTTATTCCCATGTTGCCTCTGAAATTGTTGACACATCGAAGGTTCTCGAACCCTTTTTCCTGCTGGCACTTCACTAACCGATCCTTTCCTCTTCTGAGGAACATGCTGAACAAAATCTTGAGAAGCACGAGGAGTAGTCAATCTATCCAAAATTCGAATCAACCCTTGTACAAGAGCCCTATCCTCAGAAACCCGACCAGAATCTTCAACTGGAAGATGCTCTGAAACATCCTGATCAGCATTAACTCAGTTCACACTTTCTGTTGTCTCGCCCACATTCTCACTAGGATCAGACTCCATCTAGACATGACACAAAACAAGGCGCATCTGCATTAGGCCACGACACAAAACCGACTCTCATGCAAAGACTCAACACAAAATAAACAACACACCCAGAACCATCAAACCTGGGCTCTGATACCACTAACTGTAACACCCCCATCGCCGTCCCCGTTGGAAGGACGCCGACGGATGCGCTACACGACGCTCACATATACAGATATACACATGCACAACACGGAAGTATACTTTCATACATAACATGCATACAGAAATATGGATTAATTAAAAACTTACCTTGACTTACCTTGCGGTACAGACTGAACATGCAATGACTCACGCACACGCAGGCACTAAGCAAAAGCATACACAGAAGCATACATATGACCATTTAACGGAAGCATCAGTGAAATAATAAAACAAGGAATAACTAAATATCTAAACATAAAGACATACTAACTATTACATTCCCAAAAGAAAACTCAAGAACGAAACATAATAATTACATATACAATACTACAGAATTACAAAAGCTGAAATACAAAAGCTGAACAAAATACAGAACTTCTAACTCCTACGTGGCCGACCCTGCAGAAGCGCGACTCGAACAGAACCAAACCTGCCACCTGCACGGAAAGGAAATCCGTGCTAAGCGATAAACGCTTAGTGGGGAGAACACACAAGAATATGGATGGCCATTCACAATGGTCGCCAAGGCATAACACATTCAAATGACAAATGCGGATATTCATAGCATATCAATAATCAGGCTGCACAATAAAGGCATTCAATCGATAACTCACAAACAGACCATAAACTCATGTCCAGGATATACCAATACAGACATCATACAATATACGATACAAATATCATCATGCCGAACTACATACTATAACTCATGCATAAACCTACATGGGTATCAAATGATAGCATCTTACCATGCGGAGTCACAAGAGCTATACACATGCATTAAATATCACTAAGTACCCACACCTGAACTGACAACCCAATCATCATGTTAAGCATACACACTAGTCAAATATCCAAAGGATAACATTCAGAGCATCACAATACCGCTGCGCAACTCTAATATATATTAAGCATCATGCAGAAACATTCTGATAACGGAGACTGAAGGCATAACCACTTAGTATTACATTTATATCATCATCATGCAGAGAGTACAGTAATCATCACATACTTACCATCACAGCTGCTTCGGTTCACAAGCTAATATATTAACAAAACATGTTTAAGTCACATACATAAATTCTCTAGTCGCATCATAATCAAACCATTCAGAAACTTATAACAAATCACATGACGAGTACGGATAATCATGTTAGATATAAAGTCATGCTTATTTAAAACAGACATACATTCCGAAGCCCATAGTCACACTCATATACATATAAACTGATTCCTGAGATCTTTATCATAATCAAACGGATATCACATTCATATAGTTATTTCAAAGTAATACAAAGCAGTAAAGCACCTGCTGACTCACAATAGTGGATAACGAGTGTACTGAACTGATTAGTACCTTACGGGTACAAATCGAAAACCACTTTATTTTGTCACAAAAGCATTTTACTGATGGGGGATCTTAACCCGATCCAAATACATTAAAAATGATCACGAGGATCCGTACTGAGGGGGGTTCACGAGGAACCATACGGGGGACCTGATTAGGGTCCAAACGTTCAAAGGGCGCTACAGCTACTGAAAGACTCTATTAGGCATGCCTAACTATCCACTAGACTGACTCTCGCAGGTCATGCATAAAACAATACACATTTCGAATCACACAACGCATAAATATATATATAAATATATACATCATGCATAAATCAGAGTACAATAGACATATAAATAAGCTCATAACGCCGGTCATATATCATGCAATTTGCATTGCAAAACATATTACGGTCCATACACTTTAATATTAAACAATATTCTAAGACATGCCAAGAATCAGGTAAAGAGGTACTATCATGCCAATGGTTATCAAAACATAATCCTAAACATATGTTTTAGGTGAGGTTACTAAGTATAAATCATGCATAGTCCAAATTACATTTAAACATAACACTTTGAATTCCCAGACTAAAACATAATCATGCATTCAGACATTAACCATCTTATTCAAATAAATATAGCATAGCATAATATCAATCATACCTCATTCAAGTCATATTCTGAAATATGCAATAGGTCAATCAACCGTATTTTATCCCTACTTAATTTACTAAAGCATATCAGGAACACATGTGGAAACATATTATGCTAATGACCAAAGACGCATCATCTAAATCGGGGAAAGTTACTACATAATCTTAAGCATGGCAAATTATTCTTAAAGAAGAAGCAGACTAAAGATATGCATAACATGATTCACATTAAGACAGAACATGTTTAAGAACTAACAGTCAGAAAGTTAACCTTTATAAATCCTTCGCATTCAAAATATGACGTTCAATACATATCACAATAATAAACATATTACAGTCCAAACCATACTGTTAAAATCCCACTGTCATTTAACAGGATCATTGGAATCCAAAACTTATTCCAAAATACCACAGATAACTTGTCATAGATAACATAATATTAATACCAAATAAATTGGAAATAATCAGTCATATCAGCAAGATAACATAGCACACAGTAAGGAAAAATATCATAAAAAGCGTTTGGAAATCATTTTATAAAAACTGGACACTTGGGAAGGAAAAACAGAAGCAAAACAGAAGATCTGGGAGACCTCACGTCACGTGAGGGTTGCTCACGTCGCGTGAGCATAGCTCACGCCTCGTGAGCAATCTGCTCACGTCGTGAGCATTGCTCACGTAACGTGAGCAATCTGCTCACGTCGTGAGCATTGCTCACGTAACGTGAGCAATATGATCACATAACGTGAGCCTAGCTCACGTCACGTGAGCTACTTCTCTTGCCCTCTTCTTCTTCCCCGAAATCGCAAACCTGCATATTCTCATCGTTTTACAGAAATTCATTCTAAAAGAAAACCCTCAGAATTCATCCAATCATGCAAAAACTCTTACCTTGTCACTCAAAAGCATATCACAACTCACTCAAGATCAAACTAAACTAAACATTCCAGAAATTAATCAAGACAATCAAAATCAAGTTCCTCAAACACATAAACCCTAAAAATATAGTAAGTTCAAAACCTAAACCCAGTAACTTTAATTCAATTCACATCATGCATTCCTAACACATATATTCACATAATCATGCATATACACATGCCAAATATACCAAATTCTAGAAATGCAAACACATATACATCCTAAGTGAGAATTAGGGCAAAAACACTAAGAAATCCAAAGGCAGTAAACAGAGCTCCCAAACCTCAAAATCACGTTCCAAAAATTAGGCTTCTAGATCAGTCTACACTCCTTTCCTTGCCTTTACTTTGCTTCTTCTTATCATCAAACACTTTCACAAACAAAATCCACAATTGCTCTACAAAACCCTAACTCAACCAAAACCACAACCAGGAGAAAAAGAAGAACAGAACGTTAACTCCAACTTACCTCTTCAAGCAAAGCACAACTCCACCAAGAAACCCAATCATGCACACCACCAAGGAAAGGGAAGCAAAGAACGGGAAAAAGGAAAAGAAAGAAATCAAAGAGGAGAAGAAGAGAGAGTAGGAAAACGTGATCTGCCCTTCTCTTTCCTTCTTTGTCTCTTTTTCTCATTTTCCCATTAATTGTCCACCAACCAAGACACATGGCAGCTCCCAACAGAACTACAAAATCCACTTAACTATTCCAAATCAAATATTGCTCTTTAGTCCTTAAACAAAATGCACTTCACTCACTTACACAAATCTTTCTTACAAACTTAATTAACTTTTTCAATTAGATCCTTAACACTCCAAATTTCACATGCACAAAATTACTGAAATACCCTTCCGATCCCGACTTAGCATGCACATTCCGACCAGGGCCATTTTGGGGTGTGACAACCACCCTTACCAAAAGATAAAAGATTGAGTATTTTAGCCTCAGTATTGTCAAACTCTCCATCATCTGGTATCATGGGTTAGACAGAAGGATGAAGAAAGATCGAGGAAGGCTGATTGAGGAGTTTTTGAGACAATATAACTACAATACTTGGATGGAGGTGACATTGAACAATCTTAAGCTACTACAGTATAAGCCGTATGAGTCTTTCCATGAGTACTTTACTCATTGGAGGAACCAGGTGATGGAAATGAAAAGAAGCCTGAAACCCAAGATCAAATTCGATCATTCATCTGCAATGCTAGCCCATACCTGGAAGAAGGGCTCAAGATGAAAGGGTTGAAAGATTGGGAATCCCTAAAAGACATAGCAATAGAAGCAAAAAGGGAACACATGGGAAAGAAGGCAATGGTTCAAGCAATCGGGGTTACAATGGCAACTGCCAAGCGTATGGTAATTCTGGGTTCTCGCTGTAAGGTCCCGACCTGTACTCTAGTCGTATTATATACTTTTAGGGTACGAGAGTGGTTTAAGTTTTGAAATTGGTCAAGTATTTGTGTTTGGGACTTAATCGGATTAAATTGGAAGTTTTAGAGGACCTATGTAATGGCTAAAGTGTACCCTAGTGGAGTTGGAAGTATAATTGTATTGTAAGGGTACAAGAGTAAATAGAATAAGTGTGAGTTTATGAGTAAATGAGGATGTAATTGAAAGGAATCAAAAGTAATTTGAAGAAAGAAGTTGATTTGAGGGATTAAGTGGGAACTTGCTAAAGGAGTAAGTGGGATAATTGTTGGAGTGTGACAAGTGGCTTGAGTTTTGACATGTGGCTTGCTGTGAGCTTGCCACCTAGGCAGCCACATGCAATAATAGGGGACTTAGTGGGAAAATCTGTCCCATTACCACATGCAACCTGGTTTCCCACTTCTCTCTCTCTCTCTCTCTCGGTTTCTCTTCTCTTCTTTCTTCTTCATTTTAGTTTTTGTTCTTCATTTTGGTTAAACTTCTGCTAACTAGATTGGTTTAAAGAGGTTTGGAAAGAGATTTGAAAGGTAAGTGTGGATTAGATTTAGTGTATTTTTCCTTCTACTCCTTCTTCTACATGGATGTGTTTGAGTTGTATAAATACCGGATTAAGTGAATGTTCTTGGTTGATTGTGCAAGAAGCATTGGACAAGAGGAAAGACAAGGGCAAGGAAAAAGTTTGAGCTAGAAGAGGGTTGTTCAAGCTACACTTTTGAGGTTTGGGATTGTTTGTACTTAACATTTTTATTGGATGCATGTTCGTTAGTTGGGGAAAATGGGTTTAGAGAGGTTCAAAAACTCTTTTATTATTAAGCTGATCTTGAGATAGTAAAGATGAATGACGGAGTCCTGTTTAGATGTATTTTGGTTTGATTATTACATAGTGTTTATGAGTATGTTATAGATTTTGCATGAAAAGTACTTGTATATGATTTTATTGCTTGAAGGACATTTTAGCTATTATTGGAATTTGATTATGTCATAGATGAGCTTTAAAGTTTTTTAGTGTATGTGGCATGACTTTTAGATGATCATTGTAGTTATGCATGAGATTATTGGTTGGTTTGTGAAAAGTATGTGCATGAGAGTTATGTAGTTGGAGTTAGAACACTAAGTTCGGTACTGTTGCGAGCGCGATAGAGTACTCCTTGGGTGAGATTTTGCCTTGCCGAGCCTTGTCGCAAGCGCGAGCTCCGTCGCGGGTGCGATAGAAGCTAATTTGGCATTCTGTCACGAGTGCGACATTGCCACGAGCACGACAACTGTGTGTTTTGGATTCTGTCGTGAGCGCGATAAGGGTCACGAGCGTGACATTGTCCAGAGTTTTGAATATAAATCTTTTGTCATATTTTGTGTAATATTTGTGACGCGCGCCGGCATCCCTCGGCCGCCCCTGCGACCGCCCGCCTGAGGGCGATCGGGCAATTGAGGGTCCGCTAACAGCTTGCAATAAATTGCAGGTGCGTCTATGTTGGGCAACAAGGAGGTTTCATGGAGTCGCCACCCAATAGAACATTGAAAAAGTTTCTCTCGCCTCGGAGAGCCTAAGACTGCGCTTAGTATCCATTTTGAGCCAACCAAAGGGGTCTTGGAGGGTAAATCTCTCGCCCTAAGGAGCCTAGGATTAACGTCAAAGTCTCGTGACACAAGAGGTGTCTTGGAGGGTAAACCTCTCGCCTCTTTGAGCCCAAAGACCAGAGATGGGTTCGGGACTTCTCATCTATTTCTACCTCGATTATTTTATGATCAAATTTTAATTATCATTAATTCGCTCTCTCTCCACACGATGCAATTGATTAAAAGGCGCATTTATTCACATTTTGGAAAGCGGTAAATGTACAAATGAATAGTGAAAGCAATAAATTACAACAATACAAGGAGCGAAATACAACTCCCTTTTAGAAATGTGTGATACATACACAAATCGGGGTATTTCTTATTTTGAGGACTTTGGTCCTCGCATGCATCATTATCAAAATGGATATTTATATTGTGAGGATTTTTATTGGATAAAAATAGGACATTGGATCCTTATGTTTATGAAAAACCTCTCTTTATTAAATATAAAACATTACTCAATTTTTATACTTAGCGGGATACAAAAAGGGTATACTCACGTGCATAAAATAATTAATGAACAAGCGAATAAAGGAAATAACCAAGAAGGTTAGAAAACTAAACCGGATGGAATCCTCCGAGCATGGTAGGTCGCCCCTCGAGCTTAGGATAATCCAAGAAAATCAATATATGCTCACAGAAGGTTAAAAGGTGTTAATATATGAAAGATCAACATAAATAAAGTCAAAAGACTTGAAAGAGATTGAAAAGATTTGAAAACATGGAGACAGGCACCAGCGACGTCCGTCTGTCAAGTGACCGACGGGCGTCAGTCAAAGTGACCAACATATCCCGTCGCTCACTCAAGCGAGAGGGCGTCTGTGAGTGAGGTGACTGACGGGCGTCGGTGAAGTAGATGACCCGTCGGTCACCACTGTCTCCGAAAATAAACAGTAAAAAACTCCCTTTTCAAAGCGAAAAAAGGGTTTTTATCACAAAATGAGATGAAGAGAATAAAAAAAAAGGAAAGTGAAAGCAAAAAGCCAAAAGGACAGCAAAAATAAAGAATAAAGATGAAATTATACGGAGAATAAGTCCGGAATATTTACCCTCAAATAATGTTTTAATGAGATTCTTGGTATCGATTAGAGTCCCGTACGCTCCACGAGAAACAAAATGAAAGGTCAGGAAAGAGGAAAATAGATTGTTTCCTTCTTAACCCTTCAAAAAAGATTGACTTTGGAAACAAAAACCCAAAGAAAACTAATTAATTTTAGTTCCTTTTTGATGGTTTGATCCTTAAATTAAAAGAAATTTCTTGACGTGTGTTTGCTGGAAGAGAGAGAAAATGCGCTTGAATTTGGGCAGAGTTTCCCCTCTTAAAAATTTTTGGAACCCCTTTTAGGAAGAAATTCAAAGCTTTTATAGGCCAGGCATGACCGACGGGCGTCGGATGTGGAGACAGGCATCGGAAGAATCCTTCTGACACAAGGATTCATCCGACGGCCCTGCCATTTCCATCGACGGGCGTCGGAGAGGTTGCGTGCTCCGGGAAATCAGCTGGCGTGCTCCGGAAGAAGCGGATCCGTCCGACGGGCATCGAAAAAACCATAGGCCGTCTGTGACCCTAAGCGACGGGCTGGCCTCCCACAGACGGGCTAGCCGTCTGTCTAGGAAAACATACTTTTTGACTCAAACATTCCCGTTTTTTCCCCTCTGCCTACAAAAGGTGAAAAGACTCATTTCTCGTTGAGCATGGGACTAAAATCTCCGAATCCAAACTGTTTGTACAAGCTCGGATACTGATTTCATCATAGGGTAATCTCTGATCCGGACCGCTCTGGGACACGGTGCTTACAATATTGCATTGGATTAAGTATGACCATGCATAGTAAAGTTTATATGTGATAGCATAAATGAATATATGAATCATATGCTTGATGGTTTGCTTAGTTATTACATGAATTGAGTTTATGTGTAATAATTGGTTTGGAGCTGCTAGAGTTGGCCCCGTTTGGGTCTAGAGTTGGCCCGTTTGGATGTAGAGCTTGTTACCTTCGGGTAACTAAAAGATTTGGGACTTCGGTCTCTAAATGTTTGATACTGCGAGTCAGTATCTAGAGTACCCGTATCCACCATAGATGTGAATTCAGGCTATAGTTATTATATGCTTGTGAATGAATAAGTAGAGCAATGATCTATAAAATGTATATGGATGTACATGTATATGACTATATATGAGATGTAGTGATATGTTATCACTTAGCGTGTTTGATGAATGTTAAAGCTAGAGAATTTGTTCATGCTGAGGTAAATGTATATGATAAAGGGACGTGATGTAAAAAGGTGTGCATGTATGTGATTACATGAGTGTGCAAGGATAAAGGTTATTTAATGTATATGATTATTTTAGAGCTGGAAGTTATATGCATATATAGTTGTATGCTATTATATGTTATTATGTGATAAGCATAATTATTGATATGTAATGTTGTGTTATATTTGTGAATTCGATTGGAGTCCTTTGTTTCTATATATCCCCACTAAGCGTTATCGCTTAACACGGGTATTTATTCGCATAGGTATGCAGATTCGGTTCGGTTGTGAGAGTTGTTCATCTGATGGCTACTAGGTTTTTGGAAGTGGAGTTTATGCTTTTGTACATGATTCTTTTTGTAATGCTTAGTATAGTGTATTGTAAAGAATATTTTGTATAGTGTAATGTATAGGTATATCTTTTTAGTAAGTGTATGTTCATGTAAAGCAAGGATAATAACATTTTGTAATATGAATATTTATGTTATTAATTCAAGCATGTATTCCTAGCAATGATGTTTCTTATTCCGCTATAGTTTAAGTTAAGCATGTTGAATGTGTTTTTGTGCGTGTAGCGACTCCAATATCCTCCCAAGGGGTATTGGGGGCGTTACAACCAAATTGCATAAACAAAATAAGTTAAGTGACCAAAGAGATACGTGTGATTAAATGTTAAGTGAGAAATTGATTAAGGTTAAGTTGGATTAATTAAGTTAAAAAAAGTGTAAGTGTGTGTGGAAGTGGAAAATAAGTGTCATGTGTTGGCCACTCCACCTAATGCATTTACATGCATATTTAAGGTGAAGGAAGAGGTGGAGTTGGGCTTTTTCCCACCTCATCCTTGGCCGGCCATTTAAGGAGATTCACTTATACGTTCTTGCTTCCTTATCTCATAATTCATTTGTGACGCGATCTCAGCAAGTGTACTGAATCGGCAAGTAATATAGTGGAATATAATTAAGACCACAAGTTATCGAACCCAAGGGACTGTGTTGTGCAAGTGTTTGACAATTAATTATATGCTAAAGAATTCCCAATTATTTTGATGTGGTGATTGTTTAACACAGAAAAATTAATAATCTAACTGATGATATTAATGTCTAAGAATATTAACGATTTAATAATACAGCAATTTGATAAAATAACTAAGAGATCTTGCTAAGGAATACCCATTCTCCCCAATAATATCATATGAATACTTAATTCAACAATTTCATATACAATCAGTGAATAACCTAGCTTATACCATAGCTTGCCTTTCGGATCCAGCTTCTCTAAAACATGCACTTACCAATCCAGATTCAGCACATAAATTAGCATTATTACAGATCTTAAAGTTCTAAGTTAAATAATCCTACCATTCCGGATTCAGATATCAAACTCATTTATCTTCCACCATTCTGAACCTATTGAAATAAACATTCACAGATTTTAACTACCAATTCGGATTCATCAAATCAATGAAAGTTGATTAAGATAGAACAGAACATGTGTATGTATTTATGGGCTGATTGCAATCAAAGTTTATCTTGGTAGATATCCCCTTAACTTGCATTCAAACCAGCAACAACAGATAATTTCAGAGAAGATAAAACTGAAGTATATTTGTATGTATTTATGAACTGATTACAGTTAAAGTTTATCTTGGTAGATCTCCCCTTAACTTGTACTCAAACCAGCAACAACAAATAAAATCAGAGAAAATACAACTGAGTATATGCATAATACAATCCATACAAAATATTCACATGATTTACTGGGGAATTAAGGCATCCCTTAACAAGAAATAAAATTACTCACTCATACTTGAAATAAAGACTGAATTAAATAGAGAGAAATTGATATTACCCAGTTGAATCTGAAAATGAAAATCTTACAGTAAACCAAACGATGTTCTTCAACTGAATCAGCTATTCCAACTTCCAAATTAAATTACAGAATTGAAATCTCACTTCTAAGAATTTCCAGATCAGAAATCTCAGAGTTTATTTTTTTCAGCCAAAACTAAAACTAAAACTCTCGTCGCCTCCTTAACTTTTTCAAAATCGTTCTCCTTTAAGCTAGTTTTCCCCCAAAAATAAAAGTCAAAAGTCTATTCGGTGGCCTCCAAATCTGATTTTTCCCGGATTTGATTCACACAACAGATTTTAAAAGTTACACGGCAGTGAGAGATATCCTCACCGCCGTGTAAATGTCCCTGGATATATTTTTATTCTGAAATTTTGAGGTTACACGGCGGTGAGGAAATTCTTCACCGCCGTGTAAATGTTCCAGGTCTGCTATAAGTTCTTTGATTTCGATTCACACGGCGGTGAAGAATTTTCTCACCGCCGTGTAAACACTCCAGTCAGCTTCCTTAATTTTTCTTCTCATGATTCTGGCCTCCTGTCTCACACGATGGTGAGAGATGTCTTCACCGCCGTGTAACCTACCTAAAATATTGCCAAAACAACATAAATCTCCATTTAGTGTACCAAATAACATCAAATGACATTTTATCAAAAATTAACACAAATAACAACTTTTAGACTAAGAAGTAATCTCTAAATTCACATCAAAACATTATTTAATTTAAACTTATCAATTTGCATAAATCCTCAGTTGGTAAATTGCTCAAGGATACCTCATATCGTTTGTATTCTTTAAGTGTTTTTACAAGCGAAAGGTAACAATTTTGTTATTGTTTTCTTTTTCTTCTTCTCATGGCTTGAATTGGGATTTGATTTGTAATTCTAATTCTGAAAATTGGGAATTGGTTGTAAAGGAGAAGGCTGTAACTTTAAAGGGGAAAAAGAAGATTGTTGAGCAAAGTGCCAATTAAGCTTAAAAGAGCAAAGGAAAACAGGTTTGGGAATTATTGTGTTAGTTTTCGTGTTAATGAATACTTATTGATGAATTGAATATTCTGAGGTGTTTGTATATGTGCTTTTTTGGTTTGGATTGTATTTGGTGGATTGGTTGTGTCCAATTAGTTGAATTTAGGCTTGTTGAATTACATAGTGCAGTTCTGCCCAGAGGAGCAAAATTACCTCTAATGATTGTTTTGGGCATAAGTCAAGAATTAGAACTCCAAAGTGCATGATTCTAATTGGATTAGATCAGGGACTTCTTTGTCTAAAAATTTTTTAGATTAGCTATAATTTATTTTGGCCTCTAAGGGCTTCAAAATTGCTCATTCCAGTAGCTAAATTTTCTAGGCAGGTGTTTGGAGCAGTGTAGACAAATTTGGGTAAATCTCTATGGTTTTAGCTCCAAATGAATTTGAAATTTGAGCCATTTGAAAGCTAACATCTTGAGGTTTAATTATTCAGAAGATCAGTTTGATTAAAATTGACTTTTGCTATGTGATTTTGGAGGATTAATTTAAGGTTGCAATCTGTTTTAGGTGGAACAAAGTTGGAGCAGGGTTTGAATTTGGTTGTCCCATTCCTCATCGGTCATTTTGGTGTGGGACGGGCATACCTACTAAGGGGTGCCCATCCTTCAGGTGTGGCCACTTCAGGGATGGCCATAAATGAGTGGGTGACCGTCCCTTGGCCACCAAATTTGAGGGACGGCGGTACCTCATCCAAGTGTGTCATTCCCTCACTTTTTAAGTTGCTAACCTATGTTAAACAAATTTCTTACCTCATTTAATTATTATGTAATATAAAATATAAATTTAATGATGATTATTTGGCTTATTAAATGGATTATACATATATGGAATTATTTTGTGAAGTAAATTATGTAAATGCTATCACATCGTAATTTAACTAGATTAAATAATTGTTTTGCCAGCAAAAGTTGGGTCGTGGATAGTTATGCATGCCTATAGGGTCCTTTGTGTTAGTGGTTATGCCCTAGGCTAACTATTTGGACCTTGTTGTAATCATTACATTTTCATTTATATAATGGTTTTCTTCACATTAATATTATTGGCATGTTACATTATTGTAATGTTTGTGAATAACCATGTTATTCATGTCGTCCCTAATTATTTATCATTAAAGGACATAAAAATAAATTAAGACTAGTATAAATTTGCATTAATAATCATGGGATAATTATATATGATGATATAAATCAAATCTATAGGTACTTGTTATAGAACGAGGCATCGGATAGACCCACTGTGAGATCACTACATGGGATAATGTCATAAGTGATCTTATAATAGATATGTTATTGAATCCTTTGACCTAGGTTATCACGGTTTCCTACATAAGGAACATTATGTTTTGACATAATCAAACATTATCTTTAATCGGATAATTATAAAGTTTATGATCGAACATAATGAGAATTATGCAGAGAAAAGTGAATAATCAAGATGGAATTTGTCCCTCTCTTATGAGAGAGATATCTATTGGGCCCCTCGATAAGTAGGACTGTAAAAATGCATGGCCGTTCTCTAATGAATTGATAGTGTGATCAATGTCATTTGAATTTATCAATCTACTTAGTGATCGGAAAATTATATGTTTGAACAATATAAGTTTGACATGGACCATGACTTATGTTCAAACAAGATATCGTATGACAAAAGGATAATAGTGTGTTCTATAGTCAGGTTAAAATCGGACTAACGATATTTATATTATTTGGAAAGTCATAATGTCTTGCTAGAGACCAATTATGACTTGTGGGCCTATTATGGTATTGGGCCCACTGCTAACTTAATATAAACCTATTGGGTCACACACCAAGACCAAAATGAACAGAATGGATTTTAATTAGGGTATTTCGAAATTATAATATGGATATTTATATTTAATTTCGAAATCATATATATATATATATATGTATGTATATATCTTATTTTTGAATATGAGATAATAATATATATTGATATAATATTTCTTATTATTTCGAATAAGAAATAAATAAATAAATAAATAAATAAATAAATAAATAAATATATATATATATATATATATATATATATATATATATATATATATAAATATAAATATCTCTTATTTTGAATAAGAGATAATATCCCTAATTTATCTCTTTAGGGTTTAAATTTATACATATATATATATGTGGATATATGTTAATGTAAAAAAACCCTATTTTACGTTTCTTATGAGTGGCTGCTGTTTTTCACAAAACTAAGAGAAACCCTAGGCGCACTTTTTCTTTGTGAAAGAAAGGAAAGAAAAATGTAGAGAAAAATCTCATATTATTCAGTCGCAAGAGAGCGAGCTAGCACCCCTGCGATTGTCTATTTTGGTTCGTGCCTATGGATACCGATAGAGGGCGTTCGTGGTTGGAGCAGCGCCTATAATTCGATATAACTAAGAGTTAGGTCGTTTTTCAAGCAAAGCAAAAGGTCGGTATTCTAATCTCCTTTTTTTGAATCAATTGGATCGCATGGATCCTATTTTGGGTTTTGTTTTCCGCTGCGTTAATCTATTTTATTTCGCTCAAAACCCAACACTTTGTTGCTGTAGTCTTTTGTTGGGATTCCGGTTGTGGATCCTTATATGTTTGGATTCTGGATGTGGATCCTTATGTGTTTGGATTCCGGTTATGGGTCCCTATGTGTTATGTTAGATCCCGAGTGGGATCCCTTTGTGTAATGGTACCCTTGGTTACCTATGCGTTTTCAACCTGTTATCAACGTTTTTGAAAATGTAGGCTCTACATGATTAAAATACTATATATGAATAAAGGAAAATAAAGTGATCCATATGAAATGTGTGATTAAGTGAACATGATTTAATGTGAAGAATTTTAATGTATACCATGTGATGATTATTTGTTATGTTTATTAAGTATGTTAACCATTCTGTTCATATATATGCTTCATGTGTATGTTAATATGCATTGATGAGCATTGTGAGTGGTCGTCCATTTCATGTTTTCTCCACTAAGCCTTTGTGCTTAACATGAGTGTTTCTTTTGTGCAGGTTTGGTAGATAGTTGTTTTTTTGAAGGGCTGTCCCGCATCACCAACAGCCGACACACATTAGGGTTCGTGTTCTTTATAGGTTTTATATTTTAATATAATATCATATTGTAGTCTTTTTTTTTTGTATTGTTTAGTAATTTGTAATAAGTAGTGTGGACGAAGCAACTTAATTATAAGTACAAGAATATAAAAGGTTGTTTGAATTTAAAGGATATCCTTGTAATTTCATGTGGATGTGTATGTGAATGATTGCATGTGAATGCATACTTTAATTGAATGTAAGAAATTTTATAATTTCGAGCATAAGTAAGTTTGTTGGATAGTCATGTGGCATGCTTCACCGGTCATGGTAACTCACCATTTTATGGTGAAGTCTACTACATACGGGTAAGCGGTGTTACATTGGCAGTAGCAGCAATTATAAGGGCAGTGGTGGCAGAACAGCTAAGGTTTTAGCCACAAGGATAGCTTCAAAACACTACTCCAACTTGGGCAAGTTATTGTGCTGGTGCCTAACTCATTTTATGAAATAGGGGAAGTTATAACCCCAACTTGCAAAACCAACTAGAAACTAGGGGCAGCCTGGGCCGAAAGTAGACTGGTATTATGCCTTCCATCAGCGTAGGAGACATTAAACAGATTACTGTTGGACCTTAAGGGACCACATCCAAGATTTAATTGACACCAAACAGGTGAGCCACCCAGAGAAAAAGGGGAAGAAATAAGGGGCTTACAATGTTATACCACCACCAGTTTTCAAGGTTCGTTTAAGTTTGCTTGAGTGGTATATTTTGCAAGATTTGTATGTCAATAACTATCTGGCTATCACTCATAAGGCTTGGGGAGGCATTAAGGTCCTAATTAAAGAGGTATAAGGGAACGGATTTAGTTATGTGCAAGCCCATACACATCGATCAGTAAAGACGAGACGGGGACACCAGTTAACCTAGTGGATATGTGGGTCGCTGACAGTAAGGGGGAATCAGTCTGGGACGAAGATAGTGATATAAAGCCATTGAAAAACCTATGGGAAAAATTGGATGAAGAGAGAATTGAGGAGAAAGAAAAGACAGCTGAAGCCGTGAAAAGGAGTGGACGGGGTGATCCCGGAAGTTGAGAGACAGCCTGCACCGGTTGTACCTATAGAAGAGGGGGCATCAGCGAATGACTAGATTTTCAAACAATTAAAGAAAACACCATCACGAATTTTAGTTTGGGAACTTTTGAGACAATCGCTTTCTCACTGTCAGAAACTAGTAGAGGCCTTATGTAAATCAACAGTCGCCATGGCTATCTTCCAGTCCGAGTTATTAGAAATGGTAAAGGGAGACTCTAAGGAGAAGTTTGCCTTCATTGATGCAGATTTGCCCACTGAAGGGCATGAACACAATAGGCCTTTCTACATCAGTGCATAAGTTAATAGTAAGCACACATCCTGTGTGATGGTAGATGATGGCTCGCCCATCAGTTTTGGCCCTTATACAGCCATGATAGCCTACGGCATTGACTACTCAATGCTCAGTAAATCTAGGCTCACCATCACAGACTATGATAATTCAAAGAGTTAAGCCACGAGTACTATTAACATAATGGTTAAAATAAGGCCTATTGTGACTAAAGTAGAATTTGTGGTGCTTTCGATCCCGACCAACTTCTCTTTTATTAGGCAGGACATCATTCTATAAGCTTATAAGGGTCCCTTCCACTCTTTATCAGATGATTCAGATACCCTATGGAGGTGGAATAGCAACCATCAAGGCTATACGAGGAAATCAGGTGTCTATGTTGGAGATTGCCAACTAGGCCTTCAATAGGTTCCATATAGCGGGCATCAGTACCAAAGAAGATAGGGGGGAATACAAGAACCCACAAGTGGTCAATATGGTGCGAAAAATGAACTATCTACCATGTAACGCCCCGTTTTCGCCATGGTAGTTGAGCCTTATATATGTGTGATTGTGTGTATGTTAAATTATGGCATGTGTTATTTATATATATATATATATATATGCATGATTTAAATTTAGTGTTATGTATTTGTGGGGTTTGCTTGGGTGTGAGAGAGTGTAAGGGATTAGGGTGTATGTAAGTGAGGTGTGGCTTGAGTGTAGGTATGAGGATGGGTTTTGGGTGTGTCTTGGGGTAGTCTTCCAATGGGGGGCTGCCATGTGGCAAGTAGGGGGAGTTTATTTGTGTGGAGAGAGGAGAGAGAATCAGCTTTTTGTCTTTCCTTTTTTCTCGTTTCCTTCTTCTTCCCTGTTTTTCCTCTTCCTCTTCTTTTCTTCTTTACTTCCTTGTAATCCTTCCCCTCTAGCTGCAATTTTGGTGAGTTTTGGGTGATTTTAAGTTGATTTAGGTAAGTAAGAGCTTATTGTTCTTCCTCACTTTCTTATTCCTTTTAATTTAGTTAATTTGAGTATTTGGGTATTTTTGGGGTTTGAGTTTTAAGCTTGTTGTGATGGATGTTTTTGTTCAGAGATCCCTGCTAGAGAGCCCAAAGGCAAGGAAATTGCAAGTGGAAGCGGAGCCCGTGATTAGAGTTCACGTATTTGAGGTTTGGAAATATTTATGGTTTTGTGTGTGTTTGGATATGTTTTGTGTGATTTTTGTGCTTTGTGGTTATGGGTGAGATTGATGGGTATTTGTGTGCAATTGCTATGGGTATTGGTTATTTTGAATTGAGATGTATATTTGGTGAGAAATTGAGTTATAGCATGAGTTTGTATGAAATTTTATGAGAAATTGCTGGTTTGATGAATTCTGGAATTTGATCTTGTAAATTGGATGATTTGATGATGATAATTGGTTTATAAGTTGAGTTTTGGATGGTTTAAGGTGTTGTGAATGATCTATTTGTGTGGGGTTGTGTTTTGAAGCCAATAGAAGGTTTGGGTGAATTTTGAAAGTGGAATTCTGCAGGTTTTCGCGTCAGGGCTGGAAATCCCTACCCTGTCATGAGCGCGACACTGTCGTGAGGTCGCGATAGAGCTCAGTGATTGCAGCCTTTGAGGGAGCTATGTGCGCGCTGCCGAGCGGCCTCAGCAAGAGCTCTCTGTTGCGAGTGCAACATATGTCACGAGCGCGACAGAGCGCTTAGCCGCCGCACGATCTTTGGACAGTCTCCTATCGCGAGCGCGCACGAGCACGACAGAAGCTGCCGGCCGCTCACTGTCGCGAGCGCGATAGTGAGGTGTGTTGCTGTCCCCACGCAAGCGCGAGGACTACCGTGACCACGACTTGAGGCTGATCTTCGCCTCTGTCGCGAGCGCGACACCTCCTGGCTTTAAAAAGTAAGTTTCTTCTTTTGCCTCTAATGTTTGATTTCCAATCTTGTTATACTTGTATAGTTATAAGTATACAATTTTAAGAGTCATATGAATGCAAATTAGTTAAGCTATGCATGACCTGCGAAAGTCAAAAAGTGGATAAATAGGCATGCCTATAGAGTTCAGTTGCTGCAGCCATGCGAATGCGTTTTGGACCCTGATTAGGTCCTTGAATTGGATCCGTGTGATCCCCATTTAACTTGAATCTTGTTTAAGATTCCATGCAAAAATGTTTTGAAATAAAAAGAAAAGAATGATTTTGATACCCTCGGGTATCCATGCGTTTCGAATGATTATGTGTTACTCGCTATCCACTACTTTGAATAAGCAGGTTTCCTCTTCGTATGTGATTATGAGTTTTGATTTGGCAACGTATGCTTGATGGGTTGGTAATAAATGTTATTATCTTCAATATGATGAATTGTTTAAGTATTGGTTTAAGTATGTGCCATGTGTATGTGATTGGTATCGACGTCCACTGTGAGTGGTCATTTTTCATTGTACTTTTCCCCACTAAGCGTATTCGCTTAGCACGGGTGTTTCATCCGTGCAGGTGTGGAAAATGTTGGAGTCTGTGAGCAGGGTGATCCATTTCAGAAGGGCCGACACAACTATGAGAGAGCTTTTGTAGTTCTGGGTTGTACTTCTTTTTGCATATGTAATAGTTTAGTGATTTTGTAATAAAAACTATTGACGTAAGCTCGTCCTTTGTAGGTTGGTTTGATACCAAGTTTGTAAGCTACCTTTTGAGCTATGGAAATTTTGTAATATGATATGTAAAGACTATTATGCACATTAATAATATTATACCTTTTATTTCAGCCTTTGGTCTTGTGTTTGTGAAATTTTATTTTACTGCTTTGAGTGTATGATTTATTGTTGTATGTTTGTTCTTGAGGTTTTGCATGACAACCCTCATCTATCGTGACCCTTCATCCTCCTCCAAGGATGAAGCTTCCTATGTATAGGTAAGGGGTGTTACATTTTATGGTATCAGAGCAATAGGTTTAAACGTTCCTGGGCTAGTGTAAGGTAGATCGTATGTCTAGTGTTGTGTTGGCCTGATGCGGATCGTTGTGTATGTTTTGTAGTTTGATGGAGTCTGCTTGTGGATCACTTGAGGGGTCAGCCGAGAGTGCAAATCCCCGAGAGCAAGATCCATCTGTTTCGGGTTCGGCTCAGCCACCTAGGGTGCAACCTGAGGCCCCTGTAGTCCCTTTTGAGGCTATGCTCAAGATATCCCGGGATATAGCTAGGGTTTTGGAATGAGTTACTGCCCTTAGAGCTCCGATAGAGAATATGCGAAAGTATGGAGCGGAGGTTTTCTTTGGAACTGGTTTGGATGAATCCGAGAAAGCTGAATTGTGGATTGAGAAAGTTAGACGGGTGCTAAGGGAGATTCGTTGTCCTCTGGAGAGTGAGGTGGAGTGTGTGATATCTTTATTGCAAGGCTCAATTTTTGATTGGTGGACCTTGGTGCTTGGGCATCCGCAGCTTCCTGAACCTGTGACATGGGAGTTCTTTGAAAGGGAGTTTCGAAATAAGTATGTGACCAAGGCCTTTAAGGAGGCCAGATGGCCGAAATTTTTGAGTCTCCGTCAGAGAGTGTTGTCTATAGCTGATTATGAGAAGGAGTTTAATCGACTCAGCAAGTATGCACCGCTAGGAGTTCTCACTGAGGAATTTTGATGTCAATAGTTTGAGGCGGGTTTGAATGAGTCTCTGAAGGTAATGTTGGTTTCGTTGATGTCAGCACCGGATGTCAGTTACTATCAGATTGTGTAAGTAGCTTTAAGAGCGGAGCGGTCCGAAAATGTTCTAAGAGAGAAGGCTCAGAGGAAGAAGGCTTCTTGAGGAGGTTCTTCTACAGGGAAGAGGTCACGGGAGTCTCAAGGGAACCCCTTTGGTGAGTCGCATCCTAGTCCGGCTACTAGAGGGATGAGGTAGGATTCTTTCAGAGGGTCTAGTGCAGGTAGAGGAGCTTCAGGTGGTCGAGGTGATTGTAACAACCCGATTTGACCTTAGAAGTTTTGGCAAAATTTTTTTTGGATTATTTGATGTGTATCGGACATGTGGCATCGTAGGAGAGTGACACATGGCATCATAGGAGTGTGACAAGTGGCAAGAGATTCATTTGTTTTACATGAATTAAAAAGAAACAACTGGCAAATGAGTATAAGACACATGGCTTGGCTTAAGATAATTGAAGGAATTAATAAGGGTAAGTGGCATTTATGTGCTTTGGTGGACTTTGTCTAAGGGTAATGAGTTTTGGATAAAGATGGACCAGCTGCTCCTTTCTTCTCTCACGTTAGTTGCTTTGCCTTTGGCCTTTTATTATTCTTTTCTTCCTTTGCTCTTGGGTTTTTGGCCGTGCTCCTCTTGCCTTAACATTTCTTTTTCTTTTCTTCTTCATTTGCCTTGCTCTTTGAGTGAGCCTATTGGGTTAGTTGAAGAGAGAGTTGTGAAGGGTAGAGTTGATCTTTGAGAAGGTAAGTGTGGTTGGTTTTCTGATCTGACCTCCTTTTTCTTTCTATTTTTGATTTAAAGTGAAGTCTATGGATTAAGTGTTATATTGGTTTATTTGTTCATGAAAGCTATGGATTCGAAGTTGGACAAAGGCAAATAGAAGATCGGAATGAGTAGAGAGCTGAGATCAAGCTTCCTAGAGGTCGGGATCTTGTGTAAATTTAAGTTCAGTCTATTTTAATTGCTTGTGGTGTTTGGTGATATGGGTGTACATATGTTTATGATATATGTGTGTATATATATTTATGAGTATGTGACTTGATCATTTGAGTGTGTGTTGATGATAGAGTTTGGTTGTGGCAATTTCTGTTCAGTTATCATCTGACCTCTATGTAATGTTTTTATCTTAAGTAGAGTTTTATAGCTCCAAATTGAGTGAATATTGAGCTAGTAGAACCCTTACTTCTATGCCTATAAATGTCTCATAAATGACCTTGAGCAAATTCTTTCTCTAAGAACCTGAAAATTGGAAAGAAAAGAGGTGTCTCTACCTTGGCCGGTTCATTTGACCAGTTCATCTTATTTAGAGTATATCTGATGTTAAAGATGTCCAATTGACCTGAAAATTGTCCCATTTGAAATTTAACATCCTAGGAAACAATTGTTAAGAGAGATTTTTGCCTAAAAATGAGGTTTAGACGTTGGTGTAGGCTATACAAAATAGAGTAGTGAAGCAATCCTGAGTTTTGGCTTCTATTTTGCTATTTTGAGTATTTTACGGTGACAACCAATTGGTTACCACCATGACCAATGCCTAGACAAGGCAGAATCAAATGTTTTTGGACCTCAGGGTGAGAACCAATTGGTTACCACCGTGACCATCCCCTGATTTGCATATTTTGATTGCTTTTCTTCCCGAAATGCACCCGAACTTCATGGTAAGTTCTTATAGCATGTCCAACTCATTTCTAACCTTATGAAATGAGTATGTGAGTGGTGGTTAATTGAAATTATAGGTAATTAAAAATATGGCATAGGAGTTTAATAATGAAATTAAATGTAAACATGCTTTTTAATTGTTGAACATGACTTGCCATGTGATATTAATTATATATGCTTGAATCATGATATAATGTTTGAATAATTGTGATGTACCTGATGGAGTGTATAGTGTTTTTGAATGAACAGTAGAGTACATGCAATGTATATGATTTAGTTGTAGAGTTCTTGTTCGAGCCTGAATGGTTATAGTAGTGGATAGATAAGCATGCTTATAAAGGGTTAGAGTGCAGCTGCTAGTGTTGGCCTTAATTGTGCCCAGAGTTTTGAATACCTTGTGTTTTCCATAGAGTTTGAGTTAATTCTCCACATGTAAGATACTGTAAACAGTATCTAGAGTTACCCGTATCCACAATTGTTGAAAGTTCATGCTAAAGTATATTCTATAGTGTACAAGAGGTGAAGTGTTTTGTATTGTTTTTCAGGCTACTGTGTGGTCTGTAGTGTACAAGAAATGTAGTAGAGATATGCATATATATAGACATTCATATAGATATACATGAATATAGCATGACATGATATCAATATTATTTTGCCATATTGCTTGGATATTTGCATGTGGAACTTATTAGAGTGAATGTCATTCTGCATACGAATGAGTTAAAGCCTGATGGTATCTGCTTACAAGAATGTGTATATGACATGATTAGTGATATGAATGTGATATAATTGTGACTTCGATCGAAGTCTATTATGTCTGTTCATCCCCGCTAAGCGTTATCGCTTAGCACGGGTGTTTTTCCGTGTAGGTTTTCAGGAGTGGATCAGAGGGTACACATCTGCGGGTCAAGGCCATTAGGAGTTTTGTTTTGATCTCTTTTTGTATAACATAGAAATAGAGTTTGTGATGTTTTGAGTAACATCATTATGTATATCGGAAGTATAGTATCGACATGTAAATGTTAAATGTATTTGTATATGTATTCAAAATGAACATGGAGCAAGTTTAAAGTTTTTGTAATGTGTACAGTTTATATGTATATATAAGAGCAGTATGTTTGGCCCAAGTTATTTCTATAATTTATTTTATCGCTTCTGCTATTGTGTATGCATGTGTACAAGTATGTGTGTCTTTGGCTTATAGCACCCCGATATTCCTTACCTGGGGTATAGGGGTGTTACATTTAGTGGTATCAGAGCATAGGTTAGAGGTTCTGGTCAATAAGATGTAGAGTATAGGTTAAATGTCAGAGTCTGTCTAGAGTTGTGGCCTAATGCAGATGTCGTTTTGTGTAGTGTATAGATGGAGTTAGATGCGAGTGGAAAGATTAGTGAGATTTCGGATATAGTGAGTAATACGAATTTATATGGTTAGTAAGGATTTGAGGTGACACTCTGTATTCCTGTCAGCTATCTCCTTGAATCTGTGAACATAAGCGTAGTGAAACATGGGGATGGGAAAAATGCATTACAACAGCTTGCATCACATTTTCGCATACATAAATCATTACATAGCCATTTCATCCGCATCCCTCATTTGTATGTGAAAAAGCATCATTGTATGCGCTTCATTGAGAAAAGCTGACAGGATATATATCGAGTGACTGGTGCTTAGAAGAAGTGTATGGATTAGAGTGCAGTGCGTTAAAGAAAGGGTGAAGTGTGTACGATTTGATAGCTGTATGGTATAAGTGATAGCGATTTGGAGATTTGTTTAAGGATTTACCTGTGTAAGTGATTAGCGGGAAAATTTCGAGGATGAAATTTCTTAAGGGGGAGAGATTTGTAACAACCCGATTTGACCCTAGAAGTTTTGGCAAAAATTTTGATGGATTATTTGATGTGTATCGGACACATGGCATCGTAGGAGAGTGACACATGGCATCGTAGGAGTGTGACAAGTGGCAAGAGATTCATTTGTTTTACATGAATTAAAAAGAAAAAAGTGGCAAATGAGTATAAGACACATGGCTTGGCTTAAGATAATTGAAGGAATTAATAAGGGTAAGTGGCATTTATGTGCTTTGGTGGACTTGGACCAAGGGTAATGAGTTTTGGATAAAGATGGACCAGCTGCTCCTTTCTTCTCTTACGTTAGTTGCTTTGCCTTTGGCCTTTTGTTATTCTTTTCTTCCTTTGCTCTTGGGGTTTTGGCCGTACTCCTCTTGCCTTGACATTTCTTTTTCTTTTCTTCTTCATTTGCCTTGCTCTTTGAGTGAGCCTATTGGGTTAGTTGAAGAGAGAGTTGTGAAAGGTAGAGTTAATCTTTGAGAAGGTAAGTGTGGTTGGTTTTTCGATCTGACCTCCTTTTTCTTTCTGTTTTTGATTTAAAGTGAAGTCTATGGATTAAGTGTTATATTGGATGATTTGTGCATGAAAGGTGTGGATTAGAAGTTGGACAAAGCCAAAGAGAAGATCGGAATGAGTAGAGAGCTGAGATCAAGCTTCCTAGAGGTCGGGATCATGTGTAAATTTAATTTCAGTCTATTTTGATTGCTTGCGGTGTTTGGTGATATAGGTGTACATATGTTTATGATATATGTGTGTATATATGTTTATGAGTATGTGACTTGATCATTTGAGTGTGTGTTGATGATAGAGTTTGGTTTTGGCAATTTCTGTTCAGTTGTCATCTGACCTCTGTATAATGGTTTTATTATAAGTATAATTTTAGACCTCCAAATTAAGTGATTCTTGAGCCATTATAACCCTTACTTCCATTACTATAAATATCTCAGAAATGATCTTGAGCAAATTCTTTCTCTAAGACCCTGCAAAATTGGCCAAAACAAAGGTGTCTCTACCTTGGTCGGTTCATTTGACCAGTTCAGCTTATTTAGAGTATATCTAATGTTATAGATGTCCAATTGACCTGAAAATTTTCCCATTTGAAAGTTATCATCCTAGGAAAAAATTGTTAAGAAGATAGTGTTTCCTAAAAATGAGTTTATACATTGGTTTAGGCTGTACAAAATAGAGTAGTGAAGCAGTCCTGAGTTTTCGCTTCTGTTTTGCTATTTTGAATATGTCACGGTGACAACCAATTGGTTACCACCATGACCAATGCCCAGACAAGGCAGAATCGAATGTTTTTGGACCTCAAGGTGACAACCAATTGGTTACCACCGTGACCATCCCATGATTTGCATATTTTGAGTGTTTTTCTTCCCGAAATGCACCCGAACTTCATGGTAAGTTCCTATAGCACGTCCAACTCATTTCTAACCTTATGAAATGAGTATGTGAGTGGTGGTTAATTGAAATTATAGGTAATTAAAGATATGGCATAGGAGTTTAATAATGAAATTAAATGTAAACATGCTTTTTAATTGTTGAACATGACTTGCCATGTGATATTAATTATATATGCTTGAATCATGATATAATGTTTGAATAATTGTGATGTACCTGATGGAGTGTATAGTGTTTTTGAATGAACAGTAGAGTACATGCAATGTATATGATTTAGTTGTAGAGTTCTTGTTCGAGCCTGAATGCTCATAGTAGTTGATAGATAAGCATGCTTATAAAGGGTTAGAGTGCAGCTGCTAGTGTTGGCCTTAATTGTGCCCAGAGTTTTGAATACCTTGTGTATTCCATAGAGTTGGAGTTAATTCTCCACATGTAAGATCGATACTGTAAACAGTATCTAGAGTTACCCGTATCCACAATTGTTGAAAGTTCATGCTAAAGTATATTCTATAGTGTACAAGAGGTGAAGTGTTTTGTAGTGTTTTTCAGGCTACTGTGTGGTCTGTAGTGTACAAGAAGTGTAGTAGAGATATGCATATGTATAGACATTCATATAGATATACATGAATATAGCATGACATGATATCAATATTATTTTGCCATATTGCTTGGATATTTGCATGTGGAACTTATTAGAGTGAATGTCATTCTGCATACGGATGAGTTAAAGCCTGATGGTATCTGCTTACAAGAACGTGTATATGATTATTTGTATATGACATAATTAGTGATATGCATGTGATATAATTGTGACTTTGTTCGAAGTCTATTATGTTTGTTCATCCCCACTAAGCTTTATTGCTTAGCACAGGTGTTTTCCCGTGTAGGTTTTCAGGAGTGGATCAGAGGGTGCACATCTGCGGGTCAAGGCCACTAGGAGTTTTGTTTTGATCTTTTTTTGTATAAGATAGATATAGAGTTTGTGATGTTTTGAACAACATCATTATGTATATCGGAAGTATAGTATCAACATGTAAATGTTAATGTACTTGTATATGTATTCAAAATGAACATGTAGCAAGTTTAAAGTTTTTGTAATGTGTACAGTTTATATGTACATATAAGAAAAGTATGTTTGGCCCAAGTTATTTCTATTATTTATTTTATCGCTTCCGCTATTGTGTATGCATGTGTACGAGTATGTGTGTGTTTGGCTTGTGGCGCCCTGATATTCCTTGCCGGGGGTACGGGGGTGTTACAGTGATGGTGCGCCCCAATTTTCTCATTGTAACAAGCGACATTGGGGCGAGTGTCGGAGGTTGACTGGGGGATGTTTTAGATGTGGTAGCACCGACCATTTTCTTGTCAATTGCCCGAATTTGTATGAGAATACTCAAGGTTAGCAAGAGGCAAGTCGAGCTAGGTCAAATGTAACACCCCATACCCATACATAGTAAACCATACCGTGATTTGGTGGTTCACGACGACGGTCAGTGTATTACCGACACAAACATGCAAAACTTATAAAACCTTTAAGATGAAATCCGAGTTATAAAATTTCTTACATTTTCAAAAACACATTATAATTAACTATAACTCGTTATACAATTCCATTAAATAGTATACTTCTTCAGAATTCACTATAGATAGATCATTTACATAACCAATATTACTTTTACAAATACTTATAATTTAAAATTAGAAAACTTGCATACATTTCGAAGACTATACAAATCCTACCCTAAAATCTCTTCATAATCTTGCATTGGCCTGGACTGCTGCGGAAAGACTCTCGAACGATCCGATAAATAGTACCTACACGGATTAAAAGAAAATTCGTGCTAAGCATAAAGCTTAGTGGGAAACACATAAATATGGACGACCACTAAGAATGGCCGTCGAGCAAGTTCAAAGAAAAGCATAATATAGAAAATATATTCATAACAATAATAACAAGTTAGATACTTTGAGGAGGTCATCAATATAACCACTTACTTCATATATCAACTTTTATAAATCACCTATACATTATCACACTTTTTCACATCGTATCCATGTCACTTTGTTCACTTATTCACATACCTTTCGGTTTCCAAAATATCTTTTCACACATCTTGCTTAGCAGATGCATTATCATGTAATTTATCAAATCAATAAGGCATTTAGTTTACAATAATAAAATACATACTTTCATACTAGTCTCCACATATATTCATCAATTTATAACTTACTGTTTAACTCACATACTCTTGTTCATTTAATGCCTGCTAAGTCAAAGGGGTGGATAACGAGTAACACATAGATACCTGAAGGTATTAACACTATTCTCATAATGCATAGATACCCGAAGGTATCAAACAATCTTTTAATTTTTTTTCCAAAAATATTTTCGAATCACGAAGATCCAGTCGGGGGACCTGATCAGGGTCCAAATCACAAAGGCTGCAGCAACAGTAACTCTATTAGGCATGCCTAACTCTCCACTACTCGACTAACGCAGGCTAAACAATTATATGTTTCTTTTATTGATGTGCATGATATTTTTAATACTTTTCATACGTGCATACTTTTATTATAGGCGCATAATAATCACACGCATAATTCATTTATAAGCTAAAGTAAAGGCTCATATACAATATGACAAACCATAACCTTTTTATTATAATCCCATCATAATTTTTACCGTATTCCTAAACATTCATTTTAACTATAGCTTATATGGTATAATATATCCAAGTTTACACAACATGTCGTAGGAAAAGCATAAATAAAACCCACGCCAAATAGCTCGACAACATACATTCATAGCATAGAAAGAGTTGCGCTCGCGGCCACGACAGAAAACTAGATGGCCTCTGTCGCACTCGCGACACTAGTCGCGCTCGCAACAGAGCCAAACATCACACTCTTGTCGATTCCCAATTGAATACAACTTCACATAAAAATATACCCACTCTTATATTGTCCATAAATAATTTCATAAACATTACTTTCCCAAAATTCAAGCATTAAATTTAAGAACTTCAACGCAAGCATCCTAAACTATTCAATTTATTAAGGATCATTTATTATTTAGACAATCATATAAAAACCAGTTGAGGTACGAAATATTCATTTCCATCTTAATATAACATACAAATTTTAAGCTATAAATTATCCTACTGGAGACTTGAATCATTAATAGCTCTATAAACTTTTATAAATCGGCACATAGATGTCACATTTAATTTTAACAAGTACCAAGGCGTTTAACAAAATTCAGTTGATACATTATCATCTATGTCTGAATAAGTTTTGATGCTTTGGTTCGGACTTGGAAGGATATCCCAAGCTTCCTTCGTATCCCAAGGAATTGGAAATCAGAACCCCGTAGTTCTACAAGTTCAAAGTACAGTTTTAAGAATTTCGCTTCCAATTTCTTAACAGAATTTAGATCAGGTTAATGTTGAACGAATTAAAAGGTGTTCGACTCATTAGACTTTGAGATACCTTAGTCATTATTCTAATTTATAACCTTAGTCTCTTACATTCCTAAGTGATATCTACTTATTTACTCTTTTACAAACTCTAATCATATGACAAATATGTCTCATGAAGTTTCGATGAAGTTCGGGTGTATTTCGGAAGAGAAAACATCATAAAATATACAAACTAGAAGAGGGTAAAGGTAGGCAAGGGTTCCTACCAACCAAAAGGTTCAAAAGAAGAAGAAAAACACTTGTCAAGCAGACTCTGTCGCGCTCGCGACCATGGTCGCACTCGCGACAGAAGCTCTCTTCAGGTTCCTCATCAAGACAGGTCACGAGACTGCTTTCCTCTTCAAACTTCAACTGCCTACACCAACCTCTAAACCTCATTTTTAGGCCAAATATCCTTTTAAAAAATGATCCTTAGGATGTTAGATTTAATATAGAACAAGTCTCATGTCGTTTGGACACCTAAACAATCAGATATGATCAAAACAATCTATACTTCTCCCCTGAACCCGGCCAGAGAAGATACCTCTACTACCAGACCACTTTTGGGACACTTAGAACTAAAATTAGCTCAAGCCTATTTTTACAACATTTGTAGTATTATGTCTTAGCTTTCAAATGGTACTAGTCACATACAATTTAGAGTTCTAAAACTCAAAATAAAGCCTAATAACCGAAGAAAGGTCAAGTGTGTTCTAACACAGTTTTTCCCCCAAAATCCTATTCACATGCACAATTTAACAATTTAAACCAACACTCACTACCATCATCATGTATCATCATCAACACATTCAAGGAACTTATATAACACATAAATATATTAAAATTCATATATAATAGAGAGTTTTCAAACCTCTTTTCCTATGCTCCCAAATCACTCAAATGACTGCACAACCCCTTGTTTTCTTACTCTTACTTTAACTTCTCTTGTTCCCTCCAAATAAAACATCTAAAATTCAGAATTACACATACTCCTACTTATCTTTAAGGTGAAGAGGAGAGGAAAAGAGGAAAGAACTAACCACTTACCTTTCTCAACCACAACTTGCATCTAATTACTTAAAACTTGAGCAAATCCACCTTAGGCTTGAATTGTTTGAATTAACATGAGGAAGGAGGAGAGGAGTCTTCTCAATTTATTTTTTTCCCTCACTTACCCAGTCAACAATGGCCTAAATGAAGTCAAAATGGTTTAAATAAGGCCATTAATTCCATCCTTATCTCAAGTGCCACATGTCACAATTTGAGTGGACCCCCTAAAGATTTTTATGCCAAGCTTTCTATTTTAACCCCTTAACTTACCTTCTTTTCTTCAATTGGCATAGCACTATTCTATTTCATACATTGACCCACTTAACCAACTAATTCAATCAATTTAATCCATAATATACAAAATGACCAAAATACCCCTACCTTATACAAATAAAACCAATTACGTACTTTACTACAATTAGTCATTTCCATCATCCCATTACACATTTTTAATCACCAAAATAATTCTTTTTACATCATTTAAGGCACGACGATATAACTGTCCAATTTACCGAAACTTGCTGAAACTTTCAAATTAATGACGGTCGTGTCCTTTTTGGACACTTTCGTCCCTGTCTCTAGCATATTCGGTTTTTGTTACACCCTAAACTTACCCTAATCCGACTAGGGTGTATTCGGGGTGTTACAAATCTATCCTCCTTAAAAGAATTTCGTCCTCAAAATTCACTTATATCCGATTTCTGCATATCAAAATTTTTATCACTAACACACACACACTTTGCTTCCCACATAATCCATCGTATTACTTCCTGTCATATAGTATAATTCATAAAGCTTTTCAATGTTTACTCAAACTTCTGATTTTTCCTTGTTCCTAATTGTTATTATCTAGAAACAATAGTAACCTACTTGAGAAATCATTGACATTGCTATCCAAATAGCAAATCGTTTCACTAATATTAATATCAACTGTCATTGTCACAATATGCCACCTTACATAGTCATCATACAGTCCAAGTCATTCTTACTAGTATCATTACATATATCCGATAATTCATCTTTTCAAGTAAGCATCTCCAGAATTTGAGTTACAAATCGTTTACATTTTATTTCTATCATGTCCCAAATGTTATTCTCAATCCACCTTATCAAATCATATGTACATATAACCCTTCTCATCGAATTATTCCTTACTTAAATTCCAATACAATCATGACATACACATATATTCCCACCATTCATTTCATCATATATCTTTATATATATACCTTTATTCTATAATTATCATGTCAATCTTTTCACTTAACTCCTTTCTCATATAACATCTCGTCCTTTAAATACAGAACCGCTCACACATTTACTAAACGCTCCTCTTGATCAAAATAACTATAACAGTTCCCTCCTAGATTACCAGGACCACTAATTACGATTGGCTATCTGTGACGCCCCAATGCCCCTTGGAAGGACAAGGGAGCGCTATGCGACAAATACGCTATGGTTAAATTCATTTAACATCATTAATCTACTTATCATCATTTAGTCGATATTAATATTATTATGACCGATAATTATTTCCTTTCACTACCACTATATGATCACTATACCATACACTAGCACTTGCTCACTATTGGTTACTGTTTAGGTTACAAATTACATATTACAATACAGAATTAAATGGACATAACTATTCATGCTTTACTTATACAAAACCGGAATTACAGTACCATATCATCAATACAAAACCATAACCTAAACTGACAACTTCCAGCTCTCATAGTGGCCTGCAGATACGCTCCCAAATATGATCTTCACGCTAAAGACCTACACGGGAGACAAACACACGTGCTAAGCGATAACGCTTAGTGGGGATTCACAAGACATATAGACCTCTAACAAAACCACTAGATCATACACCTTGCATATCAGTAATCTATATACTTATCATGCCTTAACATTTCAATATCGATATTCCATAATAACATATAACTATACCACTACAATGATCATGCTTATCAAATAGGTTCATTCTTGACATACATACTTTGATCACATACATTGACGTACAACACTCTTTAGCTTTAATATTTCAATATTAGCACTAAGCATACCATATCTCATTAACATGCCAATATTTAATAGATCACTAATTCACTAATCATGGCAAAAAGTCATGCAATAACTATAAGTCGATAATCACATGCCCATGCTCAATATCTCATACATTACTAGGTAAATAGTCACTATGTAACACCCCGATCGCCGTCCCCGTTGGAAGGACGCCGACGGACGTGCTACACGACGCTCACATATACAGATATACACATGCACAATGCGAAAGCATACGTTCATACATAACATGCATACAGAAATACGGATTAATTAAAAACTTACCTTACCTGCAGGCACGGACTGATCATGCAATAACTCACGTACACGCAGGCACTAAGCAAAAGCATACACAAAGGCATACAGATGACCATTCAACGGAAGCATAATCGAAATATTAAAACAAAGGAATAACTAAACATAAGGACATACTAACTATTACATTCCCAAAAGAAAACTCAAGAACGAAACATAATAATTACATATACAATACTACAGAATTACAAAAGCTGAAATACAGAAGCTGAACAAAATACAGAACTTCTAACTCCTACGTGGCCGACCTTGCAGAAGCGCGACTCGAACAGAACCAAACCTGCCACCTGTACGGAAAGGAAATCCGTGCTAAGCGATAAACGCTTAGTGGGGAGAACACACCAGAATATGGACGGCCATTCACAATGGTCGCCAAGGCATAACACATTCAAATAACAAATGTGGATATTCATAACATATAAATAATCAGACTTGCATATTAAAGGCATTCATTTCAATACTCACAATCGAACCATAACTTCATGTTCAGGATAGACTAAAACAGACATAATACAATACACATCACAAGCATCATCATGCTGAACCACATACTATATCTCATGTACAAACCTACATGGGTAGCAAAAATCAACATCTTACTGTGCAGAGTCACAAGAGCTTTACTCATGCAATTGACATAACTAAATACCCATGCATGAACTGACAACCAAACCATCATGTTAAGAATGCTAGCCATTTAACATACTTAGACATGCCAAACACATACTCTAGTCAAATATCCAAAGGATAACATCTAGAGCTTCACAATACCGCTGCGCAACTCTAATATATATTAAGCATCATGCAAAAACACTCGGATAGCGGAGACTGAAGACATAACCACTTAGTATTACATTCATATCTTCATCATGCAGAAAGTACAATAATCATCACATACTTACCATCGCAGCTGCTTCGGTTCACATGCTAATATATATATAACAAAACTATGCTGAAGTCATATACTTAAATACATCAATCAAATCATTTCAAAGCAATCAGAAACTTATAACAAATCACATGACAAGTACGGATAATCATGTTAAATGTAAAGTCATGCTTACTCAATACAAACATACATTCTGAAGCCCACAGTCACATTCATAGACATATAAACTGATTTCCGAAATCCTTATCATAATCAATCGGATATCGCATTCTGATAGTCATTTCAAAGTAACAGGGACAATATGCGAAGGCTAAAACACAATCCATATAAATATGCTCATATAATAAAGCCATACAATCAGTATTTCATAATCACATTCATTCAGAAATAATCCGATATACATTATATCGATATACTCATTCAGATAATCCATTTATAGCCAAATCAGATCAGAGCAGTTCAGATAAACATTCAAAGAACACCTGCTGACTCTAGATAGTAGATAACGAGTGTACAGACAGTACTTTACGGGTACGAGCCGATTACAGACAGTACGTTACGGGTACGAACCGATTAAACCATTATACTTTAACTTTTACAGATATTTTCACAAGGGACCTTAAACAAGATCCAATACAGAAAAGGGTTCGCAAGGAACCAAACAGGGACCTGATCGGGGTCCAAACGTTCAAAGGGCGCTGCAGCTACAGAAGACTCTATTAGGCATGCCTAACTATCCACTTACTTGACTCTAGCAGGTTATGCGTAACCCAATTTACATTTCGAATCGGACAATGCATATATAATCAGCATGCATAAACAGAGAACGACAGACATTTAAATATTCTCATAAAGTTGGTCACAAATCATACAATTCGCATTGCAAAACATATTACAGTCCATACATTTTAACATTAAACAATGTTCTAAAGCATGCCAAGAATCAGATTAAGAAGCACTACCATGCCAATGATTATCAATACAAAATCCTAATCATGCATTAGGTGAAGATACTAAGCATAAACCATGCATAGTCCAAATTGCATTTAACATAACACAATGAGCTCCAAGGCTAAAGCATAACAATGTATTCCGACATCAGCCATAATATTCAAATAAGTCTGGCATAGCAGGATGCCAATCATACTTCATACAAGTCAAGTACTGGAGCATGCAATAACTCAATTGATAACATCAGCACTATTCATCTTTTTAAAGCATAACAGGAACACATGTTGAATCATATTATGCTAAAGACCAAGGACGCATCATCATAATCGAGGAAAATTACAGCATAAACTTAAGCATAGCAAATTATCCTTAAAGAAGAAACAGACTAAAATATGCATAACATAATTCACATTAAGACAGAGCATGTTTGGGACTTAAACAATCGAAAAGTCAGTATTCATAATTCCTTCGCATTCAGAATATGACGTGAAATACATATCACAATAATAAGCATATTAAAGTCCAAACCATACTGTTAAAATCCCACAATCATACAACAGGATTACTATAATCCAAAACTGATTCCAAAATACTACATATAACTTATCTTAGATAACATATTATTAATACCAAATAAATTGGAATAATCAGTCATGTCATCAAGATAATATAAAACACAGTAGAGGAAAATACCCTGAAAAGCTTTTGAAAACCCTTTTATAAAAACTGGTCGCTTGGGGAAAGAAAAACAGAAGCAAAACAGAAGAACCGGAAGACCTCACATCACGTGAGGGCTGCTCACGTCGCGTGAGCATAGCTCACGCCTCGTGAGCATGGCTCACGTCGTGAGCATTGCTCACATAACGTGAGCGTTGCTCACGTAGCGTGAGCAATTTGCTCACGTCGTGAGCATTGCTCACGTCGCGTGAGCAATTTGCTCACGTAGCGTGAGCAATTTTCTCACGTCGTGAGCGTTGCTCACGTCGCGTGAGCGTTGCTCACGTCGCGTGAGCGATTTCTCTTGCCCTCTTCTTCTTCCCCGAAATCGCAAACCTGCATATTCTCATCGTTTTCAAGAAATCCATTCTAAAACCCTTCAGAATTCATTCAATCATGCATAAACTCATTCTTTATCACATAAATACATAACACAACATACTCAAGATCAATTTAAACTCAACATTCCAGAATTTAATCAAAACAATCAAAAGCAAGCGAAATCATATTCCAAATTCTTTCAAGAATAGAAACCCTAAAATCACAGCAAGTTAAACTCAGCACTTTTTATTCAATCTTACGCATGCCTTATTAACACATCTAATCACATGCATAAACACATGCCAAACATACCAAATTCCAGAAATGCAACCACATATACATCCTAAGTGAGAAGTAGGGCAAAAACACTAAGAACTTCAAATACGGTAAACAGAGCTTCCAAACATTGCATGCAATCCAAAATGCTCCCAAACCTGGAATCGAAGATCCAAAATCAGCTTCAAAATCAGTCCTCAATCCTATCCTTGCCTTTACTTTGCTCTTCCTTACAATCCAATGCTTGCACAAAAAAGAAACCACACAATTCTTAGCCAAACCCTAACTTAACCAAAATAGGAGAAAGAAGAAGAAGAACAGAAGAAGAACAGCACGTTAAACTCCCACTTACCTCTTCAAAGCAAAGCACAACCCCAAGCCAAACACAACTCCAAGCCAAGGAAAATGAAAGGAAAAGCAAAGAAAGGAGAAGAGAAGAAGAAGGAGGAGCGTGAGAGGGGAACTAACGGGAAATGCAACCTGTGTTTCCTCTCTTCCTCTTTCCTTTCTTTTTCTTCTTTCAATGCTCACCTAACACCCACATGGCAGCTCCCAATAGGACCACACAATCCACTCAACTATTCCAAATTAATAAAATGCTCTTAAGTCCTTAAACAAAATACACTTCACTCACTTACACATTTCTTTTCTTAACAAACTTAATTATCTTATCAATTAGGTCCTTAACACTCCAAATTCTCAAACACAATTTACTGAAATACCCTTCTGATCCCGACTTAGCATGCATAATCCGACCAGGGCTATTTTGGGGTGTGACACACTACACTAAACCAATGAATGGCTTCACCACAAGATCACTATAACACTAAGCATGGCATGGCATCGATATTATACAATCAATAAGAGTAATGTTATCCATACATATATAAAACATAATCATTCACAAGGCACTATACAATAAAGAATATGCTTAACACATATGGCATATCATGTACACTCATTAGGTCAATATTACACTAGCATGCCAATATACAATAGTTCATATATTGTCAATAATCATACTTTGAATCACTATGCACTTGCCAAGTTCAATATTCGCTACACTATGTCCATAAGAACGTTAAGTCACTATAAATCAATAATCATGTAACTTATTCACTATTCACTACACTAAGCCAATGGTAGGCTCACTACACTATCACTAGTTCACTAGCATGGCATAAATATCACACTATCATATAGAACAATAATACTGATACATATTTATTATGATCACATACAATATTATTGTCATTCCTTGTTAGCCTGTATAGTCTTAGAGATGGATACGGGTACACTATTCAATAACACTAGAGACCGAGGTCTCGAACATTATATCACTAGAGACAGAAGTCTCAAACACTATATCACTGGATACCCGTCGGTATCAATCACTAGACACCCGTCGGTGTCACACTAGCAGCCGCAAATCACTAGCCCTTCATAAGCATGCTTATTTATCCACGACTCGACTACGGGCTTATTAGTTTATTCATTCACTACGCATTCATTCTCATGGCATTATTCATTCGCATATAATTCAATCGCATATTAAAATTCACTCGCATGATTTGATTCTCCTCACATGTTCATAATTCGCATGATAATGCAATCAAGCTTAGTTAAGCTATCATGCATTTCTAATTCACATTTTGATAAACTTGCATAATGATGCAATCAAGCTTAGTTAGGCTATCATGCATCTCCGAATCACATGGTAACATATTCGCATAGTCATCTCAATTATATGCTTATAAACTTCATTGATCATTGTTATAATGCCCTTACAATAAGGTTCTCAATCATAGATAGGATTACACTAAGTACACATTTATAGTCAAAACTATTCGCATTCATGATTTATCATATTCGCATTCATGGTTTATCATCCTTATTTATACCCATTCACATGCTTAATTCATCACCCTTAGAACACTTAAAGCTCATACATATTTATATACATTAGCATGCATAGATCATCATGCTTAAGATACTCATTTTATAATGATAAACATGGAGTGGACAAGCTATGGGAACTCGTAGTGAAGTTCGGGTGCATTTCGAAAAAACAAAACACCCTAAATAGACATAACAGGGAGGGGTCACGGTGGCAATGAATTGGTTGTGACTGTGACATACTAAATTAAGCAAAATAGAAGCTAACTTTCGACACTAGTTCACACCACAATTTTGTACAGCACAAACGGATGTCTTCCACTCAATTTTAGGAAAAAGTCTCTTCTTAACATTTCTTCATCTATGTCTTATCTTTGAAATGGGACAATTTTCAGGTCAACTGGATTTAGAATAAAGGAGTTATGGCCAAAGGAACACAACTGGTTCTAGAAGCCCTCCTACAGAATTTCATTTACGGTTATGGTCAATTTTGAAGACCTTAGAGTCCTCAAATCAACAGAGATATTTCTAGGACATTTAAAGCCACGGCTCTTATGGTTCTAATCCAATTGGTCTCACCCATTTTTGAGTTGTAAAACTCAACCTACACAATAAACAAGTCACGGGGGTCAATATAGGCTTCAAAGACAGATTAACACAATCAATAGTTAGAGCTGATTCACATATTGTGCTAATTCCATGGTTCATTACTCATCTCATATCAATACACATTCAAATACACTTCCATAAAAGTTCACAATCATGATCAATTCAAGAAATCACATATTCAATATCAATAATACATTTAAGCTAAACGGCCATCACATACACTTAAGCCAAAATTAACACATAACACACATATATATCGCAAACCTCTTGCAGCACTTCTTTCTTTCTCTTCTATTACAACCTTTTCTTTACCCTTGGCTAGTCTACTTAGATCCCCAGCTCCATCCACATACACATATTCAAAGCAACTCAAGTCAAGAACTGAAATTCAAAGAAAGAGATGAAGAAGAATACAATTCTATACCAACACATATCTTTAAGGCTAAACACTTAATCTTCTTAACTATACTTAAACCTAAAGAATTCATTGCAGATTGAAGAGCAAGAGAGAGGGACGGATGAGGAGTTTGAAGCACAAAGAAAGAATTATGCAATGAAAGGGAAAACCAATTGACAGAATTTCCCACATACTCTCTTATGTGCATGCAAGGAGGAGGTGTCACAATACAAACTCTTCATTTGCTAGGTGGCATTTCCAGCAAAAGCCACTAATCCCACCTCTATGCCACATGGAATTCCACTATTTTATTCCTTTGGTTAGGATTAATTAATCCCATTCATCTTAATATAATCCTCCACTAACCTTAATCATGCAATGTTTCAATTTAGTCCCTAATTTCTCATGTTCAATTAGGTCTAAATCTATAAATCCTAATTTTACACTCACTTAATTACACTAATCACACTCAATACTACTAGGGTAATTTTGGGATGTTACACTATCACTTCTAAAACATCACATATATCTTACAATACTTATTATTTGACTATCTTGCACAAAAGTTCACAGTTTTATTCACTCTTATAAGCAAGTTCAAATCTATAGCCAATAAGTCAATCTAATCAGATACAATTCCATTCCTTTCCAAAATATGTAGAAATCTTATCCCAATTTATACCTTAATTTATTAACAAAGAAGGGTCAAACCCATCAGTTCTATAAACACAAATCTCTTACTCATTCTTATACACATTCCGTGATCCTTCACTCTCTCTTTCTTTCTTTTCTTTTTTCTAGCTTGAAGAACTAATTCCTTATTACACTTGCTTAACTTTGTTACACTCAACGTACATTCCGCCAGCTTCTTATCACTTGAGGCAAATGCACATGTCTGATGTTCATTAAGAAGGAACAACAGAGATAAATGTAATGGATGTTGAATGATTTATGTATGCAGAATGATGCAATGCATTAATGCAGTTAGGATAATGGCAATGCAAGTTGCCCAACCCCCATGATGTATCACATGCAAATAATTGTTCTCATCAGTAAAGTAGCTGACAGGTGTACAGAGTGACACAATCCTCGAAATACTTTCAATTACAGAAAATCCAGCATTGTCTAATCCTTTATCCAATATTTCCCCTCAGGAAAACTTATACATAACTTGTATTGTACAGTACATAATCTCTAACCAAAATCTCTACAGCTACATCAAATACCTTAATAGTAGGAAGCAAATTCACAATAAACTGATCACAACTTATCACATATCACACTTAGCTGTCTCATTGCTGATGTCATCAATGTCTATCCACTCCTACCGCAACACTTATACAAAATTAAAACCTCCGCAGTGGCCAATTCAAAAACTATACAGACTGAACTCTAAACTCTAGTCATCCAGAACCGACAAAACCTATGCTCTGATACCACTAAATGTAACACCCCTTACCCCTACATAGTAAACCATACCGTGATCTGGTGGTTCACGACGACGGTCAGGGTATTACCGACACAAACATGCAAAACTTATAAAACCTTTAAGCTGAAATCTGAGTTATAAAACTTCTTACATTTTCAAAAACACATTATAATTAACTATAATTCGTTATACAATTCCATTAAATAGTATACTTCTTCAGAATTCACAATAGATAGATCATTTACATAACCAATATTACTTTTACAAATACTTATAATTTAAAATTACAAAACTTGCATACATTTCGAAGACTATACAAATCCTACCCTAAAATCTCTTCATAATCTTGCATTGGCATGGACTGCTGCGGAAAGACTCTTGAACGATCCGATTAATAGTACCTACACGGATTAAAAAAAAAATTCGTGCTAAGCATAAAGCTTAGTGGGAAACACATAAATATGGACGACCACTAAGAATGGCCGTCGAGCAAGTTCAAAGAAAAGCATAATCTAGAAAATATATTCATAACAACAATAACAAGTTAGATACTTTGAGGAGGTCATCAATATAACCACTTACTTCATATATCAACTTTTATAAATCACCTATACATTATCACACTTTTTTACATCGTATCCATGTCACTTTGTTCACTTATTCACATACCTTTCGATTTCCAAAATATCTTTTCACACATCTTGCTTAGCAGATGCATTATCATGTAATTTATCCAATCAATAAGGCATTTAGATTACAATAATAAAATACATACTTTCATACCAGTCTCCACATATATTCATCAATTTATAACTTACTATTTAATTCACATACTCTTGTTCATTTAATGCCTGCCAAGTCAAAGGGGTGGATAACGAGTAACACATAGATACCTGAAGGTATCAACACTATTCTCATAATGCATAGATACCCGAAGGTATCAAACAATCTTTTAATTTTTTTCCAAAATATTTTCGAATCACGAAGATCCAGTCGGGGAACTTATCAGGGTCCAAATCACAGAGGCTGCAGCAATAGTAACTCTATTAGGCATGCCTAACTATCCACTACTCGACTAACGTAGGCTAAACACATATATGTTTCTTTTAGTGATGTACATGATATTTTTAATACTTTTCATACGTGCATACTTTTATTATAGTCGCATAATAATCGCACGCATAATTCATTTATAAGCTAAAGCAAAGGCTCATATACCATTTGAGTAACCATAACCTTTTTATTATAATCCCATCATAATTTTTACCATATTCCTAAACATTCATTTTAACTATAGCTTATATGGTATAATATATCCAAGTTTACACAACATGTCATAGGAAAAGCATAAATAAAACCCATGCCAAATAGCTCGACAGCATACATTCATAGCATAGAAAGAGTCGCGCTCGCGACCTTAGTCGCGACCGCGACAGAAAACTAGATGGTCTCTGTCGCGCTCGCCACACCAGTCGCGCTCGCGATGTAGCCAAACATCACACTCCTGTCGATTCCCAATTGAATACAACTTCACATAAAAATATACTCACTCTTATATTGTCCATAAATAATTTCATAAACATTACTTTCCCCAAATTCATGCATTAAATTCAGGAACTTCAATGCAAGCATCTTAAACTATTCAATTTATTAAGGATCATTTATTATTTAGACAATCATATAAAAACCAGTTGAGGTACGAAATATTCATTTCCATCTTAATATAACATACAAATTTTAAGCTATAAATTATCCTACTTAAGACTTGAATCATTAATAGCTCTATAAACTTTTATAAATCGTCACATACATGTCACATTTAATTTTAACAAGTACCAAGGCGTTTAACAAAATTCAGTTGATACACTATCATTTATGTCTGAATAAGTTTCGATGCTTTGGTTCAGACTTGGAAGGATATCCCAAGCTTCCTACATATCCCAAGGAATTGGGAATCAGAACCCCGTAGTTCTACAAGTTCAAAGTACAGTTTTTAGAATTTCGCTTCCAATTTCTTAACAGAATATAGATCATGTTAATGTTGAACGAATTAAAAGGTGTTCGACCCATTAGACTTTGAGATACCTTAGTCATTATTCTTATTAATAACCTTAGTCTCTTACATTCCTAAGTGATATCTACTTATTTGCTCTTTTACAAACTCTAAACATATGACAAATATGTCTCATGAAGTTTCGATGAAGTTCGGGTGTATTTCAGAAGAGAAAACATCGTAAAATATACAAACTAGAAGAGGGTAAAGGTAGGCAAGGGTTCCTACCAACCAAAAGGTTCAAAAGAAGAAGAAAAACACTTGTCAAGAAGATTCTATCGCGCTCGCGACAGAAGCTTTCTTCAGGTTCCTCATCAAGACAGGTCACGAGACTGCTTTCCTCTTCAAACTTCAACTGCCTACACCAACCTCTAAACCTCATTTTTAGGCAAAATATCCTCTTAAAAAATGATCCTTAGGATGTTAGATTTAATATAGAACAAGTCTCATGTCGTTTGGACACCTAAATAATCAGATATGATCAAACAATCTATACTGCTCCCCTGAACCCGGCCAGAGAAGATACCTCTACTACCAGACCACTTTTGGGACACTTAGAGCTAAAATTACCTCAAGCCTATTTCTACAACATTTGTAGCAATATGTCTTAGCTTTCAAATGGTACTGGTCCATAATTTAAGGTTCTAAAACTCACAATAAAGCCTAATAACCGAAGAAGGGTCAAGTGTGTTCTAACAAAGTTTTTCCCCCAAAATCCTATTCACATGCACAATTTAACAATTTAAACCAACACTCACTACCATCATCATGTATCATCATCAACACATTCAAGGAACTTATATAACACACGAATATATTAAAATTCATATATAATAGAGAGTTTCCAAACCTCTTTTTCTTTGCTCCCAAATCGCTCAAATGACTGTACAACCCCTTGTTTTCTTACTCTTACTTTAACTTCTCTTGTTCCCTCCAAATAAAACATCCAAAATTCCGAATTACACATACTCCTACTTATCTTTAAGGTGAAGAGGAGAGTAAAAGAGGAAAGAACTAACCAGTTACCTTTCTCAACCACAACTTGCATCTAATTACTTAAAACTTGAGCAAATCCAACTTAGGCTTGAATTGCTTCAATTAACGTGAGGAAGGAGGAGAGGAGTCTTCTCAATTTATTTTTTTTCCCTCACTTACCCAGCCCACAATGGCCTAAATGAAGTCAAAATGGTTTAATTAAGGCCATTAATTCCATCCTTATCTCAAGTTCCACATGTCACAATTTGAGTGGACCCCCTAAAGATTTTTATGCCAAGCTTTCTATTTTAACCCCTTAACTTACCTTCTTTTCTTCAATTGGCATAGCACTATTCTATTTCATACATTGACCCATTTAACCAACTAATTCAATCAATTTAATCCATGATTACAAAATGACCAAAATACCCCTACCTTATACAAGTAAAACCAATTACGTTCTTTACTACAATTAATCATTTCCATCATACCATTACACATTTTTAATCACCAAAATAATTCTTTTTACATCATTTAAAGCACGACGATATAACTGTCCAATTTACCGAAACTTGCCGAAACTTTCGAATTAATGACGGTCGTGTCCTTTTTCGACACTTTCGTCCCTGTCTCTAGCATATTCGGTTTCCGTTACACCCTAAACTTACCCTAATCCGACTAGAGTGTATTCGTGGTGTTACAAATCTACCATCCTAAAAAGAATTTCGTCCTCGAAATTCACTTATATCCGATTTCTGCATATCAAAATTTTTATCACTAATCACACACACTTTGCTTTGACAGAATTAGAGAGATCAAATGCACTCCTTGATCGTATTCAATAAAACATAGGAATTTATACAAAAATAGAGAAGCTAACTAAGGAAACTAGTATCTGTTAACTAAGGAAACTAAATATATACATTAATACTATATATCTACACTGATATGATATTATCTACACTGATATCCCCCCTCAAATTGATGCTGGGCGATCTACAAGCATCAATTTGTTAATGAGAAACTGATGTCGACCAGTAGAAAGAGCTTTAGTAAACACATCGGCAGATTGATGCTCAGTAGTGATATGCGGAAGAGAAATAACATGTGAATCATATGCCTCACGAATAGAGTGACAATCTACTTCAATATGCTTGGTGCGCTCATGAAAAACCGGATTAGCTGTAATCTGGATAGCACTAGTATTATCGGCATGGAGAGGTGTAGGATCAGTTTGGCAAAAGCCAAGCTCAGCCAATAGCCCCCGAAGCCAAAGAATCTCTGAGCAAGCAGATGACATAGCTCGATACTCAGACTCCGTGGAGGATTTAGAAACGCGATCTTGCTTCTTGCTTTTCCAAGAAATGAGTGAGGAACCAAGAAACATGCACCAACCAGTAACGGACCGTCGAGTATCAGGACACCCCGCCCAATCAGCATCACTATAAGCAACAAGACTGAGGGGAGAGTTGATAGGAAAGAACAAACCTCGGGCAGAAGTGCCATGCAAATAACGGATGATTCGACGAACAGCAGTGAGATGAAGATGCCTGGGTGCTTGCATGAATTGACTAACCTGTTGAACAGCAAAGGAAATATCTGGACGAGTAATAGTCAGATAGTTAAGGCTGCCTACTAGGCGCCTATACAAAGTAGGATCAGAAAGAAGATCACCCTCGTCACGGCGATATTTAACATTCACTTCCAAGGGAGTATGAACAGAACGACCATCCTGTAGACCAGCCAAAGAAACCAGTTCTTGAGTATACCTATGTTGATGTAAAAAAATACCAGCAGAAGTAGAACACACTTCAAGGCCTAAAAAATAGTGTAAAGGACCCAAATCTTTCATATGAAAAACGCCTTGAAGTCGCTCCTGAAGCTGAGAAATCAATTCAGAATCAGTCCCAGTAATAACAATGTCATCAACATATACCAGAAGCAAGACAATTCCCTTAGAAGTTTTGGACAGAAACAAGGAGGAATCATACTGACTTTGAACAAAAGAGAAGCTAAGAAGAGCATCACGAAATTTATTGAACCAAGCCCGAGGCGCCTGTTTCAAACCATAGAGTGACCGCTTTAACTTACAAACATCTGAAGAAGGAGTAGAGAATAACCCAGATGGTGGAGTCATGTAGACATCCTCTTTAAGATCCCCATGCAAAAAGGCATTTTTAACATCCATTTGTCGTAAAGACAACCCCTTTGAAGCAGCAATAGCAAGAACAAGGCGCACAGTTGTCATCTTTGCAACAGGAGCAAATGTCTCCTCGTAGTCTACTCCATACTCCTGCCTATTACCGAGAGCGACCAACCTTGCTTTATATCTATCAAGGGAGCCATCAGATCGCAGCTTGACAGAATACACCCATTTACAACCAATGGGATGAATACCAGCAGGACAAGGAACAAGATCCCAGGTATGATTTTCTTGAAGAGCCTGAAGTTCATCTTGCATGGCTCGGGCCCAACATGCTTGTTTAGCTGCCAGAGAATAAGATGTAGGAACTGGAGCATGAGATAAAGTGGCAGAAAAATCATACCTATCTGGAGGACGACGAATACGAGTCCCTCTTCGAGGAACCTCCGGAGTTGGCAATGGATCAGGGTCGGGAAGGACTTGTGGAAGTGGAGGGGGCAATCGTCGCTGATAGACCATACCCTGTTTAAAACGCTCAAATGGGCGAGAAATGCCATCAAAGTGAGGAAGAAGAACACGTTCCAAGGAAGAAGCATGTTGCTGAAAATAATACTCATGTTCAAAGAAAATCACATTTCTAGAAATGCGCATGCGATTGTCAACATCATCATAACATAAAAACCCCTTGTGAGCAGTACTATAACCCAGAAAAACACACCTAACAGATTGAGCTGTAAGCTTGTGGCGTTCATGTAAAGGCAAGTGAACAAAACAAACACATCCAAATGTGCGCAGTGTCTGATAATCAGGATGCTTACCAAATAAGCGATAATAAGGAGAATCAAAATGCAACTGTGAAGAGGGAAGGCGATTAATTAAATAGACTGCAGTAGACAACGCTTCCACCCAAAACTTAGATGGAACTGAAGACTGCAAAAGCAATGTGCGAACCATATCTAACAAGTGTCGGTTCTTCCGCTCAGCCACCCCATTCTGTTGAGGAGTATAAGGACATGATCGTTGAGAGACAATACCTTTTTGTTGCAAGAAATCCTGGAAGGCATGTGACATATACTCCCCACCATTGTCAGATCGTAAAACTTTTATACAGGTGGAGAACTGTGTCTCAACATAAGCCACAAAAGCTCGAAATGCAGTAAGCACTTCGGCCTTGGAATGCAAAAAATATATCCAAGAAAAACGGCTATAGTCATCAATGAACGTGACAAAATATTTATACTGCCCATGTGAAATTACAGGAGTAATACCCCAAACATCACTATGTATAATTTCAAAACAATGATCAGCACGACTATCACAAGCAGTAAAAGGCAAAGTCTTACTCTTCCCAAGCTTACAAGTAGAACAATCAAAAGACAATATATGAGCAGAAGACTGAGCTTTATTACCAAGAAAACCACGTTGCATTAAATTATTCAAAATCACATTATTCGGATGGCCTAATCGCTTATGCCAAACTTCAGTCTTATTTGCAATAATATGAGAAGCTAAAGACAAAGTGCTAGGAATAGTAAACTGCAATGGAAATAATCTGCCCACTTTAGGCCCCCTCGCGATCACCTTCCCCGACACCTGATCCTGCACAAGACAACCATCACGAGAAAAATTCACAAGACAGTTATTTTTCACCATTTGACCAACCGAAATCAAATTAGTAGACAAATCCGGAGAAACAAACACATTGCGAAAAGAAGGTCCAATATCACCAATAGCAGTAATAGGAAGGTCATTGCCATTAGCAATCTGTATATTTTGTGTCCCAGTATATGTCCGAAGATTGTGTAACAAATGAGAAGAGCCAGTCATATGATTAGAGGCACCAGAATCAATAAGCCAAGAAGAAAGAACATGTTTACCTTGCCCCTGAAGGTTAAAGGCTGAAAATGCTGATAAGATCATCTGTTGTACCATTTCTGGAGTAACAGTAGACTGATTAATGGGAGGAACAGCAGTGGGTAAAGTTGCAGCTGGAGGTGTAACACAACTACTATCTGAAACAGCAGCTTGTAAACCTCGAATTCTTCGATTTTCTGGACGAGTAGGACATTCCTTTATAATGTGTCCAGTCTGCTTACAGTAATTACAGAATTTCTTACTGCAATGACGAGCAATATGCCCAAACTCCTTGCAACTGTAGCACTGCATCTGTCCCTTTCCCCGATTCTTCCCTTGAGCAGCATAAGCAACATTAACAAGATCAGATGACTCTGTGGATGCACCTATGATAGCCTGAGTAGCCAACCTCTGTTCCTCACGCAATAATTCACCAAAACAAATATCCAACGAAGGAACTGGATTTCTATTCAGCAATCCAGCCCGAGTAACTTCAAATTCTGGTCTCAATTTCATCAAGAATTGATCACGCCGACTATCATCATGAATTGCTCGAAGGCTAGCTAAAACATCACTAGGAACCTTTGCATAAATAATACCAGAATATTCGCTCCAAAGATTAAGAAATCCAGAATAATACTGCTCAATAGAAAGATTACCTTGACTGAAATTGCTAAGCTCAAGTTCTAATTGAAAACGACGAGCAGTATTATCTTGATAATAAATACGCTTTAAATAATCCCACATGTCTTTAGCAGTAGTAAAACAGCGCAAATTATTTACCATATGAGCTTCAATAGAGCCTATGATCCAGGAAACAACTCGGGCATCCTTTATCTCCCATGCACAGCGTGCTGTATCATCCGTAGGAGCAGGAGAAGATCCATCAATGTGACCCCAAAGCTCCTTCCCTTTTAGAAACATCCTGATCTGAAATTCCCATGCCGCATAATTCTTTCCTGAAAATCTAATACCCAAGGTCTCCGAAGTCATTGCAAAACAAATTGGAAACAAGAAATTGAAGCAGATCCAGAAGCAGGAGAAGGAGATCTGAAAGCAGGAGAACCAAAAATGCAACTGTCCACCCACAAACAAAACCAAAAGACCACGTCGACACCGGAGAAGCACCGGAAATGGTATTGCGACGGCGGAGAAGTGACCGGAGAAGAAGACGCTTCCTCACGCGCTCTCACTCGTCGGCGCGTGGAATAGTACCCGAAACCTACAGACGGCGCGTGAGACACACTCGCGCAACACCCGGTCACCGGACTTGGAGGACAGGCCGGAAATACACCGGCGCTACTTCCCTGGTGGGCGGTGAGACCCCAATAGACCCAGAAACAGGAAACCCAAAGGAATCCAAAAAAAATACCAAAACCGAAAAAATTCCAGAAGCCAAAAAATAAACCCAGAAATTCAAAATAGCCTAAGTGGCTCTGATACCATGACAGAATTAGAGAGATCAAATGCACTCCTTGATCGTATTCAATAAAACATAGGAATTTATACAAAAATAGAGAAGCTAACTAAGGAAACTAGTATCTGTTAACTAAGGAAACTAAATATATACATTAATACTATATATCTACACTGATATGATATTATCTACACTGATATGCTTCCCACATAATCCATCTTATTACTCCCTGTCATATAGTATAATTCATAAAGCTTTTCAATGTTTACTCAAACTTCTGATTTTTCCTTGTTCCTAATTGTTATTATCTTGAAACAATAGTAACCTGCTTGAGAATTCATCGACATTGCTATCCAAATAGCAAATCGTTTCACTAATATCAGTATCAACTGTCATTGTCACAATATGCCACCTTACATAGTCATCATATAGTCCAAGTCATTCTTACTAGTATCATTACATATATCTGAAAATCCGTCTTTTCAAGTAAGCATCTCCAGAATTTGAGTTACAAATCGTTTACATTTTATTACTATCATGTCCCAAATGTTATTCTCAATCCACCTTATCAAATCATATGTACATATAACCCTTTTCATCAAATTATTTCTTACTCAAATTCCAATACAATCATGACGTACACATATATTCCCACCATTCATTTCATCATATATCTTTATATATATACCTTTATTCTATAATTATCATGTCAATCTTTTCACTTAACTCCTTTCTCATATAACATCTCATCCTTCAAATACAGAACCGCTCATTTACTAAACGCTCCTCTTGATCAAAATAACTATAAGAGTTCCCTCCTAGATTAACAGTATCACTAATTACGATTGGCTATCACTTCAAAAACATCACATATATCTTACAGTACTTATTATTTGACTATCTTGCACAAAAGTTCACAGTTTTATTCACTCTTATAAGCAAGTTCAAATCTATAGCCAATAAGTCAATCTAATCAGATACAATTCCATTCCTTACCAAAATATGTAGAAATCTTATCCCAATTTATACCTTAATTTATTAACAAAGAAGGGTCAAACCCATCAGTTCTATAAACACAAATCTCTTACTCATTCTTATACACATTTCGTGATCCTTCACTCTGTCTTTCTTTCTTTTCTTTTTTCTAGCTTGAAGAACTAATTCCTTATTACACTTGCTTAACTTTGTTACACTCAATGTACATTTCGCCAGCTTCCTGTCACTTGAGGCAAATGTACATGTCTGATGTTCATTAAGAAGAAACAACAGAGATAAATGCAATGGATGCTAAATCACTTATGTATGCAGAATGATGCAATGCATTAATGCAGTTAGGATAATGGCAATGCAAGTTGCCCAACCCCTATGATGTATCACATGCAAATAATTGTTCTCATCTGTAAGGTAGCTGACAGGTGTACAGAGTGTCACAATCCTCGAAATACTTTCAATTGCAGAAAATCCAACATTGTCTAATCCTTTATCCCATATTTCCCCTCAGGAAAACTTATACATAACTTGTATTGTACTGTACATAATCTCTAACCAGAATCTCTACAGCAACATCAAATAACTTAATAGCAGGAAACAGATTCATAATAAACTGATCACAACTTATCACATATCACACTTAGCTGTCTCATTGCTGATGTCATCAATGTCTATCCACTCCTACCACAACACTTATACAAAATTAAAACCTCGGCATTGGCCAATGCAAAAACTATACAGACTGAACTCTAAACTCTAGTCATCCCGAACCGACTAAACCTATGCTCTAATACCACTAAATGTAACACCCGTTACCCGTACGTAGTAAACCATACCGTGATTTGGTGGTTCACGACGACGGTCAGGGTATTACCGACACAAACATGCAAAACTTATAAAACCTTTAAGCTGAAATCCGAGTTATAAAATTTCTTACGTTTTCAAAAACACATTATAATTAACTATAAACTCATTATACAATTCCATTAAATAGTATACTTCTTCAGAATTCACTATAGATAGATCATTTACATAACCAATATTACTTTTACAAATACTTATAATTTAAAATTACAAAACTTGCATACATTTCAAAGACTATACAAATCCTACCCTAAAATCTCTTCATAATCTTGCATTAGCCTGGACTGCTGTGAAAAGACTCTCGAACGATCCGATCAATAGTACCTACACGGATTAAAAGAAAATCCGTGCTAAGCATAAATCTTAGTGGGAAACACATAAATCTGGACGACCACTAAGAATGGCCGTCGAGTAAGTTCAAAGAAAAGTATAATATAGAAAATATATTCATAACAATAATAACAAGTTAGATACTTTGAGGAGGTCATCAATATAACCACTTACTTCATATATCAACTTTTATAAATCACCTATACATTATCACACTTTTTCACATCGTATCCATGTCACTTTGTTCACTTATTCACATACCTTTCGGTTTCCAAAATATTTTTCACACATCTTGCTTAGCAGATGCATTATCATGTAATTTATCCAATTAATAAGGCATTTAGATTACAATAATAAAATACATACTTTCATACCAGTCTCCACATATATTCATCAATTTATAACTTACTGTTTAATTCACATACTCTTGTTCATTTAATGCCTGCTAAGTCAAAGGGGTGGATAACGAGTAACACATAGATACCTGAAGGTATCAACACTATTCTCATAACACATAGATACCCGAAGGTATCAAACAATCTTTTAATTTTTTTCCAAAAACATTTTTGAATCATGAAGATCCAGTCGGGACTTGATCAGGTTCCAAATCACAGAGGCTGCAACAACAGTAACTCTATTAGGCATGCCTAACTATCCACTACTCGACTAACGCAGGCTAAACACATATTTGTTTCTTTTAGTGATGTATATGATATTTTTAATACTTTTCATACGTGCATACTTTTATTATAGTCGCATAATAATCACACGCATAATTCATTTATAAGCTAAAGCAAAGGCTCATATACCATATGACAAACCATAACCTTTTTATTATAATCCCATCATAATTTTTACCATATTCCTAAACATTCATTTTAACTATAGCTTATATGGTATAATATATCCAAGTTTACACAACATGTCATAGGAAAAGCATAAATAAAACCCATGCCAAATAGCTCGACAACACAACATATCATAGGAAAAGCATAAATAAAACCCATGCCAAATAGCTCGACAACATGCATTCATAGCATAGAAAGAGTCGCGCTCGCGACAGAAAACTAGATGGCCTCTGTCGCGCTCGCGATACTAGTCGTGCTCGCGACAGAGCCAAACATCACACTCCTGTCGATTCCCAATTGAATACAACTTGACATAAAAATATACCCACTCTTACATTGTCCATAAATAATTTTATAAACATTACTTTCCCTAAATTCATGCATTAAATTCAAGAACTTCAACGCAAGCATCTTAAACTATTCAATTTATTACGGATCACTTATTATTTAGACAATCATATAAAAACCAGTTGAGGTACGAAATATTCATTTCCATCTTAATATCACATACAAATTTTAAGTTATAAATTATCCTACTGAAGACTTGAATCATTAATAGCTCTATAAACTTTTATAAATCGGCACATACATGTCACATTTAATTTTAACAAGTACTAAGGCATTTAACAAAATTCAGTTGATACATTATCTTCTATGTCTGAATAAGTTTCGATGCTTTGGTTCGAACTTGGAAGGATATCCCAAGCTTCTTACGTATCCCAAGGAATTGGGAATCAGAACCCCGTAGTTGTACAAGTTCAAAGTATAGTTTTTAGAATTTCGCTTCCAATTAGGTTTATGTTGAACGAATTCAAAGTTGTTCGACTCATTAGACTTTGAGATACCTTGGTCATTATTCTTATTTATAACCTTAGTCTCTTACATTCCTAAGTGATATCTACTTATTTACTCTTTTACAAACTCTAAACATATGATAAATATGTCTCATGAAGTTTCGATCAAGTTCGGGTCTATTTTGGAAGAGAAAACATCATAAAATATACAAACTAGAAGAGGGTAAAGGTACCCTTCAAAAGAAGAAGAAAAACACTTGTCAAGCAGATTCTATCGCGCTCGCGATAGAAGCTCGCTTCAGGTTCCTCATCAAGACAGGTCACGAGACTGCTTTCCTCTTCAAATTTCAACCTCCTAAACTAACCTCTAAACCGCATTTTTAGGACAAATTGCCTTCTTCACAAATGATTATTAGGATGTTAGCTTTAATATAGAACAAGTCTCATGTCGTTTGGACACCTAAACAATCATATATGATCAAAACAATATATACTGCTCCCCTGAACCCAGCCAGAGAAGATACCTCTATTACCAGACAACTTTTGGGATACTTAGAGCTAAAATTAGCTCAAGTCTATTTCTATAATATTTGTAGGAATATGTCTTAGCTTTCTAATGGTACTAGCCATACAATTTGGAGTTCTAAAATCTCACAATACAGGCTAATAACCGAATAAGGGTCAAGTGTGTTCTAACACAGTTTTTCCCCCAAAATCCTATTCACATGCACAATTTAACAATTTAAACCAACACTCACTACCATCATCATGTATCATCTTCAACACATTCAAGGAACTTATATAACACATGAATATATTAAAATTCATATATAATAAAGAGTTTCCAAACCTCTTTTCTTATGCTCCCAAATCGCTCAAATGACTGCACAACCCCTTGTTTTCTTACTCTTACTTTAACTTCTCTTGTTCCCACCAAATAAAACATCCAAAATTCAGAATTACACATACTCCTACTTATCTTTATGGTGAAGAGGAGAGGAAAAGAGGAAAGAACTAACCACTTACCTTTCTCAACCACAACTTGCATCTAATTACTTAAAACTTGAGCAAATCCACCTTAGGCTTGAATTGCTTCAATTAACGTGAGGAAGGAGGAGAGCAGTCTTCTCAATTTATTTTTTTTCCCTCACTTACCCGGCCAACAATGGCCTAAATGAAGTAAAAATTGTTTAATTAAGGCCATTAATTCCATCCTTATCTCAAGTGCCACATGTCATAATTTGAGTAGATCCCCTAAAGTTTTTTATGCCAAGCTTTCTATTTTAACCCCTTAACTTACCTTCTTTTCTTCAATTGACATAGCACTATTCTATTTCATACATTGACCCACTTAACCAACTAATTCAATCAATTTAATCCATAATTACAAAATGACCAAAATACCCCTACCTTATACAAATAAAACTAATTAAGTTCTTTACTACAATTAATCATTTCCATCATCCCATTACACATTTTTAATCACCAAAATAATTCTTTTCACGTCATTTAAGGCACGGCGATATAACTGTCCAATTTACTGAAACTTGCCGAAACTTTCGAATTAATGACGGTTGTGTCATTTTTGGACACTTCCGTCCCTGTCTCTAGCATATTTGATTTTTGTTACACCCTAAACTTACCCTAATCCGACTAGGGTGTATTCGGTGTGTTACATCAAATGATCCTCAAGACAGTCGTCCTAGAGGTAGAGGACGGGGTGATGGTGGACGGCCTCGGGAAAGAGATTCTTCTGAGACAGTTGATCATCCCGGGCTTGGGGCTGCAAGAGCCTATGCAATGAGAGCCCGTGACGACCAGGATGCTTCGAAAGTTATAGCCGGTAGGTTTTTGATAGATCCGGGTTCTACCCATTCCTATCTGTGTTCTGATAAATTGTGTGATGACTTGTCTAATGAGGATAAATTGGATTATGATATTTGTTTCATTAGTCCGTTAGGGCAGAGTGTGAAAGTGAATAGAGTATGTCGAAATTATCCTTTGATGGTTCAAGGTAAAGAGTTTTCGATTGATTTGATTAGGCTACCATTTCATGAGTTTGATCTTATTTTGGGCATGGATTGGCTATCTAAGCATAGAGCTATAGTATTGTCAGAGGAAAACAGTGGTGCTCAAGGATAAGGATCAGACGCCTGTGGTTGTAAGGGGTATAGGAATTAACTTGCTTCATAATGTGATATCGGCTATGAAATCCAAGCGGTATTTGAGGAAGGGATGTGGAGCGTATTTGGAATTGATTTTGGATTCCCAAAGACGATAAGTGAAGATACAAGATATTCCGGTAGTAAGAGACTTTGTGGATGTGTTTCCAGAGTAATTATCGGGTTTGCTGCCGAGAAAAGAAGTAGAATTGTCGGTGGATGTTGTGCTGGGTGTAACTCCAATTTCTAAGGTTCTGTATAGAATGGCTCCGGTAGAATTGAAAGAGTTGAAAAGTCAATTACAAGAGCTCTTGAATAAAGATTTCATTCAACCGAGTGTATCACCATGGGGTGCTCCAATTCTGTTTGTCAAGAAAAAGGATGGCACTTTGAGAATGTGTATTGATTACCGGCAGATCAATAAGGTTACGGTGAAGAATAAGTATCCGTTGCCACGGATTGAGGATCTTTTTGATCATCTTCGAGGAGCTGGAGTGTTTTCGAAGATAGACTTGATATCTGGTTATTATCAGTTGAGAGTCAAGGATGCGGATGTGGTAAAGACAGCTTATCGAATGCGTTATGGTCATTACGAATTTTTGGTGATGCCATTTGGTCTGACTAATGTGCCCGCAGCTTTCATGGATTTGATGAATAGGGTATTCAGTCCGTATTTGGATCATTTTGTGGTAGTGTTCATCGATGACATCTTGGTTTATTCAAAGGATGAAAAGGAACATGAGGAACACTTGAGATTGGTATTGCAAGTGTTAAGAGACCATCAGTTGTATGCCAAGCTTAGCAAGTGTGAGTTTTGGTTGAAAGAGGTGACATTCCTTGGACATGTGGTTTCGGCAGAAGGTATCTGAGTAGATCCGTCCAAGGTTGAAGCTATTGTGAACTGGTTGCCACCAAAGTCTGTACTGGAAGTGAGGAGTTTTCTGGGATTGGCTGGGTATTATAGACGGTTTGTGAAGGTCTTTTTAGTGATAGCTTTGCCTCTAACTCAGCTTCTCAGAAAGGAGGTTAAATTCTTATGGTCTGATAGGTGCCAAGCGAGTTTTGAGCAGTTGACAAATATGTCGACTATGGCTCCTGTACTTACTCAACCCGTTTTGGGTAAAGAGTATACTATGTACAGTGATTCTTCGAGTATAGGATTGGGTTGTGTTCTTATGCAAGATGGTAAAGTGATCGCTTATGCTTCCAAGCAGCTGAAACCTCATGAGCAACACTATCTGACGCATGACTTAGAACTAGCAGCAGTAGTGTTTGCTCTTAAGGTATGGCGGCATTATTTATATGGAGAGACTTGCAGGATCTTTACATATCACTAAAGTCTGAAGTATCTGCTCACTCAGAAGGAATTGAATTTAAGGCAGCGAAGATGGCTAGAGTTATTCAAAGACTACGATTGTATCATTGATTATCATCCAGGCAAGGCTAATGTAGTAGCAGATGGTCTGAGTAGAAAATCAGTATCAGCTTTGTCTCTGAATAGAGGAAGGTGGAGGTTTGATTCAGAAGGTGCGCTTATAGCTCAGTTAAAGGCTAGATCGAGCTTGAAGCAAGTGATAGTGGATGCACAGTTGAGTGATCCAGTGTTGCAGCGTGCTTCTCACATGATTAAAGATGGTAAGTAAATAGGATTCTTTGTAGATAATGAGGTGTAGACACCGGATCCTGAGGTGGTCCAAGATCAGGATTACCCAATGATGAAAATAAAGACTAATTCATAAGGGAGAAAATAGGAATTGATCATCTCTTTGTCAAATTCTTCTATTTGTCTCAAAATTCTTTTAAAATGTTTATTCTTATTCTTATTTTTATTTGTATCTTTATTTTTATCCATATTTTGCATTTTATTTTATTATATTTTCTGAAAAAAATAAAAAAAAAAAAAAATTTCAGCGGCCCGCGGGGGCTACCGTGCTCTGCCATGCGCGCGGCTCCGCGTGCGCGGAGCGCGCACATCTCGCCCGATCGGCGAGATTTCTCACCCATCGGCTAGATTCCTCGGCCATCCGCACGGGTTTCCCCCCCGATCGGCGAGATTTCTCTCCGATCCTGCCCAATCTCGCCAATTTTCGCCATTTTCCACCGAAAATCAATTTTTTCACATTTTTAGGGTAAAAAATGATTTTTTTCTTTGGATTTTTTCAGATTTTGTTAAAATTTGACAAATATTAGTCAAATTGGGTGGGTGTTAAAAGTTAAAAAATAACAAAAAGTAATTAAAAATAAATAAAAACATTAATTATAAATATTTGACTTTTAGGATTTTATTTTAAATTTTTTAGTGGTTTTTGTTGAAATTGGGGAAGAGGGAAATGGAAAAAAGCTTGAAGTGGACTAAATTGGGGGCAGAGAATGGGGTTTTGACAGAGGATTGATTCATTTTTGAAGGGAGGAAAAAAAAGAAAATAGGGATTTTTTGGTAAGAAAAATTCTCTAAGTCAATTGATCTTTTCTAAGGCATTTTGGGGGGAGGTGTTCTTGAAGGAAGAGAGTGTATTTTGCTGGAAAAACAAGGAATTTCTTGTTCTTGGAGTTCATCTTTTCTTTTTCTCAAAATTTAAAATCATTTTCTTTAATCTTCTTAATTTTTTTTCTTAAATCTAAAAATTTTCTTCTTTAATTCCATTCTAGTTTTTCTTATATCTAAAATTTTTTATTGAACTTGAAAACTTTGAGAAAGGAAAATTAATTTCCTTAACTTGAGTTTTCTCATCAAACATCAAACACAAAAAATCAAATCATTTTTGAATTTTAGTATTCTTGAGTTATTTGATACATAAACTCAAGATTTTCTTGAACATTTTTTTCAAGTTTATTCTCGGATCTTAACAAGAGATTAGATCGGGACATCTTGCTTCCATATTACTTAATTCTGAGGGTAAAGATTTTTGGATCCATTTTTTTTTTATCTCATTTCATTTTATGTATGTTAGTTTATTTACTTTTTTCCTTGCATTGATAAATATGTGTTTTTAAGTTGAGATCTATTTTTTTAGCATGAGGTTTCAATCTTTATTTTGTTTTTGGCATGAAAATGGATAAATATATGTGATGTTTGGAAATAAAAAATAAGACTTGCATGATTTTCTCCTTTAGAATTATTTCTTGTTATTTTTTTTATGCTTAAATATTATTGTAAAATATTACATGTGTAATTACCTTTCTCTTGTCTATTCATATGATTTTACTAGATTATTATTATTATAATTATTATTTATTGTTACTATCATCATTATATATGTTGTTATTATATTATTATTATTATTATTATTATTATTATTATTATTATTTATTGTTGCTATCATCATTTATCATCATCATCATCATCATCATCATCATCATCATCATCATCATTATTATTATTATTATTATTATTATTATTATTATTATTATTATTATTATTATTATTGTTGTTATTTTTGTTGTTGTTGTTATTGGTATTATTATTGTTATTATTTTCATTATTGTCATTATATTTTGCATGGTGTTATTTCATAATTTAGCTATAATTATTATTATTAGCGTACCTTGTATGATTTTTTATTTTATGTGTGATGTTAATATATTAAAATAATATGTTCGATTTAACTTATTCTATATTTTATTGATGTATTAATTTATATTAGATTTCCTCTATTTACTTGATTTTGGAATTATTGCTAATATTTTTTTTTGTTGTTTTTTTTTATTGGGGCAAAAATGTCGTGCTTATTTGTTTGAGCATTGATCGTGACCAAATTTCTCGCGCCACATAGGAGTTTATATCACTTGGGTGAGACATTTCCTATCCCTGTTTATGTGACTGTATTTTGTTTGTAAATAAAATAGTTTATTTTATATGCGTGTCAAATAAAAAATCACAAAAATATTTTGTACGACAAAATTGGGATTTTTATTAATAAATTGGGACCAATGTCCTAGATTTTAGCCAAGGAATGAAAAATATCACGAATTAAAATGAAGAATTAAATTTTCTAAAAGTGGGATCACTCATCCCGATTTTCGACCTAATGGTCAAAATAACTCTTCGATCTCTCTTCAAATAAGCATGAGGGAACCAATGTTCCTAAACCGAATAAATATCTTGATTTATGTATGTTATTTTCTATGTGTGACTTTGTTTTTTTTGTTTTAAATTTATGTTCATATATCTTGTGGGCACTTGTAATTAATTATTTTTGGGGCAATTTTATTTTCTTTCACTTGGGGGATTGTATTATGTCCCGATTTCCAATTTAAATTTTATTTAGCTTTTCTTTTCATTTTGGGGATTGTGTTTGTCCCAATTTCTCTATTGTAAATGGCGTGTTTGCTTGTTTACCATTTTATTTACCGCTTTCTTTACAGATTTCATTTTATCACTTTCTTGATGCTTGAAATGCGCTTTCAATAAATTGCACTAATCGCGTGAGGAGAAAGATAGAATTTTCAAATCTAAAAACTCCCTTATATTTAACCAAGGCATAAATAAGAGTGAATTTCCGAACACCTTCTCTGGTTTAGACCGTAGAGGTTAGATGACCTTTCCAAATTTCTTGTAAATTGGGTGGCGACTCTAAAATATCTCAAAGGGGCCTAAAGGCTTAATGGGACTAGATGAACTTTCCAATGTTCTATTGGGTAAGGAATTCCAAAATGTCTCATGTTGCCCAAGATCAAAAGACGTGAACCAATCTCTCGAGCCCTAGAAGCGGGTCTCGCCTACGAGGGCCTTTGCTAGGTTCGGCGCGCATCACAGTGACGACTCCATTGAGGACTGTTTGTGACTTTACTCTAAAAGTGTCTTGGTTAAAACATATAATTGAGTTTTTAAAACCTAAAATTCTATCTCTTTTCAAAAATTGAATTGCATCATTTTAGAGCCTTAGAATTATGCTAGTTTGGTCCCTATTCTTACCCCGGTGCATTCCCGAAGCACGACCCTACGTTTACTCAATGTAGGGAAGTGTTAAGGATAATCACCAGCCCAAGCCTAGTACCTTTTCGTATATTAAATGGAGACCCGATAGGTCGTTATGCTTGTGATGAGTTAGACCCATTGGCAGGGACCATGCTTGGGTAGCCCTAAAGTATCATCACCATTGACCAAAGCTCATGTAATGGCAATAGAAACTTCCCTCAGGTGAAATGTACCTTAATACGATGCTTGCTATGTGGGCCCTTAAATATTGAACAAAATCAACCAAATTAAATGGTCTTGTATGAAAGGCTTTTATGCCCTGGTGGGCCCATCTTAATATGGTTGAAATGTTTAAATACATAAAGGTCAAAATTCATACGTATGCGCATTAATTAAGAGATGTTATGCTGCCGGCTTTTCGCTGAGCACCATATGCATCCATTGGGTTCCCTGTTAACCCATGGATCAAGCCCACCTAAGAAAGAGACCGTATTACCTCGTGTGTGGGAGTAATAAGGTTGGAAGGATCTACTTGCTGGTATGTGGTTGTAAATGTTGCATAACACACGATCATGCATTGTACATGTCATTCATGCATCATTCTAACAATTTAAATCTTTCAGCCATCATAGATTCATCTAAGTGGACTAGAGGTTCCGATGGTCGGCTAGTAAGGACAAATCTGCTTTTGAATTGCTGAAATTAGTGTCTGACTGGAATTTTGAGTCACTCTCATCGATCAGTGAATCATCAATGGCAGAAGAAACCAGAGCATTAACCACTCAAGACCTTGCTAGGAGACTAGAGAACTTTGAACAGAGAATGTTCGATATGATGGGTGCCATGGCTGACAAGATTGCTCATCCCTTTGCTCCACAAGCACCTGTCACCCCATAACCACCGGCAGTCCTTCCTCGGGGGCAAGTCGAACCACCTGCTGGCGGGGAGGTTCCCCTCATTAATAATGCTGCCTAACAACCTGTCAATGAGCACAGAGTTGCTGAGCCTATTGAGCCAAGAAGGGAAAGGATCCCGAATCCCAATGAGGATTTTGTAATGAAGGAGGAAGATGAAGAGGTAATAGTACCTCAAGTTATGAGGGCCAAAGCACCCAGGGTAGAAGATGAGGCAATAAGAGGGATGAGACAACAAATTGAGATGATCACCTGCATGTTGTCAGCCGGGAAGGTGGTCAACCCTGAAGATAGAGATCTGGGGGATGAAGAGCTGCTACCCCAAAGGTTTAAGATGCCTGAGCTGCCGAAGTTTGATGGTACTTCTGACCCATCTGCACACATTAAGCAGTATACCCTGGTGATGAAAGGCACAGGGTTGAGCAAGAAGCTGAAGGTAGAATATTTCTACCTCAGTCTGGTGGGTTCGGCAATAGACTGGTATCATGGGTTGGATAGGAGGTCCAAGGAGGATTGGGACCTTTTAACTGAAGAATTTATGAGGCAATACGACTGCAGCACCAGAATAGAGGTCACCTTAAAAGACCTCAAACTTTTACAGCAAAGGAGTGACGAGTCATTCCATGAATACCTCACCAGATGGAGGAATAGGGTAATGGAGATGAAACGGATGCCTGACACTGTCACTGCTGACCAGATCAGGTTATTTATCAGGAACTCCTGCCCTTACTTGAGGGACTTACTAAGCTTTAAGGGGCTCAGAGATTGGGAGTCACTTAAAGACATTGCTGTAGAGGCTGAAGGGGCTTACCTAGCAAAGAAAGCAAGCCAAAACAACTTTACTGGGAAGAATTTTGGGAACCAGTCAGGGTACAGATCAGGCAGTGTTGGGAGCAGTAATAACAAAAATGGTAAGACGGCCAAGGTTTCAGCCACCGGAGCAGGACAAGGTCAGAGGTACTACTCTAACTTAGGCTGCTCTCTTTCTTGGGTACTGGAGAGACTGATGAAGGAGGGAAAGCTACAACCTTTGATGCCTAGGCCAGCCATGAATCAAGCACAGCCAAGGCACAGAGATGACCAGTATTGCGCCTACCACCAGCACACTGGGCACCTGACAGATTATTGCCGGACCTTAAGGAACAAGATCCAAGATCTTATCGACTCCAAACAGATCACGGATCCTGAGAAAAGAGAGAGAAGAAGAAGGCAGGCTATAATGCAGTCCCTCCACCGGATATGTGATTGGGTCTGGTCCACCTGGGTGGCACTCGTCAGAAGAGCTACATGAAGACTATTTTTTTAGATGCTTTATTTCCTTTTAATTCAAGAACTCCTTATGACAATCCGGTTATTTTAATATGATGAACATTTTTGTTTATTCGTATGGTATTTTTAATGATTTCATTTCCTATGATCACGATGCATTCATTCATTTTTGACATTAACCCAATTAATACGACTCCATCTAATCTCGAAACTTTGGGAAGTCCAAATAAAATCTTGATAGCATCTGATATAACTCTTGAAGAGAGGATAATTTTGAGAGATATAAAATAAAATAAAAAAATGGCCTTTGCCTGGACCTGGTATGACATGCTGAACATTGACAAGGACATTTTTGAGACCAATGCTACTTCCACGTGCCAACATGATGACGAACCAGATTTTGAAAGCCATTCCTTTACACCCCTAACATCTGGGTTGCATATGGTGCTGCCAAATAAAATCAAACCCCGAGAACTACACCAGAAGTTGGACGAATAAAACTCAGGACCTTCACGAGAAACATATAATTCGTTAGAACAAAATCGTGTGACCCATTTCCTCACAACCATTTGAAATATGTACCCTAAAATCAATCAAGATTGACCTTTAACCATCCGGGACCCTTACAACAAAATTTAGCAGGACAGCTCTTTACCTTTCAACCAAAAAAGAAAAAGAGAGAAAAAAAGAGAGAAAAGAAGAGAGAAAAACGTACGCGCAAAAAAAACCATCCGAGTTTGATTTTATTTGGGTACCATAATCTTTGCCCCAGATCATCCGAGCCTAACCTGTCCCCCATCTCAGCCATTGAAAACCATTTCAGAATTTGAACCACCAAAGCCAATAAAAGCGAAGTGTGAGATTTCACATCCAAGCCCCAAATAAGGTGTTGGGTTTCTTCGGAATAATTCAACATTAACGCAGCAGAATAAAATAGAAACCCGAAATAGGATCCATGTATTTTCAACTGATTCAAAAGGAAGAGATAAGATTTACCAACCTTTCTCCTACGTAGGAAGTCGAAATAAACTCCTTTAATTCAGATGGTAGATGCTACTCTAACACGAACGTCCTCTACCGGTATGCACATGCACGAACCAATGAACAGAATTCGCAGGGGTGCTAGCTCCCTTATGTTGTGACTGGATATTTAAGTTTTCTTTCTCAAAGAAAAGGTGGCGGCTAGGTTTTTCTCTCTAAGAAAAAATATATCCACTCTCAATCCTTTTTCTCTTAGGAAAAGGAAAACGTGATTAGCTATTTCTCTTAGGAAAATCTACCACTCTTTATCCTATTCTCCTTAGGAAAAACGTGATTAGGTTAATCACTTTATTAACCTATATATCCAATTATATATCTGAATATATTTCAAACTCTAAAGAGATAAATAAGGATATTATCTCTTAATTCAAAATAAGATATATATATATATTTCTTATTCTAAATAATAAGAAATATTATATAATACATATAATTATCTCATATTCAAAATACGGGATTTATTTATATGTATATATATATATATATATATATATATATATATATATATATGTAATTTCGAAATCAAATATAAATACCTATATTTATATTATTCCGAAATGCCCTAATAAAATCTATTTTGTTCATTTTGTTCTTGGTGTGTGACCCAATAGGTTTATATTAAGTTGGCAGTGGGCCTAATCTCATAATAAGCCCACAAGTCATAATTGGTCTCTAGCAAGACATTATGACTACCCAAATAATATAAATATCGTTAATCCGATTTTAACCTGACAACAGAATATGCTATTATCCTTTTGTCACACGATATCTTGTTTGAACATAAGTCATGGTCCATGTCAAACTTATATATTGTTCAAACATATAATTTTCCGATCACTAAGTAGACTGATAAATTCAAATGACATTGATGATACTATCAATTCATTCGAGCATGGCCATGCATTTTACAGTCCTACTTATCGAGGGGTCCAATAGATATCTCTCTCATTAGAGAGGGACAAATTCCATCTTGATTATTCACTTTCTTTTGCATAATTCTCATTATGTCTGATCATAAACTTTATAATTATCCGATTAAAGATAACGTTTGATTATGTCAAAACATAATGTTCCTTATGTAGGAAACTATGATAACCTCAGGTCAAAGGATTCAATAACATATTTATTATAAAATCACTTATGAAACTATCCCATGCAGTGATCTTACAGTGGGTCTATCCAGTACTTTGTTCTCTAACAAATACCTATGGATTCGATTTATATCATCATATATAATCATCCCATGATTATCAATACAAATCTATACTAGTTTTAATTTATTTTTATGCCCTTTAGTAATAAATGACTAGGGATATGATGAATAACATTGTTATTCATAAACATTACAATAATGTAACATGTTAATAATATTAATGTGAAGAAAGCCATTATATATAAATGAAAATGTAATGATTACATTAAGGTCCAAATGTTTGGCCTAGGGCATAACCACTAACAATCTCCCACTTGCACTAGGCCCAATCATACATATATCTAATACCCATTGACCTAGTATGTCCATCATGTTTGGCTTGTGGGAGAGCCTTAGTAAGTGGATCAGCAATGTTATCATCAGTAGGTACTCTGCAAATCTTAACGTCTCCCCTCTCAATTATTTCTCTAATGAGATGAAAATGCCTGAGTATATGTTTTGATCTCTGATACGATCTGGGCTCCTTAGCCTGTGCAATAGCACCGTTATTGTCACAATAAAGATCAACAGGGTTGCTGATACTAGGTACTACTCCCAATTCAATAATGAATTTCTTGATCCATACTGCTTCTTTAGCTGCATCTGATGCTGCTATATACTCAGCTTCTGTTGTAGAATCAGCGACAGTGCTTTGTTTAAAACTTTTCCAGCTTACAACACCTCCATTTAACACAACCACATATCCTGACTACGATCTAAAGTCATCTTTGTCAGATTGGAAGCTTGCATCTGTATAACCATTTATTACTAGCTCATCTTCCAATCCTCTATATATTAAGAATGCATCCTTAGTTCTTCTTAAGTACTTAAGGATATTCTTAACAGCTTTCCAGTGACTTTCATCGCGATCAGACTGGTATCTGCTCGTCATGCTCAGAGTATACGAAACATCTGGTCGAGTGCATAACATGGCATACATGATTGATCCTATAGCCGAAGCATAAGGAATCATACCCATGCGATCTCGCTCATCAGATGTCATTGGACATTGAGTCTTGCTAAAAGTAATGCCATGAGACATTGGTAAAAATCCTCTTTTGGAATTTTGCATATTGAATCTATTTAGCACCTTATCTATATAAGTGCTTTGACTCAGACCAATTATCCTTTTAGATCTATCCCTATAGATATATGCAGCTTCACCGAAATCTTTCATTGAAAAAGATTTCCCTAACCATTCTTTTATCTTTTGCATGATAGGGGTGTTATTTCCAATGAGTAATATATCATTGACATATAATACAAGAAACATCACAGCGCTCCCACTAATCTTCTTGTATACACAAGGTTTATCCTCATTTTTGATGAACCCAAACTCTTTGACTGTTTCATCAAAATGAAGATTCCAGCTCCGAGAAGCTTACTTCAATCCATAAATGGATCTTTGCAACTTACATACCTTTCTAGAATTCTCAGGATGGACAAAACCCTCAGGTTGTGTTATGTACACATCCTCAAGTAAGTTTCCATTAAGAAACGCTATTTTGACATCCATTTGCCATATCTCATAGTCATAATATGCAGCAATGGCAATAAGAATTCTTATTGATTTAAGCATTGCGACTAGTGAAAAGGTTTCATCATAGTCAATACCATGAGTTTGTTTGAACCCTTTTGCAATGAGCCTTGCTTTAAAGGTATTTACTTTGCCATTCATATCGGTTTTCTTTTTTAAAACCCATTTGCACCCAATGGTTTTAATTCCTTTAGGTGGATCAATCAAGTTCCAAACTTGATTATCATATATGGATTGCATCTCAGATTTTATGGCTTCTAGCCATTTCTCAGATTCTGGACTTGACACGGCATCTTGATAGGTAGTAGGCTCATCTTGATCCATGAGCATTACTTCACGACTATTTGTCACGAGAAATCCATATCTCTTGGGTTCGTGTCGTATTTTATTAGATCTACGTGGTACTTGTGTAACAGGTACAGGTTCCACAACAGTTTGTGAAACTTATTGAGTTTCCACCGATGGTTCTATGTTTTCTTGTGGTTCTTGAATTTCTTCAAGTTGTACTTTACTCTCACTAGTTCTTTTAGAAATAAATTCCTTTTCTAGAAAGACACCATTTCGAGTGATAAACACTTTGTTCTTAGAAGGGTTATAAAAGTAATATCCTTTAGTTTTCTTAGGATATCCCACAAAAAGACATTTATCAGATTTTGGTGCTAATTTATTTGAGACCTGTCGTTTGACATAAGCCTCACAGCCCCAAATCTTTAGAAAAGATAAACTAGGAGTTCTCCCAGTCCATATCTCATATGGTGTCTTTTCAACTGCTTTAGATGGAACTCGATTCAAAGTGAATACGGTTTTTTCTAATGCATAACCCCAAAAGGATAATGGAAGATTTGTTTGACTCATCATAGATCGAACCATATCTAATAAAGTTCGATTCCTCCTTTCAGATACACCATTCCATTGTAGTGTTCCTAGCGGAGTTAATTGTGAAACAATTCCACAATCTCTTAGATGATTATCAAACTCTTGGCTCAAATATTCCCCACCTCGATCGGATCGAAGTGCTTTAATAGTTTTACCAAGCTGATTTTGTACTTCATTTTGAAAGGTTCTGAACATTTCAAATGATTCATGTTTATGTTTCATTAGATAGATATAGCCATATATACTGAAATCATCAGTGAATGTAATGAAGTACTGAAATCCTCCCCTGGCATTTATGCTTAATGGGCCACATACATCAGAATGTACAAGGCCTAATAAGTCAGTGGCCCTTTCGCTATGTCCATCTTGCTTAATAAATAAGATTCGCAATTATCAAATGATTCAAAATCAAATGATTGCAAAAGTCCATTAGAATGGAGTTTAGCTATGCATTTCTCATTTATATGACCAAGGCGACAATGCCATATATATGTTGTATTTAGATCATTTGGTTTGGATTTCTTTATAGTTATGTTATAAATATCATAATTATTAGATGTTTCTAGATTTAGGACATAAAGCCACAATATGAATCAGCAATACCATAAAGCATGTCATCATAATAAATAGAACATTTCTTATTCTTAATGAGAAAAGAAAAACCTTCATCATCCAAAGTTGAAACTGAAATAATATTCCTACTCAAACTAGGAAATTGTTCAAAACTAACAAAAGCCCATTGGGCAGAGTCAATTCATAAGTGCCTACGGCTAGAGCGGCAACTTTTGCTCCATTTCCCACTCGTAGGTCCACTTCACCCTTTTTCAGCTGCCTACTCCCTTTTTCAGCTGCCTACTCCTTTTGAGTCCCTGTACATTTGTACAAATGTGAGATCCACATCTAATATCTAATACCTAGGAAGTAGAAGTAGATAAATTAATTTCTATAACATAAATACCTGAAGATGTAGTCTCACCACTCTTCTTCTTCTTTAATTCTTCCAAGTAGAGCTTGCAGTTCCTCTTCCAATGACCAGGTTCATTGCAGTGGAAGCAAACTCCCTCCTTTGGAGGTTTAGCCTTGGGCTTGGGTTTGGGCTTAGGCTTACTACCAACTTTTGCCTTAGCTTTACTCTTACCCTTAACTTTCATGCCCTTCCCTCTGTTAACCATCAGAACATGGCCATGCTTCTTACTGATGCTTTGCTCAGCTATTTTGAGCATAGCATGCAGCTCGGCTATAGATTTCTCCATATTATTCATATTGTAGTTCATGACAAAATGGTCATAACTATCAGGCAATGAATTAAGGATCAAATCCGTTGCCAGTTCTAAACTGAGGGGAAATCCAAGCCTCTCAAGGTGATCAATATAGCCCTTCATTTTCAAAACATGAGAGCTAACTGAAGAACCTTCAGCCATCTTGCAAGAATGCAAAGCTTTGGTAGTCTCATACCTTTTTTGCCTAGCCTGCTAGTGAAAAGTCTGCTTAAGATGAGTACTCAACTCATAAGCTTCCATATTTTCCAGATGCTTCTGAAGCTCTGGAGCCATGGTAGCTAACATAAGACAACCAACGTGCACAGAATCATCAACATGTTTCTTGTATTTTTCTTTGACTGCCCTTGTAGCATCAGCAGGTGGCTCATTGGGAATAGGCTCATCCAGCACATACAGCTTCCTTTCCTGCTTGAGGACAATTCTCAAATTTCTGAACCAGTCAAGGAAGTATGTACCAGTTTCCTTAAGTTTGTCCTTCTCAAGAACAGATCGCAGTGACATAGCAGAAGTGTTATTTGTTGCCATTAATCTACAAACATGCAAGATAAATTATATTAGTACCAATTTCATTTTTAGGTTTTCTCAAAAACTCCCACTAAAATTGTAACACCCCCTACATCCCCATTGGAAGGACGTCGAAGGGCGCTACACGACGCTTACTCACATATCGGGACACATACGCTATACGGAGGCATACATTTATACAAAAACACGGGGAATTTGAAACTTTGGGAAGCAAAAGCATATACACATGCATACATATGATCATTCAGCGAAACCATAAGGCAAACGATAAAATAAAGGAATAACTTAATACAGAAACATAATAACATTACAACCTCCAAAATATTACATCCAGAATTTTACATATATAATTACATATAAAAAGGGCTACAGAAAAACATAATAAAAAAGGCTACAAAATTACAGAATCCGAAATGCAAAAGCTGAAACAAAATCACAAAACACTTCTAACTCCTATATGGCCAACCCTAGAGATGCTCAACACGAACAGAACCAAACCTGCCACCTGCACGGGAAAAGAACCCGTGCTAAGCGATAACGCTTAGTGGGGAGAACACATAAGCAATATGGACGGCCATTCACAATGGTCGTCAAGGCATAACACAAGCAAATGGCATATGCGAAAATTCATAACACATATATATAATATGTTTGCATATAAAAAAAAACCATGTATTAAGAAGATCATAACTGCATTCATAAACTCGATCAAACGAGCCAAAGCAGGCAGAATACCAGGCAAGGTACAAATACTATCCTTCAGAAATACATACAATCTCACGTGCATATACTTATTGGGAATCAAATATCAGAACCGCCTCAAGCCTAGCTCAAGATCACATTCATACACATACTAATTCACATACTTAACCATAACAGTTAGCAGTACCGAATCACATTAATGTACATACAAATTAACCATAGCATTTAGTAATTCTAGCACGCCTTCATATACATATTAATTCATATCCAAACACAGTCACAACACGATATATGCAACTAACCACCCACAATATACATGCTTGAGCCAGATTTAAAACACTCAGAAATTCATAATTGATTCACATATGCAAAATCGTGCTCATTCAAATATCATATCTCTTATCATATAAAAAAAAAACCAATTGACTACCTGCTGACGCAAAATAGCGGATAATGAGTATACGAACAGTACCTTACGGGTACAAATCGGCCAAAGGGTACCTTACAGGTACGAATCGAAAAACAACATCATTTTCCACATTCGAAAACATTTTAACGAAAGGGGATCTTAAACAAGATCCATTCACACAAAAGGGTTCGCGAGGAGCCGAACAGGGACCTGATCAGGGTCCAAACGTTCAAAGGGCTGCAGCTAAAGAAACTCTATTAGGCATGCCTAACTATCCAGTAGACTGACTCTTGCAGGCTAAAATTTATACAGTTAACATCCACATTTAATTATAACAAATAAAGAATTCATATACTTCAAATAGATCAGTACATGCCCAATTATTGCTCATATTAAGTGATATAGAATGCTAAAATCAATAATATAACATTTCTAGAACGTGGGAAGAAAACAAGATTTTATTGCAAAAATAGGGTAGGTCACGGTGGTAATCAGATTGGTTGCCACCGTGATATACCAAAGATCTTTGGCAGAAAGCAAGTCTGGGGTACCTCACGGTGGTAACTAAACTAGGTTGCCACCATGACATACCTAGACCCCAAAACAGAAAGCACCTTTGGGGTACCTCACGGTGGTAACTAAACTAGGTTGCCACCGTGACATACCCACTGCCCAGACAGCAGCTAAAGTCTGGACACCTCACGGTGGTGAAAAGATTGGTTGCCACCGTGACATGTTCAAACTCTGGGCAGAAAGCATCTGGTTCATGCCTCACGGTGGTAACTAAATAGGTTGCCACCGTGACCCACGCCCAGTTGCGATTCCTGAAGGCAAATTTCCAGATTTTCAAGCCAAAAATCCTACAACCCTCACCGGTCATGCGTAAAAGAATTCACGTTTCGAATCACATAATGCATATATATATATATAAATATAGATATATTATCATGCATAAACCAGAGTACAATAGACATATAAATATGTTCATAAAATCAGTCATGCATCATACAATTCATATTGCAAAGCATATAATAATTCGAGCCAACCCACTATACCCATATCTTTATTCTATAGCACCAGGGTCAAGTAGGGGAACACTAATATGCCAATACTTAATGATGCAAAGTCTTAATCATACAATGATACAATTTACACTTAAGCATAGTATAATATTCTTAGAGGAGGATCGTAAGTACAAATATGCATAATACATTCACATTATAATATAATTTGCTCAAATAGCTTAAGGTATTAATCCTAAAATGTCACTTAACTTGACTATATTCTATTCATACAATTACACCGAATTATTTTATTAGTTTGAATTAATCTTAATCCTATTCGTGTTTATTTTCCAAGTGATAACTATTCTTATACTCATTTAATAGTCCTAAACATACCTCGGCTAGATCCTAAAAAGTTCTGGTGCGAAATGGGTTCAATTCCGGAAGAAAAACACCTAAAATGGTCAAGACAGAAAGGGTCATGGTGGTAATGAATTTGGTTACCACCATGAGGTCCAAACTAAGCATTCTGCCTAGCATTTTCATATGTCACAGTGGTAATGAATTTTGTTACCACCTTGACCTACCAAAAATTTGCAAAACAGAAGCTTGGCTACAGGACTGCTTCACAACTCAATTTTGTTCAGGCTAAACGGACATCTAAACGACATTTTAAGGCAAACCTTCCTTCTTAACATTTGTTCCCTAGGATGCTAAATTGCAAATGAAATAAATTTTAGATCAATTAGACATCTACAACTTCAGATATGATCTAAACAACCTATAGTTTTCAAGTGACCCGACCCAAACAGCGACACCACGGTTTTGGCAAAATTTTAGGATCTTAGAGCACGAATTAGTCCAAGGCTATTTCTGAGACATTTAAAGGCATGGAAATAAAAGTTCTAATAGCTCAAGAATAACTCCATTAAGAGATCTAAAACTATACCTATGACAAAAACATTACATAGAGATCAAATGAAAACTTAACAGAGTTTACTAAATCATGCATTTTCACTTTCAATTCACATATCTTCAATTTAATCCTTATTATGCATTACTAGTACATTTAATCAAACAAATACATGCATAAGACTCATATCAAAACACCCAATTACTGGGAATCAAACATAAACACACACTCATGATCCAAGAAGAATTAGGGCAGACAACCCAAAACTGAAAATGTAGAAAACAAGTTCCCAAACCTCCTTTGATGCACAACCCACAATCTCTTCAAGCTTCAATCTTCAATCCTTACTTTGCCCTTAAGGTTCTTCTTGCCACCACAAACTTGCACAAATACAAACCCAGAAAATTACTCATCCAAACCTTAACTCAAAACTAGCAAAACCAGAAAAAGGAGAAGAGGAAAAACCCAAAAACGCAAGAGCCTTAAACCCAAACACATACCTCTTTAATCTTGCTCCAAAACTCAATCAAAACCACCTCTAAGAAAGTTCAAAACCCAGCCAAACAGAAAAGAAGAGGAAAAAGCAGAAATGAAGAAGAGAAGAGGAAGAGGAGGCGTGAGAGGGAAGGGAGAACGGGAACAAATCTGTGTTCTCTCTCTCTCTCACTCTCTTTTCTTAATTTCTTCATTAATGCACACCAACCACAATCCACATGGAAAATTCTCATTGGACCACAAATCCCCTTTTGACTTTCAAACACCAAGGCACCATACACTTACCTCATTAGATAACTCTTAGGTAGATATTTTTCAACCTTGGTACCAAACACACTAACCACTAGATAAATGCCACAATGAAACACCCTACAACCAAACACCACATGCACACCCAATAATTTCTCACACTTGACTTATTTAATTAATTACTTTGCAATTTAAAACCTTGTTATCCAAAATCCCTCATGTACAAATTATTGAAATACCCGTCGCTTATCCGGCTTAGCTTGCCAAGTCCGACTAGGCCCGATTTGGGGTGTGACAACTCTTCCCTCCTTAAAGAATTTCGTCCTCGAAATTCACTTACACCGGAAGGATTCTCAACACTACGTTCCAAGACCCCAACAAACTGATACACTTCACTTTCAAACTACTCACTTGCTTACACCCATCGCCATCGCTATGCTCTTAAATCACCTCCTTACATTCGAACCAAACACGTTCAGCAAAATAATCCTTACTTAACTGCACATCAGAAACCCAAAGCACAAACACTTCACGTACAAACCACCCGACCTTCGCCGATAGCCACACAAATCCTTTTAATACTTCAAAGATGTCCATCATACATGCCATTCCTCTTTACCAATAATACTTTGTCAACTCCAAACCTTCTTACATTCACTTGTATGAGATCCCGAAATACTCCTTCTACTCACTCAAACCAAACACAAATCACTTTCCTTAACAGTTGCTAGGCTGGCCATTCCTAACCTTAACCTTAATACCTAATACTCCATGTACACCCTGTCAGCTTTCTCTTAATCAAACAGATATGCAAATGATTTTCGTGTATGGTCAAAAGGGACGATAATACAATGAAAATGCGATGACTCATGTATGCAGAGTGATACAATTGATGCTATAATGATGCACTTTGTCCCATCCCCATGGTTTAATATGCTTTCATTCAAAAACTTTTTCTAGAGATAGCTGACAGGTATACAGAGTATTACCAAGACCTTACAGAATCCAAGTGCCCTTCTTTCTCAAAGTACCAAAACAATCTTTACTCAAACATATCAAAACAAAACTTACCGGAAGGCTCGATAGGCTCTGTCTCTTCACTGCGGTGCGCAACAAATCCCGATGGCACTCGAGCAACTCAAAGCAATTCCTCTACATCCCTCCTAGCTTGCTGGGCTAGATCCTCACTCATCTTCTTAGGACAATCGGCAATCCGGTGTCCCATGTTGCCACATCCATAACAAGCACCCATGAGTCTGCGACACGGACCTCGATGTCGCTTCTGACAGTGCTGACATATCGGTGGTACCCACTTCTTCTTACACTTGTCCCCGTGTTGCTTCTGACATTGTTGACACATCGGAGGTTCTCGAATCCTTTTTCTCGTCGGCACTTCCCTACCCGACACCTTTCTCTTCTGAGATCTTGAGAAACCAGAGGAGTGGTCAACCTATACAATATCCGTATCAACCCATGCACTAATGTCCTATCATCAGGAACAGGATCGAAATCTTCAACTGGAGGCTGTTCGAAAACATTTGATCAGCACAAACTGGGTTCACACTTTTCATTGTCTCGCCCACATTCTCACTAGGATCAGACTCCATCTAGACACGACATAAGGCAAGACACATCTGCATTAGGCCACGACACAACCGACTCACATGCAAAAACACGACACAAACCAACTAGCATACCAAGACTTGACACTCAAACAAACAAAGGTGACCAGAACCGCCAAACCGCGCTCTGATACCACTAAATGTAACACCCCCTACGTCCCCATTGGAAGGACGCCGGAGGGCGCTACACGACGCTCACTCACATACCGGCACACATACGCTATGCGGAGGCCTACATTTATAAAAAAACACGGGGAATTTAAAACTTTGGGAAGCAAAAGCATATACACATGCATACATATGATCATTCAGCGGAAGCATAAGGCAAACGATAAAACAGAGGAATAACTTAATACAGAAACATAATAACATTACAACCTCAAAAATATTACATCCAGAATTTTACATATATAATTACATATAAAAAGGGCTACAGAAAAACATAATAAAAAAGGCTACAAAATTACAGAATCCGAAATACAAAAGCTGAAACAAAATCACAAAACACTTCTAACTCCTATGTGGCCAACCCTGCAGATGCTCGACACGAACAGAACCAAACCTGCCACCTGCACGGGAAAAGAACCCGTGCTAAGCGATAACGCTTAGTGGGGAGAACACATAAGCAATATGGACGGCCATTCACAATGATCATTAAGGCATAACACAAGCAAATGGCATATGCGAAAATTCATCGCACATATATATAATATGTTTGCATATAAAAAAAACCATGCATTAAGAAGATCAGAACCGCATTCATAAACTTGATCAAACGAGCCAAAGCAGGCAGAATACCAGGCAAGGTACAAATACTATCCTTCAGAAATGTAAAACCCTAACCCATACGTAGGCGAACCCATCCGCAAGGGAGTAGGAAGCCGTACGAGTAAGTGTGTTACCGAACAGAAGCAATACAAAGCATATAAAAATACGGAAGAATTTCAAATTTAAAGAGAGGAAGCTGAACGTACATATTATGCTAAGGCGCATACACTAAGAGAAAACATACACACATGCATACTTATAATCATACAATAGAAACCTAGTAAGAAAGATACATAAGTGTGTAAATATTTACATAGCTTACAATATTACATCAGAATTTTTACCTATTATTACATATACATATTACACAGATATAGAAAAATCCCAAATTACAAAGGCCGAACAAGATACAAAACTTCTAGCTTCTATGTGGCCGACTCTGCAGATGCGCGACTTGAACAAAAGCAAACCTGCCACCTGCACTGGGAAAAGAACCCGTGCTAAGCGATAACGCTTAGTGGGGAGAATATACAAAAATATAGACGGCCATTCACAACGGTCGCCAAAGTATAACACATACACAACAGCGAATGCATCAAGTCCTAACAGATAATTATACATGCAATAGCCACGCATTCAAATGTTCCTAACTGCGGTCATATACTCATATGATTGACACACCCAATTATCATGCCAAGAACGTAAACACATGCTAATATAACGAAATTACTAAGATAGCTAACAATAAGGAACTATATAGCATCGTATTAAATTTGTCACGTATGCTAGTTCAAGATCACATTCATAAGTATGCAAATCAGTATACTTAATCTTAATAACTAACAATACATATTCATATTAATGTACATATACTTCAACCGTCGTATTCAGTAATTCAAAATCGCATTCATATACATGTTAATTTATCATATTACTATACAGAAATATAGTGTCAACATTATATGCCACACCGACTTCAATCACACATACTATATACAAGATCATTTACAGATAAGGACAAAGGTACAATATGCAGCTTAGAGTTACATTAAGCCCACTCGGAGATTTGTAAGCACATTCACATCTCCCAAAATCATACTCATACTGATATCACATTCTTATATTCATAACTGGTTCATATGACCGAAATCTTACACATTCAGATATCATATTCTCATATTCTTATTAGATAAAGCAAACGAAATACCTGCTGACTCAAAATAGTGGATAACGAGTAACAAACTATACCTTACGGGTACAAATCGCAAAGCACTATTACTTTCCATATTTCAAAAGCATTTCCCAAAACAGGACCTTAAACAAGATCCATACACATACACATAATAGGGTTCGCGAGGAACCAATCGGGGACCTGATCAGGGTCCAAATCGTTCAAAGGGGCGCTGCAGCTATGTCACACCCCAAAATGGCCCTGGTCGGAATGTGCATGCTAAGTCGGGATCGGAAGGGTATTTTGGTAATTTATGTTTGAGCAATTTGGAGTGTTAAGGACCTAATTGAAAAGATAATTAAGTTTGTTAAGAAAAGAAGTGTGTAAGTGAGTGAATTGTATTTTGTCTAAGGACTAAAGAGCATTAAAACAAGATATTTATTAAGGAAAGGTTTGGGTGCATATGAGGGTATGGTACTTTGATTTGGAATGTTGAGTGGAGTTTGGGGTCCAATTGGATGTTGCCAAGTGGATTGTTGGGTAGGCATTGAAAGAAGAAAAGAAGAAAAGTAAGTGAGTGAGAGAGGAAAACACAGATTTGCAACCCGATCTCCCCTCTCACGCCTACTCCTCTTCTTCTCTTCTCCTTTCTTTGTTTCTCCTTTCTCTCACGTTTGGTTTGGGTTGTGTTTGGCTTGGATTGTCCTTTGCTTGAAGAGGTAAGTTGGATTTAAGTTCTGTTCTTCTTCTTCTTCTCTTCCTCCTGGTTTTGGTTGAGTTAGGGTTTTGAAGTAACTGTGGATTTTGTTTGTGCAAGCTTGGGATTGTAAGAAAGAGCATTGTAAAGGCAAGGAAAAGAGAGAGATTTGATTTTGAAGCTGGAAGCCTGATTTTGGATCGTGATTTTTGAGGTTTGGGAGCTCTGTTTACTGCATTTGGATTTCTTAATGTTTTGCCTTAATCTCACTTAGGATGTTTATGTGTTTGCATTTCTGGAAATTGATGTGGTTTAGAATGTGTACATGCATGATTAAGTGAGTAAATGTGTTGGTAATGCATGATAAACATTGAATTGGAAGTTCTGAGTTTGGGTTTTTAACTTACTGTATTTTTAGGGTTTATGCTCTAGAATGGATTAAATGTGTTTAAGCAGGGTTTTAATGATTTGATTGTTGAATTAAGTTGCAATTGTCTTGTTTATGCTGTTTGGGACATCGATTGAAAGGTAAGATGAGTTTGGTGGTGTTTTGAATGAGATTGAAAATGAATTTATCGAGTTCTTGGAGTTCTGGGTAACTGGGAATGGAAAATCGCGTCTCTGTTCTGTGTGAGGCGAGTCACGTCGCGTGACTTAGAGTCACGGCGTGACTCGTGTGAAGGGCAGCGTGACTCCCAGTTGCGAAGCGTGACTCTTCTCTCTGTGAGAGGAAAGTCACGTCTCGTGACTTAGGGTCACGACGTGACCCTTGTGTATGGCAAAGCGTGACTCCAGTCGCGAAGCGTGACTCCTCTCTCTGTGAGAGGGAAGTCACGTCTCGTGACTTAGAGTCACGGCGTGACTCTGGTAAGGGCATTGCGTGACTCCTCTCTCTGTGAGAGGGAAGTCACGTCACGTGACATAGAGTCACGGCGTGACTCTTGTGAGGCCAGGCGTGACATAGAGTCACGTCCCGTGACTCTCTAGCAGGTCACGAGACGTGACACTAGGTCACGCCGTGACCCTCCTGTGAGGTCAGTCACAAGTCGTGACACGACTTGTGACCGACTCCTCTTCAGCTCCTTTTTCCGATTTCGCCCAGTTTTAAACCAAAATGGATTTCCTATTTCTTCTGTATGGGTCTTTACTTCTGTATAATTTATGTCAGACTGTTATACGCTCCTGTATGGCTTTTCTGTTTTACTTTGTTTCCCCACATGACTAGTTTTCTTGAAATGACTTTCAAATGCTTTTATAGCTCTTTCCTCTATCGAGTGCTATCTTATTTTGCTCATCGGATTGGTTAGCCTATTTCAGTTATGATTAGCGATATGTTATGCATATCTTTGATTGAATTCTGCTCTGAGAGTAATCTGTCATGCTTAGAAATATATAGTATCATTTCATGATTCAGATTATGCGTTTTTGGATTATTGGCATGATATGATTCCACGTGTATTCCAGATATGCTTTAGTAACTTGAGTAGTGCTAAAATGCAATTGATTGACCTATTGCATACTCCAGAATATGACTTGTATGAGCTTTGATTGATATTATGCTTTAGCCTTTGAACTCATTGTATTATGTTAAAATGTATGGACTGTAATATGTTTTGCAATGCGAATTGCATGATGTACGACCGACCTTATGAGCATATTTATATGTCTATTGTACTCTGATTTATGCATGATGTATATATGTATATATATATTTATGCGTTGTGTGATTCGGAATGTCTATTATTTTATGCATGACCTGCGAGAGTCAGTCTAGTGGATAGTTAGGCATGCCTAATAGAGTCTTTCAGTAGCTGCAGCGCCCTTTGAATGTATTGGACCCTGATCAGGTCCCCCGTATGGTTCCTCGCGAACCCCCCCCTCAGTGCGGATCCTCGTGGTCCTTTTTAATGAATTTGGATCGGGTTAAGATCCCCCATCAGTAAAATGCTTTTGTGACAAAATAAAATGGTTTTCGATTTGTACCCGTAAGGTACTAATCAGTTCAGTACACTCGTTATCCACTATTGTGAGTCAGCAGGTGCTTTACTGGTTTGTATTACTTTGAAATAACTATATGAATGTGATATCCGTTTGATTATGATAAAGATCTCAGGAATCAGTTTATGTGTATATGAATGTGATCATGGGCTTCTGAATGTATGTCTGTTTTAAATAAGCATGACTTTATATCTAACATGATTATCCGTACTCGTCATGTGATTTGTTATAAGTTTCTGAATGCTTTGATTATGATGCGACTAGAGTATTTATGTATATGACTTAAACATGTTTTGTTAACATATTAGCTTGTGGACCGAAGCAGCTGTGATGGTAAGTATGTGATGATTACTGTACTCTCTGCATGATGATGATATGAATGTAATACTAAGTGGTTATGCCTTCAGTCCCCGTTATCAGAAGGTTTCTGCATGATGCTTAATATATTAGAGTTGCGCAGCGGTATTGTGATGCTCTAAATGTTATCCTTTGGATATTTGACTAGTGTATGTGTTTGGCATGTCTAAGTATGTTCAATAGCTAGCACCCTTAACACGATGATGGGGTTGTCAGTTCCTGCCTAGGTACTTAGTGATATTTAATGCATGTGTTTAGCTCTTGTGACTCCGCATAGTAAGATGCTATCATTTGATACCCATGTAGGTTTATGCATGAGTTATAGTATGTAGTTCGGTATGATGATATTTGTATCGTATATTGTATGATGTCTGTATTGGTATATCCTGGACATGAGTTCATGGTCTGTTTGTGAGTTATCGATTGAATGCTTTTATTATGCAGCCTGATTAGTGATATGCTTTGGATATCTACATTTGTCATCTGAATGTGTTTTGCCTTGACGACCATTGTGAATGGCCGTCCATTATTCTTGTGTGTTCTCCCCACTAAGCGTTATCGCTTAGCACGGATTTCCTTTCCGTGCAGGTGGCAGGTTTGGTTCTGTTCGAGTCGCGCTTCTGCAAGGTCGGCCACGTAGGAGTTAGAAGTTCTGTATTTTGTTCAGCTTCTGTATTTCAGCTTTTGTATTCGGTAGTATTGTATATGTAATTATTATGTTTCGTTCTTGAGTTTTCTTTTGGGAATGTAATAGTTAGTATGTCCTTATGTTTAGTTATTCCTTTGTTTTATTATTTTGATTATGCTTCCGTTGAATGGTCATCTGTATGCCTTTGTGTATGCTTTTGCTTAGTGCCTGCGTGTGCGTGAGTTATTGCATGTTCAGTCTGTGCCGCAAGGTAAGTCAAGGTAAGTTTTTAATTAATCCGTATTTCTGTATGCATGTTAAGTATGACTGTGTGCTTCCGCATTGTGCATGTGTATATCTGTATATGTGAGCGTCGTGTAGCGTGTCCGTCGGCGTCCTTCCAACGGGGACGGCGATGGGGGTGTTACAGTTAGTGGTATCAGAGCTCAGGTTTGATGGTTCTGGGTGTGTTGTTTGTTTTGTGTTGAGTCTTTACATGAGAGTCGGTTTTGTGTCGTGGCCTAATGCAGATGCGTCTTGTTTTGTGTCATGTCTAGATGGAGTCTGATCCTAGTGAGAATGCGGGCGAGACAACAGAAAGTGTGAATCGAGTTAATGCTGATCAGGATGTTTCAGAGCATCTTTCAGTTGAAGATTCTGGTCGTGTTTCTGAGGATAGGGCTTTAGTACAAGGATTGATTCGGATTTTGGATAGATTGACTGCTCCTCGTGCTTCTCAAGATTTTGTTCAGCATGTTCCTCAGAAGAGAAAAGGATCGGTTAGTGAAGTGTCAACAGGAAAGAGGGTTCGAGAACCTTCGATGTGTCAACAATTTCAGAGGCAACATGGGAATAAGTATAAGAAGTGGGTACCGTCAGTATGTCAGCACTGTCAGAAGCGACATCGTGGTCCATGTCGGAAGCTTTTAGGTGCTTGTTTCAGGTGTGGCAGTATGGAACACCGGATTGCCGATTGTCCTAAGAAGATGAGTGAGAATCTAGCTGGGCAAGCTAGAAAGGATGTGGAGGATTTGCTCAGATCTTCTCAAGTGCCTACAGAGTTTGTAGCATCTAGCAAGGATTCGAAGGAGACCGCGGGTTCTTCTGGTAAGTTACTTTGCAAGCTTTTGTCTAAGTAAGTTTTGTTTGTTTGGGTTGTGTGGATGTAAGTGTTTCGCTGTGAATTTCGAGGATGAAATTCTTTTAGGAGGGAAGAGTTGTCACACCCCAAAATGGCCCTGGTCGGAATGTGCATGCTAAGTCGGGATCGGAAGGGTATTTTGGTAATTTATGTTTGAGCAATTTGGAGTGTTAAGGACCTAATTGAAAAGATAATTAAGTTTGTTAAGAAAAGAAGTGTGTAAGTGAGTGAATTGTATTTTGTCTAAGGACTAAAGAGCATTAAAACAAGATATTTATTAAGGAAAGGTTTGGGTGCATATGAGGGTATGGTACTTTGATTTGGAATGTTGAGTGGAGTTTGGGGTCCAATTGGATGTTGCCAAGTGGATTGTTGGGTAGGCATTGAAAGAAGAAAAGAAGAAAAGTAAGTGAGTGAGAGAGGAAAACACAGATTTGCAACCCGATCTCCCCTCTCACGGCTACTCCTCTTCTTCTCTTCTCCTTTCTTTGTTTCTCCTTTCTCTCACGTTTGGTTTGGGTTGTGTTTGGCTTGGATTGTCCTTTGCTTGAAGAGGTAAGTTGGATTTAAGTTCTGTTCTTCTTCTTCTTCTCTTCCTCCTGGTTTTGGTTGAGTTAGGGTTTTGAAGTAACTGTGGATTTTGTTTGTGCAAGCTTGGGATTGTAAGAAAGAGCATTGTAAAGGCAAGGAAAAGAGAGAGATTTGATTTTGAAGCTGGAAGCCTGATTTTTGAGGTTTGGGAGCTCTGTTTACTGCATTTGGATTTCTTAATGTTTTGCCCTAAATCTCACTTAGGATGTTTATGTGTTTGCATTTCTGGAAATTGATGTGGTTTAGAATGTGTACATGCATGATTAAGTGAGTAAATGTGTTGGTAATGCATGATAAACATTGAATTGGAAGTTCTGAGTTTGGGTTTTTAACTTACTGTATTTTTAGGGTTTATGCTCTAGAATGGATTAAATGTGTTTAAGCAGGGTTTTAATGATTTGATTGTTGAATTAAGTTGCAATTGTCTTGTTTATGCTGTTTGGGACATCGATTGAAAGGTAAGATGAGTTTGGTGGTGTTTTGAATGAGATTGAAAATGAATTTATCGAGTTCTTGGAGTTCTGGGTAACTGGGAATGGAAAATCGCGTCTCTGTTCTGTGTGAGACGAGTCACGTCGCGTGACTTAGAGTCACGGCGTGACTCGTGTGAAGGGCAGCGTGACTCCCAGTTGCGAAGCGTGACTCTTCTCTCTGTGAGAGGAAAGTCATGTCTCGTGACTTAGGGTCACGACGTGACCCTTGTGTATGGCAAAGCGTGACTCCAGTCGCGAAGCGTGACTCCTCTCTCTGTGAGAGGGAAGTCACGTCTCGTGACTTAGAGTCACGGCGTGACTCTGGTAAGGGCATTGCGTGACTCCTCTCTCTGTGAGAGGGAAGTCACGTCACGTGACATAGAGTCACGGCGTGACTCTTGTGAGGCCAGGCGTGACATAAAGTCACGTCCCGTGACTCTCTAGCAGGTCACGAGACGTGACACTAGGTCACGCCGTGACCCTCCTGTGAGGTCAGTCACAAGTCGTGACACGACTTGTGACCGACTCCTCTTCAGCTCCTTTTTCCGATTTCGCCCAGTTTTAAAGCAAAATGGATTTCCTATTTCTTCTGTATGGGTCTTTACTTCTGTATAATTTATGTCAGACTGTTATACGCTCCTGTATGGCTTTTCTGTTTTACTTTGTTTCCCCACATGACTAGTTTTCTTGAAATGACTTTCAAATGCTTTTATAGCTCTTTCCTCTATCGAGTGCTATCTTATTTTGCTCATCGGATTGGTTAGCCTATTTCAGTTATGATTAGCGATATGTTATGCATATCTTTGATTGAATTCTGCTCTGAGAGTAATCTGTCATGCTTAGAAATATATAGTATCATTTCATGATTCAGATTATGCGGTTTTGGATTATTGGCATGATATGATTCCACGTGTATTCCAGATATGCTTTAGTAAGTTGAGTAGTGCTAAAATGCAATTGATTGACCTGTTGCATACTCCAGAATATGACTTGTATGAGCTTTGATTGATATTATGCTTTAGCCTTTGAACTCATTGTATTATGTTAAAATGTATGGACTGTAATATGTTTTGCAATGCGAATTGCATGATGTACGACCGACCTTATGAGCATATTTATATGTCTATTGTACTCTGATTTATGCATGATGTATATATGTATATATATATTTATGCGTTGTGCGATTCGGAATGTGTATTATTTTATGCATGACCTGCGAGAGTCAGTCTAGTGGATAGTTAGGCATGCCTAATAGAGTCTTTCAGTAGCTGCAGCGCCCTTTGAACGTATTGGACCCTGATCAGGTCCCCCGTATGGTTCCTCGCGAACCCCCCCCCCCCTCAGTGCGGATCCTCGTGGTCCTTTTTAATGAATTTGGATCGGGTTAAGATCCCCCATCAGTAAAATGCTTTTGTGACAAAATAAAATGGTTTTCGATTTGTACCCGTAAGGTACTAATCAGTTCAGTACACTCGTTAACCACTATTGTGAGTCAGCAAGTGCTTTACTGGTTTGTATTACTTTGAAATAACTATATGAATGTGATATCCGTTTGATTATGATAAAGATCTCAGGAATCAGTTTATGTGTATATGAATGTGATCATGGGCTTCTGAATGTATGTCTGTTTTAAATAAGCATGACTTTATATCTAACATGATTATCCGTACTCGTCATGTGATTTGTTATAAGTTTCTGAATGCTTTGATTATGATGCGACTAGAGTATTTATGTATATGACTTAAACATGTTTTGTTAACATATTAGCTTGTGGACCGAAGCAGCTGTGATGGTAAGTATGTGATGATTACTGTACTCTCTGCATGATGATGATATGAATGTAATACTAAGTGGTTATGCCTTCAGTCCCCGTTATCAGAAGGTTTCTGCATGATGCTTAATATATTAGAGTTGCGCAGCGGTATTGTGATGCTCTAAATGTTATCCTTTGGATATTTGACTAGTGTATGTGTTTGGCATGTCTAAGTATGTTCAATAGCTAGCACCCTTAACACGATGATGGGGTTGTCAGTTCCTGCCTAGGTACTTAGTGATATTTAATGCATGTGTTTAGCTCTTGTGACTCCGCATAGTAAGATGCTATCATTTGATACCCATGTAGGTTTATGCATGAGTTATAGTATGTAGTTCGGTATGATGATATTTGTATCGTATATTGTATGATGTCTGTATTGGTATATCCTGGACATGAGTTCATGGTCTGTTTGTGAGTTATCGATTGAATGCTTTTATTATGCAGCCTGATTAGTGATATGTTTTGGATATCTACATTTGTCATCTGAATGTGTTTTGCCTTGACGACCATTGTGAATGGCCGTCCATTATTCTTGTGTGTTCTCCCCAATAAGCGTTATCGCTTAGCACGGATTTCCTTTCCGTGCAGGTGGCAGGTTTGGTTCTGTTCGAGTCGCGCTTCTGCAAGGTCGGCCACGTAGGAGTTAGAAGTTCTGTATTTTGTTCAGCTTCTGTATTTCAGCTTTTGTATTCGGTAGTATTGTATATGTAATTATTATGTTTCGTTCTTGAGTTTTCTTTTGGGAATGTAATAGTTAGTATGTCCTTATGTTTAGTTATTCCTTTGTTTTATTATTTCGATTATGCTTCCGTTGAATGGTCATCTGTATGCCTTTGTGTATGCTTTTGCTTAGTGCCTGCGTGTGCGTGAGTTATTGCATGTTCAGTCTGTGCCGCAAGGTAAGTCAAGGTAAGTTTTTAATTAATCCGTATTTCTGTATGCATGTTAAGTATGACTGTGTGCTTCCGCATTGTGCATGTGTATATCTGTATATGTGAGCGTCGTGTAGCGCGTCCATCGGCGTCCTTCCAACGGGGACGGCGATGGGGGTGTTACAAGCTACACATACAGACTCTATTAGGCATGCCTAACTATCCACTAGACTGACTCTCGCAGGTCATGCATCATACAAATCATATTTCAAATCACATAATTTATATCATTGTACATAATCAGCAATAGGTGAGACATATGAATAAGTTCATAAAGTCAATCATGCATCATACAATTTACACTTAAGCATAACATAATAATCTTAGAGAAAGATCATCAGTATAGATATGCATAATACATTCAATTATATTAACACACTTCATAAAATAGTCAAAGAATAAACCTAGAGGCATCACAAGTTCGGAATTCAAACATTGGAATCACCAAAGAAAACTCATTCAACACAACACATCTGTCGCGCTCGAGACAGAGACCATAGTCTCTTCGCTGTGCGCGCACGACGGACTTCGCGATCGCGGGAAGGAGAGAAGGGCCCAGCTCTGTCGCGCTCGCGATGTTATCACGATCGCGATGTTATCGCGATCGCGACAGAGGGCAAGCATTGCTATCGCGGGGTCGCGACAAGTCGCGTGCTCGCGATAGCACAGGCCAACAATGTGCTCTATCGCGATCGCGACGGTTGTCGCGCTCGCGACAGAGAGCAGACAAGCTATTGCTATCGCGGGCTCGCGACAGCGTCGCGTGCTCGCGACGGCACAACATCAAAATCACCGGTCTCTGTCGCGCTCGCGACAGTGTCGCGATCGCGACAGAGTCATGATTCCGAAAATCTGCAGAATTCTGCAGGATCTTTCCTTCCTCAAACCCATCCACAGCACACCAAACATAACCAAAGGTCTCTTACCTCATCTCCTGCAAGCCACACATCATTGACATCATAAACACAACATTTTTATCAAGAATTTTAATAAAACATGCCACTAACCATATCCATTTACACAATCTATAATAACAACATTATTCATCAATCATCTCAATCGCACCCACGTTAAATGCATTCATACATATGGTATATCATGCTTAGGTTACTCATGAGACCAACACATATTAATCCTCATCCCTCACAAAGTTATATCTACTATTTTTACTAACTAAATCACCAATCTTAAACATACTCCTAAGTTTTTCCCAACGATAATTACTTATATAGCCAATTAATTACCCTAAACATGCATAATAACTGATGGAAAAGATACGGGATTGATCCGGGTCAATCCTAGACTAAAACATATAGAAGAAAAGGCTCAAAACATGTCTTTCTGTCGCGAGGTCGCGACCCTTGTCGCGCTCGCGACAGAAGCTCGCCTCAGCTACCATAACAGACTGCTTTTTACTACAAAATAATGTCGTGAAAACCGACCTCTAAACCTCATTTTTAGGAAAAGTTTTCTTCTTAACAAATGTTTACCTACGTCCTAATTTTCTAATGGAACAAGTTTCAGGTCAATTGGACATCTATAACTCCAGATATGAACTCCAAAACCCATACTGGTCAAACAATCCGACACAAAAAGAAACACTACGGTATTATCCAAAATTCAGGGTTTTAGAGCAAGAATTTGCCCAAGGCTATTTCTACGACTTTTAAAGGAACATAAGGAATAGTTCTAATGGCTCAAGAATTACATGTTTCAGAGATCTAAAACTCTACTTCGGACAAAAACAGTGCACAGGGGTCAATTGAGAACTGAACAGAGTTACCCAATCCTGCATTTCACTTTCAATTCTCACATACCTTCAAGTTAATCATCATCATGCATTACTAATACATTTACCCAAACAAATACATACATAAGACTCATATCAAAACATTCAAAGGTAGAAATCAAACTCCCAACCTCTTGTTGCACAATTAGCTGTTCCCTTCGAGCTTTAATCTTCTCTTTTCCTTTACTTTGCTTCTTCTTATCACCAATCACTTGCACAAACAAAAACCAGAAAATTATTCTTAATCCATAGCCTAGATCCCACATCAAAAGTAAACCTAGAAGGAGAATAAGATCAAAGCATAAATAACTAAACCCTAACCACTTACCTCTTCAATCATGCTTCCCAAACTCCACCAAATCAATTCTAACTCACTCAAAACCAAATGATTGAGCAAGGAAAGGGAAGAAAAGGAAAAGACATGGAGAATAGGGAAGATGAAAGGGCAAAAACGTGGACTTTCTCCTCCCTACACTTAGTCTTCTTTTCACACTAAATGCACACTTACCCAACTCCACTTGTCCACTTCCTATAGGTCCACATGATTCACTTTGACTTCTCAATTCAAGTCACCATACACATACAGACACTAAATCACTTCTCATAAAATATCCTACATCTTTAGTTCCATACCCATAATCCACTTGATAATTATTTCTTTTATGTAAATATCTCCAAGGCACCATGCTCATAAATCACTCAATGAAATCTCTTAAACCATTAACATCCTACTACCATACACTACTATCACACCATAATAATTCCTTTAATTATTTTATTTAATTAATTTCTTAGCAACTAAAGCCTTATTATCCATATTACTCATGCATAAATTACCGAAATACCCTTCACTTAACCGACTTAGTTTGCCGATTCCAACTAGGCCCGATTTGGGGTGTTACAAATCTACCCTCCTTAAAAGAATTTCGTCCTCGAAATTCACTTACATCGGAAGAAACCCCAAAACTTCACTTCGAATCACCCTCAGACTCATACACTGCATCCCCAAACTATTCACTTGCTTACGCTTATTACCATTGCTATGCTTTTACTCACTTCCTACTCAACTTACACCAAACATACAATGCTTTCTTTAGTCAATGCTATACTTACTCTTTTCACTCTTAATCCTTAGTAACAAATAGTACACGTATAACCTGTCAGCTTCCTCTCCATCAAAACACGTCTGCAGATGTTTATCTTGTATGGTCAAAGAGATGATGATGCAATGAGTATGTGATGATTCATGTATGCAGAATAATGTGGAATAAATGTAGTTGATGCTAAAATGATGCACTTTATCCCATCCCCGTGATTCAAGATGCTTTTATTCAAACACTTTTCTGGAGATAGCTGACAGGTATATAGAGTACTATCAAAACCTTATAGAATCCAATTACCCTATCACCTCGAATTACTAAAACAATTTACTCGGACACATCAAAACAAAACTTACCAGAAGGTTCTGCAGGTTCTGTCACTACACTAAGGTGCTCAACAAGTCTTGTTGGCCCACGAGTGGCTCTAAGCAATTCCTCCATATCCTTCCTAGCTTGCCGAGCTAAATTCTCTCTTGACTTCGGACAATCAACAAGCTGGTGGGCTTTGCTGCCACATCGGAAACAAGCTCCAGTGAGCTTCCGACAAAGACCCCAATGTTGCTTCTGACAGAATTGGCATATAGGAGTTTCTCGAATTCTTTTCCCTGCCGACACTTCACTGCCCGAAACTTTTCTTTTCTGAGGTCTCTCCCGAACAAAATCCTAAGGAACGCGAGGGGTAGTTAATCTATCCAAAATTCGAATCAACCCTCGCACTAGGGCCCTATCGTCAGAAACAGAACTAGAATCTCTAGCCAGCGGATGCTCGGAAACACTCTGATTAACACCAACTGGATTTACACTTTCTATCGTGTCATCCACCTTCTCACTAGGGTCAGACTCCATCTAACCATTAAACACACACAGGACAAAACACATCTGCATTAGGCCACGACACAAAACCGACTTATCTATAAAGACACGACACATACCAACTAGCATACAAAGACCTGACACTCAAACAAACAAAGGCAGCCAGAACCGTCAAACCACGCTCTGATACCACAAAATGTAACACCCCAACCCATACGTAGGTGTAGACACCGGGTCCCGAGGCGGTCCAAGATCAGGATTACGCGATGATGAAATAGAAGACCGATTTTCGGAAAGAAAGGTGAGAATCGATCGTTCCCTTGTCAAAAGTGTGTTTTTCGAAAAATGATTAAAATATTTTCTTTTTGGAAATCAAAATTAAAATGGAGTAAATATATATATATATATATATATATATATATATATATATATATATATATATATATATATTTTGTGTTAAGATCTAAAATAAAATTAAAAAAAAAAAGAAAAAAAAAATCGCGAAGGCCGCCCCAGCGCGCAGGGGCGCCTGCGCGGCAGGCCGCCCCAGCGCGCAGGGGCGCTTGCGCGCGAGGCAGGCGCCTCGCGCGAGGCGAGGGGCGCCGCGCGCCCCCCCTGCGAGGCGGGGGGCGCGCGCGAGGCAGCTGCCTGCTGCGCGCGGTGCGGGGGCACCACGCGCGCAGCAGGCTGCCGCGCGCGCCCTTGCCCTCTTCGCGCGACCTGCTGGTCTTCGCCTGTCTGTTTTTTTCGCTGTTTTCAGTCTGATTTTTTTTCAGTCTGACATTTCTGTTGTTTCACCATTTTATGCTATTTTGGATTAACTAAAAACAAAGGCTTTTTTGTGCCTTGCCATTTTTGGCCAAGGCAAGATTAAATGAGGATTTTGCCCCTCATTTTTGGACGACAACTAATTTCCAAGGGTTTTGCCTTTCAACTTTTTCTCTCCAACAGCTAGTTCTTTATCTTCTTTTCTTTCTTGTTTTTCTAAAGTTTTAATCTTGAATTGCTCTTCATAAATACATAATCCATTTTTTGAGTGATTTTGGCTTGGAAAACTAATTTCCTTTTGCTCAAATCATCCACCAAAAATATTTTTTTATCAAAGTATTTTCTTGATTTTGTTTCAAAATATCAATTTCTACATTTTCTTCAAGTATTTATCACCACAAATCCGACAAGGAAATCGACCGAGACACCGTTTCTCTAATCTAAAAATTATGAGGGTAAACATTCTCGGACTCGTTCTCATTTATTTTTTTGTATATTATTTACTATTGTTAATATTGTTTTTTGCTATTATTATCATGTATATTGTTTACTTTTAGCATTTTAATGTGTTAATATCACTATTAATATATTATTTGTTTGCTTCAATTTGATATTTTGTTATCATTATTATTTTTATTGTGTTTATATTCATTATTGTTACTCTGCCATCCTTCATATTATCATTATCACCATTATTATCATTGTTTTGGTTATTATTAAGTTGATTGCAATTGGATATTTTGGTGTTCACGGTTAATGTCATTATTATTTCTATGTCCATCTTTGTTTTAGTTTTATAGTCATGTTCCTTAGTGTTATTTCACCATCTCCATTGCTTTTCATTTTTATTATCACATATTGTTATTCTGCCTTTGCCATTGTTGTTATTATGTGTTGATGTTGTGTTTATTATTATTATTATTATTATTATTATTATTATTATTATTATTATTATTATTATTATTATCATTATTGAGTTCCTGCCATGTTTAATGCATTTATTGTCCTATTATCATTATTATTATTGTTATTATTATTATATTTCGCATTTGTTTGATTAATTTACTTTGAATATTTACTAATATTTTTTATGTTAATTTTTGTATGAGTTTAACTTGAATCGAGTTATTTGGGCGTCCCCGCGACTCCCCGGATGGGTCGCGACGCGTAGGCGGGCGCTTCGGTTTGGTGAGATCTTTCTCAACCCTTTCTTTTATGTCGTGTTATTTATAAATATATATTTTATTCGTGCACGCGTACGATAAAATCACAAAAATATTTCTATAATTAAATTGGAATTTTCACTAATAAAATCGGGACCAATGTCCCTTATTTTAGCCCGACGATAAAAATGTCACAATTAAAACGAAGAGTCAACTTTCCTACAACAATGGGATCACTCATCCCGATTTTTTAATTCAAGCAATCAAAATGACTCTTCGAACCCTCTTCAAATTAATACGAAGGAACCAATGTTCCTAAATTTCGAATAAGTGCGAAGGAACCAATGTTCCTAAATTTGGAATAAGTGCGAAGGAACCAATGTTCCTTAAATAATGCCCCGATTTATGTATGTTCTTTTATTTTTATCTTGGGTGAGTGTTTTAAATTCAAGTTCATTTCTTTTTTGGGCCCTTGTAATAATTTTGGGGCAAATTTATTTATTTTTGGGGATTGTATTCTGTCCCATTTATAGCTTCATTTCCTTCCAATGGGGGTTGTATTCCGCCCCTATTTCTCTTGTAATTGCGTGCTTGCGTGTTTACCGCTTTCATTTATCGCTTTCTCTATCTATTGATTTATCGCTTTTATTTACTTCCTTTACGTGCTTGAAATGCGCTTTTACTTTTAATGCATCGCTCGTGTGAGATGAGAGATATAATTTTAAGAAGTTAAAAACCCATTTATAATTAACCAAAGCATAAATAAGAGGGGAGTTTCGGACACCATATCTCTGGTTTAGACCAATAGAGGTGAGAAACCTTTTCCCAATTTCACGTAAATTGGGTGGCGACTCCAAATACCTCAAAGGTGCCTTTAGGCGTCAATAGGCTAGGTTATTCTCCCCAATGTTCTATTGGGAGGGACGCACCGATGATGCCTCGTGGTGCCCATGATCAAAAGACGCGAACCTTCATACCTCGAATCCCAATGGCGGATTCAAAGCGAGGGCCCTTGCTGGGTTACCGGGTTCATCGGCGCGCGTCACTGTAGGTGAACCCATCCGCAAGGGAGTAGGAAGCCGTACGAGTAGGTGTGTTACCGAACAGAAGCAATACAAAGCATATAAAAATACGGAAGAATTTCAAATTTAAAGAGAGGAAGCTGAACGTACATATTATGCTAAGGCGCATACACTAAGAGAAAACATAGACACATGCATACTTATAATCATACAATAGAAACCTAGTAAGAAAGATACATAAGTGTGTAAATATTTACATAGCTTACAATATTACATCAGAATTTTTACCTATTATTACATATACATATTACACAGATATACAAAAATCCCAAATTACAAAAGCCGAACAAGATACAAAACTTCTAGCTTCTATGTGGCCGACTCTGCAGATGCGCGACTTGAACAAAAGCAAACCTGCCACCTGCACTGGGAAAAGAACCCGTGCTAAGCGATAACGCTTAGTGGGGAGAATATACAAAAATATAGACGGCCATTCACAACGGTCGCCCAAGTATAACACATACACAACAGCGAATGCATCAAGTCCTAACAGATAATTATACATGCAATAGCCACGCATTCAAATGTTCCTAACTGCGGTCATATACTCATATGATTGACACACCCAATTATCATGCCAAGAACATAAACACATGCTAATATAACGAAATTACTAAGATAGCTAACAATAAGGAACTATATAGCATCGTATTAAATTTGTCACGTATGCTAGTTCAAGATCACATTCATAAGTATGCAAATCAGTATACTTAATCTTAATAACTAACAATACATATTCATATTAATGTACATATACTTCAACCGTCGTATTCAGTAATTCAAACTCGCATTCATATACATGTTAATTTATCATATTACTATACAAAAATATAGTGTCAACATTATATGCCACACTGACTTCAATCACACATACTATATACAAGATCATTTACAGATAAGGACAAAGGTACAATATGCAGGTTAGAGTTACATTAAGCCCACTCGGAGATTTGTAAGCACATTCACATCTCCCAAAATCATACTCATACTGATATCACATTCTTATATTCATAACTGGTTCATATGACCGAAATATTACACATTCAGATATCATATTCTCATATTCTTATTAGATAAAGCAAACGAAATACCTGCTGACTCAAAATAGTGGATAACGAGTAACAAACTGTACCTTACGGGTACAAATCGCAAAGCACTGTTACTTTCCATATTTCAAAAGCATTTCCCAAAACAGGACCTTAAACAAGATCCATACACATACACATAATAGGGTTCGCGAGGAACCAATCGGGGACCTGATCAGGGTCCAAATCGTTCAAAGGGGCGCTGCAGCTACACATACAGACTCTATTAGGCATGCCTAACTATCCACTAGACTGACTCTCGCAGGTCATGCATCATAAAAATCATATTTCAAATCACATAATTTATATCATTGTACATAATCAGCAATAGGTGAGACATATGAATAAGTTCATAAAGTCAATCATGCATCATACAATTTACACTTAAGCATAACATAATAATCTTAGAGAAAGATCATCAGTATAGATATGCATAATACATTCAATTATATTAACACACTTCATAAAATAGTCAAAGAATAAACCTAGAGGCATCACAAGTTCGGAATTCAAACATTGGAATCACCAAAGAAAACTCATTCAACACAACACATCTGTCGCGCTCGCGACAGAGACCATAGTCTCTTCGCTGCGCGCGCACGACGGACTTCGCGATCGCGGGAAGGAGAGAAGGGCCCAGCTCTGTCGCGCTCGCGATGTTATCACGATCGCGATGTTATCGCGATCGCGACAGAGGGCAAGCATTGCTATCGCGGGGTCGCGACAAGTCGCGTGCTCGCGATAGCACATGCCAACAATGTGCTCTGTCGTGATCGCAACGGTTGTCGCGCTCGCGACAGAGAACAGACAAGCTATTGCTATCGCGGGCTCGCGACAGCGTCGCGTGCTCGCGACGGTACAGCATCAAAATCACCGGTCTCTGTCGCGCTCACGTCAGTGTCACGATCGCGACAGAGTCATGATTCCGAAAATCTGCAGAATTCTGCAGGATCTTTCCTTCCTCAAACCCATCCACAGCACACCAAACATAACCAAAGGTCTCTTACCTCATCTCCAGCAAGCCACACATCATTGACATCATAAACACAACATTCGTATCAAGAATTTTAATAAAACATGCCACTAACCATATCCATTTACACAATCTATAATAACAACATTATTCATCAATCATCTCAATCGCACCCACGTTAAATGCATTCATACATATGGTATATCATGCTTAGGTTACTCATGAGACCAACACATATTAATCCTCATCCCTCACAAAGTTATATCTACTATTTTTACTAACTAAATCACCAATCTTAAACATACTCCTAAGTTTTTCCCAACGATAATTACTTATATAGCCAATTAATTACCCTAAACATGCATAATAACTGATGGGAAAGATACGGAATTGATCCGGGTCAATCCTAGACTAAAAAATAGAGAAGAAAAGGCTCAAAACATGTCTTTCTGTCGCGAGGTCGCGACCCTTGTCGCGCTCGCGACAGAAGCTCGCCTCAGCTACCATAAAAGACTGCTTTTTACTACAAATTAATGTCGTGAAAACCGACCTCTAAACCTCATTTTTAGGAAAAGTTGTCTTATTAACAAATGTTTGCCTATATCTTAACTTTCTAAGGGAGCAAGTTTCAGGTCAATTTGACATCTATAACTCCAGATATGAACTCCACAACCCATACTGGTCAAACAATCCGACACAAAAAGAAACACTACGGTATTATCCAAAATTCAGGGTCTTAGAGCAAGAATTTGCCCAAGGCTATTTCTACGTCTTTTAAAGGAACAGAAGGCATAGTTCTAATAGCTCAAGAATTACATGTTTCGGAGATCTAAAACTCTACTTATGATAAAAACAGTGCACAGGGGTCAATTGAGAACTGAACAGAGTTACCCAATCCTGCATTTCACTTTCAATTCTCACATACCTTCAAGTTAATCATCATCATGCATTACTAATACATTTACCCAAACAAATACATACATAAGACTCATATCAAAACATTCAAAGGTAGAAATCAAACTCCCAACCTCTTGTTGCGCAATTAGTTGTTCCCTTCAAGCTTTAATCTTCTATTTTCCTTTACTTTGCTTCTTCTTATCACCAATCACTTGCACAAACAAAAACCAAAAAATTATTCTTAATCCATATCCTAGATCCCACATCAAAAGTAAACCTAGAAGGAGAATAAGATCAAAGCATAAATAACTAAACCCTAACCACTTACCTCTTCAATCATGCTTCCCAAACTCCACCAAATCAATTCTAACTCACTCAAAACCAAATGATTGAGCAAGGAAAGGGATGAAAAGGAAAAGACATGGAGAATAGGGAAGATGAAAGGGCAAAAACATGGACTTCCTCCTCCCTACACTTAGTCTTCTTTTCACACTAAATGCACACTTACCCAACTCCACTTATCCACTTCCTATAGGTCCACATGATTCACTTTGACTTCTCAATTCAAGTCACCATACACATACACACACTAAATCACTTCTCATAAAATATCCTACATCTTTAGTTCCATACCCATAATCCACTTGATAATTATTTCTTTTATGCAAATATCTCCAAGGCACCATGCTCATAAATCACTCAATGAAATCTCTTAACCCATTAACATCCTACTACCATACACTACTATCACACCATAATAATTCCTTTAATTATTTTATTTAATTAATTTCTTAGCAACTAAAGCCTTATTATCCATATTACTCATGCATAAATTACCGAAATACCCTTCACTTAACCGACTTAGTTTGCCGATTCCAACTAGGCCCGATTTGGGGTGTTACAAGAAATACATACAATCTCACGTGCATATACTTACTGGGAATCAAATATCAGAACCGCCTCAAGCCTAGCTCAAGATCACATTCATACACATACTAATTCACATACTTAACCATAACAGTTAGCAGTACCGAATCACATTAATGTACATACAAATTAACCATGGCATTTAGTAATTCTAGCATGCCTTCATATACATATGAATTCATATCCAAACGCAGTCACAACACGATATATGCAACTAACCACCCACAATATACATGCTTGAGCCACATTTAAAACACTCAGAAATTCATAATTGATTCACATATGCAAAATCGTGCTCATTCAAATATCATATCTCTTGTCATATCAAACAAAACCAATTGACTATCTGCTGATTCAAAATAGCGGATAACGAGTATACGAACAGTACCTTACGAGTACAAATCGGCCAAAGGATACCTTACGGGTACGAATCAAAAAACAACATCATTTTCCACATTCGAAAACATTTTAACGAAAGGGGATCTTCAACAAGATCCATTCACACAAAAGGGTTCGCGAGGAACCAAACAAGGACCTAATCAGGGTCCAAACGTTCAAAGGGCTGCAGCTAAAGAAACTCTATTAGGCATGCCTAACTATCCACTAGACTGACTCTTGCAGGCTAAAATTTATACAGTTAACATCCATATTTAATTATAACAAATAAAGAATTCATATACTTTAAATAGATCAGTACATGCAAAATTATCGCTCATATTAAGTGATATAGAATGCTAAAATCAATAATATAACATTTCTAAAACGTGGGAAGAAAACAGGATTTTATTAAGAAAACAGGATTTTATTGCAAAAACAGGGTAGGTCACGGCGGTAATCAGATTGGTTGCCACCGTGACATACCAAAGATCTTTGGCAGAAAGCAAGTCTGGGGTACCTCACGGTGGTAACTAAACTAGGTTGCCATCGTGACATACCTAGACCCCAAAACAGAAAGCACCTTTGGGGTACCTCACGGTGGTAACTAAACTAGGTTGCCACCGTGACATACCCACTGCCCAGACAGCAGCTAAAGTCTGGACACCTCACGGTGGTGACCAGATTGGTTGCCACCGTGACATGTTCAAACTCTGGGCAGAAAGGATCTGGTTCATGCCTCACGGTGGTAACTAAATAGGTTGCCACCGTGACCCACACCCAGTTGCGATTCCTGAAGGCAAATTTCCAGATTTTCAAGCCAAAAATCCTACAACCCTCACCGGTCATGCGTAAAAGAATTCATGTTTCGAATCACATAATGCATATATATATATAAATATAGATATATTATCATGCATAAACCAGAGTACAATAGACATATAAATATGTTCATAAAATCAGTTGTAACACCCCCATCGCCGCCCCCGTTGGAAGGACGCCGACGGGCGTGCTACCCGACGCTCACTCACATAGATATGCACATGCACAACGCGGAAGCATACATTCATACATAACATGCATACGAAAATACGGGTTAATTAAAAACTTGACTTAACTTGCGGGCACAGACTGATCATGCAATAACTCACACACTCGCAGGCACTAAGCGGAAGCATAAAGCGAATGATAAAACAAAGGAATAACTTAACATGAAAACATACTAACGATTACATTACCCAAAAGTAGTCTCAAGATTCCTACATATAATTACATATACAAAAGGTTATAGAAATACAAAAACTGAAGTGCAGAAGCTGAACAAAATACAGAACTTCAACTTCAACGTGGCCGACCTTGCAGATGCGCGACTTAAACTGAACCAAACCTGCCACCTGCATGGAAAGGAAATCCGTGCTAAGCGATAAACGCTTAGTGGGGAGAACACACAAGAGTATGAACGGCCATTCACAATGGTCGTCAAGGCATAACACATTCACAATGGCAAATGCAACATTCAGAATACACATATAATCAAGCTTGCATAATAAGGCATTAAGACATCAAGAATAGGCCAAAACAGACATAATACAGTACACGATACAAGTATCATCATGCAGAGCCACATATAATATCACATGCATATACCTACAATGGTATCAAATAATAGTACCTTACCGTGCGAAGTCGCAAGAGATCTCCACATGCAATTGTCATAACCAAGTACCCATGCATGAACTGACAACCCAATCAAATGCGACACAATTACCATATGATAACACACCCAATTCTCATGTTAAGAATACTAGCTATCTAACATACTATGACATGCCATACACACACTAGCCAAAAACCAAAGGACAACATCCAAAGCACCACATTACCGCTGCACAACTCTAAAATATAAAATATCATGCTGAAAACACTCTAATAGCGGAGACCAAAGACATAATCACATAACATCACATTCATATCATCACCATGCAGAAAGTACAGTTAAAACTTACATACTTACAGCCATAACTGCTTCGGTTCACATGCTTATATAAAACAAACCATGCTTGAGTCACATACATAAATACATTAGTCGAATCACATTCAAAACATTCTGAAACTTATAACACATCACATGACAAGTGCGGATAATGGTGTCAGGTATCCAAACATGCTTACAATATAAAGACATACATTCCGAAGTTCAAATATACTTTCATATACATATAAACTGATTCCTGAAATCCTTATCATGCTCATTCGGATATCAAATTCTCATAGATATTTCGAAGTAAAACCAAACAACAAAGCACCTGCTGACTCATAATAGTGGATAACGAGTGAACTGATGAGTACCTTACGGGTACAAGTCGGCCAAAGGGTACCTTACGGGTACGAATCGAAAACCATTTTATTTTGTCACAATAGAAACATTTTCCTGAGGGGGGGATCTTAAACAAGATCCAAACACATTAAAAAGGATCGCGATGATCCGCACATATAAAGGGTTCGTGAGGAACCAAACGGGGGACCTGATCAGGGTCCAAACATCCAAAGGGCTGCAGCTAACTGAACTCTATTAGGCATGCCTAACTATCCACTAGACTGACTCTCGCAGGTCATACATAAAACAATTCACGTTTTGAATTGCACAACGAATAAATATATATACATCATGCATAAACCAGAGTACCATAGACATACTAACATGCTCATAAGGTCGGTCATATATCATACAATTCCCATTGCAAAACATAAAACAGTCAACACACTTTAACATTAGACAATATTCTAAAGCATGTCACAATCAGGTATAGAAGCACTACCATGCCAATAATTAACAATACAAAATCCTAATCATGCGGTAGGTGAGGATAACTAAGAATAAATCATGCATAATCCAAAATTACATTTAAGCATAACACATTGAGTTCAAAGGCTAAAGCATAATAATGCATTCAGACATCAACCATATTATTCAAATAAATTTGGCATAGCATAATGTCAATCATACCTTACACAATTCATATTTTGAAGCATGCAATAGTTCAATCAATCACATTTTAGTACTACTCAATATACTAAAGCATGTCCGGAATACATGTGGAAATCATATTATGCCAATGATTAATAACGCATAATCTTAGACGTGGAATGATACAACAAACTCTTAAGCATGGCAGAATTATTCTTAGAGGAGGATCTAATCAAGGATATGCATAACATATTTTACATTTTAATATGACATGCTAGGGACAAAACAATCAGAAAGTTAGTCTTCATAATTCCTTCGCATTCGAAATATGACATGCAATACAATTCACAACAATAAGCATATAAAAGTATGACATGAATCATACAGCAGTATAAGTCCATACATGTCCATACAGAAGAAATAGGAAATTCATTTTGGTTGAAACTGGGCTAAATCGAAAAAAATGGGCTGAAGGGGGTCGGTCACGAGCCATGTCACGACTCGTGACTGGCCTCATAGAAGGGTCACGAGTCGTGACATAGTGTCATGCCTCGTGACACGCAAGGGAGTCACGGGACATGACTCTAAGTCACACCTCGTGACATGCAAGGGAGTCACGAGCCGTGACTCTAAGTCACGAGTCGTGACTTGCCTCACACAGGGCAGTCACGCTTCGCGACTGGGAGTCAGGCCTCGCGACTACATCATTTTCCACATTCGAAAAATTACATCATTTTCCACATTCGAAAAATTACATCATTTTCCACATTCGAAAAATTACATCATTTTCCACATTCGAAAAATCGAAAAATTACATCATTTTCCACATTCGAAAACATTTTAATGAAAGGGGATCTTAAACAAGATCCATTCACACAAAAGGGTTCGCGAGGAGCCAAACAGGGACCTGATCAGGGTCCAAACGTTCAAAGGGCTGCAACTAAAGAAATTCTATTAGGCATGCCTAACTATCCACTAGACTGACTCTTGCAGGCTAAAATTTATACAGTTAACATCCACATTTAATTATAACAAATGAAGAATTCATATACTTTAAATAGATCAGTACATGCACAATTATGGCTCATATTAAGTGATATAGAATGCTAAAATCAATAATATAACATTTCTAAAACGTGGGAAGAAAATAGGATTTTATTGCAAAAACAGGGTAGGTCACGGTGGTAATCAGATTGGTTGCCACTGTGACATACTAAAGATCTTTGGCAGAAAGCAAGTCTGGGGTACCTCACGGTGGTAACTAAACTAGGTTGCCACCGTGACATACCTAGACCCCAAAACAGAAAGCACCTTTGGGGTACCTCACGGTGGTAACTACACTAGGTTACCACCGTGACATACCCACTGCCCAGACAGCAGCTAAAGTCTGGACACCTCACGGTGGTGACCAGATTGGTTGCCACCGTAACATGTTCAAACTTTTGGCAGAAAGCATCTGGTTCATGCCTCACGGTGGTAACTAAATAGGTTGCCACCGTGACCCACGCCCAGTTGCGATTCCTGAAGGCAAATTTCCAGATTTTCAAGCCAAAAATCCTACAACCGTCACCGGTCATGCGTAAAAGAATTCACGTTTCGAATCACATAATGCATATATATATATAAATATAGATATATTATCATGCATAAACTAGAGTACAATAGACATATAAATATGTTCATCAAATCAGTCACGCATCATACAATTCATATTGCAAAGCGTATAATAATTCAAGCCAACCCACTATACCCATATCTTTATTCTATAGCACCAGGGTCAAGTAGGGGAACACTAATATGCCAATACTTAACGATGCAAAGTCTTAATCATACAATGATACAATTTACACTTAAGCATAGTATAATATTCTTAGAGGAGGATCGTAAGTACAGATATGCATAATACATTCACATTATAATATAACTTGCTCAAACAGCTTAAGGTATTAATCCTAAAATGTCACTTAACTTGACTATATTCTATTCATACAATTACACCTTATTATTTTATTAGTTTGAATTAATTTTAATCATATTCGTGTTTATTTTCCAAGTGATAACTATTCTTATACTCATTTAATAGTCCTAAACATACCTCGGATCGATCCTAAAAAGTTCTGGTGCGAAACGGGTTCAATTCGGGAAGAAAAACACCTGAAATGGTCAAGACAGAAGGGGTCATGGTGGTAATGAATTTGGTTACCACCATGAGGTCCAAACTAAGCATTCTGCCTAGTATTTTCATATGTCATGGTGGTAATGAATTTGGTTACCACCGTGACCTACCAAAAATTTACAAAACAGAAGCTTGGCTACAGGACTGCTTCACAACTCAATTTTGTTCAGGCTAAACGGACATCTAAACGACATTTTAAGGCAAACCTTCCTCTTAATATTTATTCCCTAGGATGCTAAGTTTCAAATGAAGCAAATTTTAGATCAATTACACATCTACAACTTCAAATATGATCTAAACAACCTATAGTGTTCAAGTGACCCGACCCAAACAGGGACACCACGGTTTTGGCAAAATTTCAGGATCTTAGAGCAAGAATTATTCCAAGGCTATTTCTGAGACATTTAAAGGAATGGACATCACAGTTATAATAGCTCAAGAATCACTCCATTAAGAGATGTAAAAATATACTTATGACAAAAACATTGCATAGAGGTCAAATGAAAACTTAACAGAGTTTACTAAATCATGCATTTTCACTTTCAATTCTCACATACCTTCAATTTAATCCTTATTATGCATTACTAGTACATTTAACCAAAAAAATACATGCATAAGACTCATATTAAAACACCCAATTACTGGGAATCGAACATAAACACACACTCGTGATCCAAGAAGAATTACGGCAGACAACCCAAAACTGAAAATGTAGAAAACAAGTTCCCAAACCTCCTTTGAAGCACAACCCACAATCTCTTCAAGCTTCAATCTTCAATCCTTACTTTGCCCTTAAGGTTCTTCTTGCCACCACAAACTTGCACAAACACAAACCCAAAAAATTACTCATCCAAACCTTAACTCAAAACTAGCAAAACCAGAAAAAGGAGAAGAGGAAAAACCCAAAAATGCAGGAGCCCTAAACCCAAACACATACCTCTTTAATCTTGCTCCAAAACTCAATCAAAACCACCTCTAACCAACTTCAAATCCCAGCCAAACAGAGAAGAAGAGGAAAAAGCAGAAATGAAGAAGAGAAGAGGAAGAGGAGGCGTGAGAGGGAAGGGAGAACGGGAACAAATCTGTGTTCTCTCTCTCTCTCACTCTCTTAATTTCTTCATTAATGCACACCAACTACAATCCACATGGCAAATTCTCATTGGACCACAAATCCCCCTTTGACTTTCAAACACCAAGGCACCATACACTTACCTCGTTGGATAACTCTTAGGTAGATATTTTCCAACGTTGGTACCAAACACACTAACCACTAGATAAATGCCACAATGAAACACCCTACAACCAAACACCACATGCACACCCAATAATTTCTCACACTTGACTTATTTAATTAATTACTTTGCAATTTAAATCCTTGTTATCCAAAATCCCTCATGTACAAATTATTGAAATACCCGTCGCTTATCCGGCTTAGCTTGCCAAGTCCAATTTGGCCCGATTTGGGGTATGATAAAAATAATAACCCTCAATAATAATTACAATAATTATAATAATTTAGTGGGCTAAGATCCATATTTCACCTAACTCTAAGTCAGCTTTGGCATGACGCTTATAGTTAAGTTATTTAGGTAGGTAGCTCATTTACCAATTATATCTTTTATAACTCTTAGATTAGTTATGGGATTTTCGACATCATATGTCCCGGCATGTTGTAATCCCATCTTATGCCCTTAAGCCCAAAACCGTTTTGATAGCCTAATTAAGTCTAACCATTTTAAACATATGAGTAGACCATTACTCATCTCGCCTTACTAGGATAACCTAATGTACTTCGCTTTAGCAGAACCCACATTTTGGTGATCTTAGTCTTGACAGGTGTTTTAATAATGGGTGGCATATGACTTAAAATTATGGTGAGGGATTTAATTTTAACTTATGATGTCTAATTATTTATATACATCATGCATCAATTCATACATGCCATCTCATACACATATATAATCATTCATCGCATCATATACAAAGAAAATATGCATAATATATATAAAACCGTGTCATAGCATGGCAAAATCTATTTTGATCCTCATAAGCCAATATGAAGATCAAAGGTCAATCCTAGGTGTAAATAAATGGACTTGATCAACAGCTTCCATCTTGCACCTCCATCGCCATGGATTTGGATTGATCTCCATTGTTGCTCTTCGTCTTCATTACAATAATAATACAAAGATATTCTACTACAACTATTGAATAAAATAAAGATTACAACAAAATAAATGACACCCAGGTCGTATTTAAAAATTACAAACCCTTAAAATAGATAAAATAAAACTCATCCACATGAGGTTCAATTGGCCATGCTATGCACCATGCAAAGACATCATACATACACATAATAAATCATATTTATTTCATATCATGCATAATACACCTTATTTCATAAAATTGATATATTAAAATTACCGAGTGATAATAATGAACTACATATAAATAATTTCGTATTAAACATGTTAATACTATTAGTTAATCATATTAACATAATCATATTAACACTTAATTGAATTCGTTAATAATATTAACATTAATTAATTTTGTAGCCCTTAAATATACCAGATTAAACATTACCAAATTAATCTCGTTTATATCACATAAAATCTTTTTATTTTTAACAATTAAAACTGAAAGCAATAACCATGTATGAGCATACAAATCGATCAACATAATCATATATATATCATATACATACATAAAATATTTGAATCGATCGAATATACAAGTGGCTCTGATACCACTGTTGTGTTTCTTTGGAATAATTCAACATTAATGCAGCAGAATAAAATAGAAACCCAAAACAGGATCCATGTATTTTCGACTGATTCAAAAGGAAGACATAAGATTTACCAAACTTTCTCCTACGTAGGAAGTCGAAATAAACCCCTTTAATTTGGATGGTAGACGCTGCTCTAACACGAACGTCCTCTACCGGTATCCACACGCACGAACCAATGAACATAATTCGCAGGGGTGCTAGCTCCCTTATGTTGCGACTGGATTTTTAAGTTTTCTTTCTCAAAGAAAAGGTGGCGGCTAGGTTTTTCTCTCTAAGAAAAAATATATCCACTCTCAATCCTTTTTTTCTTAGGAAAAGGAAAACGTGATTAGGTTAATCACTTTATTAACCTATATATCCAATTATATATCTGAATATATTTCAAACTCTAAAGAGATAAATAAGGATATTATCTCTTAATTCAAAATAAGATATATATATATATATATATATATATATATATATATATATATATATATATATATATATATATATATATATATTTATTTCTTATTCTAAATAATAAGAAATATTATATAATATATATAATTATCTCATATTCAAAATACAGGATTTATTTATATGTATATATATATATATATATAAATATGTAATTTCGAAATCAAATATAAATACCTATATTTATATTATTCCGAAATACCCTAATAAAATCCATTTTATTCATTTTGGTCTTGGTGTGTGACCCAATAGGTTGATATTAAGTTGGCAGTGGGCCTAATGTCATAATAAGCCCACAAGTCATAATTGGTCTCTAGCAAGACATTATGACTACCCAAATAATATAAATATCATTAATCTGATTTTAACCTGACAACAGAATATGCTATTATCCTTTTGTCACACGATGTCTTGTTTAAACATAAGTCATGGTCCATGTCAAACTTATATATTGTTCAACAATATAATTTCCCAATCACTAAGTAGACTGATAAATTCAAATGACATTGATGACACTATCAATTAATTCGAGCATGGCCATGCATTTTACAGTCCTACTTATCGAGGGGCCCAATAGATATCTCTCTCATTAGAGAGGGACAAATTCCATCTTGATTATTCACTTTCGTTTGCATAATTCTCATTATGTTCGATCATAAACTTTATAATTATCCGATTAAAGATAACGTTTGATTATATCAAAACATAATGTTCCTTATGTAGGAAACTATGATAACCTCAAGTCAAAGGATTCAATAACATATTTATTAATAGATCACTTATGACACTATCCCATGCAGTGATCTTACAGTGGGTCTATCCAGTACTTTATTCTCAAACAAATACCTATAGATTCAATTTATATCATCATATATAATCATCCCATGATTATCAATACAAATCTATACTAGTCTTAATTTATCTTTATGCCCTTTAGTAATAAATGCCTAGGGATATCATGAATAACATTATTATTCATAAACATTACAATAATGTAACATGCCAATAATATTATTGTGAAGAAAACCATTATATATAATTGAAAATATAATGATTACATTAAGGTCCAAATGTTTGGCCTAAGGCATAACCACTAACATAAGGAACCCATCACCTTAACTGGTCTGCACACGGGCCAAGAACAAAACTTTGATACAAAAAATAACCACTCTCAGAAGTAGCAGCCTCCCCTATTAGTGAAGACGGAGCCAAGTTCAATCAACACCGATGAACTGAAGGAAGGTTCGCGGCAAAAGCTAAGAATAAAAAGCAGAGAAAATATTCAATCAAGAAAACCTGCGAGGGCTGATTGATAACAGGAGTTTGATGCTCTCAAGATCTATCCCAAGATTAGATGAGGTCTCATATTTTTTAAGTTAATGCCAAATAGTGATCATGCATTATGAAATCAGATTGAAATATATGCATATATGCAATGTTATTGATGTGACCAGAGCAGTTCATCTTGCATACTCAAAGTTGTCTGGGTCCGGCATAGAATCAACGCATTGGTACTATCTTTCTCTGGTGTTCTATCCGCTCAGGCATTTCAGTTATCTCTTCCTGTAAAAAGTAAAAAAATAAAAAAAAAGAAAGAAAGAAGAAGGCCGTTAGAGATGAAAACCGTGATTGGTGCTCTAAGCAAAAGTAAGGCCAAAGGGCAGGGTGAAAACCTGGGAACAGGCAGTCTATCCTATAAAAAAAATGAAATAAATAAAAGTCGCTGGATTGGGTTGGGTCCATTCCAGGCAAAAAATAAGGCATAGGGTTATGTGAAAATCCGAAAAGGATGCATTTCCCGCTAAGAAAAGCTAGTGTGAAAATCCACAAGGGACGCACTACCTTAAAAAAATGACTACAGGTTTCAGATGAGAACCTCATAATCCCCCAGAAGCATAAAATTCAAAAGCAATTCCAGGGGGCACCGATCCTGCTGCAAATTACGACCAAACCGGCTATCACCTCCAGATCCACTTAGACGAATTCTTGTCCTGCATTACTGCATATATATGCATCTCACGTGCATACTCATTATTTTTCCTGCATATTTGGCTTTTTGATTTTGCAGTAAGAACGATCCGATGCAGACACCGACAAAAGCCGAGTGACAACATCAATCCAAACATTAAATCCAAACAATCAACCAAAGGGCTCATGGACAACACCACTTTAGAAGAGTTTGCACGATGGCGTCACTACCATTCTACGGAAGGTTTGCACGACCACGGTACTACTGCTTCGAACCTCAGAAGGGTTTGCATGATGGCGGCACTACCATTCTACGGAAGGTTTGCATGACCACGGTACTATTGCTTCGAACTTTAGAAGAGTTTGCACGATAGCGGCACTACCATTCTACGAAAGGTTTGCACGACCACGATACTGCTGCTTCGAATCTCAGAAGAGTTTGCACGATGGCAGCACTACTATTCTACAGAAGGTTTGCATGACCATAGTACTACTGCTTCGAATCTCGGAAGAGTTTGCACGATGGCGGCACTACCATTCTACGGAAGGTTTGCACGACCACGGTACTACTGCTTCAAACTTCAGAAGAGTTTGCACGATGGCAGCACTACCATTCTACGGAAGGTTTGCACGACCACGGTACTAGTACTTCGAATCTTAGGTTTGCACGATGGCGGCACTACCATTCTACGGAAGGTTTGCACGACCACGGTACTACTGCTTCGAACTTCAGAAGTGTTTGCACGATGACAACACTACCATTCTACGGAAGGTTTGCACGACCATGGTACTACTGCTTTGAATCTCAGAAGAGTTTGCACGATAGCGGCACTACCATTCTACGGAAGGTTTGCATGACCACGGTACTACTACTTCGAATCTCAGAAGGGTTAGCACGATGACGGCACTACCACTCCACGGAGGGTTAGCACGATCACGACACTACCACTTCAAATCTCATAAGGGTTAGCACGACCACGGCACTACCACTTGAACAAAGACTTACATGCTGATTGTAAATACCACTTCAACGAGGATTTACACGAACACGGTAACTCATTTTAGCAAAGAATAATATGCCGACAAGCTGGCAATAACCATCACAACAACATCGTCTAGCCTGAAAAAGCGACCACCTCAGGTACGTGTCTCTTTCCTTCTTTTTTGAATTTTGGCTCAGTTCTTTGTAGATAGTGAGGGAGTGCTCAGTTTTGGGAATCGGTTATGTGTGCCCAATGTGGACGAAGTGAAAAGAAGGCTTTTACAAGAAGCTCATTCGTCGGTTTTCACAATGCATCCAAGAGGAAATAAGAAGTACAGAGACCTGAAGCAATTTTATTGGTGGCCAAATATGAATAGAGATATAGTAAATTTTGTTTCAAAGTGTTTGGTATCCCAACAGGTGAAAGCCGAACATTAAGTCCCGACGGGATTGTTGCATCCCTTACCCATTCCTTAATGGAAGTGGGATGATGTTACGATGGATTTTGTAGTCGGATTGCCTTTGTTGCAACGCAAGAATGATTTTGTTTGGGTGATAGTCGACCGATTGATGAAATCAACACGCTTTTTACTAGTTCGGATAGATTATTCTAAGGATAAGCTGGCTGAGATTTATGTGGATGAGATAGTGAGGCTCCATGGAGTTCCAGTTTCTATTGTGTCTGATCAGGATCTGAAGTTTACATCAAAGTTTTGGAAAGAGTTATAGTTGGCTTTGGGTACTCGGTTAAACTTTAGCACTGCATTTCACCCTCAGATGGATGGTCAGTCGAAAAGAGCCATTCAGATTCTGGAAGACATGCTTCGGGGATGTGCTTTAGAATTTTCGGGTAGTTGGGATAGATATGTGTCCTTAATGGAGTTTGCATACAATAATGGTTATCAAGCAAGTATTGGAATGGCTCCTTATGAAGCTCTCTATGGACGAAATTGTAGAACCCCACTGTGTTGGACAGAGTTATCGGAAAGATCAGTTGTAGGTCCGGAATTGATTAGAGATACGAAAGAAAAGATACAAGTGGTACAACAAAATTTGAAAGCAGCTAAAGATAGGCAATGATCTTATGCTAACTTGAAGCAAAGGGACATTCGTTATGAGATTGGTGATAAGGTATTCTTAAAAGTGTCACCTTGGCTAAAGGTTCTTCGGTTTGGTAAGAAAGGGAAATTAAGTCCATGGTTTATTGGACCGTATGAGATTCTGGATAAGGTTGGCCCAGTAGCATATCGGTTAGCATTGCCAGTGGAGTTGGCTAAGTTACACGATGTTTTTCACGTGTCTATGCTCCGCCGCTACCGATCCAATCCAACTCATGTATTGCAAGTGCAAGATATTCGGGTTCAGCCAGATTTCTCATTTGATGAAGAACCGAAGGAAATTTTGGCTAGGGATGTAACAACCCAAATAGGGCTTGGTCGGAATTTGCGAGATAAGTCGGTAAAGTGAGGGCATTTTCGTAATTTAAGTTTGAGGAAAATAGGATAATAAGGAATTATGTGTTAAAGGAATTAATAATTAAGAGAAGATGAAATAATAGTGTGTGCTTGTAGTGTATGGTTGTAGGGTGTAAATGGACTTAGGGCTTTTATTGTGTGGTTTGTGGTGCATGGTGCCTAGGATGAGAAGGGTTTTCAAGAAATAATATGGTGTGAGTGAGTTTTGGTGCATTGAAGATATTTGTGTAAGAAAGGCTTGTGTGTGTTTAGTGTATGGTGCCAAGAGTGGTTTTGTTAAGATGGATTGATTGATTCTCTAGGATTGTGACATGTGGCTTGGAGGTTGGTGAGCAATTAATGAAAAGTAAGAGGGAGAAGGGAAGGGCAGAAATTGCCTAGCTTCCCGTGGAAGCTATCTCAATTTCTCTCTTTTCTTTTTCATTTCCCGTCCTCCCCTCTCTCTTGCTTCCATTTTTCTGCTCTCATCTCTCTTCTCTTGTGTTTTCTTGAGTTTTGAGTGGGATCTTTGAAGGTTTGAACTGGAAGTGTTAGAGGTAAGTGTTTGAGTTCGGATTGGGGTTCCTTTATTTAATTAGTGTTCTTTGGATCCTGGTTTTGTTGTGGTTTAGGTCTGATTTGAGTGTTTGTGGTTGGGTTTTGTGCAAGTTTCGGAAGAGAGAAGGAAGAGCAAGGGCAAGGATAAAGTGGTTTCGTGAGGGGCTCGGTTTGAAGCTTCGTTTTCCAAGTATGGGAGCTGTGTTCTTGAGTGTTTATTGGGTATGGGTTTTGAATGCATGCAAGTGTTGGGAGCTATGCTTGTGGATTGTGTTTTTCCCTAATTTCCTCCTTGGATCAACTCTATTTTGAGATTGTATGTCATTTTTAATCTTTAGTGATTTATGGATGCATGTTTAAATCAAGTAGTGATTTATAGTGAAGTGTAAGTGATATAGTGAAGATGTTATGTGTTTTCGGAATTTGAACATGCCACGTTAGTGTATTTGAGTTTGGTTGTGAGTGATTTCGTGTTGAATTTATATTTGATTATTGTGTAAATGTGTTTATGTGGCTTGAGACTGATGCGGTGATGTGCTGGAGGCGAGAGGTAAGTGCTTGAGCATGTTGTGTGCATGTATGAAGAGTTGTGTGTGAAAAGAGTAGGAAAAGTGCAGAAGTGGGCAAATCTGGGTTCTGTCGCGATCGCGACACGTGCCGCGATCGCGACAGGAGGCGGACTTGGCCACTTGTTCTTGAGGAGCCCTCTGTCGCGATCGCGACGTTGTCGCGACCGCGACAGAGAGCTTGATAGCGGAACCCTCCGCGCGGGCGTGCTGTCAAGCATGCGCGCGAGAAGGAAAGAATTGGTCTCTGTCGCGATCGCGACGCTTGTCGCGAGCGCGACAGAGCTCGGTTCCGTGAATTTCTGCCGCGAGTAGGCCCCTTGGCGCGACCTCGCTAGGAAGTGCCATGCGCTCTGTCGCGAGCACGACACTTGTCGCGATCACGACAGAGGCCCTTCCTGCTTGCCCTGTTTTCTGAATGTGTTCTTTTGTTCCACTTTGCACAGTTTTTCACTATTGCATGAAATATGTTTGTGCTTATAACTCGTGATGTCTATGTACTAGTGTTTTAATTAGGAATTTATTTAATATTAGAATCTTCCATTGAATTTTGCTTTTGATTGAGTACGGTCGTGTGAATGAATGTGTTGTCGAGCCTGAAGTGTCAAGGTATAGGATAATTAAGCATGCTTAAGAAGGGTTAGTGTACAGCTGTTCTGTCCGCCCCGTTTGGGCGAAGCGGTCGACCTCCGAGATGGTCATCTTTCGTGTAGTGATAAAATATTTTGAGACTCCGGTCTCCCGCGTTACCTTCGGGTATTAAAGTGTTTTTGAGGCTTCGGTCTCCCGTGCCGTGTTCCCGTATCCTCCACCATTGATTTCAGGCTATTGTGTGAATTGTCTGGTATTGATTTAGTGAAGTGTTCTGATCATAGTGTGACTCTGAATAGTGTAATGGTTTAGTGCATTGTATTATTTATCCTGAATATGTATATCTCTGTACTCTGATTCATAATGAATTATGTATGTTAGTGCATGTTTATTATATAGTGTTCTGTTGTGCTTGTTTCTCCCCACTAAGCATTATCGCTTAGCACGGGCTTTTATCCCGTGCAGGTAGCGTGAAGGATTTTTGGGAGTTGCTCGTGTCGTGCATCTGCAGGCTGGCCACTTAGGAGTAGAGTTATTTATTTTGTCTCCTCCTGTAATTCTTTTTGTATATGTATTATTTTTGTAAAGGATTTTAAGTTGTAATCTGTTGGAATATTGTATATAGCTTTGTATTTTGTTTTTATAGTAATGAAGTATATTTTCTAAGTTTTTTATTATTGGTTGTTGAATGCTTCCGCTTAGCGCATGTATGCTTCCGCTATATGTTTTTTCGCGTCATGAGTGAGAGTCGGGTAGCACGCCCGCCGGCGCCCTTCCAACGGGGGCGGCGGCGGGGCTGTTACAAGGGAGATCAGACAATTCCGCAATAAACAAATCCCGTTGGTTAAAATTCTATGAAAGCATCATGGAATTGAAGAGGCAACTTGGGAACTGGAAGTAGTCATGAGAGCTCAGCATCCTCAATTATTTGGATCAGGTGAGAATTTCGAGGACGAAATTCTGTTAAGTGGGGAAGTATTGTAACGCCCCATTTTTGCCCTGGTAGTTGAGACTTATATATGTGTGATTGTGTGTGCGTTAAATTGTGGCATGTGTTATTTTTATATATATATGCATGATTTAAATTTAGTGTTATGTATTTGTGGTTTGCTTGGGTGTGAGAGAGTGTAGGGGATTAGGGTGTATGTAAGTGAGGTGTGGCTTGAATGTAGGTATGAGGATGGGTTTTGGGTGTGTCTTGGGGTAGTCTTCCAGTGGGGGGCTGCCATGTGGCAAGTAGGGGGAGTTTATTTGTGTGGAGAGAGGAGAGAGAATCAGCTTTTTGTCATTTCCTTCTTCTTACCTGTTTTTCCTCTTCCTCTTCTTTTCTTCTTTACTTCCTTGTAATCCTTCCCCTCTAGCTGCAATTTTGGTGAGTTTCGGGTGGTTTTAAGTTGATTTAGGTAAGTAAGAGCTTATTGTTCTTCCTCACTTTTTTATTCCTTCTAATTTAGTTAATTTGAGTATTTGGGTATTTTTGGGGTTTGAGTTTTAAGCTTTTTGTGATGGATATTTTCCTTAAATTTGTATCAAAGCTAATATGCAAAAACCACAAAAGTACTTATATGTATTACTATTTTAATACCAACCAAAGACAATTCTAACTCCTAGCACAATAACTCTTATCTATAGATTAATAAAATTTTGGCAGAATTTTCCCTAAATTTTTAGCAAACCTCCTGTTTAAAAATCAAGAAAATACACTTATAATTATATTATCCACCATCAAGATCCATTTCAAACTCCTTACACAATATTTTTCCCATCCTCCTTCATTCAATGAAATGTTTGGCCTATTATCAAGAGGTGCATTTATTGCAGTTAAAAAATTCGTAATGCACTAATTAGTTGATACAAATTGCAATAAAAAGTGGCATTTATAAAGTAAGATATTTGAATACTTATAAGTCTGTCAACATGCTCACAATGGGACAATGTTCCTCCAGTGTGTAAAGAAATACTAACTGCCTCTGGTTCTCCCCTCCCATTAGTAGAATTTCGATCGGCAATAGAAAGGGCCTCAATTGATGACTAGTACTGCATCCAATTTGCCCAAATGTTTTCATTTATATACCGTGGTCGTTCACCTTTAGTGTGCAACTTGTTAAGCGTGTCTTTGTAACGTACACGAGCGTGTTTCTCCCATACAGCGTAGACAATGTGATCAACCGAGAAATTCCAATAAAAAGCTTTCTGAGAGATTTAAAACAAAAACAAAAAGGTTAAACATAATGTATGTATTTGTAAAATACGTTTAAAATTTAAATAATAAATGAATTAAGGTACAATAATTAAAAATAAATAAATTAATTTAGTTACTTGAAACTCTTGGAAATAAAACATTTTTGTCTCCTGAGAGATATTCTTCCATAAAAAACCATTAAGTTCAAGTCTCTCCTTAAATATACCAGTCATAGAGCGAAAGCAAGGACCAGATGGGATAAATCTAATGGACAACAAAGATATCATAATGTGTTCGAATTCAGCATAACATAGTAAATATAAAAACGAAAATTAATAACTCACTGTTGTCCTTCAATGACAATATACATCCGTCTATCCACAGCAACTAATCCAGGCAAAGGACCTTCAACTCTTTTAGTATCTACAATAAACAAAAAAATTTATATTTTTAATATAAATTTTAAATAAAACAATATACGTAATACACACTTGAAAAAAAAATTAAACATAATATAAATTTAAACAATATGCCACAATTTGAACAAAAATGTATTAATATAATAAATTTTTAATACAATATAACATATATACACAAAACACTATATATATACACAAATAACATACCAATTTATACAATATGCAACAAAATTATACATAATATAAACATAACAACAATTATAATTCAATATACATACACAAAAAATAACTAAATACACAAAGACAATACCACATTCAAACAATATACCACAGATTTAAAACAATTATACAAAAAAAAATTAATAAAAACATTTAATAATTCACAATACACCACAATTATACACAATTATACAATAAATTTAAAACAACAATAAATATTATAATAATTATAATGCAATATAAATCAAATAAATTTTAAAAAAATTACAAAAAAAAATACTAAATTAAATTTATAAAAATAATTAATAATTAACAAAAAAAGAATAAATATCATATCAAATTGCTGCTAATAGGCCGACGGACGAGGAACTAGGCCGGCAGAAGGCAGTAGACCCACGGCGGACAAGGTACCAGGCCTGATGGAGAGCTGCGCCGGTAGTAAAAGGCAGTCGGCCTGCAGACGAGGTATCCAAATCGCACAGAAATGGGGAGGGACCAAATGCCACCTTCCTCGTGTAGGTGGCGCTCTGGACGGGGGAGGAAGCGCAGGAGAGGAGACCGACGGCAGGCTTGATAACGTGGTGGCCGAGGATCGGTTGGTGATGATAAGAGGGAGGGGGCTTAGGGAAAGAGCAGATCGGGATGATGGGGAGAGGGGGAAGAAGAGAGAAAAGAAGAAAAAAGGGGTTTTATACCCCGTAATTTGGAGACGAAAATTGATTTCATCTCTATTTAGAGATGAAAATCTTATTCCGTCCCTATTTAGAGATGGAACACCTTTCCGTCTCTAAAATTAGAGATGGAAATACTATTCTGTCTATAAATAGAGACAGAAGCAAAACTCTGTCCTTAAATAGAGATGGAATAAAAATTCCGTCTCTATTTAGAGACGAAATAATATTTTCGTCTCTAAATAGAGATGAAATTTTAATTCCGTCTCTAAATAGAGATGAAATTTTAATTCCATCATTTTCGTCTCTAAATAGAGACGAAAATTAATTTTTGTCTCTATTTATAGACGAAAAAAATATTCCGTCTCTAAATTCCATCTCTATATATTGAGAAAAATCAGTCCCGCCATTTATAGTGACTGATTTAATAATCCATCGCTATATATAATAATTTGAGATGAAAATTTAGAGACAGAAACTATTTTTCGTCTCTAAATAGAGACGGAAAAAGTTTTCCATCTCTATTTAGAGATGAAAAAAATTCCGTCTCTAAATTTTCGTCTCTATTTTCCTTCATTCTTGTAGTGTGTGATCATAACAAATAAGTGATTGTAACTGATAATGAGTTTGTAAATATGTGATAATGCCATAGAATGAGTAAAGTATGCATTGCATAGATCTGAATTTATATTTTGATGATGGTGTTAAAACATATGCAATTACTAAATGATGTTTTGCTATATGTGAGGATATATATATATATGACTTGGTGTATAGTGATATCTATCAGTTTGCAAGAAATGATTAGAGAAATCAACAAAATGAGTAAGTTATTTTGTGGATTAAAATTTGAAGTAAAGTACTATATAATGGGTGGACGATAATGTTAATGATGGTTGCTAGTGGGTAATTTATTGATTTTTGCATTAATTCAATTGTTAATTATAATTGTTTATATGTGTTTAAGATTTGAGTTTGTGGATTATATTGATGAACACTGTGAGTGTTCATCCACTTTGTATTGTTCCCCACTAAGCATTATCGTTTAGCATGGATGTTTGTCCATGCAGGCATCAGAAAATAACATTTGGAAGACAGTTCTACACCGCCAATGACCAACATATAGGATCCACTACATATGTAGGATATTTTGTAATATTTTAAGATGTGTAATTATAGATGGTAATGTGTAAGGAGACTAAGTTTTGTATTAAGAAAGATTATTTTATAAAGCAAATAATAAAGAAAGACTATAAGTATGCAATGCATGGATTCTTGATTTGTAATCTAAATTTCATGTCGAAAGAAATTTATTAATCCTAAATTGGGTTTGTAAAACTATTTGTTGCGCATGTGTTTGTGTTGTAACACTCCATAGTCACCGTAGTAAATCTCTACAGGTGGTTAGGGGGTGTTACATTACCCATATGAAATCATGCTTCCTTTGACTCAATGGCAAACCCAATACAAAATCCATCGTCATATTTTCCCACTTCCACTGAGGAATGGGCAAAGGATTGAGCAACCCAGACGGAACTTGGTGCTCAGCCTTTACCTACAGACAGGTTAGGCACTTGGAAACAAAGTCCACAATATCATTTTTCATACCTAGCCACCAATAGAACTGATTCAGATCATGGTACATCTTACACTTCCAGGATGCATAGTAAAAACTGTAGTGTGTGCCTCTTGCAAAAGCTTTTTCTTCACCTCACCATCATTAGGCATGCACAAATAATTTCTATAACTTAGCATCCCATCACTCATAGAGTAGTCAGTCTGATTCCCACTTTGGACTACCTACAAAGCTTGCTGTAACTTAGGATCAGACATTTGAGCATCAATAATTACTTGCTTCAGACTTGGCCTAGCTTTCAGCTGGGCAATCAGAGCTCTATCAGAATCAAATCTCCACTTTTCATGCTGCAATGCTAGAGCCGAAACTGTCTTCTGGCTTAAAGCATCAGCGACCACATTCGCTTTTCCCGCATGATAATCCATAATACAATCATAGTCCTTGAATAACTTTAACCATCGCCGCTGTCTCGAATTCAGCTCTTTTTGAGTAAGGAGGTGCTTCAAACTCTTATGATCGGTGAAAATCCTACACATCTCCCCATACAGATAATGATGCCATATCTAAAGAGCAAAAACCACTAAAGCCATTTCCAAGTCATGCGTCGGATAGTTCCGGTCATGGGGCTTCAATTGCCTAGATGCATACGCTATCACTTTACTATCTTTCATCAAAACACAACCAAGTCCAATACCCGAGGCATCACTCTACATGGTATACTTTTTACTCGAAATGGGGTCGAGCAAGTACAGGCGCTTCAACTAACAATCTCTTTAACTGATCAAAACTGGCTTCGCACTTATCAGTCCACTCAAACTTAACTTCCTTCCTAAGCAACTTCGTCAACAACGCAATAATTTAAAATCCCTTTACAAACCATCGGTAGTACCTAGCTAAACCCAGAAAACTTCTTACCTCTGACACATTCCGAAGTGGTTTCCATTCACAATCGCCTCCACCTTAGACGGATCCACTCGAATACCTTATGAGGAAACAATATGGCCTAAAAAGGACACCTCCTTCAACCAAAAGGCACGCTTGCTGAGCTTCGCAAATAATTGATGATCCTAAAAAACCTAAAGCACAATCCGCAAATGGTCTTCATGCTTACGCTCATTTTTCGAATACACCAAAATGTCATCGATGAACATAACCACAAATCGGTCGAGATATGGCCTGAACACCTTATTCATCAGATCCATAAAAGCTACTGGTGCATTAGTCAAACTAAACGGCATCACAAGAAACTCATAGTGGCCATACCTTATCCTAAAAGCAGTCTTAGCGACATCCATATCCTTTACCCGAAGCTGATAATAACAGGATCGCAAGTGTATCTTGGAGAAGACACCTGCTCCTCTCAACTTATCAAATAAGTCCTCTATCCTAGGCAACGGATACTTGTTCTTCATAGTGACCTTGTTAATTTGCCGATAGTCGATGCACATCTTTAAAGTACCTTCCTTTTTCTTGACAAATAACACCCGAGCACCCCATGGAGAAATGCTGGGTCTAATAAAGCCTTTATCCAATAACTCCTATAATTGACCTTTTAACTCTTTCAATTCCATAAGAGCCATTCGATAAGGAGCTTAAGAAATCGGGGTAGTACCCAGCAGAATCTCTATGGATAACTCTTCCTCTCTATTTGGCGGTAAACCCGGCAATTCCTCCAAAAACACATCAAAAAATTCACTTACTATTGGAATGTCCTGAATCTTAACTTGATTACGCCTAGAATCCAAAACCAAAGCCAAATACACCTCACATCCCTTCCTCATAAACCGCCTCGCTTGCATAGCTGAAATCTCTCACTACCATTGAACACTGATCACAACCCTTAAGAATCACCATCTTCCTATGACAATCAACCACAGCCCGGTGCTTGCACAACCAATCTATACCTAGAATCAAATCAAACTCATGAAAAGGTAAACCAATCAAATCAACCGAAAACTCTTTACTATGCACCACTAAGGGATAATTCCTATACACTCTACTCACATTGACACTATGCCCTAAGGGACTGGTCACACAAATCTCATAATCTAACTGATCCAGAATAGGCTATTTAGCACATAACTTATCAGAATATAAATATGAGTGTGTAGAACTAGGGTCTATTAGAGCATACAATTCAGTGTTAAAGATTAGGAACTTACCGGCAATCACTTCAGGTAAATCCTGCTCATCTCAAACTCTCGCCATATAAGCCCTTACTGGCGCCACTTGAGGATGATCCACTGTCTCTGAAGAAGCTCCATCTCTAGGCTATCCACCACGACCTCGTCCTCTACCTCTACCACGGCGAGCTTGAGGGACATTAGATCCCGCTCGAGTAGCTTACTACAGATCCCGGGTGTTCTCACTTAACCTTGGGCAATTAGCTAGAAAATGGTTCGTGCTACCACATTTGAAGCAACCTCTAGTCAACAATCGGCACTCTCGCTTATGACGCTTATTGCAGTGCGAACATTTCGGTACAATCTCACCTCTACCACCCGAACTACCTCTATTAGCACCAGACATATGAGACGATCCCTGTCTCCTTCCTCTCATAGCAGGACTGACAGTAGACTCATCTGGTGAATTTGCTTGGGGATTTCTTGACCTCTTCCCCAAAGATGACCCTTTCCCTCAAAATGGTCTCTGAGCATTCTGCTCGCATAGCCGCTTGCACAATCTAATAATAGCTAATTATCAAAGAGGACATCAAGGAAATTAACATAACCTTAAGGGTCTCGTTCAAGCATGCCTCAAAATGTTTGCAACGGAAATCTTTTGTGTGGATACCCGACGGTGTATACTTACTAAGCCTGTTGAATTCCTTTTCATATTTCTCCATAGATAATGCCCTCTGCTTGAGATTCAAAAACTGAGTCCATCTTGCCTCCTTATATGCCTTAGTCAAATACTTGTTATGGAACTCTCGCTCAAAAAACTCCCAAGTTACTGGGTCAGGAATCTATGGGTGCCTTAAAACCAATTTCCACCAATTGAAGGCAGAACCTTGCAAGAGCGATACCACACACTCTACTTCCCTATCCGGAAGACATCGGATCTCTTCCAAAACCCTCCTTACTTTCTCAATCCACAATTCTTACTTATCTGACTCATCCAAACTTGTCCTATAGAAATCCTTAGCTCTAGACTTCCTCATACTGTCAATCGGAGCTCTCGGGCAATCTTGTTGGGTTTCTTCGGAATAATTCAACATTAACGCAGTGGACTAAAATAGAAACCCAAAACAGGATCCATGTATTTTCGACTGATTGAAAAGGAAGAGATAAGATTTACCAACCTTTCTCCTAAGTAGGAAGTCGAAATAAACTCCTTTAATTCGGACTGTAGACGCTGCTCTAACACGAACGTCCTCTATCGGTATCCACACGCACGAACCAATGAACAGAATTCACAGGGGTGCTAGCTCCCTTATGTTACGACTGGATTTTTAAGTTTTCTTTCTCAAAGAAAAGGTAGCGTCTAGGTTTTTCTCTCTGAGAAAAATATATCCACTCTCAATCCTTTTTCTCTTAGGAAAAGGAAAACGTGATTAGCTATTTCTCTTAGGAAAATCTGCCACTCTTTATCATATTCTCCTTAGGAAAAACGTGATTAGGTTAATCACTTTATTAACCTATATATCCAATTATATATCTGAATATATTTCAAACTCTAAAGAGATAAATAAGGATATTATCTCTTAATTCAAAATAAGATATATATATATATATATATATATATATATATATTTATTTATTTATTTATTTATTTCTTATTCTAAATAATAAGAAATATTATATAATACATATAATTATCTCATATTCAAAATACGAGATTTATTTATATGTATATATATATATATATATATATATATATATATATATATATGTAATTTCGAAATCAAATAGAAATACCTATATTTATATTATTCCGAAATACCCTAATAAAATCCATTTTGTTAATTTTGGTCTTAGTGTGTGACCCAATAGGTTTATATTAAGTTAGCAGTGGGCCTAATCTCATAATAAGCCCACAAGTCATAATTAGTCTCTAGCAAGACAATATGACTACCCAAATAATATAAATATCGTTAATCCAATTTTAACTTGATAACAGAATATGCTATTATCCTTTTGTCACATGATATCTTGTTTAAACATAAGTCATGGTCCATGTCAAACTTATATATTGTTCAAACATATAATTTCCTGATCACTAAGTAGACTGATAAATTCAAATGACATTGATGACACTATCAATTCATTCGAGTATGGCCATGCATTTTACAGTCCTACTTATCGAGGGGCCCAATAGATATCTCTCTCATTAGAGAGGGATAAATTCCATCTTGATTATTCACTTTCCTCTGCATAATTCTCATTATGTCCGATTATAAACTTTATAATTATCTGATTAAAGTTAATGTTTGATTATGTCAAAACATAATGTTCCTTATGTAGGAAACTATGATAACCTCAGGTCAAAGGATTCAATAACATATTTATTATAAGAACACTTATGACACTATCCCATGTAGTGATCTTACAGTGGGTCTATCCAGTACTTTGTTCTCTAATAAATACCTATAGATTCGATTTATATCATCATATATAATCATCCCATGATTATCAATACAAATCTATACTAGTCTTAGTTTATCTTTATGCCCTTTAGTGATAAATGACTAGGGATATCATGAATAACATTGTTATTCATAAAAATTACAATAATGTAACATGCCAATAATATTAATGTGAAGAAAAATATTATATATAAATGAAAATGTAATGATTACATTAAGGTCCAAATGTTTGGCTTAGGGCATAACCACTAACAAGTCTCCCTCTCTAAAACTCTAGCCATGTCCTGAGATATCTTAAGCATAGCCTCAAAAGGCATGGCTGGAGCCTCAGGTTGCACCCTAGCTGGTTGAGTAGGACCAGAACTTGATGGATCTTGCTCTTGGGGATTCGCACTCTCAGCTAACCGTTGAGAGATCCACGCACTGACTCCATCTAACTACAAAACGCAAGAATTTTCGCATCAGGCCAACACAATTCTAAACAGTTCCCTATTCTACGATCGCGCAGAAATGCCTAAATCAAGCTCTAATACTAATAAAATTGTAACACCCCTTACCTATATATAGTGGAGCTCACCCGCACAAAGGAGTAAGTGCCCGCATAGGTAAGAGTTGCTACCAAGCAGAACCAAGCATGCATAATAGAATAAAATTCAAACACAATAACAGAAACGGAGATAATAAAATTCCTTTTTACAACTCATACACTTGGAGGAAAAACACATTCGAACCAAAAAGGGAACTTGTTACTCTCATTCATTGATATACTAAAATATTTACATTACATAATGGTTCAACAATATCGCTTAAACATAATTACAACTTAAGTGATACATATAACAAAAATGGTTACAAACCAAAAACTATACACCAAAGATTACAAAATACAAAAACTAAGCCTCTAACAAAAGCCCCTCTTATCGTGTTTATAACAGCCCGAATATTACCTTAGGAGTAAAATTTGGTTTAATTGTGGTAATTGGGTAAAATTTAATTGAAGTTGCTAAAATCAGGACTTCAAAGTAAGTGAATTAAGGACTTGATTGCATAAATAAATTAGTTCAAGTGACCAATTTGTATTTGAGCATGATTAAGTGTAAGTGAACTTGTTTAACACTAATGTGGGTTAATTAAGTCAAATAAAAGTAAAATTTTAAGTTAGTAGGAGTGGTTTTTAGTGAGATCCAAGTGTCCATTTATGCCTTTGACACATAGGCATGTTACATGCAACATAAGTGCATAGAGGAGAGAGAAATCCATTGGTGGATTGCATGTGGGTCGGCTGTTCTTTTCTTCTTTCTCTTCTTCTACGTTTCTTCTTCTTTTTATTTCTCTCCTTCCTTGTTTCTTCTTCTTCCTTAGTCCATCAAGTATAATTTCTGCTGTATTTTGAGTCTAGAGGTGTTTGCATGTGTGGTTTATCATCTTAACAAGGTAGGTGGTTTACTTAGCTTGGTTCTCCTTCTTCTATGCCTTCTTGTTCTGTATTTTGAATGGTAGTGGTATTGATCTCTTGTATCAAATTCTGAAAATAGGATCATGGTTGTAGTGGTACAACCAAGGAAAGACAAGGGTAAAGCTAAGGTGGGTGAATTAAGTGCAAAGTGAGCTTTAAGGAGCAAAGGATTTTGAGGTTTTAGAAAAATTGTATTGGTGTGTTATTTTGAATAAATCATGAGTTTAAGTTTTTTTGATTGAATATGTCATTGAAATGAATTGAAACTAAACTTGTATGTATCGAATAAATAGTTGGATATGATGAGTTGTTTTATCATGATGCTCTATTTTGAATACTTAAAATTAGAGCTACACATATGCTGTGTATTTTGTGTTTATTGATAAATGGAACTTATCGTGAGACATGTAGTTGTGTTGGGTAAAAATGTGTATGAAGGGGTGTTTTAAAATTGGTAAAATTGAGCTTGACTAGTTGTGCTAATAAAACTAGTTTTGGGTAGAGTGATTGACTTGTAAATTCATGTGAGCTGGAACTTGTAAAGTTTAGCTCTATTTTGAACGAGAAATAAGTGTTTAGTTCCTAAGGGGTGTTCCTATAAAAGTGTAGAAATAACTATATCAAATTGGGGACTATAGGATCTTCAATTTGGTGTACCTAAGATGGGTTTGTAATACCCCCAATGTACCCTAGAAGGATTTGTATATTTCTAGGGAATTTGGTGATTGAAACTGTATGATTTGATAGTCAGAGTGATTAAGTAGGAGAAAAGACATGATTAGAATTAAAAAAAGGGGTAATTTGGTCATTTTTCATATATGAATTTAATAGAATGGAATAAATAACTACGAGGGCTAAATTTTGAGAATGGATCAGTTATATGCCGAATGTATGTGAGTTGTGGTGTCAGGTGTGCCAAAAGGACGAATTCGGTATTAATGTGAAAGTTTCGGTAAGTGCGGCCAATTTCAAAATTGTACGGTATTAATTTGGGGACTTGTCACACCCCAAAGTGGCCCTAGAAGAATTACAGAGTTTTGTTTGAAAAAGTAAGTTTTGTGTGCGAGAGTTCTATCGCGAGCGCGATAAGTGTCGCGGGCGCGACAGAGCCCTCCAGCGGTTTTTGTTCTTTAGCTGGTTGGTGCGGGTGTGAGCGTTCTGTCGCGAGCGTGACAGAACCCTCTCGCGAGATGTGTGCATAAGTGAGACTAAGAGACTTGGGGTTATAGGGAGTTGACACATGGTGTCATAAGAGAGTGACAAGTGTCATTATAGATGAGTGACACGTGGCATCGTAGAAGAGTGACAAGTGACGGCATATGAGTTTGACAAGTGGCATTGTAGGAGTGTGCCAAGTGTCATTATAGGGAAGAGACACTTGGCTTGGGCTTAGTTAGCTTGGCTTGGCTTGGCTTGGCTTAAGATATGGATGGATTAAAAGAAATGGTTGGCATTTAGTGAGGTTGGTTGGCTTTGGATGAGCATTGACCGGCCATTCCTTTCCTTATTTTTCTTTCATTTCCTACTTTTGGCCTATAGCTCTTCCTTTGGGTTTCTTTGCTTTGGATTTTGCCGTGCTCCACTTTCCTTTCTTTTCCTCTCTTTTTCATTTGCTCCTAAAGAGAATCTTTTGGGTTGGGATGAAGAGAGTGGATTTTTGAGAAGAGGTAAGTAGTACTATTATGATAGCATTAGTCTTCTTCTACTACTTTGTTTCTGATTTTGATTTAAAGTAAAAAGAAGAGTAACCCAAGTGTTTTTGTGTGGTTTTGGTACAAGTTGGAGGCAAGAGAGTTGATAAGGGTAAAGAGGAGGTCGGAATCGTGTAGAAAGTATGAGATCGAGCTTTCTAGAGGTTGGGATCGTGTGAAAATATCATTTTGATTGCTTGTGGTACTTGTGATATGTGTATATATGCTTAGAAGTATGTGAATTGATTGATTGAGTGTATTTGTTGATGATAAAATTTGATATGGTAAATTCTGTTTAATTGTCATATGACCTCTGTGTGAAGTTTTTGTCATAGGTATAGTTATAGACCTCTGAATTGAGCGATTATTGAGCCAATGGAACCATGACTTCTATATCTATAATTGTTACAGAAATAAGCTTGAGCAAATTTGTGCTCTAAGACCTTCAAAAATGGCCAAAACAGAGGTGTCTCTACTTTGGCCGGTTCATTTGACCAGTTCAGATTTTTTAGATCATATTTGCTGTTGTGGATGTCCATTTGACATAAAAATTGTCCCATTTGAAATTTAACATCCTAGGGAAGATTTTCTAAGAAGGAAGTTTTGCCTAAACACGTCGTTTCGATTTCCGTTTAGCCTGAACAAAATTGGTGTTGTTGGGTTTTTGTTTGGATGTTCGTGGCTCTGTCACGAGTAGTGACGACTATCACGAGTCGTGACAGTAGGCCACTGTCACGAGTAGTGACATCTGTCACGAGTAGTGACGACCTCCACCCCTTCTATTTTAACCATTTTATGTGTTTTTCTTCTCGAATTGAACCCGTATCGCACCCGAACTTCAGGGTAAGCTCCTATAGCATGTCCAACTCATTTCTAACCTTATGGAATGAGTATGTAAGTGGTTGTCAATTGAAAACATAGGTGATTAAAGCTATGGCATAAGAGTTTAATAATGAAATTAAATGTATATGTGCTTTTTAATTATTGAACATGATATGCATGTGATATTGATCATTTAGGATTGAATCATAATGTGTGAAGTCTATGAAAATGTAAAATGCATTGTGTAATTTGATTAGTTAGTAAAGTAGAGTACAAAGATGCATTGATATTAAATGACTATATGCGAGTATATGCAGAGGGTATATGTGTATACATGGTTTGCTCCATTGATATGTATATAGTGTATAGTGTTCTTGAATGAATAGTAAAGTACATGTAATGTATATGATATAGGGTATAGAGTCTTTATGGTTAGCCTGACTGGCCATAGCAGTGGATAGATAAGCATGCTTATAAAGGGATTACTGAGTGCAGCTGCCTATGTTCCACCCCGTTTGGGCGAAGCGGGTCGACCTCTGAGAACGGTCATTTATAGAGATAGATGAAAATGTTTTGTGACTTCAGTCCACCGAAAATGTTTTTGTTATAGAGCGTTCCGTATCCGCAACTATTGGAAGTCAGGCCTGTTTTGTTGAGATGTGTAGGGAACTTGAGATGATTAAAAGCATTGCTTTGAATAAAAGCTATAGTACATGAAAGTATTGTTTAAGTATATTATAGTTCTGTATACAAGTACATGATTTCATGAATGTGAACACATGATAGCGTACATTTGAATAAATGATATGTACAAGTTGTAATGTATATGAACAAGTAAAAGAGTACGTGTTATATGCGCGTGAGTTCATAGTACTTGATAATTGAACATGCTACCTGTACACATATAAGAGTTATATGCATTAGATATTTGATTGTGTGATATGAATGTGTGATTTATCTGTGACTTCGTAAAGAAGTCCTTTGTATTATTTCATCCGCACTAAGCGTTATCGCTTATCACGGATGTTTATTTCCGTGTAGGTACAGGTTCGGATCAGTGAGCGGACATCTGCAGGTCAAGGCCACTAGGAGATTTATTTTGATCTTCTTTTTGTATAAGATAGAGATAGAGTTCTACATTTTGAGTAACATCATTATGTAGATAGAAAGAACAGTGTTTATATGTATATGTTAACTGATTGGTATATGTACCGAAGATGTATATGTATAAAGCTTTTGTAATATGTACCGTTTAAATATGTTATAAGAGAAGTGTGTTTTGTTTGGCGCTAAAGATAGTATGATTATTTTATTGTTATCATTTCCGCTAGTGTGTATATATGTATATGTATAAGTATGAGCCGCGTGACGCCCCGATATTCCTTACCGGGAATATGGGGGTGTTACATTTAGTGGTATCAGAGCATAGGTTAGAGGTTCTGGTCTATAAGATGTAGAGTATAGTTTAAATGTCAGAGTTTGTCTAGAGTTGTGGCCTAATGCAGATGTCATTTGTGTAAAGTATAGATGAAGTTCGACTCGCGTGAGAGCGTAGACGAGGCAGCGGCAGATGTGAATGGGTAAGAGTTTGAGGTGACGCTCTGTATTCCTGTCAGCTATCTCCTTGAATCGTATAAACATAAGCATAGTGAAACATGGGGATGGGAAAAGTGCATTACAGTAGCTTACATTGCATTTTCGCATCTTTTGCATACATAATTCATTACATGACCATTCCATCCGCATCCCTCATTTGTATGTGAAAAAGTATCATGCATGCGTTTCATTGAGAAAAGCTGACAGGATATACATCCAGTACTTGATGCTTAGAAGAGGTATATGGATTAGAGTGCAGTGTGTTAAGGAAAGTGTGGAGTGTACACGATTTGACAGTTGTATGGTATAAGTGACAGCGATTCTGTCATGGCCGGAATTGTACCCTAGTCGTATTTGGTCTAATTGGGGTGAAAGTGTAATTGAAGTGTAGGATTGGACTTAATTGAAGAAAGAGGAATTGTTTAGTGGCTAATGAGTAATTGAGTCACATTAAGCTAATGGTTGATTAGTTGTTTAATGATGCTTTAATTAGGAATATAATAATGTAAGAAATTGGATAGTGGAGGCAGATTTTGGTGAGTGGTTTCCGCGTGCCTTAGTGAGGGTGTGCCACCTACACTTTTGCATGCAAGAGTGGGTTAAGGGAAGAGAAGGGTTTCATTTGGGTAACCTAGTAATTTCTGTGTTCTTCTCTTTTCTTCTTGCGTGAGAGTGAGTGCTAAGGAAGAGTAAGCATATTGATGTTTAGTTGCTCATGAATTAAGGGTTAACCCTAAGAGGTAAGTGGTTAACTGTGCTTATTCTCATCTTCTACTCTTCTTCTTGGTTTTGATTTGGTTTGGAGTGAGGATTGATGGATTGTGTTCAATTCTGGAATTTGTGTTGGTTTTGCTAGCTGAAGCAGTGAAAAGAGATAAGGGAAAAGCTGTAATTGGAGAACCGAGCGTCCGTCGTAATTAGGAGCTAAGGCAACGAGGTTTGGGAACAAACCCTATTTGTGTGATTATGTGGTTAGTGTCGGTTTAATAGAGTTTTGAAATGAATTGCAAGATATGTGAAATTGAAGTTTGAGCATGAATTACATGATGCTAAATTGTGTAATTATAGTAGCAATATGATTGAGATAAAGTGCTTGAGAATGATTATGAGTTATGCTATTATTGAATGCCAAACAAGAAGGGAAAATCAGGTATGTGCTATTGATTGTGTGGTTGGTGTATTTGGGTTTATTGCCAAATAAATAAGAATGAGATTTGAAGTCTAGGCTAAAGAGGAGAAATGGACTGAAAAACATAACCATGTTATGGTAATTCTGCATAGGTCACGGTGACAATGGAATTGATTGTGACCGTGACATATGCTGAGTTCAATTCTGCCTAGAGGAATTTGGTATGTCACGGTGACAATGGAATTCATTGTGACCGTGACCTATCCAGGAAGGCATTCTGTTTTGCAAATGAGCATATGTCACGGTGACAATGGAATTCATTGTGACCGTGACATACCCTCAGGTTGCATTCTGCCGAGAATTGGGAACACATCACGGTGACAATGAAATTGATTGTGACCGTGACATGCCCCCAGTTTGCATTCTGTTTTGGACTTCAATATGTCACGGTGACAATGAAATTCATTGTGACCGTGACCCACCCTGTTTTGGCAATATGATCCTAATGTGTTTGGCCATTCAAATGGCAAGGCTTTGAGCTGAAATGAAGGACAACATGAGTAAGTATTGTATGTGTGTTAAGTGATCTACAAATGCATACAAACATGGTGATTTCTGAATATGATCAGTTATGTGAATATTATACGAGAAGATTGAATTTGAAAGCATACTGAATATGCAAGTGAAATGTTAGCTATGTGCTAATGCAAATGTATAAAGTGAAAAGTGAATTGAATAATTTGTTAATAACTTAAGCCTGCGAGTCAAGTAGTGGATAGTTAGGCATGCCTATAGGGTTCAGTGCTGCAGCCCCATGCGTTAAATGTGTTTGATTCCATGGGAATCAGAATGCGAATATCCTTGCTGGATTCAGTTAATTGTGGAATGATGAAAAGTACCAGAAGGTACTAATGTGTAAAAGTGATCTCGATGAGATTCTGGGTACCTAGGAGGTACCAATGCGATACCCGTTATCCGCGTCATTGAATTGCAGGCTAACTGATTAATTAAATAATAAAAAGAAGTGACTGTGATACAAGAAAGTATGTGGTATGGATATGTAAATAAATGATTGATGCTTTATGATTGAATATAGTAATGGATAAAACTATACTTGAAATGGTACGTGCTTTAATAATGAATGTTCTGGCATGTCTACTAGCATGTAATGTATGATGTTTCTGATGTGTGCTAATTAATTGCTATATATATGAGTTCCCCACTAAGCGTTATCGCTTAGCATGGATTTACTCTAATCCGTGCAGGTACGGACGAGAGGTGACTGAAGGACGTCCCCCGCATTTTGGTACGGTCAACGATAGGAAGTGTATAATGTAGGTTTGGGGGTTGTTATTTGGAACTTTTGTATAAGTTTTATATGGTTAATATGTATTTTGAATATGTAAAGGCATGTAATAATGTAGTAATCATGGATGTAACCTCCCACATGTATGTGTGTCATATGAATAGCTAAGGCGTGTGAATAATAGTAGTTGACATGTGATGTATGAATTAAGATAGTGTGTGATGAAATTTTATTATTCAGTTTCCGCATGTGTTCTGTGTGTGTGTACGACCTTCTCTAACTAAGATTAGCTGAGCTAGTCTGTCGTTAGGGAACGGGTGTCATAAGTTGTGGTATCAGAGCCTAGGTTGAGTCTTTTCTGGGAATTGGGTAGATAAGATGTGCATAGTTGTTGACCTAATGCGGAAGTCCTTGTTAATTTGTGTAGTAAGATGGATTCTGGAAGGCATACTGGAGAGGAATCTGCTGAAAGTGTGAATCCTCGTGAAGCTGAGGTGACAGGATCTGGGCAGTCTGGATCGGTTGGCTATAGGAATGAGGTTCCATTTGGGCCTATGGAAGCCATGATGAAAATGACACAAGATATGGCGAGAGTGATGGAACGTATGATGGCGCCAAAAGCCCCAATAGAATCTTTGAGGAAGCATGGTTTGGAGGAATTTCATGGAACAAGGTTAGATGAGTCAGAAAAAGCAGAGTACTGGATTGAGAAGGTGGAAAGGATTCTTAAGGAGATACGATGTCCTCCAGATCAGTGGGTTGAATGTGTGGAGTCTTTACTCCAAGGTCCTGCATATGATTGGTGGAAGCTGGTTCTGCAGAATCCGATGCTTCCTGAACCTTTAAATTGGGAGTTCTTCGAAATGGAATTCAAGAACAAGTATATTACTAAAGCACATCTAGAGGCAAATTGGAAGAAGTTCTTGAGTTTGAGGCAGAGGACTATGACAGTGGCGGAGTATGAAGCGGAATTCTGTCGCTTAAGCAAGTATGCGCCGAAAGGTGTGTTGACTGATGTGTTGCGATGTCAACAGTTTGAGGATGGATTGATTGAGGAAATTAAAGCTTTGCTGATTTCTCTAACAACATAGCATAATATAAGTTACTATCGAATTGTTCAAGCAGCTTTGAGAGCTGAAAGGACTCTAGGAGCTCAAAGGGAATGGAGACAAAGGAAGAATGCAAATAGAGGTGGTTCCCAAACGGGGAAAAGACCAAGAGATTCTCATGTGACACCACCTGCTGAGTCAGGGTTCAGTTCTGCAGCGAGAGGTAAGAAGCGTGGCGCTCCCTCAGCATCTGGTTCTGGAAGAGGATCATCTGGTAATAAAAGTGAGGTTCAGGAGTGTCCTTATTGTGGTAAATGGCATAGAGGAGAATGCTGGAGAGTGTTGGGTGCTTGTTATAGATGTGGGAGCACTGAGCATTTCATTGCTAATTGCCCGAATACTTATGAGATGTCAGGAAATCAACAAGAGTAGAGTAGGGGTGGTTCAAACTTGCCTTCTACGAATAGAGGAAGAGGAAGAGGACGTGGTAGAGGTAGTCAGTCCAGAGGTGCAGTCGATTCTGAGATTGTGGATAGACCTGATGCAGCGTCAGTGCGGGCTTATGCTATGAAGGCACGAGAGGATCAGGATGCGCCTGAGATGATAGCAGGTAATATTCTACTTTGTGGTGTGGAAATGTTTGCACTTATTGATCCTGGTTCAACTCACTCATATGTATGTGATAAAAAGATATGTGAAAAGATGCCTAAAGTGGAATGTTTAAAATATGATATTTGTGTGTCTAGCCCTTTGGGAGGTAGTGTTAATGTCAACAGAGTATATAGAAACTGTGCATTAGAAGTTCAAGGTATAATGTTTCCAGCGGATTTGATTGAGCTACCGTTCGATGAGTTTGATTTGATTCTGGGTATGGATTGGTTAACTAAGTATGATGCGGATGTTAAGTGTAAGAAGAAAATGGTTATACTCTCTGATGGTAAGGGAAACAGAGTGACAGTGAGAGGAGTGTGCACTAATCCTCTTGTGAATGTGATATCTGCTATGCAAGCCTGTCGGTGTATGAGAAAAGGATGTGAAGCTTATTTGGCCTTGGTATTAGATAGTAAGAGAGAACAGGTAAAGATGCAAGGGATACCAATAGTCAGAGAGTTTCCTGACGTGTTTCCTGAAGAATTGAGCGGTGTACCACCAATAAGAGAAGTTGAGTTATCAATTGACGTAGTACCAGGAACTGTACCGGTGTCGAAGGCACCGTATAGAATGGCTCCAATTGAGTTGAAGGAATTGAAGGAGCAGTTGCAAGAATTACTGAACAGGGGTTTTATTAGACCTAGTGTTTCCCCTTGGGGAGCACCAGTGTTATTTGTTAAAAAGAATGATGGTACAATAAGAATGTGTATCGATTATCGATAGTTGAATAAAGTGACAGTAAAGAATCGATATCCTTTACCACGGATTGAAGACTTGTTTGATCAGTTAAGGGGAGCCGGTGTATTCTCAAAGATTGACTTGCGTTCAGGGTATTATCAGTTGCAAGTGAAGAAGGATGTACCTAAGACTGCGTTTAGAACTCATTATGGGCATTATGAATTTCTAGTAATGCCATTCGGGTTAACCAATGCGCCAGCTGCATTCATGGATTTAATGAATCGGGTGTTCAGACCGTACTTGGATCAGTTTGTGGTTGTGTTCATAGACGACATTTTGGTATATTCAAGAGATGAAAAGGAACATGAACAGCATTTGAGAGTTGTACTTCGGACTTTGCAAGAACATCAGCTGTATGCCAAACTCAGTAAGTGTGAGTTCTGGCTCAAAGAGGTATCATTTCTGGGTCATGTGATCTCATCTGAAGGAGTTAAAGTGGATCCAACTAAGATAGAAGCAATTGTGAATTGGAAACCGCCTAAGAATGTGTTAGAGATTCGCAGTTTCTTAGGGTTGGCTGGATACTACAGAAGGTTTGTGAAAGGATTTTCAGTAATAGCTTCACCGTTGACAAGATTGTTACGTAAAGGAGTGAAATATGAGTGGTCTGAAAGATGTCAAGCAAGTTTCGATCGGTTGAGGAAGATGTTAGTAGAAGCACCGATTCTTACACAGCCTATGACTGGTAAAGAGTATGTGTTGTATATCGATGCTTCAGGTGTCGGATTGGGTTGTGTATTGATGCAAGAGGGGAAGGTGATAGCGTATGCGTCAAGGCAATTGAAACCGCATGAGCAGAATTATCCGACTCATGATTTGGAATTGGCTGCAGTAGTGTTTGCTTTAAAGATTTGGCAACATTACTTGTATGGTGAGAAGTGTAGAATTTACACGGATCACAAGAGTTTGAAATATCTGCTTACACAGAAGGAACTGAATCTGAGACAGCGAAGGTGGCTCTAGTTGTTTAAAGATTATGATTGTATTGTGGATTATCATCCGGGAAAAGCTAACATAGTGGCCGATGCTTTGAGTAGGAAGTCAATTTCAGCATTACAGTTAAAGCGGATTGAGTGGAGGTTTTCTGCAGATGGAGCTTTATTGGCACAGTTGAATGCAAGACCGGTTCTGAAAGATGAGTTAATAGTTGCTCAGAGAAGTGATGTGAGATTGCAACAAGTTCTGCAGTCAGTTGGTGATATGGATAAGACTGACTATTCAGTGAATGAAGATGGAATACTGCTGTATAAGAATAGAATGTGTGTGGCCAACGATAAAGAATTAAGGAAGAGATTGATGCATGAGGCTCATAATACAGTTTTCACTATGCATCCAGGTGGAAACAAGATGTATCAAGATATGAAACAGTTGTACTAGTGGCCAGGGATGAAGAAGGATGTAGTGGAATATGTGTCTAAGTGTCTTGTCTGTCAACAAGTTAAAGCGGAGCATCAAGTGCCCCAGGGAATGTTGCATCCACTCCCTATTCCCCAATGGAAGTGGGATAATATTACGATGGATTTTGTATCGGGTTTGCCTCTGACTTCAAGACAACAAGATGCAGTATGGGTTATCGTAGACAGGTTTTCGAAATCAGTTCACTTTATACCTGTTCGGATGGATTATTCTATGGAGAAGTTGGCTGAATTGTATGTAAGAGAAATTGTTCGATTGCATGGGATACCTTTGTCTATTGTTTCTGATAGGGATCCCAGATTCACTTCTAAATTTTGGAGGTGTTTACAGGCAGCGTTGGGTACGAAATTGAATTTTAGTACGGCTTTCCATCCACAAACTGATGGACAGTCGGAAAGAATTATCCAGGTTTTGGAAGATTTGATGCGAGCGTGTGTTTTGGATTTCTCTAAGAGTTGGGATAGGTATCTTCCACTTATGGAATTTGCTTATAACAACAGTTATCAGACCAGTATTGGTATGGCACCGTATGAAGTTTTGTATGGAAGGAAATGTCGTTCACCGATTTGCTGGATAGAATTGAATGAAAGCAGAGTCATAGGGCCAGATTTGGTTCGTGATACAGAAGAGAAAGCTAAAATCATACAGCAAAGATTGAAGGCAGCAAGTGACAGACAGAAGTCGTATTCTGATTTGAAGAGAAGAGATATTGAGTTCAGTGTAGGTGATAAAGTGTTTCTGAAAGTGTCTCCTTGGAGAAAGGTACTGCGATTTGGTAAGAAAGGGAAACTGAGTCCAAGGTTTATTGGGCCATATGAAGTGCTTGAAAGAGTAGGTTTTGTAGCTTATCGGTTGGCTTTGCCTCCAACTTTGGCTAAGCTACATGATGTGTTCCATGTGTCTATGTTAAGAAGATATGGGTCAGATGATTCCCATGTGCTATCTCTACCAGAAGTGGAAGTGCAGTCAGATTTCACTTATGATGAAAAGCCAATAGTGATCTTAGCAAAAGAAGTAAGACAACTTCGGAACAAGCAGGTACCACTAGTAAAAGTGCTCTGGCAGCACCATGGTGTTGAAGAAGCAACTTGGGAACCAGAAGCGGCTATGCGTGAGCAGCATCCACAACTGTTCCATTCAGGTATGAATTTCGAGGACGAAATTCTTTAAGGAGTGGAGAGTTGTCATGGCCGGAATGGTACCCTAGTCGTATTTGGTCTAATTGGGGTGAAAGTGTAATTGAAGTGTAGGATTGGACTTAATTGAAGAAAGAGGAATTGTTTAGCGGCTAATGAGTAATTGAGTCACATTAAGCTAATAGTTGATTAGTTGTTTAATGATGCTTTAATTAGGAATATAATAATGTAAGAAATTGGATAGTGGAGGCAGATTTTGGTGAGTGGTTTCCGTGTGGCTTAGTGAGGGTGTGCCACCTACACCTTTGCATGCAAGAGTGGGTTAAGGGAAGAGAAGGGTTTCATTTGGGTAACCTAGTAATTTTTGTGTTCTTCTCTTTTCTTCTTGCATGAGAGTGAGTGCTAAGGAAGAGTAAGCATATTGATGTTTAGTTGCTCATGAATTAAGGGTTAAACCTAAGAGGTAAGTGGTTAAGTGTGCTTATTCTCATCTTCTACTCTTCTTCTTGGTTTTTATTTGGTTTGGAGTGAGGATTGATGGATTGTGTTCAATTCTGGAATTTGTGTTGGTTTTGCTAGCTGAAGCAGTGAAAAGAGATAAGGGAAAAGCTGTAATTGGAGAACCGAGCGTCCGTCGTAATTAGGAGCTAAGGCGACGAGGTTTGGGAACAAACCCTATTTGTGTGATTATGTGGTTAGTGTCGGTTTAATAGAGTTTTGAAATGAATTGCAAGATATGTGAAATTGAAGTTTGAGCATGAATTACGTGATGCTAAATTGTGTAATTATAGTAGCAATATGATTGAGATAAAGTGCTTGAGAATGATTATGAGTTGTGCTATTATTGAATGCCAAACAAGAAGGGAAAATCAGGTATGTGCTATTGATTGTGTGGTTGGTGTATTTGGGTTTATTGCCAAACAAATAAGAATGAGATTTGAAGTCTAGGCTAAAGAGGAGAAATGGACTGAAAAACATAACCATGTTATGGTAATTCTGCATAGGTCACGGTGACAATGGAATTGATTGTGACCGTGACATATGCTGAGTTCAATTCTGCCTAGAGGAATTTGGTATGTCACGGTGACAATGGAATTCATTGTGACCGTGACCTATCCAGGAAGGCATTCTGTTTTGCAAATGAGCATATGTCACGGTGACAATGGAATTCATTGTGACCGCGACATACCCTCAGGTTGCATTCTGCCGAGAATTGGGAACACATCACGGTGACAATGAAATTGATTGTGACCGTGACATGCCCCCAGTTTGCATTCTGTTTTGGACTTCAATATGTCACGGTGACAATGAAATTCATTGTGACCGTGACCCACCCTGTTTTGGCAATATGATCCTAATGTGTTTGGCCATTCAAATGGCAAGGCTTTGAGCTGAAATGAAGGACAACATGAGTAAGTATTGTATGTGTGTTAAGTGATCTACAAATGCATACAAACATGGTGATTTCTGAATATGATCAGTTATGTGAATATTATACGAGAAGATTGAATTTGAAAGCATACTGAATATGCAAGTGAAATGTTAGCTATGTGCTAATGCAAATGTATAAAGTGAAAAGTGAATTGAATAATTTGTTAATAACTTAAGCCTGCGAGTCAAGTAGTGGATAGTTAGGCATGCCTATAGGGTTCAGTGCTGCAGCCCCATGCGTTAAATGTGTCTGATTCCATGGGAATCAGAATGCGAATATCCTTGCTGGATTCAGTTAATTGTGGAATGATGAAAAGTACCAGAAGGTACTAATGTGTAAAAGTGATCTCGATGAGATTCTGGGTACCTAGGAGGTACCGATGCGATACCCGTTATCCGCGTCATTGAATTGCAGGCTAACTGATTAATTAAATAATAAATAGAAGTGACTGTGATACAAGAAAGTATGTGGTATGGATATGTAAATAAATGATTGATGCTTTATGATTGAATATAGTAATGGATAAAACTATACTTGAAATGGTACGTGCTTTAATAATGAATGTTCTGGCATGTCTACTAGCATGTAATGTATGATGTTTCTGATGTGTGCTAATTAATTGCTATATATATGAGTTCCCCACTAAGCGTTATCACTTAGCATGGATTTACTCTAATCCGTGCAGGTACGGACGAGAGGTGACTGAAGGACGTCCCCCGCATTTTGGTACGGTCAACGATAGGAAGTGTATAATGTAGGTTTGGGGGTTGTTATTTGGAACTTTTGTATAAGTTTTATATGGTTAATATGTATTTTGAATATGTAAAGGCATGTAATAATGTAGTAATCATGGATGTAACCTCCCACATGTATGTGTGTCATATGAATAGCTAAGGCGTGTGAATAATAGTAGTTGACATGTGATGCATGAATTAAGATAGTGTGTGATGAAATTTTATTATTCAGTTTCCGCATGTGTTCTGTGTGTGTGTACGACCTTCTCTAACTAAGATTAACTGAGCTAGTCTGTCGTTAGGGAACGGGCGTCACAGATTCAGACATCTGTTTAAGGATGTACCAGTGTAAGTGATTAGCGGGGAAATTTCGAGGATGAAATTTCTTAAGGGGGAGAGATTTGTCACACCCCAAAGTGGCCCTAGAAGAATTATAGAGTTTTGTTTGAAAAAGTAAGTTTTATGTGCGAGAGTTCTGTCGCGAGCGCGACAAGTGTCGCAGGCGCGACAGAGCCCTCCAGCGGTTTCCGATCTTCAGCTGGTTGGTGCGGGTGTGAGCGTTCTGTCGCGAGCGCGACAGAACCCTCTCGCGAGATGTGTGCATAAGTGAGACTAAGAGACTTGGGGTTGTAGGGAGTTGACACATGGTGTCATAAGAGAGTGACAAGTGTCATCATAGATGAGTGACACGTGGCATCGTAGAAGAGTGACAAGTGGCGGCATATGAGTTTGACAAGTGGCATTGTAGGAGTGTGCCAAGTGTCATTATAGGGAAGAGACACTTGGCTTGGGCTTAGTTGGCTTGGCTTGGCTTGGCTTGGCTTAAGATATGGATGGATTAAAAGAAATGGTTGGCATTTAGTGAGGTTGGTTGGCTTTGGATGAGCATTGACCGGCCATTCCTTTCCTTATTTTTCTTTCATTTCCTACTTTTGGCCTATAGCTCTTCCTTTGGGTTACTTTGCTTTGGATTTTGCCGTGCTCCACTTTCCTTTCTTTTCCTCTCTTTTTCATTTGCTCCTAAAGAGAATCTTTTGGGTTGGGATGAAGAGAGTGGATTTTTTAGAAGAGGTAAGTAGTACTATTATGATAGCATTAGTCTTCTTCTACTAGTTGGTTTCTGTTTTTGATTTAAAGTAAAAAGAAGAGTAACCCAAGTGTTTTTGTGTGGTTTTGGTACAAGCTGGAGGCAAGAGAGTTGATAAGGGTAAAGATGAGGTCGGAATCGAGTAGAAAGTACGGGATCGAGCTTTCTAGAGGTTGGGATCGTGTGAAAATATCATTTTGATTTCTTATGGTACTTGTGATATGTGTATATATGCTTAGAAGTATATGAATTGATTGATTGAGTGTATTTGTTGATGATAAAATTTGATATGGTAAATTCTGTTTAATTGTCATATGACCTCTGTGTGAGGTTTTTGTCATAGGTATATTTATAGACCTCTGAATTGAGCGATTATTGAGCCAATGGAACCATGACTTCTATATCTATAATTGTTACAGAAATAAGCTTGAGCAAATTTGTGCTCTAAGACCTTCAAAAATGGCCAAAACAGAGGTGTCTCTACTTTGACCGGTTCATTTGACCAGTTCAGATTGTTTAGATCATATTTGCTGTTGTGGATGTCCATTTGACTTGAAAATTGTCCCATTGGAAATTTAACATCCTAGGGAAGAGTTTCTAAGAAGGAAGTTTTGCCTAAAAACGTCGTTTCTATTTCCTTTTAGCCTGAACAAAATTGGTGTTATTGGGTTTTTGTTTGGATGTTCGTGGCTCTGTCACGAGTAGTGACGACTGTCACGAGTCGTGACAGTAGGCCACTGTCACGAGTAGTGACATCTGTCATGAGTAGTGACGACCTCCACCCCTTCTATTTTGACCATTTTATGTATTTTTCTTCCCAAATTGAACCCGTATCGCACCCGAACTTCAGGGTAAGCTCCTATAGCATGTCCAACTCATTTCTAACCTTATGGAATGAGTATGTGAGTGGCTGTCAATTGAAAACATAGGTGATTAAAGCTATGGCATAAGAGTTTAATAATGAAATTAAATGTATATGTGCTTTTTAATTATTGAACATGATATGCATGTGATGTTGATCATTTACGATTGAATCATAATGTGTGAAGTCTATGAACATGTAAAATGCATTATGTAATTTGATCAGTTAGTAAAGTAGAGTACAAAGATGCATTGATATTAAATGACTACATGCGAGTATATGCAGAGGGTATATGTGTATACATGGTTTGCTCTATTGATATGTATATAGTGTATAGTGTTCTAGAATGAATAGTAAAGTACATGTAATGTATATGATATAGGGTATAGAGTCTTTATGGTTAGCCTGACTGGCTATAGCAGTGGATAGATAAGCATGCTTATAAAGGGATTACCGAGTGTAGCTGCCTATGTTCCGCCCCGTTTGGGCGAAGCGGGTCGACCTCTGAGAACGGTCATTTATAGAGATAGATGAAAATGTTTTGTGACTTCGGTCCACCGAAAATGTTTTTGTTATAGAGCGTCCCGTATCCGCAACTAAAGGAAGTCAGGCCTGTTTTGTTGAGATGTGTAGTGAACTTGAGATGATTAAAAGCATTGCTTTGAATAAAAGCTATAGTACATGAAAGTAATGTTTAATTACATTATAGTTCTGTATACAAGTACATGATTTCATGAATGTGAACACATGATAGCGTACATTTGAATAAATGATATGTACAAGTTGTAATGTATATGAACAAGTAAAAGAGTACGTGTTATATGCGCGTGAGTTCATAGTACTTGATAATTGAACATGCTACCTGTACACGTATAAGAGTTATATGCATGAGATATTTGATTGTGTGATATGAATGTGTAATTTATCTGTGACTTCGTAAAGAAGTCCTTTGTATTATTTCATCCCCACTAAGTGTTATCGCTTAGCACGGATGTTTATTTCCGTGTAGGTACAGGTTCGGATCAGTGAGCGGACATCTGCAGGTCAAGGCCACTATGAGATTTATTTTGATCTTCTTTTTGTATAAGATAGAGATAGAGTTCTACATTTTGAGTAACATCATTATGTAGATAGAAAGAACAGTGTTTATATGTATATGTTAACTGATTGGTATATGTACCGAAGATGTATATGTATAAAGCTTTTGTAATATGTACCGTTTAAATATGTTATAAGAGAAGTGTGTTTTGTTTGGCGCTAAAGATAGTCTGATTATTTTATTGTTATCATTTCCGCTAGTGTGTATATATGTATATGTATAAGTATGAGCCGCGTAACGCCCCGATATTCCTTACCGGGAATATGGGGGTGTTACAGGACTTAATTGAAGGGTGTAAGGATTTAATTGTGGGCCAATGTAAGAATTATATATATGTATTATGCTAATGTAAGATTATAGGAGAGTTGATGGACTAAATAGAGGAATTGTCATAAAAATCCATTATTGGGCCAATAGGAAAGTGACACTTGGCATTGGGGATTAGATAGAATTTAAGAAGGTAGAAAGTAAAGGGAGACCAACCACTTTTGGCTGGGATTTTGGGGCAGCCACATTTTTCCTTTCTCTTCTCTATTCTTCATTGTGTATTTGGGTTGCCAAGGGATTTAATGAATCAAATAAAGATTTGGGTAAGATTAAGGTAAGTTTGGTGTTATTTTACCTCTCATCCCTTATTCTTTTCCTTTGGGTTTGAATTTTAATCTTGGTGATGATGAGTAACGTGAGTTTTAGTGTGGTTTATTTGAGGATTTTAACAAGTGGAGTACGGGAGTTATGGAGAATCAAGGTTAAACAAGAAGAAGAGGAAGATAAGGGAAGCACTTATGAGGTTTGGGAAATTTATATGCTTGGATGTGAATTTTTATATATATGCACATATGTATTGGTGAGTTGCTGTTTTGATGTGTATTTTGTTTAAAATTTGATTGTTTTTATTGACGTGGTTGTGTGGAATTGCTTGGGTTTGGGGAGTTTGAGTTTTCAGGGGAAACTCTGCCCAGATTTCACTGGACCTTTAGTGATTGTTTTAGCTATAAATTAAGTTACATAGGTCTAAATTTTATGAAATTAGTGCCATTGGAAGGATAATTCACATATCTAAAATTGTCTTTGAAGGACCAGAAGACAATTCTGGATCTAAGATCCTTGAAAATGGTAAAAACAAAGACATTTCTACTTAGGCAGGTTGACTAGAGCAGTGTATGTTGTTTAGATCATATCTGATGTTTCAAATGTCCAATTGATCTAAACATTGTTGCATTTGAAAATTAACAGTATAGGGATCATTTTTTATGAGGACATTTTGGCTAAAAATGAGTTTTAGAGGTTGGTTTATGCAGTACAAAGTCGGAGATGAAAAGCTATCTTGTAAGTCTGTTTTTCATAGGGCATTTGGGGGAGGCTTCTATCGCGAGCGTGACCCTTGTCATGAGTGCGACAGAACCTAATTTTTGAAGGTTTTTCCTCTTATTTTGAGCTTCATGGTTGGTGTGAACCCTTATCCCTCTCCATCCTCCTTTAGGATGTGTATTTTGTTGTGTTTCTCATTCCGAAATACACCCGAACTTCATCGGAACTTTTTTAGAGATATTCATCAAATCTTTAGAGCTTGTAAGAGAGTAAATAAATGGCTATCACTTAGGAATACAAGTGACTAAGGTTATAAATAAGAATATGGACTAAGGTACTTAAAGGTTTAATGAGTCGAAGACTTTCGAATTCGCCCAACATTGACATAATCTATAGTATGTTAGGAGGTTTAAACTGAAATTGAAATAAATCTTTTGTATCTCAAATGGTTTTTATATGACTGTCTAAATAATGAATGATTCTTAATAACTTGAATAGTCTGAGATACTTATGTTGTTGTTTTTGAATTTAATGTATGAATTTGGGGAAGTAAGGTTTATGAAATTAGTACGAACACTATAAGAATAAATATGTTTATATGTGAAATTGTATTAATTGAGAATTGATATTAGTGTGATCAAGTTGGTTAGCCTTATTGAGTTTTGGTTAGGGTTGGCGGCATGCGATGTTGGCTCTATCGCGAGCGTGACAACGGCCATCTAGTTCTCTGTCGCGATCGCGAGTAAGGTCGCCAACGCGACTCTTTCCTATGCTATGCAGGTTTGTTGTTGAGCTTTTTGGCATGGGTTTTTATTTGTGATTTACATATGATCTTTTGTGCAAAGTAGGATATGTTATACCATATAAATTATAGTTGAATTGAATTTTTAAGCATGTATTAAATTACAATGTAATTGTAATAAAAAGTTTATGGCTTGTTGTAATTTATATGAACCATTGCTTTAGTTATAAATGAATTATTCATATGATTATTATGCGAGTACAATAAATGCATGCGCTTCTAAAAAAGTATTAAAAATAACATGTACATTATTAAAAGAAATAAGTAGGTGTTTAGCCTGCGTTAGTCGGGTCGTGGATAGATAGGCATGCCTATAGAGTTCAGTTTGCTGCAGCCATGCGATTTGGACCCTGATCAGGTCCCCAATCGGATCCTCATGATCCTTCTATCTTGGATCTTGTTTAAGATCCCATGCAAAAATGTTTTTGGAAATACAAAGAAAAAAATGATTTTGATACCTTTGGGTATCCATACGTTACGAAAGAATTGTTGATACCCTCGGATATCTATACGTATACTCGCTTATCCACTCTTTGACTTAGCAGGCAATAATTGAACAAAAGTTTATGAGTGAAATAATAAGTTACGAATTGATAAGTGTATGAGGAGATTTGCAAGAAAATATGTGATTAAGTTTTTGATATGCATGTGGACATATTGTCGATCTGATTTATATGTTGATTGAACTAGTACTTCATGCACATATGTGTTTTTGGATCTTGTATGGATCACTATGTGAATATGTGATAGCACAATTGAATGCCTATGAGTTTCAATTTTGTTATTTCCTTTGAAATGTAAAAACGAGTAATTGACACAAAAGTAATGCAATGATTTGAAATAAGTGATTAAATGAATATAATGATATGTGTGACATGAGAAGTATGAATAATATGACATGAAAAGCATGTATTAATTAAGATTGGCACTCTGTTTGACCATGTGGATGATTATGAGCAAAATATTACATCTATGATCAATTTTATGTATTTATATTCAAATGATTTTATTTTTGATATCTAATGTGTGTTGTGACTGACAATCATTGTGAGTGATCATCCATATTACGTATTTTTCCCCACTAAGCTTTTGTGCTTAGCATGGGTGTGTATCCATGGAGGTTTGTATTTAGTCATGTTGCCGAGGAGAATCAGTAGCAGTTTGGCCAACAAGTCCATAGTAGTTGTTATCTATAGGTTATAGTCAACTTTTGTAATGTAATTCCTTAGTATTGTTGTATTAATTGGTTTTAGTTTTCATGTAATTCATTATGGTTTTAGTCTTAAGTGGTTGGCATGTAATAAGATTTCATTTTCAGAGTGTAATGCCAATTATATGATCATTTTTTGTATTATGTGAACATTTATTTATTTAAGAAAATTTTATAGTTCTACTTCTGATATTGTTTCCAGTGTGTTTTTGGTTGTAGCACTCTTTACTCATCGTCGCATACTATTTTTGTTACCATACAGTATGCTATGTATGGGTAAGGGGTGTTACAGGGTTATTGTATTAGGACGGCATTTGGAGCATATAAGGTTCAATTGGCCATACCTCCTTAACATGTATCAATGGTGAGAATTGTGCCATTGTATTCTTAACATGTATATAAATAATTGTTTAATAGACCATGTCAATAAATAATACGGTTAGAATGGGTCATGAGAGCTCTTTGTGAGAGGTGGCATAGTGTGGTAAAAAGGGAGTTGGTGTTAGAGAGCTTTGAATGGGAAATTTTGATCTGTCGCGAGTGTGACAGAATGCTCCTTAGGTGATAATTGGCTTCTGTCGCAGGAACGCGCAAGTGTGCGAGCGCGACAGAGGCATGGGCTGTGCTTTATCGCGGGCACGACTTGGGTCTCGATCGCGACAGAAGCAGATTGCCGAGTCTGTTACTAGCATGACACTTCTGAAAGTTTGAAATGACTTCTTGAATGACTAAAGTTGTGTAATCAATATATATGAACAATGAATGAACATGTACATAAGAACAATCTTTATGATATGCATGTGATTATATATACATGCCATGGGAATGAATTGTGAAGTGAGCCATAGCGCAATTGAGCAAGGTAATGTTACTTATCGAATGCTACAATAATGATCTATTATCACTATTAATGTGAATAAACTGGACTAATAATTTAGCCTCCGAGTGGATAGATAGGCATGCCTATAGGGTCTAAGTGTTGCAGCCAAAAGTGTTTGATTCCTCTGGAATCCTTATGCGTATTGAATCTTCTGGATTCTTAAAGTGTATATTATATCTCTTATTGATTAGTTCTGTACCTTCAGGTGCTGATGCGAAAGTGTGTATCTCCGAATACAAATGAGATTACTGTACTTTCGAGTAAAGATGCGATACCCATTATCTGCGTCTTTGAATTGCAGGCAAGGCTTTAATAATAAAATGAGCTATATTGTGCAAATGAATGTGATGTGATATGATATTATTAATGCGATGCGTTATAAACTGATATGTATCAATATGACAACTGTATATGGTATTCTGATATGCTTTATGAGTATTAATAGCACACTCAATTATATGAATGCAAGCATGTTAGAAATGAAGCATGGATACATAACATGTATTGGTATTAATTATATTATGCTTGATTTTATATATATATATACATATATATATATTTGTGTGCATTGTTGTTATTTCTCCATTAAGCTTTATCGCTTAGCACGGGTTTTCAATCCGTGTAGGTTCCCAGGCGAAGTGATTGGAATGACGAGAAAGGGTTCTATAGGTTGAGTAAGTATGCACCCGTGGGAGTGCTTACAGAGGAGTTTAGATGTCAGCAATTTGAGGATGGATTGATTGAGCAAATCAAGGCATTATTGATCTCAATGACCACATCTCAGATTGTCAGTTACTACCAGATAATACAGGCAGCCATGAGTACTGAAAGATGACTTGAGATTCAGAGAGAGAGAATGTTTGCATTGATTGACCCTAGGTCTACGCATTCATATGTATGTTCTAAGAAATTATGTGATAAGATGTCTATTATTGAGCATCTAGATTATGATATTTGTGTGACTAGCCCTTTGGGAAGTAGTGCGAATGTGAACAAAGTATTTAGAGATTGCCCTTTAATGGTTCAAGACTATGTGTTCCCTGTAGATTTGATTGAGTTGCCTTTTGACGAGTTTGATTTGATATTGGGCATGGATTAGTTTATTAAGCTCCGAGCTATAGTCAACTGTAGAAAGAAAACAGTTATGATTAGTAGTGCATAAAAGTCTAAACTGGTTGTAAGAGGTGTGTGCTCTAATCTGCTAGTAGATGTGATTTTTGCTATGTAAGCTTATCGGTGTTTGGGGAAAGGATGTGAGGCTTTCTTAGCCATTGTGTTGGATTCAAAGAGAGAACAAGTAAGAATTCAGGATATTCCGAAAGTGAGGGAACTTCTTGATGTTTTTCCTAAGAGTTAGTTGGTGTACTGCCAATAAGAGAAGTAGAACTGTTAATTGATATTGTGCCTGATACTGCACCTGTGTGCACTCTATTGGATGGCTCCTATTGAGTTGAAAGAATTAAAGACTCAGTTACAAGAGTTGTTGGATAGGGGTTTCATAAGACCATGTGTGTCTCCTTGGGGAGCACCGGTGCTATTTATAAAGAAGAAAGATGGGTCCATGAGGATGTGTATTGATTATAGGCAGCTAAATAAGGTGACAGTGAAGAATAGATATCCCTTGCTAAGGATTGAGGATTTGTTTGACCAGTTAAAGAGAGCTAGCGTGCTTTCTATGTTTGATCTGAGGTCTGGGTACTATCAGTTGCAAGTGAAAAAGGAAGATGTACCTAAGACTGCATTTAGGACTCAATATGGACATTACGAATTTCTTGTAATGCCATTCAGGTTGACAAATGCGCCTGCTGCATTTATGGATTTGATGAATAGGGTGTTAAGACCATTTTTGGATCCGCTTGTGGTTGTGTTTATTGATGATATTTTAGTATATTCGAAAGATGAGAAGGAGTATGAACAGCATTTGAGAACTGTTCTTCAGACTTCAAGGGAGCATCAGTTGTTTGCAAGGCTAAATAAGTGTGAATTTTTGTTGAAAAAAGTGTCTTTCCTGGGTCACATTGTTTCTTCTGAGGGTATTAAGGTTGATATAGCTAAGATTAAAGCTATAGTGAATTGTAAACCACCCAAGAATGTGCCTGAGGTATGAAGCTTCTTAGGATTAGTGAGGTATTACCGTCGCTTTGTGAAGGGATTCTCAGTGATTTCTTCTCCGCTTACTAAGTTACTTCGTAAGGGAGTTAAGTTTGAGTGGTCTGATAAGTGCCAAGCTAGTTTCGAACGGTTGAAGAGAATGTTAGTTGAGGCACCAATTTTGACTCAACCTATTTCTGGTAAGGAGTATGCTTTGTATAGCGATGCTTCTAGAATCGGATTGGGATGTGTATTGATGTAGGATGGCAAGGTAGTGGCTTATGCTTCAAGGCAGTTGAAGCCGCATGAGAAGAATTACCCGATTCACGGTTTAGAATTGGTTGCAGTAGTGTTTGCCTTAAAGATTTGGCGGCATTACTTGTATGGTGAAAAGTGTAAGATCTTCACTGATCATAAGATTCTCAACTATCTGCTCACTCAGAAAGTGTAACACCCCAGTACTGTCACACCCCAAAAAGGGCCTAGTCGGAATTTTGCGCGATAAGTCGGGGTATTAAGGGTATTTCCGTAATTTGTGTAAGAGGAAAATTTGGATATTAAGGATTTAGTGCAAGGAAATTAATTAAGAAGGTTAAGAGGAGAAATATTAAGGTGTGCAGGTGGTGTATGGATGTAGGGTATGTTATTTGGGATTAATCTAGTGTGTGCTTGTAATGTATGGGAGTAGGATGTAAGTGAATTTTTAAGAAAAGTTATAGTGTGAGTTGAGTATGGTACCTTGGAGATATTATTGTAAGAGATTGTTAATGTGTGGATGGTGTATGGTGCAAGGAGGAATAAGTCAAAAGTGTGAATTGTGGTCTAATAGGAGCTTGCCATGTGGCATTGGTTGGTGGGCATTAATGAGTAAGTAAGAAAAGAAGGGAAAGAGAGAGAGAGAACATAGAAAATTTACATTTCCCGTTGCCCTCCCTCTCATTTCCTCTTCTTCTCTTTTGGCTTGGATTGTGCTTTGCTTAAGGTGATTTTGATGGGTTTGGAGCTACATTGAAGAGGTAAGTTAGGGTTCTTGTATTTGGATTTTTGTTTCCTCTTCTTCTTCTTCTTCTTCTTTGGTTTATTTGAGTTGGGGTTTTTGGAAAGGTAATTTGTGGGTTTTGGTTTTGTGTAAGCTTTGAGTATCAAGAGTAAGAATGAAGGAAAAGAGAAAGTGGGCACTAGATGGTTGAAGATTGCATCGGCAATTTGAGGTTTGGGAGCTTTGATTTTTCATTTGAGTTTTGAGTTGTGTTTGCCTATTCTCCTTGGATCATGAGTTTGTATTGTTGTTTGTTTTCCGGAAATTTGAGTGTTTGATATGAGTTTATGCATGAACTAATTTGGGTAAATGTGTTAGTAATCCATGCATTTGATTGAGATAAATGTATATGTGGGTTGGCATTGAAATGCATGAGTTTGGGGATTTCTTTGATTTTGATGTTTTATGGTGATTTTAGTAATCCTGTTCAGTTCTCTTTTGACCTCCGTGCATTGTTTTTCTCATAACTATAGTTGTACACCTCCAATTCGTGTGATTCTTGCGCTATTAGAACCATGGCTTCCATGTCTCTAAAAGTCCTAGAAATAGCCTTAGGCAAATTCTTGCTCTAAGATTCTGAATTTTGGATAAAACTGTAGTGTCTCTATTTGTGTCTGGTTGTCTGACCAGTATGGGTTGTGGAGATCATATCTAGAGTTCTAGATTTCTGTTTGATCTGAAATTTATTGCATTTGAACGATAACATCCTAGGAAACATTTGTTAAGAAGGAAGTTTTGGCTAAAAAGGAGGTTTAGAGCTTGGTTTAGGCAATGCACATCTGGGGCGTTAAGCAGTCTTTTGGGGGATCTGAGATGAGCCTCTGTCGCGAGCGCGACAAGTGTCGTGACCTCGAGACAGAAAAACTTGTATTAGCCTTTATTTCTTCATTTTTGAGCCCTCGGTTAACCCGGATCAATCCCGTACCTTCCCCTCAACTTATTATGCATCTTTAGGGCAATTAAATGACTATATAAGTAGTTGTCTTTGGTAAAACTTATGAGTATGATTAAGAATTGGTGATTTATCAAGTGAATAATAATAGATATAACTTCGTGAAGGTTAGGTTATGGATGAGTGTGGTTATATGTCGATCTCATGAGTAACCTAGGCATGTTGTACCGTATATATGAATGCATAACATGAGTGCGTTTGTGATGAATGGCGAATAGTGTTGATATTATAGATTGTGTAAACGGATATTGTTAGTGGCATGTTTTATCGGAATTCTTAATACGAATGTTGTGTTTATGTTGTCAATGATGTGTGGCTTGCTGGAGATGAGGTAAGTTGATGTTTCGACGTTAGTTGAGTTTGGGGGTTGTGAAGAGGGAATTTTCTGCAGATTTCTTGTGTAAGGGTTGGAATTCCCGACTCTATCGCGAGCGCGACAGAGCCCGGTGAAAGCAGCCCTCGCACGTGTCCGAGCTCTCTGCCGAGCTGTGTAGCAGAGCCTCTGTCGCGAGCGCGACAGAGAGATCGGTTACCGAATTGTTTGGATTGGCAGTTCACTGTCGCGAGCGCGATAATGAGATGTCCTCGTTCCCTCGTGAGATCGCGAAGGTTGCCGTGATCGCGACATGGGCAAGTAGCCTCTGTCGCGAGCGCGACATCCGTCGCGATTGCGACACTCCCTATTTTCCAAATTGAGCTTTCTTTTGTGATGCCAATGTGTGAATTCCGAACTTGTGATACCTTTAGGTTTATGCTTGGACTATTTTATGAAGTATGTTAACACAAGTGGATGTATTATGCATGGGCAATGTTATGAATTATATATATGTGAATCCATGATATGAATATGCTTATACGTATGTATATATACATGATATATATATATATATATATATATATATATATATATATATATATATATATATATATATGTGTGTGTGTGTGTGTGTGTGTGTGTGTGTGTGTGTGTGTGTGTGTGTGTGTGTGTGTGTGTGTGTATTTTGAGATAATATGAAATGCATTGAATGGATTATGCTTAACCTGCTAGAGTCAGTTCAGTGGATAGTTAGGCATGCCTAATAGAGTCTTTCTGCTGCAGCTTCCGTTTCCGTTTGGACCCCGATCAAGTACCCCTTGTGAGAATATTGGAATGTCACGCACACAAATACAAACATACAAATACGAATTAAAGCAAAAGTAGAAGCAATAATCATAATATGGAAATCAAACTAATTAACCATATAATAAAATAATGATCATGATTACAAAATATTCTTTTAAGCCAATACATATACATATACCGAACTGTACATTTACAAAAGCATATATCTGAATACAAATACTGAACTATTCATTTGCAAAAATTACAAATACTTAATCAGAAAGTATCCCTTACATATACATATACAAGACTACCCAAAAATAAAATAGCAAAAGACAAAAATAACTCCTAGTGGCCGACGTGCAGATGCCCAACACCAGAAACGAACCTGCCACCTACACGAGAAAAGCACCCGTGCTAAGCGATAAAGCTTAGCGGGGAGGAACAACAGCCAAAAGAAACATATATATATATAATCATGTACAAAACCAATTAACAAGACCAGTGCATATAATTTACATGAGTTATATCATACATAACAATTAAACTTGCACACTCACTAAGACAATATGGTAATATCATATCTTAACATCTTCGCCACATGCATATTTATAAGCATACCATAAACGAAACATCGATGAATAATGAAAACATCAATACTTTACATCCTTTCATTTCTCAACCACATATAAATATAACATATAACCCTTTTCATAGACATATGATAGCCTGAGTTCACACTGAATAGTGGAACGGGTACTATTAATACTGATAGGACACAGTATCGGAAGCATATAGAGATATAAGTCTCGAATCATATATATACCCGAAGGTAGAAGGGGAGACCGAAGTCTCAAATCATATAGACCTAAACGGGGCCGACTTATAAGACCCAAACGGGGCCAACATGTAGCAGGTACACTCACACTCTAACCCTTAATAAGCATGTGTATTTATCCACTACTCTAACCATTCACGCTTATACTAACTCTATTATTGGTATAAAATATCTCCTTAGTAGACACGTATAGAGTAAAACTCAATACTCAATTCATCTAAACTATCCCATGGAAGAAACATGTAATTTATATATTCATTTATGTAATCAAGAATAAATAATATAAAGTATAATTATACAAATCCCAAGAGTGAGAAACCATGCAAATGAATCTCAAAGAAAAGCATTTGCAAAATAGAGGTCTGTCGCGCTCGCGACCAAGGTCACGCCTGCAACTGAAGCCAAAACTCCACTGGTCGCGCTCGTGACAGAAGATAGGGGCCTCTGTCGAGCTCGCATTCACCAACGCGCTCACGACAGAAGATTGCCCATCGAAAGTTCGGCTCTAGCGCTCTCCGTCGCACTCGCGATAGAAGTCACGCTCATAATAGAGTACGCTTGGCAGGAGCTCGGCTGGAGATGGTAGCCCGAACTCTTGCCCACAGTTCGGAACCCAAACTCTCTATTGTACTTGCAACCGAGCTCGCGCTCACTACAAAAGCGAATTTCCCAAACCTGGAAACTCCAAAACAAACTTAACTCATGTTCATCACAATCCAACATCAATCTAACATGCATAGATCCTCAATTCATTTAGCATAAGCATTTTTAACAAGTTAATATCATGTAACTTGTAAATTAAACTATTAAAAACAATTAACATGTCACAAATGCACAATAATAACATCAAACCCAGAATTTGTTCTAAATTATACAAATCCATTTTAAATCATCATCATTACCAAAATCATCTCTAATATGTTGAACATGTATTCAAAACTCAACTCAAGCATGCATTAAAACACATTTAAGATCTCAAATTTCCAGAATTTCAAATAATTTTAAAAAACACAACTAAATATGTAAACTCCTTAACCTCAAAAATTGCAGCTCTAAACCTCTCCTCTTTAAGACCCAGCTTTCTCTTTGCCCTTGTTCTTCCTCTTATCACCCGATTCTTGCACAAATCAAACCAATAGAACTCTTAAATCAAAAACTCATATCTTTAAACTCATAACAAAACCGAAGAGAAGAAGAAGAAACCCTTAAGACCAACTTACCTCTTCAATCAATCACTTAAGCTCATAAAACCAAGCTCAAACCTTGAAGATCATCTAACCAATAGAGGAGCAAAGAGTAAAAAATGAAATAAAAAGAGAGAAGAAGACACAGGAAAGGGAATGAGAATGGGAAAATCTGATTTCCCTCTTTCCCTTTCTTGCTTTCTTTTCTTCTTTCATTTATTACTCTCCACCTACCCTCATGATATGAGCATAAATAGCTCATATTTACCTAATGTTTTGTTATTAAAATTATGTTTAGTTATGGTTAATTGTGTTAGAATTAAGTGTGTTTTATGTTTTTGTGTCAGGCTTTATTTTGTAGGAGAAAAGGGAGAAAATGTGGAGAAAGGAGCAGAATTGAGCAAGGAAAGGATGCTACTATCACGAGCGTGACAGACGTCGTGAGCGCGATAGAAGATGCCGAAGAACAAGGAAGAGAAGAGAAGAAGAAAGAGCAAAGAAGAGAAAAGCGCATCCTGTCATGAGCGTGAGGGCATCGCGAGCGTGACAAAGCAAGGGAGAACAAAGCAGTCAACATAGCTGAGGAAAATTCAAAGGAGGAGGAGTCCGTGTCCTATCGCGAGCGCGACAGAGAAATCAATTGGGCAGTTTATTTTGAAAAGCCACTTGAACAATTAAGCCTTTTGCCAACTTTTGCAACCTTTTGAAGAGGCATTTGAAGCTACATGAACTTTAGAACATTATATATTAGTTTCAGTTGTAAATTTAGATATGATGAAATTTTAACTAAGTATTTTTCTATAAGTTTGGAGAACAATTTCTAAAGTTGAAGTTCTTTAGTTAGTTTTTATATTTTTGAAGGGAAGACAATTGCAAGGAAGAAGATCATAATTTGTGAAAGGAAAAAGGGTTGAGAGATCTCCTTCTTCTCATTTCTAATCTTCTAATTCTTATTTATAATTAACTGAAGTATATTTAGGAAACGTAAATGATATTATTGATGTTTTCTATTTCCATCAATGTTATTAGTCTTTTAATGCAGGATTGTCTATTGGTATTCTTGCATGATCCTTATAAGTTAAAGTAGAGTTGAGAGATTCACTTTACCTTACAACTAACAGAAGTTCATTATCAATACATTGCTTGAGAGATCAGTATGTTAAGATAATTACTATAAATTGGTAATTACTCTTAGAATATGTAATTGGAATTAACTAGTTCATTAATGAGAATTAAGGATTAGTATTGTAATTGCATGTTTTACGCACTCAAGTTCCTGTCGAGAGAGTGGATTAGAATATTAATCCAATTTGTCTTGCTTATGAGATTATATTCATATTTTAAAGATGGAATCAAGTTTCATAATCATTATATCTTCATCATCTAAATTTTCTTCTGTGATTATCATTAATTAGGTTTAATTAATTTGCATGACACGAATAGTATAGAATTAAACTTACAAAATATTGAACATTGTAAACAAGATAAAATGAAGTAGTAATAGTGAGTAATTATCAACATACGTTCCTCATGGGAATGATATTTTAAGTACTATAATCGGTAAACCGTGTTCTTGTGGATTTAGCACAAAAAGTTTTTAGCACCGTTGCCGGGGAACGGTTATGTTTGAAATAATTGCCATTATAAATCTTGATTTATGATTTTGGATTACAATATATAATTTGTTTGTTTTGTTTTTTATTTTTGTTTTACAGGATTGGATAGTTCAAGTTTATGCCTAATACAAGGAGTTCGCAAGAAAAACTTGAAAAATTGAATCTGGAGATAGAAAGATTTTTGTTGAGTAACCGTAAATCCAATAAAAAGAAGAATAAAAATGGAGACTAATTATGGCTAAAGAAGAGAATCCACCTAGATTGATGGATTTTGCTATGCCAGCGTTGAGCGGTGCTCAACAAGGAGTGGTAAGGCCTACGGTAAATGCAAATCAGTTTGAAATTAAACCATCTCTTTTACAAATGATTCAAAATAGTATTCAATTCTATGGTTTGACAAATAAGGATCCAAATGCTCATTTGGCAAAATTTCTTAGAAATATGTGATACCTTTAAAATCAATGGAGTTTCAGCGGATGCAATCAAACTTAGGTTATTTCCTTTGACATTAAAAGACAAAGCAAAAGCTTGGTTGAATTGAATTCACTTGCTAGAGGATCCATTACTACTTGGGACCAATTAGCTCAAGCATTTTTATCTAAGTATTTTCCTGTAGCCAAAACTACCAAGATTATTAAGGATATCACTACCTTTGTGCAAAATGAAAATGAATCTTTGTATGAGGCATGGGAAAGATTTAAGGAATTGCAAAGAAGTTGCACCCATCACAATCTTCCAAGGGAATTGCTCATGCAAATATTTTATAATGGAGTCAATCTTATCATAAGAGGAACTATTGATGCAACTACGGGAGGTTCTCTTATGAGAAAGATAACAAATGCTGCATTTGAGTTGCTTGAGGAGATGTCAATAGACAATTGCATGTGGCCAACCAAAAGGGCTAAGCTACCAAATTCTTCCCCTGTTAAAGGTTTATATTCTATTGACTCGGTTGTTGCCTTGCAAGCACGAGTAGCAGCTTTGACACACAAAATAGATAACTTGAACATGGGAGGAACTTCATCAAATGCATGTACAATTTGTGGACAACAAGGTCATGCAAGTGAAGGTTTTAATTTGGGAATGGCAAGTACGGAGGAGCAAGTTAGTTTTATTCAAGGACAAGGGCATGGAAATCCCTATTTTAATACTTATAACCTTGGATGGAGGATCCATCCAAATTTTTCATTGGGAAATAACACCAATAATCAGAATAGAGGAGGTGTAGGATTTCAACCACCACAACATAGATTTGGAGCTTTGGAGGTTAAAATGGATAGATTCTTGGAGGGAATAAATTTAAAGTTTAACTCACAAGAGGAGAATCATAAGAGGCTGGAATCTAAGTTTAATCAAATAGCTACGAATCAAGCTTCATCCATTCACAACCTTGAGGTTTAATTAGGGTAAATTGCAAATGCATTACCATCAAGATTACAAGGATGCTTTCCAAGTAATACAGAAGATAACCCTAGGGAGCATTTGAAGGCAATCACATTGAGATTAGGTAAATCTTACAACCATGAATTTGTTTCTTCTAGTAAAAATGAGGTTTTGAAGGAAAATGAGATGAAGAAGGAAGATAGGCCTTCTATCAGGAGCACGACACTAGTAGGGAGTGCGACAGAGGGGAAACCAGCCTATATCGTGAGCGTGCCATTGGAGAAGGAGACTTCTGTCGTAAGCGCGATAGAAGGGACATCCAAGGCAAATGTTCCAAAAGTGTTCCAACCTCATCAATCATTTTTGCAATGTCTTAAACAGCAACACCATGATAAGAAATTTCAATCTTTTCTTGGTAAATTAAAGCATTTACATATCAATTTAAATTTTATTGAGGCTATAACTCAAATTCCTAACTATGCTAAGTTTTGAAAGGATTTAATTTCTAAGAAAAAGAGTTGGAAAGACTTATCAACTGTTGAATTGACTGAAGCATGCAGTTCAGTAATCACTAATAATGTGCCTACTAAGCTTAAAGATAATGGGAGTTTTACTATTCCTTGTACTTTGGGGGATATTGAATTTCCTAAGTGCTTGTGTGATTTGAGAGCTAGTATTAATCTTATGCCATTGTCAATCTTTAAACTGTTAGGATTGGAAGATGTTAAATCAACTTCAATGGTATTGTAATTGGCTGACCAATCAATTAAAAGACCATATGGCATAGTAGATGATGTGCTAGTTAAAGTGGATAAATTTATTTTGCCTGCTGATTTTGTGATTTTGGACTTTGATTATGATGTTAAATGTCCATTGATTTTGGGAAGACCTTTCATGAGAACAGGTAGGGCTTTAGTTATTGTCTATGAGGGAACTTTGGTTTTAAGAGCAAGAGAGGATAAAGTAGAGTATCATATGGACAAAGCACTTAAATACCCCATGGATGAAAATATATGCATGAAAATATATGTTATTGATGCTTGTGTCTTGGAAGTGTTAGATGATGCAGGTCAAGGGGATGTCATTCTTGATGAAAAAGTTCATGAGGAGGAGAAGCAAGAGAGCTCAAAGCCAAAACTTTTGTATAGAAATAAGGCACCTTTGCCACCATCCAGTGTAAATCATCTTAATGTTGAACTAAAGGAATTACCAAGCCATTCGAGGTATGCATTTCTTGGTAATAATAGTACTTTACCTATCATTTTCTCTAATAAGCTAACTACTAAGCAAGAGTTTTTGTTGTTAGATGTGGTTAGAAAGAGGATCAAAAGTATAGGATGGCAAATTTCTGACTTAAAAGGAATTAGTCCTAATATAGTGATGCATAGGATTAACATGGAAGATGAGTGTTAACCTAAGGCTGATAGACAAAGAAGACTCAACCCTAATATGAAGGAGGTAGTTAAGAAAATAGTGATTAAGTTGTTAGATGCTGGGATTATCTATCCAATTTCAAATAGTGCATGGGTAAGTCCTATCCATTGTGTACCAAAGAAAGGGGGAATGACTGTGGTTAGAAATGAGAATGGGGATTTGATTCCTACACGAACCACCACGGGTTGGAGGGTTTGTATTGACTATAGGAAGTTGAATTCATTCACAAGAAAATATCTCTTTCCTTTACCATTCATAGATCAAATGTTAGAGAGGATAGCTGGCCATTCTCATTATTGGTTTTTAGATGTATTTTTGGGGTACTTTCAAATTTTCATATAACCTAGTGACCAAGAAAATACCATATTTATTTGTCCCTATGGAACTTTTGCATTTAGGAGAATGCCTTTTGGGCTATGTAATGCACCAGTCACGTGCATGACTTCAATTTTTTGGGGATTTAATAGAAGAGATAATGGAAGTATCCATGGATGATTTTTCAGTCTATGGAGATTCATTTGAGTTGTTCTTAAATAACCTACATATTAGCTAGATGTGAGGAGACTAACTTAGTACTTAATTGGGAAAAATGCCACTTTATGGTTGAAGAGGGGATAGTTCTAGGTCATAAGATTTCAAGTAGAGGTATTGAGGTGGATAGAGCTAAAGCTAAATTAATTGAGAAGTTGCCTCCACCTACTGCACTTAAGGGTGTTAGATCATTCTCGGGTCATATGGGATTCTATAGAAGGTTTATTAAGGATTTTTCTTTGATTTCTAAGCCTTTAACTAACTTGTTAGTTAAAGATGTGCCTTTTGATTTTTGTAATGCATGTATGGTTACTTTTAAGTAATTAAAGAAAGCTCTTGTAAGTGCACCTATAATCACATCACCTAATTAGAATTTACCTTTTGAAATCATGTGTGATGCTAGTGACCTTGCGGCAGGTTGTGTGCTTGGTCAATGCCAAGGTAAGAATTTGCATGCAATTTATTATGCTAGCCATACCTTATCGGCTCCTCAATTGAATTACATCACAACTGAAAAAGAAATATTTGCTATAGTCTTTGCATGTGATAAGTTTAAATCTTACTTATTGGGATCTAAGGTTATAGTCTATATGGATCATGCTGCCCTTATGTACTTGTTTGCTAAGAAAGATGCTAAACCACGTCGTATACATTGGGTTCTTTTGTTATAAGAATTTGACATTGAGATTAGGGATAAAAAGGGTTCTGAAAATTTAGTGGCTGACCATTTATCAAGATTAGAAAATGATGATGGACCTTTAGGGGATAGCAATGAAATAAATGAATCCTTTCCGGATGAGTCTTTAGTGTCAATTGAACAAGTGCATGTGCCATGGTTTGCAGATTTTGCTAATTATCTTGCTCCAAGAATTGTGCCTCATGGTTTGACATGGAAACAAAGGAAAAAGTTCTTTAGTGATGTAAAGAATTACCTTTGGGAGGAGCCTTATTTGTTTAAGATAGGAGGGGATGCTGTAATTAGATTATGTGTAAGTGAGGATGAGTATGTGAATATCTTACAACATTGCCATTTATCGTTATATTCGGGTCATAATGGTAGTACAAAAACTGCATCTCGTGTGCTTGAGTGTGGTTTTTATTAGCCTCCTTTATTTCATGATGCTAGGGGTTTTGTAGCCCAATGAGATAGATGTCAAAGGGTTGGTAATATAGGGAAAAGAGAGGAGATGCCTTTGAATAGCATTTTAGAGGTTAAAATATTTGATGTGTAGGGAATAGACTTTATGGGTCCTTTTCCTATATCTTTTGGGCAAATCTATATTTTGGTTGGGGTGAATTATGTATCAAAATGGGTTGAAGCTAAAGCTACACCAACCAATGACTCAAAAGTAGTTATGAAATTCTTAAAGAAGCTCTTTTCAAGATTTGGAGTGCCCAGACTATCATAAGTGATGGAGGTACGCATTTCATAAACTGATCTTTTGCTTCCTTATTGCATAAGTATGGTGCTCATTATAGGGTTGCTACTACTTATCACACACAAACTAGTGGTCAAGTAGAAGTTTCCAATAGAGAGCTTAAATGGATACTTGAAAAAATAGTTTCTAGCTCTAGGAAAGATTGGGCACATAAATTAGATAATGCAATTTGGGCATATCATATTGCTTTTAAAACACCTATTGGCGTGTCACCATATAGGTTAGTTTATGGTAAAGCATGTCATTTGCCTGTTGAGTTAGAGCATAGAGCTTATTAGGCCATTAGGGCGTTGAATTATGACATTAAAGAGGCTAGTGTCAAAAGATGTTTACAATTGAATGAGCTAGATGAATTACGTCTTATGTCCTATGAAAATGCAAGATTATATAAGGAAAGATCAAAGAAGTGGCATGATGCTCACATTAGGTACAAGAGCTTTAAAGTAGGAGACAAAGTTCGTTTGTTTAATTCTAGATTAAAATTGTTTCCTGAAAAATTAAGGTCTAGGTGGAGCGGACCTTTTGAGGTGACACAAGTATTTGACCATGGTTATTTGGAACTGAAAAATGACAAAGGAGAATTATTTAAAGCCAACGGTCAAAGGTGTAAGATATATTTAGATGAAAGTTTTCATGGTAGAGAGGTCTCAAGTATCTCTCTATGATTGGGTTGAAGGTTATTTACACATTCTTTTTATTTTGTATTTATTGTGTTATTTCTAAGTTGTTTTTGTATGCTAATGTAGTTTATTTTTGTTTTACAGGATATATTAGTAAGTAATTTTAGTAGTATTGTTTGAATGTTGAGTATTTTCTTCAAAGGAAAATTTTTGTTTTGTGTTTCCTCTCTGTCGCGAGCGCGACAGATGAAGGAAGTTGGCTAGTGTCATGAGTTCGCAAGTGTCGCGAACATGCAGGAAGGAAACATTTTGCTTACTATCGCGCTGGGTATTGATTAATAGGGCATTCTGTCGTAAGCACAATTGTGTCGCAAAGCGCGACGTAGTACAAATTTTTGTTCTGTCGCGATCGCGACAGAACGTGGGATTTCAAAAATTTTAGGGAATTCTAACTGTTGTAACCCTATTTTCCTTCCCCTATAAATACTTTTTGAACCCTAACTTCCCATTTCCACACTTATTTTCAATTTTCTCTCCATTCCTTTCACGTTTTCTCTCTATATTTTTCTTTCTCTTTGATTTTTCGATCATTCTTCTACGTTTTTCTTGTTGTTTCTATTTTTGTTTCTTATTGTCCATTTGTTTTTGTTAGTTTGCTGGTATTTGCAAGATGGTGCGTACTAAATCATTGGCTAACAAAGGGAAGAAGGCAACTGGAGAATCTAGTTCGAAAGGCCTCGATTCGCACTCTCTACAATTCAAGTATGATTGCCCTTTTCCACTTTATTCCAATGAAGAAGGTGAGAAATTTCTTTATTTTGCTAAGAAAACGTATTTAGGGATGTGGCATGTAGATTTTTCTTTGTTGAATGATTTGGGCTTTACATAAGAATTTGAAAAGTATTTAAAGTATATGAAATGGGGGGAATTTGTGCATATGAATTTACCTGTTAGAAAAGATTGGGCTCTAGAATTTTTTGTGACTCTTGAATATGTTGATAAGAGCAAAATCAATTTAAAATTTTGACATCAAGGTAAGGAATATATTTTTAGATTTGTTGAAATGCATGACTGGTTTGGGTTTCCACTAAATGGCAAAAGATTTGAGCCTTACCTTTTTAACCCCTCTGATGTTTGGAAAAAATTGACAAGGTTAGATGATTTTAATCCTAAAAATTCCACCAATAGGCAATTTAATGATGATGTTTTGTTACTCTTTCATAAGTTTATATGCCATGCTTCGTTTGGTCGTTTGGAGAGTAATAAAGTGCAGGCTAAGGGCCTATTTGTTTTAAATCTAGTGCAATCTAAGAAAACCCATGGTTCAATCGATTTTATTTTTGATGGTCTTTATCATGGTTCTATTGCCAAGACTAAAACTGTAGGAATGGGCCATATGGTGACTAGTATTATGTTAGGTTGTTTGGGGGACTTAAATAGTTTTGTGATGGATGAACATGAGCATGTTGCCATGATGGATGCCAAATATTTGCGAAATTCTAATATGTTAATAAGAGGCAGTTGGCCTCCCAAGTTTGTTAATCATCATGTGCAGGGTGAAGGCGAAGGTGTGGACAAGGGTAAAGGTCATTCGACCTCTACAATTACTGCTAATGAAGAGGAATCTGATGATGAAGAAGCTGGTGAAGCGGGGGAGTCAGATTCGAAGCATGAAGAGGGTAGTAATGCAGCAAGGTGGAAGCAAGTTTTAAATCACTTGGATGGGATGGAGGCTGCCAACCAAAGCTTGGCTGCAAGAATGGATTCTATAGAGGCATTAGTGCAAGAGATGCATAAGAGCCTCAGTCGCAAGTTACTTTCCTTTTTCCGCAAACAGAATGTGGAGTTTACACCATCTCCATCGGATTCCCCTAGTGGGATTTAAGGGCAGTTCCTTTTCTCCTTGTACTTATTATGTTTATTTTCCTTATTTTGTGTTTTGTTTTGACTGCCTTTCTAGTTTGTGTTCGTTTGTGATTGTTTTTCTTACACAATGAGGTCATTGTGTCCTTTCAGTGTGGGCAATACATGTTATGTTTATATGGTTTGTTTATGTGCTTAGTATAGCTTGTGGATAAGCATGATATGTTAGTTTTAGGTATTTGTTAGTGTGATGTATATATATATTGTTAGGATATTTTTGTTGTAGTTTTATATGTTTAGGTTGTTTATGAGTTTGTCTAGTTTTGTAGCTTTTGTATTTGATGCATATTTGGAAGCATAATACATGTTTAGCTTGAGTTTTTAAATAATTGGTCTACTTAGCCAAATTCTTGAAGAATATCATTGGTTTATTTTATTTTGATAACTTTATGTGCATAGTGAGGGTTATGACTTGGCAAAGCACTTTAGTATAGGTTCTTTTTAAGTTGTTTATCTTTTCACATGTAAATATGCTTATTTTGGTAAATCATTGTTTAGGGTAATTTGACCTATAGCTAAGTGAGCTTTTGAAGCCTTTTACATTGAAATTTGTCTTTGTATGAGAGCCTTGATATGCCATATCCTCTAGAACTTGTTTTAGGTAAATTTCAAGATTACATTTAGTATGGGTTGTGCATGAAAAATGATAAGGGCATTTAGAACAACCAATTTTAGCTTGCTTAATTAACTTACCTTTTTTACTTTAGGTAGCCAATTTTGAGACTTTAACAATTTTTTTGCTCTAAAAGCACTTAATTAGCCTTAATCCTTCTTGAACATTAAACTATTTCTTTTCTTAAACTTTTGTGTAAAGGATTAGGATTGCCATGTAATTGGAGACAATTTTCATTTAGTATAAGCATGATGTTAATTGAATTCCCTATTTCTTAAAAGTCCAATGCTAGAAAAGTTAGTTCCTATAAAAAAAAACAACAAGAAGTTGTTAAAATGGGAACTAGTGAAAAAAATTAACAGTAATAAGGGAATTAGAATGGCAAGTTAAGATTTCCTGAGTTCCTGCTATGCTTAGTTTGTAAGTGTCTTATGATATAGTGATTACTTTTTCTTTATACATTATGAGCTACTTAACCAAATTGTCTTACCTTTACCTAAGCCAAGCTATAACCTTTAATAAGACCCTTTGATTTCTTATACTAACTTGTGCTAGTAGTGGAGATGTTTACTTATTACAAGCTTATGGTATGCAATGGCATATTAAAGGAAAGAGTGAAACACTAACCATAAACAAATTGAGTGAAGAAAAGATAAAGCGTTTAAGTGAGAATTACTTTAGGCAATATTTTGTACGAAATAATCTATACATGTGTTAAGATATTCAACTTCTTGAGGGCAAATATTCTTGTATTTTGCAACTTCATGATTTTCCAAATGTATATGGTTGTTGAAGTTTAATGGACAATGATATTGTTTAAGAATTTGTATATTTAGGCTAATGCATTATAAGATGAAGGTTTATTCATGTTGTTTGCAAATATTTGTCAAATATGAATGCAAGCTGTAAAATTGTTTGAATGTTGTTACGTGTTATGCGCGATGTGTGATTTTGCATTTTATGTTTTGCTTGGGGACAAGCAATCGTTTAAGTGTAGGATTTGATATGAGCATAAATAGCTCATATTTACCTAATCTTTTGTTATTAAAATTATGTTTAGTTATGGTTAATTGTTTTAGAATTCAGTGTGTTTTATGTTTTTGTGTCAAGTTTTGTGTTGCAGGAGAAAAGAGAGAAAATGTTGAGAAATGAGCAGAATTGAGCAAGGAAAGGATGCTATTGTTGCGAGCGCGATAGAAGATGCCGAAGAACATGGAAGAGAAGAGAAGAAGAAAGAGTAAAGAAGAGAAAAGCGCATCCTATCGCAAGCGTGAAGGCATCACGAGCGCGACAAAGCAAGGGAGAACAAAGCAGTCAATGCAGCTGAGGAAAAGTCAAAGGAGGAGGAGTCTGTGTCCTATCGCAAGTACTATAGATGTCGCGAACATGACAGAGAGATCTGTTGGGCATTTTATTTTAAAAAGCCACTTGAACAATTAAGCCTTTTGCCAACTTTTGCAACCCTTTGAAGAGGCTTTTTAAGGGATACGAACTTTGGAACATTATATATTAGTTTCAGTTGTAAATTTAGATATGATGAAATTTTAACTAAGTATTTTTCTGTAAGTTTGGAGAACAATTTCTAAAGTTGAAGTTCTTTAGTTAGTTTTTATATTTTTGAAGAGAAGACAATTGCAAGGAAGAAGATCATACTTTGTGAAAGGAAAAAGGGTTGAGAGATCTCCTTTTTCTCATTTCTAATTTTTTACTTCTTCTTTGTACTTAACTGAAATATATTTAGGAAACGTGAATGATATTATTGATATTTTCTATTTTCATGAATGTTATTAGTCTTTTAATGCAGAATTGTCTATTGGTATTATTGCATGATCCTTATAAGTTAAAATATAGTTGAGAGATTCACTTTACCTTACAGGTAATAGAAGTTCATTATCAATACATTGCTTGAGAGATCAGTATGTTAAGATAATTGCTATAAATTGGTAATTAATCGTAGAATATGTAATTGGAATTAACTAGTTCATTAATGAGAATTAAGGATTAATATTGTAATTGCATGTTTTAGGCATTGTAGTTCATGTCGAGAGAGTGAGTTAAAATATTATTACAATTTGATTTGCTTATAAGATTATATTCATATTTTAAAGATGGAATCAAGTTTCATAATCATTATATCTTCATCATCTAAATTGTCTTCTTTGATTATCATTAGTTAGGTTTAATTAATTTGCATGACATGAATAGTATAGAATTAAACATACAAAATATTGAACATTGTAAACAAGATAAAATCAAGTAGTAATAGTGAGTAATTATCAACATATGTTCCTCATGGGAACGATATCTTAAGTACTATAATCGGTAAACCATGCTCTTACGGATTTAGCACAACACCTCACAAGGTGTCCACAACTCATTGGTCCATTTAAAAGATCTTTGACTAACATCTTAATTTCCTTGTCTTATATTCCATTTACTCACTCACCAAATATGTCTTAAGCCATGAGTTAAGTCCCAAAACTGCCACTTGTCAATTCTTATAAACATGCCAATTGACATTTTGTCAGGCTCACGATAGAGCACGAATCCAGTTCACATCCACTAACTTACAAGGCCAAAATACACTATAGTCCCTCAAATTCATTTCTTTCCTTTTAAAACTTATTTTCTCTTTGTGATTACATCCTTTAAATCCATAATCCCACACACAAACTAATAATTACTACTCTTTCTATACACATAACACTGTAAATCCTACCAAGGCCAAAATTGGGGTGTTACAGAAAGAATTAAACTTGAGACAATGAAGGTGGCTGGAATTGTTTAAAGATTATGATTGCATTATGGATTACCATCCGGGTAAGGCCAATGTGGTAGCGGACGCTTTGAGTAGGAAGTCCATTTCAGCCTTGTTATTACAAAGAGTTAAGTGGAGATTTGATTCAGATGGTGTTTTAGTGGCACAGTTAAAAGCAAGGCTAGTTTTAAAGGATGAGCTAGTGAATGCACAAAAAAGTGATCCAAAGTTGCAGTAGATTCTGCAGTCAGTTAGAAATGGGGACAAGCCTAACTATTCAGTGAGCGAACAGGGTGTTTTGTGCTATCGAGGTTTATTACGTGTTACTAATGATAAAGTGCTGAGGAAGAGGTTGTTGCATGCAGCGAATAATACGATTTTCACCATGCATCTAGGCAGTAACAAGATGTACCAAGATTTGAAGCAGTTCTATTGTTGGCCTGGTATAAAGAGAGATGCTATAGATTATGTTCCTAAGTGTTTGGGATGTCAGCAAGTGAAAGCGGAACATCAAGTTCCACATGGTTTATTGAATCCCATTCTAATTCCTAAGTGGAAATGGGACAACATTACCATGGACTTCATTTCGGGTTTGCTAATGACATCGAGGCAGCACGATTCAATGTGGGTAGTAGTTGATCGATTTTCTAAGTTAGCTCACTTTATACCAATTCGACTCGACTACTCCATGGATCGGTTGGCTGATTTGTATGTGAAAGAGATCGTCATATTGCACGGTATTCCCTTGTCCATTGTTTCAGATAGAGATCCAAAGTTTACTTTAAAGTTTTGGAGGGATTTACAAGCTGTTTTGGGTACTAGATTGAATTTCAGTATGGCTTTCCATCCGCAGACAGATGGACAGTTTGAAAGGGTAATTCAGGTATTAGAAGATTAGGTTCGGGCAAGTGTGTTAGATTTCTCGAAGAGCTGGGATCAGTATATTCCGTTAATGGAATTTGCTTATAATAACGGTTATCAAGCAAGTATTGGTATACCACCATTTGAAGTTTTGTATGGTAGAAAGTGTGGGACTCTGGGTTGTTGGAAAAAATTGACCGAGTATAAGGCCATTGGTCCTGATTTGCTTGATGATACTGAGGAGAAAGTGAAGATAATTCAGTAATAATTGAAGGTTATAAGTGATAGACAGAAATCATATGCAGACCTGAAGAGAAAAGACATTGAATTTAAAGTAGGTGATAAAGTGTTTCTAAAAGTGTCTCTATGGAGGAAGGTACTAAGGTTCGGAAAGAAGAAAAAACTAAGTCCGAGGTTTATTGGGCCATATGAGGTGTTGGAAAGAGTTGGATTCGTAGCTTACCGATTGGCTTTGCCTGCAGCATTGTCTAAGCTTTACAATGCTTTCTATGTGTCAATGCTTCAGAGATATCGTTCGGACGAATCCCATATCATTCCAATGCAGGATGTGCAAGTGCAACCAAACTTCTCTTATGAGGAAAAGCCTATAAAGATTCTGGCTAGAGAAGTTATGCAGCTTCGGAACAAGCATATTCTGTTAGTTAAAGTGCTTTAGCAACATAACAGGATTGAAGAGGCGACTTGGAAACCAGAGGCAGCTATGCGAGATCAGTATCCTCAATTTTTCAATTAAGGTATGAATTTCGTGGACGAAATTCTTATTAGGAGAGGAGAGTTGTAACAGCCAGAATATTACACGTGGAGTAAAATTTGGTTTAATTGTGGTAATTGGGTAAAATTTAATTGAAGTTGCTAAAATCAAGACTTAAGTGTAAGTGAATTAAGGACTTTATTGTATAAATAAATTAGTTCAAGTGACCAATTTGTATTTAAGCATGATTAAGTGTAAGTGGACTTATTGAACACTAATGTGGGTTAATTAATTCAAATGAAAGTCAGATTTCAAGTTAGTGGCAGTGGTTTTTAGTGGGATCCAAGTGTCCATTTCTACCTTTATCACCTAGGCATGTTGCATGCAACATAAGTGCATAGAGGAGAGATAAATCCATTGGTGGATTGCATGTGGGTCGGTTGTTCTCTTCTTCTTTCTCTTCTTTTGCATTTCTTCTTCTTCTTCTTTCTGTTTTTCCTCGTTTCTTCTTCTTCCTTAGTCCATCAAGTATAATTTCTGCTGTATTTTGAGTCGAGTGGCATTTGCATGTGTGGTTTATCATCTTAGCAAGGTAAGTGGTTTACTTAGCTTGGTTCTCCTTCTTTTACTCCTTCTTGTTCTGTATTTTAGATGGCAGTGGTATTGATCTCTTATATTAAATTCTGGAAATTGGATCATGGTTGTAGTGGTAGAACTAAGGAAAGACAAGGGTAAAACTATGGTGGGTGAATCAAGTGCTAAGTGAGCTTTAAGGAGCAAAGGATTTTCAGGTTTGAGAAACATTGTATTGGTGTGTTATTTTTAATAAATCGTGAGTTTAAGTTTGTTTGATTGAATATGTGATTAAAATGAATAAAAACTAAACTTGTATGTATTGATGAAATAGTTGGATATGATGAGTTGTTTTATCATGATACTCTATTTTTAATACATAAAATTGGAGCTATACATATGCTGTGTATTTTGTGTTTATTGATAAATGGAACTTGCCAAGAGACTTGTAGTTGTGTTGGGTAAGAATGTGTGTGAAGGAGTGTTTTAAAATTTGTAAAATTGAGCTTGACTAGTGTGCTAATAAAACTGGTTTTGGGTAGAGTGATTGACTTGTAAATTCATGTGAGCTGTAACTTGTAAAGTTTAGCTCTGTTTTGAATGAGAAATAAGTGTTTAGTTCCTAAGGGGTGTACCAATAAAAGTGTAGAAACAACTATGTCGAATTGGGGATTGTAGGGTCTTCAATTTGGTGTACCTAAGTTGGGTTATTGTCTTAGGAGGGCATTTGGAGCATGTAAGGTTCCATTGGCCATAACTCCTTAAATATGAGACTATGAATGGTGAAAATTATTCCATTGTATTCTTCACATGTATATAAATAAGTGTTTAGTAGACTATGCCATCCAATAATAAGGTTAGAATGGGTTATGAGAGCTCTATGTGAGAGGGTGGCATAGTGTGGTAAAAAGGCAGTTGGTGTTAGGGAGTTGTGAATGGGAAATTTTGTTTTGTCGCGAGGGTGATAGAATACTCCTTAGGTGATAATTGGCTTCTGTCGTGGGCGCATATAAGTGCTCAAGCGCGATAGAGGCATGGGCTACGTTCTGTCGCGGGCCCGACTTGGGTCGCAATAGCAATAGAAGCAGATTGTCGAGTCTGTTGCGAGCACGATATGGGTCGCATCTGCAACACTTCTGAAAGTTTAAAATGACTTCTTGAATGACTAAAGTTGTGTAATCAATATGTATGAACAATGAATAAACATGTATTTGAGAACAATCTTTATGATATGCATGTGATTATATATACATGCCATGGGAATGAATTGTGAAGTGAGCCATAACGCAATTGAGCAAGGTAATGTTACTTATCGAATGCTACAATAATTATATATTATCTCTATTAATGTGAGTAAATTGGACCAATAATTTAGCCTGTGAGTCAAGTAGTGGATAGACAGGCATGCCTATAGGGTCTAAGTGTTGTAGCAAAAAGTGTCTGATTCCTCTGAAATCCCTATGTGTATTTAATCCTCTAGATTCTTAAAGTGTATATTATATCTCTTATTGATTAGTTCTATACCTTCGGGTGCTGATGTGAAACTGTGTATCTCCAGATACAAATGCGATTATTGTACTCTCGAGTACTAATGCGATACCCATTATCCACGTCTTTGAATTGTAGGCAAGGCTTTAATAATAAAATGAGCTATATTGTGCAAATGAATGCCATGTGATATGATATTGTTAATGCGATGTGTTATAAATTGATATGTATCAATATGACAACTGTATATGGTATTCTGATATGTTTTATGAGTATTAATAGCACACTCAATTATATAAATGCAAGCACGTTAGAAAGGAAGCATGGATACATAACATGTATTGGTATTAATTATCTTATGCTTTATTATATATATATATATATATATATATATGTATATTTGTGTGCATTGTTATAGTTTCTCCACTAAGCGTTATCGCTTAGTACGGGTTTTCAATCTGTGTAGGTTTCGAGGCGAAGTGATTGGAAGGATGGTGCTGCATTTAGGTTGATCAACACATTAGGGTTCGATCCCTAGTGTAGGTTTTATTATTTTGTATCAAGTATATGTAATTAATGATCTTGGGCATGTAAGATTTATAACACAATTTGGTATATATGATGTAAACTAATTTGGAAGTATGAGATAATGTATGCGTAGTGAATGTCTTTCACTGCATGTGAATGAAATTAATTGGCTTAGATTTGTGTATGATGATGATATGGTATGAGATGTGCATGTGATGTGTGTCGTGACAACCATTCTCAACTACCACAGTGAAGCTGTATGAGTGGATGGGAAGGGGTCGTTAAAGTGTTGGCCCTGACGGTTGTAGATCGGTCCTCCCAAAAACTCTTACTGCTTCCACATCTGCACAGATGAAACACCCGTGCTAAGCGATAACGCTTAGTGGGGAAAACACAAGATGAACCACCACTCATAGTGGACGTCAAATGCAATTCACATACACTTGGCACACACATAAGAATAAGTACCACAAACTTAAACCATAACTTATATTCACCAGATAACTTCATGCATATATATACACATGCTATCATATAACAATCCACATTATTTCACATCAATATCAAATTCATAGATTTGCCTACAACCTTAGAGTGGTGGATAACGAGTGAAAACATTGGTACCTGTAGGTACAACAAAAGCTATTTCTTTCCTTTTCATTCAAAAATATTTTCACATTGGGGGATCTTAAACAAGATCCAACTCATATGGATTGCGAGGATCCAAACGGGGACCTGATTAGGGTCCAGAACTCATTAGGTTGCAGCTAACAAAACTCTATAGGCATGCCTATCTGTCCATTTACTTGACTATTGCAGGCTAAATACATCCACTCAAAAATTTATCACATGAGAAATTATAACATAGTTCATGCATGTAGCATATGTAAAACATAAGTGGAAACCATGCAAAGTGATATAAAATAACCAGCATTGAAGAAAAGGGGAGGGTCGCTCCCGCTATGATAGTCACGCCCATGATACAGACTACTTGCACACTTAGGCATGCCCGCGACAACCAGCCGCACTCACAACAGAGGAAGTTGGTTGGCCTCTATCGCACTTGCGAGCGAGGTCGTGCTCACAACAGAGGGTGGGTAGGCCACTATCATGCTCCTGCATGAAGACGCGCTTGCGATAGCAGTCAGCCCAGTAAAGCTCTACTAACCCAGCTCTCTGTCGTGCTGATGACAGAGAGTGCCTCAGCTGGAGCTCGATGCCACACACTCTGTCGCGCTCGTGACAAAGTAGTGTTTCTGGGTCTGATTCCGAGCTCAACAGCTCTTCTCACTCCAATTTCCTCTAAAACTCCAATAATCAATCAAATAACATCAACCTAATCATCGCAAATCACTCAAACATGTTCCTAAACATTCAATCAAAGTTTTACACTAATAAAAAGTGACTAATTTCGTAAAATTAGATACGATGCATAATCAAAGCTAAAACCCACAAAATTAATGGAAAACCACCCAAAGTCCTCCAACTTTTCACACACAAATCCACTTCTAAATTCCTTTCAAATATAACAAAATGCAACACAAATATACATATAAACATGCTCAAGTCCTTAAATTTCAAGAAATCATAACAAAAATTCAAAGGACCAAAACATTCAAAATCCCACAAATCCCAAACCTTTGGCTCCTAAGCCCCTTAAGAATCAATGGTAGCACTACCTCCAACCTTCTCTTTCCCTTTAGGTTCTTTTGTAGGGATCTCTGGACACATCAACCAAAACATATAAAAAAAACTCAAAACCCCAAATACATACACAAACCAACAAACGCAAACCCAAAGAGGAGGAGAAGAAGAACAAGAATAAGAAAAAGTACCAAACCCATACCTGAATAATTCCAGAATTTTCCAAATCAACACACAACCACAGCAATTAGAGAATGGAGAAGATGAAGAAGAGAAGAGAGGGCTTGGACAGATGAAGAAAATGGGAGAGAGGGAGTGTCATGGCCGGACTTGTACCCTAGTTGCAATTAGTTTAATTTGGGGTTTAAGTGTAATTAAGTGTGTAGGATTTGACTTAATTGAAAGGCTAAGGGAATTTAAGAGGTTAAAAAGGGAATTGTGCATGATTAGTAAGAAGTGGATTAACTAAGTTAAGAAAGTGTGGATTAGAGAATAAAATAACTTTATTAAATGGATAGTGGAGGCAGAATTGAGAGTGGAATCCGTGTGGCATCATGAGAGTTAGCCACCTCCTTCTTTGCATGCATTTGCCTAGAGAAGTGAGAGGTGAGTATGTGTTGGCCTTATTCTTCATTTTTCTGCATTTAACTTTATCTTTCTTCTTGCTTCCGTGAGTGAGGATGAGAGTGGTTTAAGTGGATGTATGCATATAGCTAATTGGAGCAAGAATTAAGTGTTAAGACCTAAGGGTAAGTGATTATGTGTGCTTATTCTCATCTTCTACTCTTCTTCTTGGTTTTGATTTGGTATTGGTATGAGAATTGATGGGTTGTGTTCAATCCTGGAATTTGAATTGGTTTTGCTAGCTGAAAAAGTGAAGAGAGATAAGGGAAAAGCTGTAATTGGAGAGCCGAGCATCCGTCGAGATTAGGAGCTAAGGCGACGAGGTTTGGGAACAAACCTTAATTGTGTGGTTGTATGATTTGTGTTGGTTGAATAGAGATTTGAATTGAATTGTATGTGTATGCGAAATTGAAGTTGAGCATGAATTATGTGATGCTAGATTATGTGATTGTAATAGTAATATGCTTGGTGATATAATGCTTGAGAATGATTATGATTTGTGCTATTATTGAATATCAAAACAAAATGGGAAACAGGTATGTGCTAATTGATTATGTGGTTGATGTTATGGGTTGATTGCCAAAAGTGAGAGTGAGATTTGAAGCTTAAATGAGAAGGAAGAAATGGACTGAAAAACATAACTATGTCATGGTGTTTTTGCATAGGTCACGGTGACAATCAAATTGATTGTGACCGTGAGATATGCTTGAGTTCAATTCTGCCTACTTTATTTTTGTATGTCACGGTGACAATGGAATTCATTGTGACCGTGAGGTACTTAAGAGAGCATTCTGTTTTGCAAAGTGAGAATATGTCATGGTGACAATGGAGTTCATTGTGACCGTGACATACCCTCAAGATAAATTCTGCCGAGACTTGGGAACATGTCACGGTGACAATGAAATTGATTGTGACCGTGACCTTTCCCCAGTTTGCATTCTGTTTTGAACTTCAACATGTCACGGTGACAATGAAATTCATTGTGACCGTGACCTACCCTATTTTTGCAATATAACCCTAATGTGTTCAGACTTTCTAATGGTAAGTCTTCAAGTGAAATGAAGGACATTATGAGTAAGTGTTAAGCGGGTACACTTGCATACTTTGTGATAAATCTTGAATGCAATCAAATATGTAGTTATGAACTATGAAGAATGAATTTGGAAGCATATTGAATATGCCAGTGAATGTGATATGAACTATCTCTGTATGTGATGTGAAAAGCGATCAGTGTGAACTGAATAATTTGTTTAACAATTTAAGTCTGCGAGTCAAGTAGTGGATAGTTAGGCATGCCTATAGGGTCAAGTGCTGCAGCCCCATGCATATAATGTGTCTGATTCCATGGGAATCACAATGAGAAAATAGTGTGACTAATCCTTGCTGGATTATATTATAAGTGAAATGATATTTTGGTACCTGAGGGTACCCATGCGTAAATATAATCTCAATGAGATTCTTGTACCTGAGTGGTACCAATGCGATACCCGTTATCCGCGTCATTGAATTGCAGGCTAACTGATTAATCAAGTAATACAGGGAAGTGACTGTAATATAATAAAGCATGTAATGTGGATATGTGAATAAGTGATTGATGCTCCATGATTGAATGTAGTAATGGACAGTACTATGCTTAAAATGATATTTGCTTGATAATAATTTCTCTGGCATGACTTCTAGCATGTAATGTATGGTGTTTCTGAGGTGTGATAAATTATTTGCTATATATGAGTTCCCCACTAAGCGTTGTCGCTTAGCATGGATTTACTCTAATCCGTGCAGGTACGGACCAGAGGTGATCGAAGGAAATCCTCCCATTTTGTATGGTCAACAGTAGGAAATAGGAAGTGTAGGTTCTGGGTTTAATATTTTGGGATTTTTGTATAAGCTTTTGTACCATCGTATGTATAGCGGGTATGTAAAGGCATGTAATAATCTGATAACTATGAATGTTAACCTAAATATGTATGTGCAATGCGTGTCGCTATGGAAATGCACTATAAGTAGCTGGCATGTGATGTGTGAGTTAAGATTGTATGTGATGAAATTTTATTATTCAGGCTAAGCATGTGTTCTGTTGTGTGTGTGCGGTCTTCTCTAACTAAGATTAGCTGAGCTAGTCTGTCATTAGGGAATGGGCATCACAAGTTGTGGTATCAGAGCCTAGGTTGAGTCTTTTCTGGGAATTGGGTAGATAAGATGTGTGTAGTTTATTGACCTAATGCGGAAGTCCTTGTTTAATCTGTGTAGTAACGATGGATTCTGGAAGGCATACCGGAGAAGAATCTGCCGAAAGTGTGAATCCTCGTGAAGCTGAGGTGACGGTGTCTGGACAGTCTAGATCGGTCGGTTTCGGGAATGAGATTCCGTTTGGGCCTATGGAAGCTATGATGAAATTGACACAAGATATGGTGAGAGTGATGGAGCGTATGTTGGCGCCTAGAGCCCCAATAGAATCTTTGAGAAAGCATGGTTTGGAGGAATTCCATGGAACAAGGTTAGATGAGTCAGAAAAAGCAGAGTACTTGATTGAGAAGGTGGAGAGGATTCTTAAGGAGATACGGTGTCCTCTTGACCAGGGGGTTGAATGTGTGGAGTCACTACTCCAAGGCCCTGCATATGATTGGTGGAAGCTGGTCCTGCAGAACCCGATGCTTCCTGAACCATTAGACTGGGAGTTCTTTGAAAGGGAATTCAAGAACAAGTATATCACTAAAGCACATCGTGAGGCAAACTGGAAGAAGTTTCTGAGTTTAAGACAGAGAACCATGTCGGTGGCGGAGTATGAAGCGGAATTTTGTCGTCTAAGCAAGTATGCGCCAAAAGGTGTTTTAATCGACGTGTTGCGGTGTCAACAGTTTGAGGAAGGGTTGATTGAGGAAATTAAAGCATTGCTGATTTCTCTAACAACAGAACAGAATATAAGTTATTATCGAATTGTACAAGCATCTTTAAGAGCTGAAAGGACGTTGGTAGCTCAAAGAGAATGGAGACAAAGGAAGAATGCAGGTAGAGGTGGTTCCCAGATGGGGAAAAGATCAAGAGATTCTCACATGGCACCACCTGCGGAATCTTGGTTCAGTTCTGCAGCAAGAGGTAAGAAGCGTGGCGCTCCCTCAGCATCTGGTTCGGGAAGAGGAACATCTGGTAACAGAAGTGAGGTTCAGGAGTGTCCTCATTGTGGTAAGAGGCATAGAGGAGAATGCTGGAGAGTGACGGGTGCTTGTTTTAGATGTGGAAGCACTGAGCATTTCCTTGCTAATTGCCCGAATGCTTATGAGATGTCAGGAAATCAACAAGAGCAGAGTAGGGGTGGTTCAAATTTGCCTTCTACTAATAGAGGAAGAGGAAGAGGACGTGGCAGAGGTAGCCAGTCCAGGGGTGCAGTTGATTCTGAAATTGTGGATAGGCCTGATGCGGCACCAGTGCGGACTTATGCTATGAGGGCACGAGAGGATCAGGATGCGCCTGAAGTGATAGCAGGTACTATTCTACTCTGTGGTGTGGAAATGTTTGCACTTATTGATCCTGGCTCAACTCATTCTTATGTGTGTAATAAAAAGATATGTGAAAAGATGCCTATAGTTGAATGTTTAGAATATGATATATGTGTGTCTAGCCCTTTGGGTGGTAACATTAATGTGAGCAGGGTGTATAGAAACTGTGCATTAGAAGTTCAAGGTAGTGTGTTTCCAGCGGATTTGATTGAACTACCGTTTGATGAGTTTGATTTGATTTTGGGTATGGATTGGTTAACCAAATATGATGCGGATGTTAAGTGTAAGAAGAAGATGGTTTTACTCTATGATGGTAAGGGGAACAGAGCGACAGTAAGGGGAGTGTGCACTAACCCTCTTGTGAATGTGATATCTGCTATGCAAGCCTATCGGTGTATGAGAAAAGGATGTGAAGCTTATCTAGCTTTGGTGATAGACAGTAAGAGAGTACATGTGAAGATACAAGAGATACCGATAGTCAGAGAGTTTCCTGACGTGTTTCCTGAAGAATTGAGCGGTGTACCACCGATAAGAGAGGTTGAGCTATCGATTGATGTGGCGCATGGAACAGTCCCTGTATCTAAGGCACCGTACAGAATGGCTCCAACTGAGTTGAAGGAATTGAAAGAACAGCTGCAAGAATTGCTAAATAAGGGTTTTATTAAACCTAGTGTTTCACCTTGGGCAGCACCAGTGCTATTTGTCAAAAAGAAAGATGGTACAATGAGAATGTGCATCGATTATCGGCAGTTGAATAAAGTGACAGTAAAGAATCGGTACCCTTTACCTCGGATTGAAGATTTATTTGATCAGTTAAGAGGAGCCGGTGTATTTTCAAAAATTGATTTGCTTTCAGGGTATTATCAGTTGCAAGTGAAGAAAGAAAATATACCTAAAACTTCATTTAGAACTCGATACGGGCACTATGAGTTTCTGGTCACTACAAGAAATTTGACTTTTTGTGACACAAAAAATTGTCATGAAAAATTCATTTTTCGTCGCTGAAAAGATAAGGTGGCGATTTTTTATCGTCACAGAGAACGTAACGGTAGGCGCGTAACATAAAAGTTTACGTGACGATTTACTTTTTTGTCACCGTAAGTATATTTTTTGTGACGAAAATAATTATCGTCATTTTTAGTTCTTACTTTTCATTACAAAAATTATGTCATAAATAAAATTATATTTCGTCACATTATATTGTTTATCGTCACTAAAAATTGGTATTTTTTATGACAAATTTAAAATTCGTCACGAAATTAAATATTTTTAATGACGACACTCTGTTTCTTGTTAAAACCATTAAGCATTGATTACGTAATTATCGTCACAAATAAATATAATTTTCGTCATAAAATATTTAATTTCGTCATTAAATCTAATACTTTAAGTGATGAAAATAATTTAGTCATTAAATTAATATATATTAACGATGAATATAAATCGTCATATTACGTTACATTTTAGTGACATAAATAGGGATAAAAATAATTGTCACAAAAAATAGTTTTAGTGACAATTTTTTATTGTCATTAAATTATAATTTTTTTATTACAATATTAATATCGTAATTATAAACATTTTACCGTTATTTATGGACTAACAAGTCGACAAATTATGACAAATATACTTATCATATATGCATTGTATTAAAAATGACACATTTTAAATTTAATGTCATACAATCAATTAAATTTCTAAAAAAAATCTAATATAATGTATTTATTCAAATAAAAGGTTAATTAAAAAAAACATACTGTCTAATACAAAAAAAATTAAATTTGCATCCTAATCAAGAAATAAAATCTGTTGAAACTTCAAAATTTGCATTCTGCTCCTGCAAAAAAAAATCTTATATTAGATAAAAAAACTCAATCATGTAACACCCTTCTTTTATACACATTACGATTCCAACGATACTGATTACTTGATTTTCTTAAACTACTCTTCAAATTATTGCGAAATTCAGGTAATTATTTTTTTTTATCCTTTCACTATACCCATCTGCCCTATAGCTACTTAGTTTTACTATTCATTCAATCAAAATACAAATATGTCACTTAATTCTACCGAAATTTCGGCAAAATTCCCTCTATAATATTGTCTATCCCCCTGTAATCAATAAAATCTTTACACTTCAAATAATCATATATTTATTCCACCCACTTCAATTCAAACTCCAACACAAGTTTGCCCATCCTCCAATTTAGATCCAATCTCACATACCATATATTATAATATACTTATATCATCCAATTTCAGTACTCAATTCAATTATACAAAATACAAAGGTATAATATTAATACATCAAAACTATCAGCTAAAAATAAATCCACAAGTATCATATTGACGTAAATAAAAGACAAGTTACATTTGTTACCTGAAAATTCATAAACGTCGCTATCAATTGAACAGTTTGGAATGAACCTAAATTAAAGAACAGCAAAATTAAAAACCACTAAAACATGAGATACCAAGCAAGTCAAAGAGTTTCAAAATCAAATACAAGAAATTAAAAGAAAATAGAATTTATGTAAGTCTCAAAACAAACTAATTACATTACAAAACTTGTATATTAATTACTTATCCAATTTTCGGCTGCTTGTTGAGATGACCAACCTTTTCGAATTGAATAATGGGTTTGCTTATAAAGATCAATCCTACCACATGGTTCTCCGTTCAATTCATGTAGAGACTATTAAAATCGATATACATTTTGATCCATAATGTCAGAAATAATCCCAGTGACACAAGTTATCATTATCTCATACCACTCCATTTATTTACCACATTTCACTAATTTATCTTCACAACATGCCATTAATCACATATATATATACAATTAAAATGCCTTAACAATCATAATATACCTCGTATATACAAGTATACATTCGGACACCACTTTTTTCTTCCCATTCCGAACCACCTTCATTTTATTTCATCAAACTAAGTTTATTTCATATCTTACTAATTATATATATTATTGTTTATACAAGTATTCACTACATTTCACTAGTCCAATTCTGTTTATAAATTTCCCCTTTTAAAGGTGTATAACCCAATTAATTTGTTTATGACCAGAAACTCTGATTTTCTTAACAATTTAATTAATTTTATTATTATAATTATCTTCAGGTATACTTAACTATACTCATTATTTATTAACTACACTTAATTTCTCTAATTCATTCACTTACTATCTAATTCCATTCTGGCTCTATAATACAATGCAAATTCTGTTTACATAAATGATAAAACTATTAAGACTATTTTTTTATAAGTGATGGAAAAATTCCAATCTAAAAACTCCTATTCGAATCTAAACTAGCATACTGTTCTTTTTTTAAAAAAAAATATAACTGTTAAAACTATTGTTATAACACCCTTAAACAATAAATAATAACTTAATTGTCTTAAACTACTCTTACAATTATTGCAAAAATCCGGGTAATTTTTTTTTTCCAACTGTTTTATAACTATTAAATCTTACTATTCATACAATCATTCTAAAATAGGCTACTTAAATTCTACCGAAATTTTGGCAAAATTTCCCCTATAATATTGCGTATCCCCCTATAAATAGAAAGTCTTAACACTTCTATAATCAAATACATTTTCATCCATCCTACTCCAATTCAAACTCCAACACAATTTTGCCCATCCACCAATTTAAGTCCATTCACAACTCATATAATAATTCACAATATCATCACTCACTATTTACATCAATTTTACAAAATACAAAGATACTATGATAATACATCATCTATCACTATAAATAATTTTTCAATAAGTCAGTACATTTTTACTATTGTAAAACCTAATTTTTTACTGATTTTTATGAATGAAAGTTTTTTTTTTTTTAAATTATGTGAACAGCCCCTATTGTCCATTAATTAACGCCTATTTCAATTTCATATATATATATATGAGGAACAACAAACATACCCTTTGTTACTAAGCCATCCTGGATAGTTCATTTGCATCCTTTTTAAGCTAATTCTTTTAATTCAATTAACTACCATTAACCATTCTCATTTTTATTTAACATGTGAAATTATCAGCACATTTAGAATTTAAACAAACCAGGTTAACTCCTCTTCCTAACCAAGCCGTGAGGGTCACAAAGAGACAAGTTCATCATACTCTTCTAATTTCACTTTAATTTATCATTTTACATTTGTGTAATGTTAGCTAACATGCAAGTTCAAGAAGCTAACAAAATAACTTTACAATTTCGTTTTAATGGTAGAAATAGCTACATCGTAATAACTTATCAATTTTCAATATCTAATTGTCAATAAGCTAAAGGAGTTATTTAATAGCAAATAAAACCAGAACCATATATCAGCATTCCCTAATATACATAATTTGCCAATTAGACATTAAACTTCAGTACACATAACACAAAAATTCCATAGCATGGTTATCTTATATAAAATCATATGAAAAGGTAGATTTGATTTACTCCAACTAATTGCTCAATTAACACAGAAAATTTATCAATCAATTCAATAAACCTTAACCATGCATATACTGTAAATATAAATCGTACCTTAACAATTTAATTTATAAATAAATCTTTTGGAAAAGGTAAGTTTGGTGGCCACTAACCGATTTTTCTGATATTTTTGGCTAATTTTACCATCGCCGGAGCTCCACCGAAGACACCGAAATCACCGGGAGGAAGCTTGGAGCGCCGGGGTTGCTTTTTCGATGGTCACGCGCCGTGAAGATCATTCATTTCGCCAGAATCGATGCCGAAAGCTTCGGTCTGCTCCCTCTCCGATCTGCTCATCGCCGGCGATTTAGGAAGATCCACGGCCACCGGAAGCTTTGTCTGGCTGCCGTGAGTCCAGTCGCACCACTCGTGTCGCCGATCGTTGCCGGAGCTGGCCGGAACACACTGAAGAAGCTTTAGTCTTTTTCTCCCGCTTCCTAGATCAACGACACCACGACGATGGGAAATCGCTGTGATCGGCAACGGCGTTGCTTGCCCACGACGCCACCAACCGCTCGCCACCTTCCGCCGCTGCTCCGCCGTCCCTCTCTCCCTCTCTCTTTCCTTCTCTCCTTCTCTGGTCTCTTTCTTTTCCTTTACCGTGTTCTATCTCTCTCCTTTCTATTCCCTTACCTTCTCTTATTTTATTTGTCTATATACCCTTTATTCTTTAATTAATATTTTCTAATCCAATTACATGTAAACATACCTCTATGTTTATACATATATTTGTCTAATAATTTATTTCAATAATTAATTTGAGTAGCTTTAAGAAGAAATTCCACCTTTTATGCGCTAAATTTTAACTTTTGATGAATATTTAGCACGTCAAGCTATTAATAAAAACACTGAAAATTTTGGGGCGTTACAATTGTAATATCTATTAAAAGAAAATCATATGTAATTCAAACGTACTATTTTTCTAATCAATTTAAAATTCAAAGATCAACCCCCGCTCAATGTAATTAAAAAAATGAAAATATAAATATTAAATCTACGAATATTATAGAAATTAGCATTCTATTTATAAGGTCACATATAGTCAAGTAGAATAAATAAATGATCATGCCGATGGTAATAATAATATAACAAGTAACATCTTCTCAATATTTCAATACACTTGTCGAATTTTTATAAAATTCAAACAATTAATATAACTTATTTTATGCCATGATATTTTCACAAGAAAAGTGGGTGATCTGCAGGGTGAATTTGCCAGTTTGCGGACCCAAAATAGACCCAAAAAGGTTAGAAATTTTTCCTTCATATTAAAGGTGACGAAATTGTATCTCGTCACAGTATATTCATTTTTTGTGATATATTTATTTGTCATAAATATAATAATTTTTTATGCCGATATGTTATTCGTGACGAAATGATTTTATTATCACTAATTTATTTAATTATGACAAAAATAATTCGTCACGAAAAATAAATATTTTGTGACGATTATATACGTTGCAATAAGTTATTATTTTGTCATTAAATTTTTTCCCTCCAAAAAAATGGTGGAAAATTATCCCTCCTAAATAAATCATGACGAAATATATTTTTTCGTCACCAAATTAATCTTTTAGTGACGATAATTAAAACATAAAATGACGCAAGATAATTTGGTCACAGTAATAAATAGTATGGTAACGTTTTAAAAAATTCGTCGTTGTAAGTTACAATTAGTGACGAAATTTTATGTGTCATTAAAAAATTCGTCACAAAAAGTCAAATTTCTTGTAGTGGGTGATGCTTTTTGGGTTGACTAATGCGCCAGCTGCATTTATGGATTTGATGAATCGGGTATTCAGACCGTATCTGGATCAGTTTGTGGTAGTATTCATAGATGATAGTTTGGTTTATTCAAGGGATGAGAAGGAGCACGAGCAGCATTTGAGAATTGTGCTCCAAACACTACGGGAGCATCAGTTGTATGCCAAACTAAGTAAGTGTGAGTTCTGGCTCAAAAGGTGTCATTTCTGGGTCATGTGATCTCATCTGAGGGGATTAAAGTAGACCCAACTAAGATAGAAGCAATTGTGAATTGGAAACCGCCTAAGAATGTGCTGGAGGTTCGCAGTTTCTTAGGGTTGGCTGGATACTACAGAAGGTTTGTGAAAGGATTTTCAGTGATAGCTTCACCGTTGACAAAATTGTTATGAAAAGGAGTGAAGTATGAGTGGTCTGAAAGATGTCAAGCGAGTTTCAATCAGTTGAGCAAGATGTTAGTAAAAGCACTGATTCTTACACAGCCTATGACTGGCAAAGAGTATGTGTTGTATACCGATGCTTCAGGTGTCGGGTTGGGTTGTGTATTGATGCAAGAGGGGAAGGTGATAGCATATGCGTCAAGGTAACTGAAACTGCATGAACAAAATTATCCGACTCATGATTTGGAATTGGCAGCAGTAGTGTTTGCTTTAAAGATTTGGCGATATTACTTGTATGGTGAGAAGTGTAGAATTTACACCGATCATAAGAGTTTGAAATATCTGCTTACACAGAAGGAATTGAATCTGAGACAGCGGAGATGGCTCGAGTTGATTAAGGATTATAATTGTATTGTGGATTATCACCCAGGAAAAGCTAACGTAGTGGCGGATGCCTTGAGCAGGAAGTCAATTTCAGCATTACAGTTAAAGCGGATCAAGTGGAGGTTTTCTGCAGACGGAGCTTTATTGGCACAGTTAAAAGCAAGACCGGTCCTGAGAGACGAGTTAATGGTTGCTCAGAGAAATGATGTGAGGTTGCAACAAGTTTTGCAGTCAGTCAGTGATATGGATAAGACTGACTATTCAGTGAATGAAGACGGGGTACTGCTGTATAAGAATAGAATGTGTGTGGCAAGTGATAAAGAATTAAAGAAGAAATTGATACATGAGGCTCATAATACGATTTTCACTATGCATCCAGGTGGAAACAAGATGTATCAAGATATGAAACAATTGTACTGGTGGCCTGGGATGAAGAAAGATGTAGTGGAATATGTGTCTAAGTGCCTTGTCTGTCAACAAGTTAAAGCAGAGCATCAAGTGCCTCAGGGGATGTTGCATCCACTCCCTATCCCACAATGGAAATGGGATAATATTACGATGGATTTTGTATCTGGATTGCCTCTGACCTTAAGACAGCAGGATGTAGTATGGGTTATTGTGGACAGATTTTCGAAATCGGCTCACTTTATACCAGTTCGGATGGATTATTCTATGGAAAAGTTGGCTGAATTGTATGTGAGAGAAATTATCCGATTGCATGGGATACCCTTGTCTATTGTTTCTGATAGGGATCCCAGATTCACTTCTAAGTTTTGGAAGAGCTTACAAGCGGCTTTGGGTACGAAATTGAACTTCAGTACTGCTTTCCATCCGCAAACTGATGGACAATCGGAAAGAATTATTCAGGTCTGGAAGATTTGATGCGAGCATGTGTTTTGGATTTCTCTAAGAGTTAGGGTAGGTATCTTCCACTTATGGAATTTGCTTATAACAACAGTTATCAGACCAGTATTGGTATGGCACCGTATGATGTCTTGTACGGAAGGAAATGTCGTTCACCGGTTTGCTGGACAGAATTGAATGAGAGCAGAATCATTAGACCTAATCTAGTGAGGGATACAGAAGAGAAAGCTAAGATCATACTGCAAAGGTTGAAAGCAGCAAGTGACAGACAGAAATCGTATGCTGATTTGAAGAGAAGGGACATTAAATTCAGTGTGGGCGATAAAGTATTTCTGAAAGTGTCTCCTTGGAGGAAGGTGCTAAGATTCGGTAAGAAAGGAAAATTGAGTCTGAGGTTTATCGGGCCATACGAAGTGCTTGAAAGGGTAGGTTCAGTAGCTTATCGGTTGGCTTTGCCCTCGGCTTTGGCTAAGCTACATGATGTATTCCATGTATCCATGTTAAGAAGATATAGGTCGGATGATTCCCATGTGCTACCTGTACAAGAAGTGGAAGTACAATCAGATTTTACTTATGATGAGAAGCAGAAAGTGATTTTAGCAACAGAAGTGAGGCAACTTCGGAATAAGCAAATACCACTTGTGAAAGTGCTCTGGCAACATCACGGTGTTGAGGAAGCAACTTGGGAACTAGAAGCGGCTATGCGAGAGCAGCATCCACAAGTGTTCCACTCAGGTATGAATTTCGAGGACGAAATTCTTTAAGGAGGGGAGAGTTGTCATGGCCGGACTTGTACCCTAGTTGCAATTAGTTTAATTTGGGGTTTAAGTGTAATTAAGTGTGTAGGATTTGACTTAATTGAAAGGCTAAGGGAATTTAAGAGGTTAAAAAGGGAATTGTGCATGATTAGTAAGAAGTGGATTAACTAAGTTAAGAAAGTGTGGATTAGAGAATAAAATAACTTTATTAAATGGATAGTGGAGGCAGAATTGAGAGTGGAATCCGTGTGGCATCATGAGAGTTAGCCACCTCCTTCTTTGCATGCATTTGCCTAGAGAAGTGAGAGGTGAGTATGTGTTGGCCTTATTCTTCATTTTTCTGCATTTAACTTTATCTTTCTTCTTGCTTCCGTGAGTGAGGATGAGAGTGGTTTAAGTGGATGTATGCATATAGCTAATTGGAGCAAGAATTAAGTGTTAAGACCTAAGGGTAAGTGATTATGTGTGCTTATTCTCATCTTCTACTCTTCTTCTTGGTTTTGATTTGGTATTGGTATGAGAATTGATGGGTTGTGTTCAATCCTGGAATTTGAATTGGTTTTGCTAGCTGAAGAAGTGAAGAGAGATAAGGGAAAAGCTGTAATCGGAGAGCCGAGCGTCCGTCAAGATTAGGAGCTAAGCGACGAGGTTTGGGAACAAACCTTAACTGTGTGGTTGTATGATTTGTGTTGGTTAAACAGAGATTTGAATTGAATTGTATGTGTATGCGAAATTGAAGTTGAGCATGAATTATGTGATGCTAGATTATGTGATTATAATAGTAATATGCTTGGTGATATAAAGCTTGAGAATGATTATGATTTGTGTTATTATTGAATATCAAAACAAAATGGGAAACAGGTATGTGCTAATTGATTATGTGGTTGATGTTATGGGTTGATTACAAAAATTGAGAGTGAGATTTGAAGCTTAAATGAGAAGGAAGAAATGGACTGAAAAACATAACTATGCCATGGTGTTTTTGCATAGGTCACGGTGACAATCAAATTGATTGTGACCGTGAGATATGCTTGAGTTCAATTCTGCCTAATTGATTTTTGTATGTCACGGTGACAATGGAATTCATTGTGACCGTGAGGTACTTAAGAGAGCATTCTGTTTTGCAAAGTGAGAATATGTCACGGTGACAATGGAGTTCATTTTGACCGTGACATACCCTCAAGATGCATTCTGCCGAGACTTGGGAACATGCCACGGTGACAATGAAATTGATTGTGACCGTGACCTGTCCCCAGTTTGCATTCTGTTTTGAACTTCAACATGTTACGGTGACAATGAAATTCATTGTAACCGTAACCTACCCTATTTTGGCAATATAACCCTAATGTGTTCAGACTTTCTAATGGTAAGTCTTCAAGTGAAATGAAGGATATTATGAGTAAGTGTTAAGCGGGTACACTTGCATACTATGTAATAAATCTTGAATGCAATCAAATATGTAGTTATGAACTATGAAGAATGAATTTGGAAGCATATTGAATATGCCAGTGAATGTGATATGAACTATCTCTGTCTGTGACGTGAAAAGCGATCAATGTGAACTGAATAATTTGTTTAACAATTTAAGCCTGCGAGTCAAGTAGTGGATGGTTAGGCATATAGGGTCAAGTGCTGCAGCCCCATGCGTATAATGTGTCTGATTCCATGGGAATCACAATGCGAAAATAATGTGAATAATCCTTGCTGGATTATATTATAAGTGAAATGATATTTTGGTACCTGAGGGTACCCATGCGTAAGTGTAATCTCAATGAGATTCTTGTACCTGAGTGGTACCAATGCGATACCCGTTATCCGCGTCATTGAATTGCAGGCTAACTGATTAATCAAATAATACAGGGAAGTGACTGTAATATAATAAAGCATGTAATGTGGATATGTGAATAAGTGATTGATGCTCCATGATTGAATGTAGTAATGGACAGTACTATGCTTAAAATGATATTTGCTTGATAATAATTGCTCTGGCATGACTTCTAGCATGTAATGTATGGTGTTTCTGAGGTGTGATAAATTATTTGCTATATATGAGTTCCCCACTAAGCGTTGTCGCTTAGCATGGATTTACTCTAATCCGTGCAGGTACGGACCAGAGGTGATCGAAGGACGTCCCCGCATTTTGTACGGTCAACAGTAGGAAATAGGAAGTGTAGGTTCTGGGTTTAATATTTTGGGATTTCTGTATAAGCTTTTATACCATCGTATGTATAGCGGGTATGTAAAGGCATGTAATAATCTGATAACTATGAATGTTAACCTAAATATGTATGTGCAATGCGTGTGGCTATGGAAATGCACTATAAGTAGTTGGCATGTGATGTGTGAGTTAAGATTGTATGTGATGAAATTTTATTATTCAGGCTAAGCATGTGTTCTGTTGTGTGTGTGCGGTCTTCTCTAACTAAGATTAGCTGAGCTAGTCTGTCGTTAGGGAATGGACGTCACATGGAGAATGGGAAAAATATGTTCTTCCTACTCTCTCTCTCATGTTCTCTTTCTATTGACCAAGGTTAATCCCTATCTCTACTTTCTCTTCCCTTATCTCCACCCTCCACTTGTCATAATCTTATGGTATATTTGTCAAACTCTCACTTCTAGTCCTTCCTTTCTTCTTAAAACTCAATCAAGCCACACAATTGAAAGCTAACTTGCAATAATACCCTACTAAACTTAATAAAACATGCAATTAAGTCCTAAATCCAAATATAACACACACAATGTAACACCCCAAAGTAGCCCTAGAAGAATTATAGAATTTTGTTCAGAAAAGAGATTAGATGTTGAGTGTGAGAGTCCTGTAGCGAGCATGACAAGCGTCGCGGGCGCGACAGAACCCTCCGGTGATAGGTTAATTAAATTGGAATTTTGACTCGTGCCATCATAGGGTGTTGACACATGGCAACTTGAGAGGGTGACACTTGGCAAGAGACTTAAGTGTGGTTTATATAAGAGTGACAAGTGGCGGCATATGAGAGTGACACTTGGCGTCGTAGGAAAGAGACAAGTGGCAAGAGATGAATTTAATATGAATTGAATGGAAAATAGTTAGTTTGGTTAAAAAGGAACAAGATGAACCAAGTGGACTAAAGGGGATAAACATGGTTGACTAAAGGTAAAGTTGTAATTAATTAAAGTAAGTGGGCATTTATTTGAATAGTAAATGGAGGATGAGGATTGACCATTTGCTTCTTTCTTCTTCTTTTACGTGAGTTTTGGCCCTTTGTTCTTTATTTTTTTTCTTTCTTTTCCTTTGGTGAGTCGTTCTCCCTCTCTTGCTCTTGCTTTTGTTCTTTCTTTTCCCCTTTGGTCTATTTTGAGTGAGCTCATTGAGTTGGTTTGAAGTGTATAAGTCAAAGGTTGAGCTTAGTTCTTGAGAAGAAGGTAAGTAGCATTATTTTAGCATTGGTCTTCTTCTTCTATTTAATTTATGTTTTTGATTTAAAGTAAAAATAAGAGTAACCCAAGTGTTTTTGTGTGGTTTTGGTACAAGCTGGAGGCAAGAGAGTTGATAAGGGTAAAGAGGAGGTCGGAATCGAGTAGAAAGTACGAGATCGAGCTTTCTTGAGGTTGGGATCGTGTGAAAATATCATTTTGATTGCTTGTGGTACTTGTGATATGTGTATATATGCTTAGAAGTATGTGAATTGATTGATTGAGTGTATTTGTTGATGATAAAATTTGATATGGTAAATTCTGTTTAATTGTCATATGACCTCTGTATGAAGTTTTTGTCATAGGTATAGTTATAGACCTCTGAATTGAGTGATCATTGAGCCAATGGAACCATGACTTCTATATCTATAATTGTTACAGAAATAAGCTTGAGCAAATTTGTGCTCTAAGACCTTCTAAAATGGCCAAAACAGAGGTGTCTCTACTTTGGCCGGTTCATTTGACCAGTTCAGATTATTTAGATCATATATGATGTTATAGATGTCCAATTGACTTGAACATTGTCCCATTTGAAAGTTAACATCCTAGGGAAGATTTTCTAAGAAGGAAGTTTTGCCTAAAAATGTCGTTTCGATTTCCGTTTAGCCTGAACAAAATTGGTGTTGTTGGGTTTTTGTTTGGATGTTCGTGGCTCTGTCACGAGTAGTGACGACCGTGACGAGTCGTGACATCTGTCACGAGTAGTGACGACCTCCACTTCTCTATTTTGACCATTTTATGTGTTTTTCTTCCCGAATTGAACCCGTATCGCACCCGAACTTCAAGGTAAGTTCCTATAGCATGTCCAACTCATTTCTAACCTTATGGAATGAGTATGTGAGTGGTTGTCAATTGAAAACATAGGTGATTAAAGCTATGGCATAAGAGTTTAATAATGAAATCAAATGTATATATGTTTTTTTTTATTATTGAACATGATATGCATGTGATGTTGATCATTTATGATTGAATCATAATGTATGAAGTCTATGAACATGTAAAATGCATTGTGTAATTTGATTAGTTAGTAAAGTAGAGTACAAAGATGCATTGATATTAAATGGCTACATGCGAGTATATGCATAGGGTATATGTATACACATGGTTTGCTCCATTAATATGTAAATAGTGTATAATGTTCTTGAATGAACAGTAGAGTACATGCAATGTATCTGATATAGAGTATAGAGTCTTTATGTTTAGCCTGACTGGCCATAGCAGTGGATAGATAAGCATGCTTATAAAGGGATTACCGAGTGCAGCTGCCTATGTTCCGCCCCGTTTGGGCGAAGCGGGTCGACCTCTGAGAACGGTCATTTATAGAGATAGATGAAAATGTTTTGTGACTTCGGTCCACCGAAAATGTTTTTGTTATAGAGCATCCCGTATCCGCAACTAAAGGAAGTCAGGCCTGTTTTGTTAAAAAAATGTGTAGTGAACTTGAGATGATTAAAATCATTGCTTTGAATAAAAGCTATAGTACATGAAAGTAATGTTTAAGTACATTACAGTTCTGTATACAAGTACATGATTTCATGAATGTGAACACATGATAGCGTACATTTGAATAAATGATATGTACAAGTTGTAATGTATATGAACAAGTAAAAGAGTATGTGTTATATGCACGTGAGTTCATAGTACTTGATAATTGAACATGCTACCTGTACACGTATAAGAGTTATATGCATGAGATATTTGATTGTGAGATATGAATGTGTTAATTACTTGTGACTTCGTAAAGAAGTCCTTTGTATTATTTCATCCCCACTAAGCGTTATCGCTTAGCACGGATGTTTATTTCCGTGTAGGTATACAGGTTCGGATCAGTGAGCGGACATCTGCAGGTCAAGGCCACTAGGAGTTTTGTTACAATTTATTTTACAAGTTAGAGATAGAGTTCTACATTTTGAGTAACATCATTATGTAATAAAAGTAAAAGAATCACATGTAAATGTATACGTAAAGTGAAATGAAAACAGATTGTAAAATGGACCTGTATAAAGAGAAATATGAATATATGTATAGTTAATATGAAATGCAAGTGGGCCCTAGTGTAGTATTTAATTACTTTTAAATGGATGTGTTTATGCTATCGCTTCCGCTAGTGTGTATATATGTATATGTATAAGTATGAGCCGCGTGACGCCCCGATATTCCTTACCGGGGGTATGGGGGTGTTACACACAAGACTAAAACCACAAAATGTCAAAAACCACTAGGGTACCAGACGGGGTGTTATATAAAGTATGTTTAAGAATATGATTTAGCTCAACATAATTAGGTGTAAATCCATGGCTTCTTAAAGATATGCTTTTTTAATTGAATAAAATATGAAGCTTACATGTGTAGGTTTAAGTTTATAATTTAAACATCATTTCCATAGTTCGTGTTATTTATAATTTGATATGACCAAATGAAAACTAACAATTGAAGTTTTAACACGAAAATGTTTATATGACTTAATAATGTACTTGTTATAATTTAATAGCTACTTGTATGATAATATGAAATGATATATAAAATAAATGCACACAAGATTGAATTGTTAAGCATTTAAAAAGAGTGGGTGCATACATGAATGAGACATGCGCCGAACCCCGTGGGTTCCCGGAGGCTAGCTTTTAGGGTCCGAGAGAGGTTCATAAAACTCATAAGGATTGTTAGTGCATCTATTTTGGGCAACAAGAGGTGTTTTGGAGTCGCCACACAGTAAAATATTGTGAAAGGTCATCTAGCCTCATTGAGACTAAGACAATGCGTATGTGTCTATTTTGGGCAATCAAGAAAGTATTTTGGAATTACCTTCCAATAGAACATTTGAAGGGTCATCTAATCTTATGAAGCCTAAGACCAGAAAGAGTTCGGGATATTACTCTTATTTATATCTTGGTTAAAGTTGTAAGAGAGTTTTTATATTAAATTTCCATTCCTTTTCTCATTCGACTTACGCAATTTATTAAAGCGCAAATTAAACATCAAAATGAAAGCAATAGAAAAAGTAATTTAAAGCAATGGAACACATTAATTTACAAAATTGGGATGGAATACAACCCCAACCAAATAAAAAGAAATATAAATTATGCATAAAACGGGGCATTTATTCTAAGTGGGAACATTGGTTCCAGCATGCATATTTACAAACATAACTTTTAAGTAACAATTTTTTGAAGGAAAACTAGGACTTTGGTCCTATTATATTAAAGAAAACCTTATAAATTCATAAAAAAAATCTTTTTTTGTTCTTTTTATATTTAACAAACATAAAAAAATAAAACTGTTATCAACTATTAAGGCTAAATGAATAATATTCAAAAAGAATGAAAGCTAAATAATACAAAAGAGAAGGTTGAGAAAAATGAACCCAAATGATGTCTCCAAATCACTTGGCCTAATTGAGCCTCCATTTTACTATCTATACTAAAAAAAAAAAGTCATAAAATCAAAGCAAGATAACATGTTAGCAATATTAAAATAAAACATTAATGGTAAAATAAATGATAGAACGATGGGAGAAACATCAAAAAAATGCCTAAAATTAATAATGCAAAATATAATATTTAGAAATCAAAAAAACAAATAAGGAAAAGGAAAGAAAAGAACTAGGATGGCCAAAGAGAGCTAAGGGACAACCGTCCAAAACGTGACCTATGGGAGGAAGAAGATTTCATGACGTCTTGTTGCTCGCTTGAGCGACGATCGTCGGTCATCTCGAGAAATCAAACTGTTGAACATACAAAACTTAAAACCCTACATTTTTTTTTATCTTAGTCTATTATTTCATGCAATTGTGTTAAACAAAACTATCAATAAAGCAAATCTAACATAAACAATGATATAATTATCAACGAAATAGATTGATCTACATCTTGAATCAAATCATATATCTTATGTCAATATATTGAAATTAATGCCCATTTTGAACCCAGAATATTTACCCTCAGAATGTTGATCTTTGGAAGGCAATGAAAGTGTAGATCTCTACCTTGAATTCCATAAAAATAAGTTGAATTGAACAAATAGAAAATCACTTTCTCTCTTTGAGAAAGGTTTTCTTTAAAACAATGAAAATTTAGGAGAGTAAGTCAAGAAAAGAGAATTAATTTCTCTTTCTCAACTTAGCTCTTTGATTCTTTGAGAATGAATTTAAAAGAAAACAATTGTAAAGAGAAAGACTTTTACTTATGAAAATCAATTTGCTCCCAAAAATTCCCTTTTTCAAAACACCTCCATTTTTCTTGGAAATTTGCCTCTATTTATAGGCCACTTTTAGATCTGGATTAGGAGTGATTTTAAGGATAAGATCAACCTTATCTAAATTTAAAACCCTTCAAATCCCTCACTTATGACGAAAAAATAGGTATTTTATCTTTTGGAATAAAATTCTAGATTTTCGATGAAGGAAAATCTGGATAATCATTACTTGGTCATGATTGACGGGCATCCCTCACTGGAGGGACGGCCATCGCTTCAATGTGATAGCCAGTCCAACTGAGAGATAGGTGCCCTCGCGTGTAAGGGACGGGCGACCCTCATGTGTGAGCGACAGGTGTCCTTAGCTAAAGGAAGTCGTACGTCAGACCGACCAACGGGTGCCCCTCTTGAGGGGCAGGCGTTGCTCAACAAAAATTCATATTTTTTATTTTGAAGAGGCTCTTTCTAAACAAACAAAACACAAAAGGATTTTTTGTCAAAAATAACTCTAAAGTTTGTGAATTCTAAGGGCGAAAGCTTATAATTTTAGCCTCTTACCCGTGAAATAGGTATCGGTGTCCTTATTGGGTAACTCTGATCTGGGTTGCCTTAGGAGCCTGTGTCTACAGTTGCCCCCAATTTTGGGGATACTAGTGCACCTGTGTCTAGAAGAGCCAAAATTTAGAGAAAAGAAAAGAGACACGCACCTGAGGTAGCTCTTACTGCTGTTGATGATGGGTGGTGTAAGAACTAGGTTGGTGAACATGTCATGACTAACGCACATTGAGTCGGCATGGAAGTCACTACTATAATCAAATTGTGATTAATGCACATTGAGTCAGCATGGAAATAATTTTCAGTGAAGGTATGATCAACACAGATTAAGTTGACATAAAAGTCACACTGAGGCTAATTGTGATCATCGCACTTTGAATCAGCATGAAAATCACAATTGAGTCTAGATCATAATTAACGAACATTAAATCGGCATGAAAATCATTTTCGGTGAAGGTGTGATCATCGCACATTGAGTCAGCATGAAAATCACACTGAGGCCATGGAGGAGAATTAAGGGGAAAAAGAGTTTTCCAAGGGAAAGGCTAAGGAAAAGGAAGCTTGAGGAGGTTAAAGCATAGAATTAAGGTTTGTGATTACCTAATCTAATTATTTTCATGTGAAAATTAGGGTGTTGTATTATGTTTAAATAGTGATTGTGTGTAAAATGTATGTGTAATTTAAATTGGAGTGATAATTGAGTTTGAGGAGGTTAAATAAGCTATTTAAGATGATTAAATTGAAAGGAAACTAATTGTAGGATTTGGTGATAATGAGATATAATGGTATACCTAGGTATAATTAAGGTATACCTTATAATTTAGTGAAATTAAAGGGGTATGCATATGCGAATTGAGGCTTAATCTAGTGAATTAAGTAATGATTGACTGATAAATAAAGTGTTAGTGAAAAATTGTAATATGGCCGAATGGGTTAGTAAGGAAAAAGTGATAGGTTTATGGTATTTATATGATATATGAGTGGTAAAATGAATAGATTAATGAATTAGAAGTGAAAAAGAAAGTTTAATGAAAATAATTGCCTAGAAATCGAATATTTGATTTAATGAATCAAGAATGTAATGAGTCTAATTAATGATAATAAAACCCTAAAAGGAATATGTATATGAATTGAAAATGTATGAGTTTAATTGTAATTGTAAGAAATTAATTAAGTGCTTTTTAGACTGCTTTCCCATTACGTCCACGATGGGAAATATTGATAATTATTGAAACAATCGAAATTATATGTAGATTTAATAAGACTTTTGAGTAAATGAACAATTGAGATTGAAATGATAAGAAAAGAATGATAGTGGATTAAAATGAATTTATGGCCACTTACTGTACTAAGCATACTTATTATGAAAATAAGTATATAATATGAAGCATACAACATTGAGAAAATGTTGTACGACTAGTAAAATGAAGTGATAAGGAAGTGTGAATGAAAGTGCATTTAAAAGTTAATTAAAAAAGTACTTCCTTTTTCTTCCTTGCTTTGTTGCGCTCACGACCTCCACCGCGCCCGCGATAGTGTCTTCACTTTCAGCTCATATTTTAAGCATCTTTCTCCCTATTTTGTCCCTTTTACTCCTACACAACAAAACACACAAAAAGCATAAAAGATACCATGTTTTGAAAGCAAATTAACTCAAAATTAAACATATACTTGACACACTTAGACCTAAAACACTAATTTAACACATATAAATCAACACACATCAATTCCCCAAACTTAAACCTTTGCTTGTCCCCAATCCAAACTTAAAATGCAAGGACACTAAAAGAAATTGACACAAATAACCAAAGCAAACAAATAAACATGGAGCTCCTCATACTTAGGAATCACACTTAAATGACAAATGAAAGAACCCTCCTTTTGCAATTATCAGTCTTTGTCAACAAATTCCAAAGCAATATTATGGATCCACTAGGTTTAATATTCATGTACGACTAATCAGACAAGCATGAGAATGCAAAGTACAAGAGTGTAAATCTCTCAAAAACAAATTTTTTATAACATGTATTCTAGTATGACAAATGTCGCAAAGTGCAGAGTCAAACACTCATAAGATTGACCTCACACCACTCAAGTGCTTAGTGGCTAGTGTTTCACTTATATTTCCTCATACACCACTGCATACCATAGGCTTGTGTTAAGCAAAAATCTCCACCACTGGCATAAAATAATTCACAAAATCAAAAGGGTCTTATAAAAAGTTGTAACTTGGCTTAGGTAAAGGGCAGGATAATTTTGGTTAAGTAGCTCATTCATGTGGAGAAATAAAGCAATTGCCCAAAACATATGAGACTTACAAGAAAGTACTTAGCATGATACAAAAGATGTCTAACTTGAAACTTGGATCCCCTTTCAATATTCACTTTTTCCACTGGTGCTTGTATTCTTATTTCAAGATTTATTTCTTCCATTTGCTATTCTATTTGCCATCACAACTAGTTCATCTCTTTTTCTCTTTTTATTTCTTCTTTCCAAGCAAACTAGTTTAGTCTTATTTTTTTTTTTATATAAAATAATTCTATTGAACTTGTAACTTCAAGGTATCTAAACTAATACCATGTTTACAATTTAAGAAAATTTTTGTCTTACATGTCCAAGCAATACTACATTTCCCACATCAAGGTTCCAGAAGAAAGGTTTAATGTACAAAAAGTGAATTAAGGCTAAAAATAGGCTCATTAAATAATTAATGGTTAAAAGCTCAAAATGTGCTACCTAAAGTCAAAAAGGTTAGTTATTTAAGCAAGCTAAATTAGGTTATTCTGAGTGCCCTTATCACTTTTCATGCATATCCATACTAAATGTGGTCTCAAAGCTTACTCAAAATAAGTTTTAGAGTAAAAAACATAAGAGGAAATCTCTCATTAAGAAAAAATATCATAATTCAGGCTCAATGTAACACCCTTATACCCGTAAATGATGCAGATACAGGATGTCACAACACTACACTGCATTGCCAATCACTGATGATACACTTGAAAGCTCTAAAAAAAATTTTTTTTTAACAAACATAACAATACATATTAACACATAAATTACCTATCCATACCACGGCTTTCCCCAACTCCGCTCGTATACATGCCATGCAAATCCTTTGGTCCCTGCTGTTGCTCAATCTTCAATGGCTTCTACGTCTTCGGCCATGTCTAACTATTATAACCTGTGCGCATTTAACACACTACGTGCTGAGCATTAAAATGACCAGTGGTGGATACTTATCCTAAGTTTTCCATACTAATCCTACATACTTGATCACTTAATTATTTTACTATATTTAGGTTATGGAGGCTATTATTTCTAAGTCTTTTTAAACAGTTTATAACATACTTTAATGGCATTCACTAACCTTATCTTTGTCATTAGCACTATTATCACTAATCAATGTCTTTACCTTTATCATTACTCTGCAATTCGTTATTCGCTAAAATACCATTAACAATTTCACTATCACTTACATTGTTAACCTTTACACTTATTGATTTCACCGTCATTTGCACTGTTACTCTGCGCACTTATTGTTTTCACTATCATTTACACTGTTAATTTTTATAGTCGTCAATTTCACTATTATTTGCCAACTTTGGTGTTTTACCTTATTCGTTTGTTTTAATCTTTTCGTTCCTATTATCACTAACTTATCGTGTGCACTAATGTTTTTTGTTGCTTAACACTTTGTTCGGTTTGTCATTTACGGTCAATTTCATATGTATCTCCTTTTAATACTTTTTTCTTTGTAAATAACATATTACATTCTTTCCTTAATTTGGATGCTTAATTATAATTTAATTTCGGACACTAAATTGTTTATTAACTTACTTAATAATTTGTCATTATTTCACTACTAGTAACACTAATCAAATACTATTACTTTCTTTGCATTTCTAACATTCTCTTTACTATTTCGATTCTACACTTATCAATAATTTTACTTTACGATATCACTTATCAACTTCATTTCATTTAGACACTCGTTTTGCTTAACAATTTTCACATATTATTTAGCTATCGATTGACCTATATCTGTCTCTTTTTACTATTCATTTGGTTCACATATACGTCATTATAAATTTCATCACTAATATGTTATTTCTTATTCGACTTTGGTAACTTATATTATTATTATTATTCACAATAATGGCCTATCTATTTTCCTATATCTTAACACTGTTTATTAATCACTCTATCATTTATCACTTTTACTATGAAAATCTTTATTTCCTAATATACTCGATTAAGTACTTCTAATATTCTAATTATTTTGGCTACACTTAATTTGCCAATCCTACTTATTACCTTTATTCAATTAATTTATACAATACTTTTTTTCACTATAGCCTCTTAATAATTAACATTACAATTTAATCTCTCTATGTTTCTTACAATTTAAAACACTATCTTTCCATTTCACTTGACTTATATTATCATTATTATCTACCTTATAATTTATTTATTTCCAAATATCATCTCTTAATTTACATATACATAAAACCAATTTATTCATTACTTGTAGTCTATTTCTTTTCCATTTACACTTAAATATTATTACTAGCATTGTTATAATCAATTACGTTTAAATCCAATAAATTTCACTTATTTACAATAACACCACTAATGTACCTATTTATTCTTCATTGTTACTAGCATATTAATTCAATCATTAATTTATTTTAATTTATTTAAATCACATACTCATAACTAGCGATTGTATACACAAATCAATTAAATTCAATATACGTTTAATATTTAATCAAACAATGTAATTTTATAATTCTTAATTGTTCGTTCAGTAATTATCAGATACGCACAATTATTAACTCCCTAATTGCATATTTATATTTTAATCCATTTGTTAGCCTCATTGTTGCCAATTTGCCATTTAATCGCTTATTTTACGTCAATTTACAATTTAGCTTTTAGTTATTTTATATTTACTAAATTGTCACTACTTAATTTCATTATTGCACTACTCAATTATTTAGCATACAAATTTCCATCTAGTCACTACTATAACATTCTCTTTACATTACACTATAGTCCCCACATTGTTCATAAATTCCAATATTACCACCTTAATTCACTATAATTATAATCATTATAATCATACCACTAGTTATAATTAATCTCACTATTAATATTATTATTAACTCACAAATTAAATTTTAATCCTTAAATCACTCATTTAAATCATTCATTCACTTATGCATAAATTTTCACCAACTACAATATAATTAATTAAATATAATATTTTACTCACTATTTTCTCAATATAATAATCCACTTAAATTCATTAATTCATTAACTATGTTACTATTTTGTCAATTAACATATTCTATTACTAATTCATTAATTAATCCCATCTTAATCATATTATTTATTAAATCACTTTAATTACATTATATATATACATATTCCATACTTACTCCACCAATTATAATTACCCACACTTAACTCCTTAATCTTTTCACATAATTCCATATACATCCCTAACTTTTCCATTAATTACATCTATGTCCCATCTTTTACATTAATAACATTCATGTCCTTACTTTTACCATAATGCCATCCACGTCCTTTCTTTTTCACTAATTCCCCTTTATGTTCTCATTTTCTACTTAATTACCATTTTGCCCTCACTTATTCAATAATTACCCTTTTAACCTTATTTACAATCCATTTTACACTTTTACCCTTATTTACTTATTTAATTACTATTTTATCCTTTTTACACTTAATTCCACTTTTAACCTTATATTTTCACTAAATTATAATTAGGTCCTTATTTTATCACTTTTTTACTAATTTACTATTTTAACCCCATATTTTGCCAAGATTACAATTTTACCCTTATACTTACACTTTTTACCTAACTTGCTCACTTTTTACCAACTTTTATAAAATTACTGTTTTACCCCTAAACTTTCTATTCACTTCATTTTAGTCTCGTTTTGACTCATTTTCACTTTTATCACCATTTCAATTATTCTTATCACATATTTACCATTATGCCCCTAGTATGAACTCGATAGAAAATCTAATGACCGGATATGCAGGACATGGGCCCCACAGACCCATTACACTATAAAATGATCCCAGTAGGACCATTTTCACTGCACTGCACTGCACTACACTAAATACTGATGTACACTGAACACTGAGATAAGCCGTCACTGGCCTATCAATATTGAGTCGCCATGACTCGTACCACGGTGTGAAATCCCTATGGCTAGCCAATTATATCCTGAACTAGATTTCATTACCAGAATACTACTAAGGGCAATATTTCATCATTATTCATATAAACATCACATTATACCATCACACTTATTTTGTCATACACTTCATTTTCACTTACCACTTTACATACACACTCATTAATCATCACTTAATCATATTATGCTATTACATTACATTAATTATCAAAACACACACTTTATTCCTTATAAATACCATTCGGCCAATAAATCACTTTTTCACATCATGCACTTTAATTTCCTTTAATCACTCATTCATACTCTTTACATATTAAACATGCTATAAATATTATTTATGTGGCACAAGTCATCATATATTTTAATTAAACCCTTTATATACCATTCGGCCACTACCTTACCATTTCATTATAATTTCTTTTAATTCTTTTAATAACTCTATTATGCTTTAAACATATTATATACATTATATCCATCATTTATATACCATAATCATCATTAGATCTTGATGAAATCCTTTAGTAACCATTCGGCCTACACTAGAGTTTTCATTCCAATATATTTTAATTTCATCTAATCATATTTATACACTATATTAAGTCCATGGATTATTAATATCACATTAGATTTAATTAAACATGCCTAAATCTCATTTTCACATTTAAACATAACCTAAAATTCACACATAATCAATGAAAAAGGAAGGATAATGTATCCACTCACCTTAGATTCTTGTTCTCCACCTCATAAACATGTTTCCCATGCCATAACTCCTTAAAACTCCATCATTCCCTTTTATTCCCTAAGGTGGCCGAATTTAAAAATCCACATAACTTTAAAACCAAACTTCTAATAGGAAATATAACATCATAAATGTATTCTACACCCTCAAAAACCCTCATAGGGACCAATAAACTAAATTAAAAACCCTTAAATCACATACCTCAAATCTTGATATAAACTTTGCACACTTGATTTTCCCAACTTCTAGTGCTCCAAATGGACTCAAATAACTTCTATATGATTGTATAGGAGCTGACGTTGTCTAGGAGGTTGAATTTTAGGGAAAGATTGGAGAAATGAAGAAGAAAAATGGAGGAAAAGTGAAGAAAAACCATTTAATTTTGAAGAAGAAGAAGAAGATCGATTTTTTATGGATTTCTCTAGACCAATTTGGCCTCCTCTCTTCTTATATAGCCCTCTAATGAACCTAACCGGTCCAATCAAGATGGTCCAACCGATTTAAACCAAAATTTCGATTTTTCTTTTCAATTGCACTTTTCCAAAGAATATATATGTTCCTCTCACTATTTTCACTTTTAACCAATTCGATTGATCTTAAAGCGTCAAAAATAGGCTTCCTACAAATTTTTAGCTCAATTAGAGTCCATTTGGGCCTCGGTTCACTTAAATCGGTCCAATTCGATCAATTTTCTTCTACCGTAAAATACAACTCTAAAGTTGTTAAAATTCACAGATAACACTTATATTGTCTTATTCTACACACTCAACATCCATTAAACCTTATTCACTATTTATAATCCCTCGGTCAACCCTCTATCAAACCCCAGTTCAAATTGAACAGAATCAGAGGCCAACTTCAGAATGACTTTCGGAGGTTAATTTAACTCCGTTTTCAGCTCAAATTTCACCAATAGACTCCTTATAGCCCACAAATCATTTTCACGAAATTAAAATTTTTTGGGTATCGGACAGCCGGGTTTGCTGTATAGCCACCCCGGTGTCACCTGTCTCGAAATCACTATACTTCTAACCCACTTATCACCAAACTTTGACACTGGCATACTCACTCCCTGCACTGTTCGACACTGCGATCATCATGGTAATACTGAAATTATTCACTGACACTTCCAGACCGGTATTTGGGCCATTACAATCAAAACTCACAAAGGTAATAGATAAATCAACTCTATACCATGCCACACTTAACTAAACCAAAGAACATGCATAAAGAAACACGGCTTAAAAGAAACGCACACCAAAGTACTTTACCTAACCATGACCATCCATAGAAGCACACTCATACCAAAACAAGGGACCCTTAATATTACCTAAGAATTTTATCAACTAGCCTCAAAATTTCAATATGAAGTTTTCCTCATATATGCCACAAAGGCTCCATAACAAAACACAAAAACAACTAACATAATCCTAACAGAACCTAATAAATGCCTCCCCACACTTAAAGGACACAATGTCCTCATTGTGTCGGAACAAAAATCACAAACACACAAACAAAAGCAAACAAAAACAAACAGGAAACTAAAAGGAAACAGAAAAAATTAAACATAAAAGAGTAAAGGGACTCCCCTTAAGACGCCTCACGTGGAGAATCCGAAGGAGAAGGGCTAAATTCCACATTTTGCTTCTTGAAGAAAAAAAGCAGCTTCCTACTCAAGCTCTAATGGGTCTTATTCATTTCCTTCATTGTGGCCTCCATTGAATCAACCTTTACTGCCATCGCTCAATTACCCTCATCCATAGCTTCTAGTCGAGTCAAAAAATCTACTTCCAGCCAGCAGCACTGCTACCCTCACCAGCCTCAGAATCTAACTCCCCAGCATCCTCAGCATCTTCATCATCAGATTCCTCACTGTCCTCAGCATCTGCAGAAGTAGAAGGGCCCTTTCCCTGCCCATGCCAGATTTTCTAGTACGCTCATCAATAGAAAAAAATACTGGAGGCTAGCCTCCTCTTTTTAACAAATTAGAGTTGCTCAAAAACATAACATCAAGCATATCATTTATCTCACCCTCAGAAGGCACAAAACCAGGCTATTGCCCCAAACACCCTAGAACAATCCCTGTGACCATATGCCCCATCCCAATGGACTTAGTCTTAGCAACCGAAGTATTATGCAATCCATCAAAAATAAAAGATATAGAGCATGGGGTTTTCTTATTTTGAACTAGGGATAACACAGATAAGTCTTTCACTTGGACTCTATTACTCTCAACCTACCAAACATAGCATGGCATAAATATTTGTGAAACAACAATATAGACTCATTTTTAATTAAGTGATTAGTAGAGTTTTTAGTGTCAAAATGAGATATACCAGTCAATTTCTTCCAAGTATCATGTGTAATAAAGTGTTGAGGAATAAAATGTGTACAATTCAAGGGAAACCCAAACCAAGTGTTCATGTCATCAAAACCAAATACATACTCTATACCGTTGTGCCTAAATTGCATGCTAGTCCTATTTTCATCAACATAAGTGTAGACAACGGGTCCCGAGGTATTTCAAGATCAGGATTACCCAATAAAGAAAATAAAGACCGATTCATAGGCGAAAAAATGGGGATTGATCGTTGCCTTGTCATTTTCTTGCGTTTGTCTCAAAATGTTTTTAAAATTTTATTTATTTATTCATTTATTTTTATTTTTATTTTTTATTTTTGTTTATTTTTTGGAGAAAAAGGGTTTTTTGGGTTTCATTGGGAAGGCGCACATGTGTCATCTTGCCAGGGAAGGAGTGTGCATGCGGAGATCTGCCCCGGCAACATATGTGCGAGGGGAGCCGCACCTGCATCGCGGGCATGTGCATGAGGGGAGCTGCACCTGCCGCACGAGCGAGGGGTGCTGACCCTCGCGCGCGGGTGTGCCTGTCCCGTAGGCGCAGCCTTGGCACGCAAGGCCACCCTGCAAGCGCGAGGCCTCCCCTCGCGTGAGGGTGCCCCTGCGCTCGGGCGCCAAGCAGCTACCCTACGCAAGGCAGCCTCGTTGCCACAGCCTGCGCGCACGATGCCTCCTCACGCGTGAGGGCGCCCCAGCGTACGGGTGCCAGGTGGCAGCCTCATCCGAGGGCGCCGTTGCTTACGTGAGGGCACTGGTACGTGCGGGCAATAGCCTGCAAGGTCGCCCCTGCACGCTGGGTACCCCTCAGTAGGTCACCCCTCCACGACAGGATGCCCCCTGTCATTTTCCTTCCTTCTGCGGCGCTTTTCCCTTCTAACGTGGAATTTGGTCGGATTTTGAAGGAGGTACAGTCCAAATTGGACTGAAAAGCTGATTTCTTCAGTTTTTATGATTTTTTTTGGGGGTGAAATATAAAAGAAAAGAGAGAGAGAAAGAAAAAGAGGGGGATTTTAGAGAGAGGATTTTTAAAAAAGAAGAGTTTTTAGAGTGAAAAACGTAGGTTTTTCTTAAAGAAAGAACAAGAGTCTTCTTGAGAGTAAAAAATTCTTTCTTTGATTTTTTTTATCAAAAAATTGTTGAGCTTAGATTAACTTGAAGAAGGGAAAATCAATTTTTTTTAGCTTGGGTTTTCTCATCAAACAACAAAAACAATTATTTTTTTGAGTTTTAGTGTTCTTGAGTTTTTTTAAACAAAAACTTAAGATTTTCTTGAACCTTTTTGAGTCTGATTTCAAATCTTGACGGGGAGAACAAATTGAGACATCTTGCTTCCATATTATCTACTATGAGGGTAAAGATTCTTGGATCCATTTTTATCATCTCATTTTATTTTATTTTATTTATTTTAGTTTACTTTCCTTGCATTAATAAATACATGAAGTATGATTTAATGAATGTGTGTTTTCGTATTTAGGATTTATTTTTCTTTAATATGATTCTTCAATCTTTATTTTGCTTTTCGTATGAAAATGGATAAATTCATATGATTTGAGTGTGAAAAATCAGATTTATTGTTTGTGTTTTTTGTATGATTTTTGTGATAATCTTTTCTTTTTTTATATTTAAATATTATCATTTTCTATTGCATACTTATGTGCTTTCCCCACTCATATTGTTTGTTTATTGTCATTTATTATTATTATTATTATTATTATTATTATTATTATTATTATTATTATTATTATTATTATTATTATTATTATTATTATTATTATTATTATTATTATATTTTTGCATGTTGTTATTGCATGCCTTAATTATTATTATTATTATTATTATTATTATTATTATTATTATTATTATTATTATTATTATTATTATTATTATCATCATCATCATCATCATCATCATCATCATCATCATCATCATCATCATACTTTTGCATGACTAGTTCTTGCTTTTTTTATTATTATCTTTATATGTGTGCTGTTCACGTATTAAATTAATGTGTTTAATTTAACTTATTTTATTTTCTACTTGCGTATTAATTTTATTGTATATTTCTTTTCATTTTTATTAAGTTAATTTTGGAATTATTGATAATATTTTTTTATTGTTATTTTTTATTTGGGGTCTAAAATGCAATGTTGCTTATTTGAGTATTTTTGTGACAAAGTGGAGGGGTCATGACATGTAGGAAGCTACGTCATTTTGGTGGGATCTTACCTATCCCCTATTAGTGTGATTGTATTTGTTCATAAATAAAATAGTTTTATTTTATGTCCGCATCGAATAGAAAATCACAAAAATATGTTTATTACTAATTTGGGATTTTTATTAATAAATTAGGACTAATGTCCTTAATTTTAGTCAAGGAATGTAAAATTGTCATGAATTAAAAAGAGGAGTTAATTTTCTTAAAATGGGAGTAATTCATCCCTATTTTCAAGCAAACAGCCGAAACAACTCTTCGATCTCCTTTTAAGATGAGAACGAGGGAACCGATGTTCCTAAAATGAATAAATATCCCGATTTATGCATGTTGCCCTTCTTGATTGATTTTGTTTGATTGTTTAGCTTTATGTTTATATCTTATGGACCCTTGTAATTAATTATTGTTGGGGCAATCTTATTTAGTCTTTTCCATTTGCGGATTGTATTATGTCCCAATTTCCATTTTAATTTTGTTTAGCTTTTCCTTTCATTTGGGGGATTGTATTTGTCCCAATTTCCATTTTGTAATGGTTTAGCTTTGTGTGTTTATCGCTTTATGTAAGCTTTCATTTATTACTTTCTCGATGCTTGAAGTACGCCTTTAATAAATTGCATTCATCGTATGAGAGGAGAGATGGAATTTTCTATTCTAAAAACTCATTTAAAATTAACTAAGGCATAAATAAGAGTGGAATTCCGAACTGCTCTCTGGTTTAAGACCATAGAGGTTAGATGACCTTTTCCAATTCAACATAAATTGGGTGGCGACTCCGAGATACCTCAAAGGTGCCCAAATGTTTCATGGGATTAGATGAACTTCCCCAATGTCCTAATGGGTAGGGATTCCAAAATGTCTCGTGTTACCCAAGATTGAATGATGCAGACCATCTCTCAAGCCCTAAAAGCGGGTCTTCGAAAAACGGGCCGATTTCGACATGCATCACAATAAGACAAAGTGACAATGAATTCCAAAACCCAATCCTTATGAACTGGCAAATCCATTATAATAAATTTCTCCCATTTCATGCACTTCAAATATTTATTAATATCATTTTCAAGCCCCAATGTCTTCAACAAATCAAAATTGAAATTCGTACTACCTACAATGGATTTCTTAGAAAAGGCTTGAAATTCCTGAACTTCTTCATCAAAAAAGAGAGGAAAAGGCAATCATACTTATCTTAAAAGAGGATGGTAACCTGGCTTCATGATGAAGGTCCAGCAACAGCCTTCTTCCCCTTGTTCCCAATGATTTCTGGTGCACCATGGTGAAAAGCACAGTAAAAACAGACAAAAGCACACTGCAGTGGAACACTAACAAGCAAAAATCTAGAAAATGGAAGCAAGTACCAAGAAAAATGAAAGAAGAAGGAATTGTGAGAAAACGAAAAAAAAAACTAGAGATAAAACTGAAATCATAGTGAAAATGGGGCAATTAGGGCACAAAAGGTATTTATGGGGGGTGGAAATTTGAGTTGCAAAGGTTAGAATTCCCCTTAAAAATTCAAATTCCGCACTTTGTCGCGTTCGTGACAAAAGAAAATTTCACTTCCCATCACGCTCGCAAATTAGGCCTGCTCGTGATAGAAGCAAATTTAAACAGCTCCCTCGATCTATCGCGCTCACGACAGAAATGAGAAATTCCATACAAATTTATATTTTGAAGAAGAAACCCTATATTGGAACTGATATTAATAAACCTATTTATAAATTTAACCTATAGAACAAAGATAAGCTGTGTTAGTAACACTATAAGCTAAAATACTAAAATGAAAAATAATTAACAACACAAAAATAACTTATAAATGAAATAATTACAAAATACAAAGATTGTTCAAAAAACCTTCAACCCAAACGTAGAGAGATAGATAATACCTCTCTACCCTGAAAATTACTATCTAGATACACCTTACACCTCTGACCATTAGCCTTAAATAATTCTCCTTTACTATTTTTAAGTTCCGAGTAACCATGATAAAAAACACGAGTTACATCAAATGGCCCACTCCATCTAGACCTAAGTTTTCCAGGAAATAACTTCAACCTTGAATTAAACAAAAGGACCTTGTCACCCAGTTTAAAATTCTTATGCCTAATATGTGCATCATGCCATTTTTTAGTTCTCTCTTTATATATTCGTGCATTTTCATAGGAACTAAGGTGTAACTCATCAAGTTCATTCAATTGCAACTGTCTCTTAATACCGGCCTTTTTAATATCATAATTTAAAGCTTTAATTGCCCAAAAGGCCTTATGCTCTAACTTAACGGACAAATGACATTCTTTTCCAAAGACTAATCCATAGGGTGACATGCCAATTGGTGTTTTAAATACAGTGCGGTATGCCCAAAGAGCATCATCTAACTTATGTGCCCAATCTTTCCTAGAATTGGAAACAATCTTTTCAAGGACCCATTTAAGCTCCCTATTCGAGACTTCAACTTGACCACTAGTTTGTGGGTGATAAAGTGTTGCTACCCTATGATGCACCCCATATTTATATAATAAAAAGGCAAAAGATCAGTTTATAAAATGTGTACCTCCATCACTTATTATAGCACGTGGCACTCCAAACCTTGAAAATAACCTTTTCAAAAACTTGATAACCACTTTTGCATCATTTGATGGGGTTGCCTGGGCTTCCACCCACTTAGACACATAATCTATCCCAACTAAGATATAGTTTTGCGCAAATGAAGTAGGAAAAGGACCCATGAAGTCAATTCCTTATACGCTAAAGATCTCTATGTCCAAAATATTAAACAAGGGCATCTCATCTCTTCTCCCAAGGTTGCCAACCCTTTGGCATTTATCACATTGAGCCACAAACCTTTTAGCATCTTGGAACAAAGCAGGCCAATAAAACCCACACTCAAGCACCCTAGCAGCCATTTCGGTACTTCCATTATGCCTCGAATATAGAGTTGAGTGACAATGAGTAAGAATGTCTGCATACTCCTCTTCACCAACACAATGCCTTATGACACCATCTCCACAAATCTTAAATAGTTAAGGCTCCTCACAAAGGTAGTACTTCACATTTGCAAAAAACTTTTTCCTTTACTAAAAAGTTAAGTCATTTGGCAAAATTCCTGCAACAATGAAGTTAGCAAAATCTGCATACCAAGGTACATTGACATGCTCAACCATCATAAGTGTTTTATCAGGAAATGTTTCATTTATTTCATCATTGTCACCCAAAGGTCCTTCATCATTTTCTAACCTCGATAAGTGATTAGCCACTACATTTTTTGAACCTTGCTTATCTCTTATCTCTATATTAAATTCTTGCAATAAAAGAACCCAGCGAATAAGACGAGGTTTAGCATTTTTTTTAGCAAATAGATATCTAAGAGTTGCATGATCCGTGTACACAATAACCTTAGATCCCAACAAGTAAGATCTAAATTTATCACATGCAAACACAATAGCAAGCATCTCTTTTTCAGTTGTTGTATAATTTAATTGAGGGCCCGATAATGTATGATTTGCATAATGTATCACATATAAATGCTTATCCCTATGCTGACCTAACACACATCCCACAGTTAGGTCACTAGCATCACACATCAATTCAAAAGGTAGACTCTAATCGGGTGAAGTAATAATGGGTGCACTTACAAGGGCCTTTTTTAACCTCTCAAAAGATTCCATGCATTCACTTGAAAACTCAAAAGGCACATCTTTAACCAAGAGGTTAGTCAAGGGTTTTGCAATCAAAGAAAATTTTTTAATAAACCATCTATAAAACCCAATATGTACTAGAAAAGACCTAACACCTTTAACCGTAGAAGGTGGAGGTAATTTCTCTATTAACTCAGTTTTAGCCCGATCCACTTCAATCCCTTCTCTTGAAATTTTGTGACCCAACACTATACTTTTCTCAACCATGACATGGCACTTCTCTCAATTAAGCACCAAGTTACTTTCCTCACATCTAGCTAGCACCTTATCCAAATTATGTAAGCACAAGTCAAAAGAATCACTATAAATGGAGAAATCATCCATAAACACCTTCATAATCTCCTCTATTATATCACCAAAAATAGATGTCATGCACCTTTGAAAAGTTGCCGGTGTATTACACAACCCAAATGGCCTCCTTCTATAGGCAAAATTCCCATATGTGCAAGTAAATGTAGTTTTCTCCTGGTCACTAGGGTTTATAAAAATTTGAAAATACCCCGAAAAACCATCTAAGAAATAGTAATGAGAATGCCCAGCTATTGGCTCTAAAATTTGGTCTATGAATGGTAATGGGAAGTGATCCTTTCTAGTGGTTGCATTCAATTTCCTATAGTCTATGCATACTCTCCAACCAATGGTAGTCCTAGTAGGAATTAAATCTCCACTCTCATTTCTAGCCACAATTATGCCCCCTTTCTTGGGAACACATTGAATAGGACTAACCCATTCATTATCCGAAATAGGATAGATAATGCCAGCATAAAGAAGTTTAATAATTTCTTTCTTTACAACCTCTTTCAACTTAGGGTTAAGCCTTCTTTGCCTATTAGCTTTGGGTTGTAATCCATCTTCCATATAGATCCTTTGCATAACTACATTGGGACTAATCCCCCTTAAATCCGATATTTGCCAACTTATACTTTTTATTCTTTTCCTTACAACTTCTAACAACATATTTTCTTGCCTTTTAGTGAGCTTGTTAGAAACTATTATAGGTAAGGTACTATTAGAACCAAGAAATGCGTACCTCAAATAGCTCAGAAGTTCTTTCAATTCAACAACGGCTGGACTTACTATAGATGGTGGCAATGGCTCTTCACTTCGATGTAAAAGCTCCAACCTATGACTTTCTTGCTCCACTTCCTCTTGAACTCCTTCATCCAAATTAATTTCCTCCTGACCTACAACATCAATTACTTCTAACACCAAGCATCAATAAGATCCATTTTCATGCATACAAGCTCATCCATGGGGTACTTGAGTGCTTTATCCATGTGATATTCAACACTATCCTCCCGCACTCTTAAAACTATTTTCCCTTCATACACATCAACCAATGCCCTACCAGTTCACATAAATGGTCTCCCTAAAATCAATGGGCAATTAGCATCATATGCAAAATCTAAGATCACAAAGTCAGTAGGCAATATGAATTTATCCACTTTAACAAGTACATCCTCAACTATGCTATAAAGTTTCTTAATGGATTGGTCAGCCAATTGCAAGACCATGGAAGTAGGCTTAACATCTTCTAAGCCTAACTTTTTAAAAATGGAAAATGGCATAAGATTGATACTAGCCCTTAACTCACACAAGCACCTAGGAAACTCCATATCCCTCAATGTATAAGGAATAGTAAAGCTACCAGGGTCTTTAAGTTTTGTAGGTAAGTTATTGGTAATTATTGAGCTGTAATCTCTAGTTAACTCTACAGTGGATAAATCTTCCCAACTTCTTTTCATATAAATTGATTATTTCAAAAACTTAGCATAGTTGGGAATTTAGGTTATCGCTTCTACCAATGATAGATTAATATGCAAATGCTTCAATTTATCAATAAAATTTAAAAATTGCTTATCATCATCTTTTTTCTTGAGTCGCTGCGAAAATGGCGGTCGAGGTTGGAAAACCTTACTTTTGGAAACCTCTTTTATTGCACTCGTGGCAGGTGTCAGGCTGGCGATGTTAGCTTATTTCCCTATTATTGTGCTCGCAATAAAAGGCCCATCTTCCTTCTAAATTTCTTTTTCCTGCAACACTCCATCTTAGTTATTTGAAATCAATTCATTAACATACTTTTTACCTGACCTTAGTGTGATTGCCTTCATTTGCTCCCTCGGATTAGCTTTCGTGTTACTCAGAAGGCATCCTTGTATTCTCGATGGTAGTGCATTGGCAATTTGTCCCAATTGGACCTCTAGGTTGTGAATGGGTGAGGCTTTATTCTTTGCAATTTGGTCAAACTTAGACTCTGGCCTTTTGTGATTCTCCTCTTATGAACTAATGTAACACCCCGATTTCCTCCCTAATAGTTTGAGCCATGTTTGCTATGTGTATGTGTGCATGTGTGAGAATTTTGGCATGTGTCAAGGGCATTTTGGGTAAAATGCATATTTTATGGCTTGTAATATTGTGTGGGTGCATATATGTTAGTAGGATTCAAGTGTGTGGGTTGTGTTAGTGTGTGCATGCTCACATGTGTGTAGGGTGTATGAGTGAGGATAGCATTGTGTGTGGTGTGGTGCGGTGCATGTTGGTAGGGTGTGAGTGATCAAATTCCACCATTAAGGAGTTGACATGTGGCTAGGGTTAGGAAAAGTGTAAATAGAAGAAGAAAGAAAAAAGGGAAAGCAGAATTTGTTATCTCTTTCCTGTTTCTCCTCTTCTCTCATTCCTCTTCTTCCTTTCACATCTCATGTGTGCCTAGCTTGGATCCAAGTGGCTTTGGTGGGAATTGATCACTTCTCAACCACCATTTGGTAAGTTTTGCTGCATTTCTTCTTCTTCTTCTTCATCTTTTCTCCTTCTTTGCTGGTTTGAGTTTTGATCTAGGGTTTGTTGTTTTGTGTCATTTTGGGTGTTGTGCATAGTTGAGCCTCCGTGCAATCCCAAGGGAAAGGAGAAGGCGAGTGGTAGTGGTGCTCACTAAGTAGGAGCAAAGGAATTTCAGGTTTGGGAAATTATGTGCAATTTTGATGATTATTGTGTTCTTTATTGATTTTTAGAAATTGGCTTGATTGATGAAGTTATAATGGTGTATATGTTATGAGTTTTGAGTATGTTGGGTTATAAAATTTAGGTTGTGATTTTATTGGATTATATATGCAATTGATTAAGTTTTTGGATTATGAGTTGCTGGTTTTGGCTTGGATGATGTAATCATGTTAATGCATGTTCCTTTGACTTTATGAGCGAAAAAGGTGAGTTTTAAGTTGTTCTTGATGAGTGGAATGTTGGATTTTGAGTATGTTGATTTGTGTGTGTGAGTTGGGTTAAAATCTGGAGAATTTCTGAGTTTCTATTGATCCACACAGCAGTATGGTCTATCATACCCCCGTGTGAATCGTGAGATTTCCCCAAAAATTCTTGGCCATGATTTTACACTACGGTGAGGAACTTTCCATACCGCCGTGTAAAGTCATTCTGCCTTGTGAGATTTCTAGGCTGTGAATTTTACACGGGGGTAGGGATTTTCCATACCGCCGTGTAAAAGCATTCTGCCTTTTGTGTGAGGCATGTTCGACAGCGGCATGGTTTTGCCTTACCCCCATGTAAGATGTCTTACACCACGGTAAGGCAACGTCATATCGCCTGTAAAATGTCTCTGCCTCCAGTTTTTGAAGTTCTTCGGTTTTCTTCGTTTTTGTTCCCCTTTTCGTTTATTATTGCTTTTAAATACTATTTAGTGTTATTTCATGTATCTAGTATCATTAATTGATATTTTGTTTTGTCAAACTATATTGAATGTTGTGGTTGAATTCGGAATGTATTATTTATACCTTAATTCATGACTCGTCATTATTAACTCAATATGCTACACTTATATGTGATTGTATTATGCATACCCTACGGGAGTCAGTCTCGTGGATAGTTAGGCATGCCTAAAAGAGTCCTTTAACTACAGCCTCTGTACTGTTTTGAACCCTGATCAGGTCCCCGTTTAGTTATTCGCGAACTTCTACGTGTACGGATCTTGTTTAAGATCCCCTTTATAAAATACTTTGAAAAGAGAAAATGTGATACTGTTTTCCGATTCGTACCTGTAAGGTACCGCTATGGGTTCTCACTGCTCATATGGGTTCTCACTCCCTCGCGGATGGGTTCGCCTACGTATGGGTAGGGGGTACTAAAGTTTTTGGTATTAGAGCTCCGGTTTAGGCATTTTCTGGGTGATTGTTGTGTTTAGATATATGATTAGGACTGTGTTGGCTGATGTGATTGTCTTTGTCTTTCGTTTAGATGGATTCTAATTTTATTCGTAGGTCCCTTGAGGGGTCCGCTAAAAGTGTGAATCCCCAAGCTGTTGATCCTTCAGTGTCTGTTTTGGCTCAAACACCTAGGGTTTAGCCTAAGGCCACAGCCATGCCCTTCGAGGCAATGTTGAAGATTTCTCAGGACATAGCTCGAGTCTTGGATAGGGTGACAGCTCCGAGAGCCGCTTTAGAGAGCATGAGGAGAGCTGGTGCAAAGGATTTCTATGGTACCAGTTTGGATGAGTCCGAGCTTGCTGGGAAATGGATTGAGAAAGTGGAGCGAGTGTTTGAGGAAACTAGGTGTCCCGCTGATAGGCAAGTTGAGAGTGTGGTGGCATTGCTTCAGGGATCCGCCTATGATTGGTGGAAATTAGTTCGTAGGCATCCCCAGTTGCCTAACCCTGTCATATGGGAGTTGTTCGAGAGAGAATTCACCAACAAGTATGTGACTAGGGAGTATAAGAATGCCAAGTGGGCATAGTTCTTAAGCTTGAAGCAAAGGGCTATATCAGTATCAGTGTTTGAGAAAGAGTTCAACCGTTTGACCAAGTATGCTCCTGAAGGTGTTCTGACTGAAGAGTTTCGGTGTCGGCATTTTGAGGCCTGTTTAAATGAGTCGCTAAGAGCTATGATTATTTCTTTGATGAGTACTCCGGGCATTGGGTACTACCAGATTGTGTAAGCAGCAGTGCAGGCTAAGAGGTCTGAGTCTGTTCTGAGAGAGAGAGCTCAGAGGAGGAATCCCCCTTGTGGTGGATCATCGTCATCATCATCAGGTAAGAGGTCAAGGAACCCGCATGATGAGTCTTCTTCAGGCCCTGCTTCGAGATACAAGAGGCAAGGTTCTGCCAGGGGTTCTGGTTCTAGGAGAGGTGGTACTGGTTTGAGGACTTATTTGTTGCCTGAGTATTCTCACTGCAGTAAGCGCCATTGGGGTGAGTGTAGGTGGCTCACGGGTGGTTGTTTCAGATGTGGTAGCATTGATCACTACTTGGCAAATTGTCCGAGGTATAATGAGGCTTCTGGTGATCAGCCTGAGGCTAGCAGAGTTGGTCCTAATGCTCTGCAAGCTAGTCGTGGTAGAGGCGAGGTAGAGGTCGCGGCGGTGGGCATAGAGAGGGAGCTCCATCAGAGTCTATTGATCGTCCTTTGACGGTTCCTGCTAGAGCTTATGCCATGAGAGCTTGAGATGAGCAAGATGCCTCGAATGTGATTGCTAGTAAGTTCCTACTCTTTGACACTGAGTTATATGCTCTAATTGACCCTAGCTCCACACACTCATATTTGTGCACAAGTATATTGTTTGATAAGATGCATGATGTGGATCAGTTAGATTATGAGGTTTGTGTGACTAGTCCTTTAGGGCATAGTGTTAATGTGAGTAGAGTGCATAGGAATTATCCTCTTTTAGTTTAGGGTGTTGAGTTTCTTGCTGATGTGATAGAGTTGCCATTTCGGGAGTTTGATTTGATTTTGGGTATGGATTGGCTTCGTAAGCATCGGGCTGTTGTGGATTGTCATAGAAAGGTAGTTGTGTTGCGAGATAGAGATCGGTCTTTGGTTGTGGTTCAAGGTTTGGGTTCGAGTTCTTTGAGTAATGTGATCTCCGCCATGCAAGCTAAGCGGTTTATGAGTAAAGGTTGTGAAGCATTCTTAGCAGTTGTATTGGACTCTAAGCATTATCAAGTTGCGTGATCAGGTTGAGATTGAGGACATCCCAGTTGTTAGGGAGTTTGGTGATGTGTTTCTGCGTGAATTGCCTGGGTTGTCTCCCAAGAGAGAAGTGGAGTTTTCCATAGATATTTTGCCAGGTACTTCGCCCATTTCGAAAGCACCTTATCGGATGGCTCCTGTAGAGTTGAAAGAACTCAAAACTCAGCTACAAGAGTTATTGGATAAGGGGTTTATTCGACCCAGCATATCTCCATGGGGAGCACCGATTTTGTTTGTTAAGAAGAAAGATGGCTGTTTGAGGATGTGTATTGACTATAGGCAAATTAATTAGGTCATAGTGAAGAACAAGTATCCCTTGCCTAGAGCCGAGGATTTGTTTGATCAGCTCGGAGGTGCGGGTGTCTTTTCCAAGATTGATCTTCGGTCGGGTTATTATCAGTTGCGAGTTTAGGATGCGAATGTGGTTAAGATTGCATTTTGGAGGCGGTATAGCCATTATGAGTTTCTTGTGATGCCGTTTGGTTTGACCAATGCACCTGCAGCTTTTATAGATTTAATGAACCGAGTGTTTAGGCCATATTTAGACCGATTTGTAGTAGTGTTTATACATGGCATTTTGGTTTTCTCAAAAGATGAGAGTGAGCATGAAGAGCATCTTTGGTTAGTGTTGCAAGTGTTAAGGGAGCACCGTTTATTTGTGAAGCTTAGCAAGTGTGACTTTTGTCTTCAAGAGGTGTCTTTCTTGGGTCATATTGTGTCAGGTAAGGGTATTTAAGTAGATCCAGCTAAGATTGAGGTGATTAGGGATTGGAAAGCGCCTAGGAATGTTCCGGAAGTGAGAAGCTTCCTTGGTTTCGCAGGCTATTACCGTCGGTTTGTGAAGGTTTTTTCGGTTATTGCTGCTCCGATGACTAGATTGTTGAGGAAAGGAGTTAGATTTGAGTGGTCGGATAAGTGTCAGCCGTGCTTTGAGGGCTTGAAGAGTTTACTAGTTGAAGCTCCTGTACTGATTCAACCCACCTCGGGTAAGGAGTTTGTAATGTACAGTGATGCTTCGGGTATTGGACTCTGATGTGTGTTGATGCAAGAGGGTAAAGTTGTGGCTTGTGCATTTCGTCAGTTGAAGCCACATGAGAAGATTTATTCGACGCATGATTTGGAATTGGCGGCTGTGATCTTCACTTTGAAGATTTGGCGGCATTATCTGTATGGGGAGAAGTGTAGGGTTTTCACGGACCACAAGAGTTTGAAATATCTCCTTACGCAGAAAGAGTTGAACATGAGGTAGCGCCGATGGTTAGAGTTGTTCAAGGACTACAACTGCGTTGTGGATTACCATCCGGGTACAGCTAATGTGGTCTCAGATGCTTTGAGTCGAAAGTTAGTTTCAGCTTTATTCTTGAGGCGGTTCAGATGGAGATTTGATTCAGATGTGGCTTTGGTTGCCCAATTGAGAGTGAAGCTGACTTTTGAAACAGTCGATTATGGACGCTCAGAAGGATGATGTTAGATTGCAACGGGTTTTGCAAGAGGTTCAGCAGGGTAAGTAGTTTGAGTTTTTAGTTTTGGGGGGGGGGGGGGGGGGGGGTTGCTTATGTATAAGGATCGCTTGTGTGTGCCCGAGAATGATGAGTTAAGGAAGAAGCTTTTGAGTGAGGCACACACTACAGTCTTTACTATGCATCCTGGTAGTGAGAAGATGTATCGGGATATGAAGCAGTTCTACTGGTGGTCTGGGATGAAGAGAGACATTGTGGAATTCATGGCAAAGTGTTTAACGTGTCAATAGGTAAAGGCTGAGCATCAAGTCCCTTCAGGATTGTTCACTCCTTTGTCTGTTCCTCAGTGGAAAAGGGAAGATATTGCCATGGACTTTGTATCGAGTTTGCCAGTGACTCAGAGGAAGCATGATTCAGTATGGGTTATTGTAGATCGGCTTACGAAGTTAGCTCATTTTGTGCCGGTTAGAGTGGACTACTCGATGGGTAAGTTGACCAGTGTATATGTGGTTGAAGTAGTTCAGTTTCATGGAGTGCCTTTGTCGATAGTTTCAGATCAGGATCCAAGGTTCACATCTAAGTTTTGGAAAGAGTTGCAGAAAGCTTTGGGTACCAAGTTAAACTTCAGCGCAGCATTTCATCCTCAAACAGATGGTCAGTCCGAATGAGTTTTCCAGATTTTAGAGGATATGCTTCGGGCTTGTGCTTTGGATTTTTCTGGCAGTTGGGATCAGTATGTGTGGCTTATAGAGTTTGCCTACAACAACAGTTATCAGTCGAGCATTAGAATGTCACCGTTTGAGGCTTTGTATGGTCGACCGTGTAGGACTCCGATTTGTTGGACAGAGTTAACCGAGCGATCTTTTATTGGGCCAGAGATGATTATAGATACTAAAGAGAAGATCAGAGTTGTGCAGTGAAATCTGAAGGTCACTAAGGATAGGCAGAGATCCTATGCCAATTTGAAGAGAAAGGATATTCAGGTTGAGGTCGGGGACAAAGTTTTCCTTAAGGTTTCACCTTGGAGGAAAGTATTGCAGTTTGGCAAGAAAGGTAAACTTAGTCCTCGATTCATTGGACCTTTTGATATTTTGGATAGAGTTGGTTCGGTAGCCTATAGGTTGGCTTTACTAATGGAGTTAGCTAAGATGCATGACGTCTTCCACGTCTCCATGTTTCATTGGTATAGATCGAATTAGTCGCATGTATTGTCAGTTCAAGAATTTTGGGTTCAGCCGGATTACTCTTATGATGAAGAGCTAAAGGCTATTGTAGCTCGGGAAGTGAGGCAGTTGAGAAATAAGTAAGTCCCTTTGGTCAAGGTTCTTTGGCAACATCACGGAGTTGAGGAAGCGACTTGGGAACCAGAGGCAACGATGAGGATTCAGTATCCGCATTTGTTCAGTTCAGGTGAGAATTTTGAGGACGAAATTCTTGTTAGTAGGGGAGACCTGTAACACCCCGATTTCCCCACTAATAGTTTGAGCCATGTTTGCTATGTGTATGTGTGCATGTGTGAGAGTTTTGGCATATGTCAAGGGCATTTTGGGTAAAATGCATGGTTTATGGGCTATAATACTGTGTGGGTGCATATATGTTAGTAGGATGTAAGTGTGTGGATTGTGTTAGTGTGTGCATGCTCACATATTTGTAGGGTGTATGAGTGAGGATAGCATTGCGTGTGGTGTAGTGCATGTTGGTAGGGTGTGAATAATCAAATTCCACCATTAAGGAGTTGACATGTGGCTAGGGTTAGGAAAAGAGTAAATAGAAGAAGAAAGAAAAAAGGGAAAGCAGAATTTGTTATCTCTTTCCTGTTTCTCCTCTTCTCTCTATTCCTCTTCTTCCTTTCTCAACTCAAGTGTGCCTAGCTTGGATCCAAGTGGCTTTGGTGGGAATTGATCACTTCTCAACCTCTATTTGGTAAGTTTTGCTTCATTTCTTCTTCTTCTTCATCTTTTCTCCTTCTTTGCTAGTTTGAGTGTAACACCCCACCATCCCCGTTGGAAGGATACCGGAGTGCCACACAGGCAAACACATATAACAAATCCATGTACACATGTATAAACAAAAACCAAATGAGATTTAAAGAAACTTTTAATCATGTAATAGTAAATCCTTTTTACATATAACATATATCCATACTGTTTTACAAAGTGAGGCTTGTAATCAAATACATATACAAAAAAAATACTATTTGTTCCTTTACAAAAGATTTACTCTGTTATACACAAGCCATATATAAAAGTTACAGCGGAAGACTTCAAATAACTTCATCAAAAGACTCCTAGTGGCCGACCCGCAGATATCTGACTCAAAATCCAAACTCGCCACCTGCACGGGAAAAGAGCCCGTGCTAAGCGATAACGCTTAGTGGGGAGGAACAAAACAAACTAACAATATGCATATACAATATTTACAACAATACTATAATCTCATCCCAACCATAAACATACATTACAAGTAATTAACTGTTAAAACATAATTAAAATCTACATATTTCTCACCATTGCAAAAACATATACACTCAAGGTGTATAAACACAAAGTTATACTATATTTCATATACAACCTATACCTTTAATCTTGTCAATAAACATCTCAACATATATATATATATATATCACATATAAACATGTAGCCTGATTAGTCTGAAATACTCTCTAGAAGTGGATACGGTCATTTGGATACTGATTGAACACAGTATCCCAAGCATATAGAGACATGAGTCTCAAACATGTATTTTCCATATAGAGACCGGAGTCTCGCTTTATTTCCATATAGACCAAACATGGTCGAAACAAGGATCCAAATGGACCCGCATATATCGTTTTATCATATAGCAGCTGCACACACACTCTGACCTAAGTAAGCGCTTACTTATCCACTACTATGACTTATTCAGGCTCAAAGAATACAACTCAATAATTCGTGTATTCATGTACATTGATCAAAATCAGAAACATATACATATGTTCAAATGTTAATTACTGAATGTAATATGAACTTATAATTCATCTAGAAATAATCCATGTATACATATATACTGTTCACATTTTGGAAACATGTAACTTTAAATATTAAAATACAACTAAATACAAATACATATTTCACGTATACATGTATCTAGATCAAATTCAGAAACATTTTAATACATCCAGTATCAATTATTGGAGGCCGAAGTACAAATAATTCACATTCAAGACCATTTATGTTCATGTAAAATATAAACTAGTAAGTTATGTACATTAATTATTTAATCAAGTATACGACTCAATAATTCACGTATCATGTCATGTGAATTTCATTAAATACTAACTTATATTTCATATATACACGTATATTGATCCAATTCAGAACATTTAAATGTATAAATATCAATTACAGGAGGTAATAAGAACAAATAGTTCATATTGAACAAGTCCATGTTAAATAAATTATAAACATGTAAATCATGTAGATTAATCATTAATCATATATACAAAACCCAATATTATGCAATTATCCAAAATACAATACAATTTTAACTCAAACATTTGTCATGTAGTGCAAAAACCCTTAAAACAGAAGTTAAAACTTTATCTTTAATAAAACAGGGCAGCAGGGGAAGGCTGGTCACGCCGTGACCATTCGTCACGTCTCGTGACGCAGGCTTCACACGAGTGCCAGGCAAAAAGCAAGGCAGTCACGGCGTGACCACCAGTCACGTCTCGTGACGCCTGTGAGGAGAGGGAGGAGATGAGTTCTCGTGACACGCAGAGACAGGCGAGAGGTCCCGAGGCGTGACGCTACTTCACGTCGCGACTTCCCAAGGGGAGGAAGGTCACGGCGTGATGCTTCATCACGCCACGTGACTTCCCACAGAGGGAGGTCACGGCGTGATGTACCATCACGTCACGTGATCTTTCTCTCACAAATCTGCTTCTCCTTCTCAAACTCCATCATCTTCTCAAAACCAATTTCCAGAAAAACGTGGAAAAACCCAGAAAATCCAGAAAACAGAGCACTCTCCAAATTCAAAACCCCATTTGTCTAAAACCATTTTTCATGCAAAAATCATTCACACCTGTACCTTTAAGTCATCAGAGCATAACTATAAGACTCGTAATACAAATCACATATTATCACAATTCAAACAGAGGCAAAACCAGGAAGTCATCATCCGTGAGCTTCACATCCAAATTCATGCATAAACATCTCATTTGCATGCTTTTCTACAGGATGCATTTACACACATTACATTTCTCATATATCATGATAAACATACACACACAACTGATATTCATAATAGAACAGTAACTAGGATCCAAAAATGAGGAAGGACTGACACACTCCCAAACCTGAAATGAAGTCCCCAAAAACGCCCACAGCTTCTCAATCCACAACCTTATCTTTTCCCTTTATCTTTCTTCCTCTCTTCAACAGATCACATGAACCAACGAATAAACCCAATATCAATCCAAAGAAAAACAGCAATGAACAATCCTTAAACAGAGAAGATGGGGAACCAAACTCACCTTCTGAAGCTTCAAAGCTTAAAACCCTAGCTCACAATAAATGAACACGCATGCAAAAGAGAAAAGAACAGCAAATGGAGAGGAATGGTATGGCTAACGTGAGAGAAAGCAAAAGAGAGAAGAACTTTTAAATCTTTAGTTTTTCCAGCACTAACACATCCAGACCTCTCTCTTCCCTCAACCACGTGCACACACTCACTCTCCACTTGGCACACATGCACAGATCACAGACCCACCTAATCCTCTTTTACAATTTGATCCAAACCATATTACTAATAAGTCCTTGTCAATTACCTTTCACTCACCAAACCAATAATCTGCAATTACTTTTATTTCTTTGCAATTTAATCCTCAATCACAAGTAAAATTACTCAATTGTCCTTAAATATCCATTTAAAATTGCCAATTTCCGATTAGGCCACTTATGGGGTGTGACATTGAGTTTTAATCTAGGGTTTGTTGTTTTGTGTGATTTTGGGCGTTGTGCATAGTTGAGCCTCCTCATGATCTGAAGGGAAAGGAGAAGGCGAGTGGTAGTGGTGCTCACTAAGTAGGAGCAAAGGAATTTCAGGTTTGGGAAATTATGTGCAATTTTGATGATTATTGTATTCTTTGTTGATTTCTGGAAATTGGCTTGATTGATGAAGTTGTAATTGTGTATATGTCATGAGTTTTGAGTATGTTGGGTTATAAAACTTAGGTTGTGATTTTATTGGATTATATATGCAATTGATTAAGTTTTTGGATTAAGAGTTGCTGGTTTTGGCTTAGATGATTTAATCATGTTAATGTATGTTCCTTTGAGTTTATGAGCTAAAAAGGTGAGTTTTAAGTTGTTCTTGATGAGTGGAATGTTGGATTTTGAGTATGTTGATTTGTGTGCGTGAGTAGGGTTGAAATCTAGAGAATTTCTGAGTTTCTGTCGATCCATATGGCGGTATGGTCTGTCATACCCCCATGTGAATCATGAGATTTCCCCAGAAATTCTTGGCCTTGATTTTACACGGCGGTGAGGAACTTTCCATACCGCCGTGTAAAGTCATTTTGCCTTGTGAGATTTCTGGGCTGTGCATTTTACATGGGGGTATGGATTTTCCATACCGCCGTGTGAAAGCATTTTGCCTGTTGTGTGAGGCATGTTCCACGGCGTTATGGTTTTGCCTTACCCCTGTGTAAGATGTCTTACACGGCGATAAGCCAATGTCATACCGCCGTGTAAAATGTCTCTGCGTCCAGTTTTTGAAGTTCTTCTATTTTCTTTGTTTTTGTTGCCCTTTTCATTTATTATTGCCTTTAAATATTATTTAGTCTCATTTCATGTATCTAGTATCATTAAATGATATTTTGCTATGTCAAACTATATTGAATGTTGTGGTTGAATTTGGAATGTATTATTTATACCTTAATTCATGACTCGTCATTATGAACTCAATATGCTATACTTATATGTGATTGTATTATGCATGACCTGCGAGAGTCAGTCTAGTGGATAGTTAGGCATACCTAAAAGAGTACTTTAACTGCAGCCTCTGTACTGTTCTTGACCCTGATCAGGTCCCTATTTAGTTCCTCGCGAACTTCTACGTGTACGGATCTTGTTTAAGATTCCCTTTGTAAAATACTTTGAAAAGAGAAAATGTGATACTGTTTTCCGATTCGTACCCGTAAGGTACCGCTATGCGTCGATTCGTACCCGTAAGGTACCGCTACACGTTTACTTGTTATCCACTACTGTGAGTCAGCAGATGTTATGATTTGTTCAGTTATGCTATGAGAATGTGAATCCGAATGATTATGAATATCATTACAAGTATTTGAATCTGAATGACTCCAATATGAGCATATGAATCTGTTGGCATATGAATATGTTTATTGAACCTTGAATGGTTATGAATGGAATTCTATTGTGATTATATCTTATGATATTCAGTATGCCATTTCTTATGTGATTTGGCTTGACGACCATTGTGAATGGCCGTCCATATTGTTATTGTTTGTTTCCCCACTAAGCGTTATCTTTTGGCACAGTGTTTTCACCCGTCCAGGTGCGGAAGGTGTATAGCTTTTGGGAAAGTCTCCGCCAGTCAAGCCAATACAGTGGGATTGTTGATAGGACTTAGTGTATTTTTGTATCATCATTATTTTGTTATAGTGATCTCTTTTGCCAAAATAAGCTTCCGCTATGTATCTCTGAATGATGTAATTATGTTGGTATCAGGACAGTTATGTAATTGGATATTGTTATATCATGAATGAATGTTCAATTTGGTTTTAAGTTTTAATTTCCACTGTTTATAAGTATGTTTATATTATGTGAATGTATGTACGCACCGTTCTATTTGGTGTGACACCCTACTCGTACGGGTTCTCACTCCCTCATGGATTGGTTCCCCTACGTATGGGTAGGGGGTGTTACAACTAAATTTCAAATTGATTCACTCCAACTCCAATGCTTCAAATCAGTCTTGTGCTGGTTGGAATCCTACACCTCCTCTATTCTGATTATTACTACTCCCCCACTAGAAATTTGGATGGCTTCTCCACCCAGGGTTATAGGTGTTCGAATAGGGATTTCCACGTCTTTAGCCTTAAATGAAACTTATTTGCTCCTCCGTACTTGTTATACCCACATTACATCCTTCACTCGGATGTCCTTGTTGGCCACAAATAGTGCATGCATTTGGTGGGGTTCTTCCCATGCTCAAGGTGTCGATCTTGTGGGTGAAAGCTTCAACTTGCGCTTGCAAAGCAATAACTGAGTCAACTGAATGTAGACCTTTTATAGGGAAAGAATTTGATACCTTAGCTCTTTCTATCGGCCACATACAATTATTGATTGACATCTCGTCAAGCTGTTCGAATGCAACATCCGTCATCTTTCTCATAAGAGAACCATTTGTAGCAGCATCTATAGTACCTCTAGTGGTAGGATTTTCTCCATTATAGAAAGACTGCATGAGCAACTCTCTTAGTAGATTGTGGTGGGGACAACTCTGCTGTGATTCTTTAAACCTTTCCCTTGCTTTTTATAAAGACTCGTTATCATTTTGCACAAAAGTAGTTATGTCCTTAATTATCTTTGCAGTTTTTGCTAAGAAAAAATATTTAGACAAAAATGCTTGAGCCAATTGGTCCCATGTAGTAATAGAACCTCTTGCAAGTGAATTCAACCAGCCTTTTGCCTTATCCTTTAATGTGAAAGGAAAAAGCCTAAGCTTAATTGCATCCGCCAATACTCCATTAATTTTAAAAGGATCACAAATTTCTAAGAAATTTGCTAAATAAGCATTAGGATCCTCATTTGACAAACCATAGAAATGAATGCTATTTTGCACCATTTGCAACAAAGAAGGTTTAATTTTAAATTGGTTCGCATTTACTGTTGGCCTTACCATGTAACACCCCCTACCCATATGTAAGTGATCCCATCCGATAAGGAGTGAGACGTCGTATGAGTAAAGGTGTCACCAAACAGATACAAAGCGAATCATACATTCATTCATAACATACATACTGAAATACAGGATAATTAAAAACTTTAAAAGGAAAAGAAAGTAATAGCTGATCAAACATTAATATAACAAAACCATTACAATAATGTTCTGATCAACTAGCTGAAACGAAAGATATTACATCACTAAAATATAAGTACAAAAGCGAAAGCTGAAACAAAACTGATACAAGAGAGTTCAATACAAAAAGATTCATTACAGATTACAAAACTGAGCTCTACACTAAAACCTTCTGTGTTGGCTTGACGGCGGCGACTCTCTCACAAAGCAAAACTCCTTCTGCACCTACACGGGTAAAAACACCGTGCTAAGCGATAAACGCTTAGTGGGGAAACACACATAAAATATGAATGGCTATTCACAATGGTCGTCAAGGAATAACACATTCACAATGGCAAAATGCAATAGTTCATAACATAATTCATAAGAACATGCTCACAAATTAAAGCCATACATTCTGTATCTCAACTCCATATCCATTTTTAGATTAGTTGAACATACATTTCATCAATATACTCATACAGATATCACATGTATATAGTCATAAGAGAAGGGCAAACCAATTGAACACCAAAAGAACACCTGCTGACTCTGGGTAGTGGATAACGAGTGTACATACAGTACTTTACGGGTACGAGCCGATTACAGACAGTACCTTACGGGTACGAATCGAGAAAACCATTTTACTTTTAACTTTTACAAATCATTTTCAAAAGGGACCTTAAACAAGATCCTTACACAATAAGGGTTCGCGAGGAACAAAACGGGGACCTGATCGGGGTCCAAACGAAACAAAGGGCTACAGCTAAAGGACTCTATTAGGCATGCCTAACTATCCACTTACTTGACTCTAGCAGGTTATGCGTCATTCAAACCATATTTCAGAAGATAACATAAAATTCATTTGAAGAATCATGGTATCACTCATATCAAAGCATATAAAGGTATGACATGCATCATACAGCAATATAAGTCCATTCAGAAGAATTACGGAATTCATTGTTGAGTTAAAATCGGAAAATTTCAGAAAATAGGCCAAACGGAGGTGACCAACAAGGTTGGCCGGTCACGGGTTGTGACTGGCATCACAACTCGTGACTGGCCTCCTTCACAAGCTGGTCATGAGTCGTGACTGGGAGTCACGTCTCGTGACTGGCTCTCTTCCTTCGCTGGTCACGCGACGTGACTTGTCCCTTCTCTCGCTGGTCACGAGTCGTGACTGGGTGTCACGTCTCGTGACTGGCTTCCTTCTTTCGGCTGGTCACGGGTCGTGACTGGACGTCACTACCCGTGACCGCCTACACTGGCCGGTCACGAGTTGTGACTGGGAGTCACGTCTCGTGACTGGCTTCCTCGCCTGGTCACGAGTTGTGACAGGCAGTCACAACTCATGACTGGCTTCATTCTGGCAGGTCACGAGTCGTGACTGGAAGTCACGTCTCGTGACTTGCCTCTCTTCTTAGCTAGTCACGCGACAGACACAGCAAACGGGAATTTTTCTACAGTAACCCGATTTTCCAGAATTTCCCAGAACACAGAATCAACTCCAAACTTGAATCAAAATCACACAAATCAGTTCTTACCTTCCAGAAAAGCATTCAAGCATCAAAATGACATATAATCAACTTAATTCAACACTCATTACAACTAAAATCATGCATAACCACATACAAGAACATAAACCCTAGAATTTTACAGTAAGTTCAATTCAACCACAATTCACAAATATAATTCCCAAACCTGAGATTCTAAACTTCAATCACTTAGCTCTACTAGGTCCAGCAATCTCCTTGCCCTTAGGATCGCGAGGGAGATCAACTAACAACACAACAAAGAACACCCAACAATGCAAACCCTAAGTTAAATCTAAACTCAAGGAAGAAGAAGATGAAACAATTGAGAAAACAAAATGAGAAGAATACAATTACTTACCAAAGAAGATGCAAAGAGATGATTAACTCCACCAATACAAGCTTGAATCCACCCCACAATTCTTAGAATGAAGAAAATGAAGAAGAAGAAGAAGAAAAGAAACGTGAGGGGAAGAAGAAAACGTGAATCTGCTATCTTCCCTTCTTTCTTTCCTTTTTCTTTTTCTTTTCTTTGCCCTAAGTATGTGTCCATTTCCTATTGGTGAAGCTAACCACTCACACCAAACTAACATGCACTACACACACCTAATACTTTCCCAACTAATGCACACCCTATAATGGTATGAACACACACACACAAGCATATCCCAACTTAAAACACCATAAAATGATATGCTCAAGTACACACAACTATTACCCAATTAATTCACACCCTAAAGCCAAATATGCACCCACATACTAACAAAACCCAAAAACATGCATTTTTACCAAATTACCCTTATGATATGCCGAACACATGCACATGCATGATCACACAGACAGGCTCATTCTACTAGGGGACAAACGGGGTGTGACATACCACCCCTTGTTGAGCCCCGTTTAACGCTGGCATAGCGAAGTCCATCAATTTGGGTGGGTTTTCTTTAGCCATATCAGGTCTCTTATTCTTCTTTTTCTTGGGTTTGCGGTTACTCAAAAGAAATCTTTCTATCTCTGGATTTAATTGTTCAAGTTCTTCTTTAGAACTCTTTGTCCTAGGCATATACTTGAACTATCTAATCTTGTAAAAACAAAACAAAACAAATAGAAAAATTAAATATTGTAATCCAAAATCTTAAATCAAGATTTATAATGGCAATAACATCAATCATAATAGTCCCCCGGCAACGACGCCAAAAACTTGTTGTGCTAAATCCGCAAGCGGACAGTTTACCGATTATAGTACTTAAGATATCGTTCCCACGAAGAGAGTAGACTGATTATTATTCACTATTACTACTCTATTTTTATTTTGTTTGCAAAGTTCAATATTTCTGATAATAAAACTAAACTACTAGTGGAATGCTAAATTAAGTATTACCTAAACCTAATTAATAATGATCAAAGAAGACAAGTAGGATTAATGATTATAAGTTGAAAGTTGATGAAACTTGAAGTTATTCTTCTTGCTTGTTAATATAACCTTGTTATGCAAGCCAAGTTGGATTAATATTTGTAAGCACCGTGTCCCGGAGCGGTCCGGATCAGAGATTACCCTATGATGAAATCAGTATCCTAGCCTGTATAAATGGTTTAGATTTGGGAATTTTAGTCCCGCGTTTCACGAGAAGCGAATCTTTTTACCTTTTGTAGGCAGAGGGGGAGAAAACGGGGATTTTCGAGTCAAAAAAGGCTTTTTGTCCTCCACAGACGGCCAGCCGGTCGCTTCGAGTCACCGACGGCTTGTGGTATTTTTCGACCCCCGTCGAAAAGTCACCGCCCCTGTCAAAATGCTGCCTGGTTTCCCGGAGCACGCTACCTTTCCAACGCCCGTCGGACGAATCCTTCTGTCAGAAGGATTCTTCCGACGCCCGCCCCCACGCACCGACGCCCGTCGGTCGTGTCTGGCTTATAAAAGCTCCGGGTTTTCAATAGAAAAGGGTTGGAAAATTTTTGAGAAGGGGAAACTCTGCCCAATTTCAAGCACATTTTCTCTCTCTTCCAACAAACACATTTCATAAAGAGATCTATTCCAAAAGAGAATCAAATCCGTCAAAAGGGACTAAAAACTAATTAGTTTTCCTTAGATTTTGATTCCAAATATAATCTTTTAGAAGGGTTAAGGAAGAAATAATCAATTTTCCTTCTTTGGATCCTTCATCTTGCTTTTTGTGGAACACGCGGGGCTTTAATCAACACAAGAATTTCGCCCAAAGCGATTATCTGAGGGTAAATATTCCGGATTCTTTCTCCATATCATTTCATATTTATTCTTTATTTGTTAATTCTTCCAATTTTGTCATTATTTTTCTTTATTTTGACTCTCATTACTTGATTTTATTATAAAATCTCCTTTTGGCCTAAAAAAAAAAAGTTCTCTCTTTCTGTTTTTTTCGAAGACAGAGGTGACCGACGGGTCATCTCTATCACCAACGCCCGTCGGTCACCTCATCTACAGATGCCCACTTTTTGAGTGACAGATGGACATGTCGGTCATCTTGACTGACGCCCATCGGTCACCTAAAAGAGGCCGTCGGTGGGTCTGTCTCTTCCCTTTCAAACGATTTTCTATTTTTTCAAGTCCCTTTGGATTCCCACATATTGACTGTATGCATATTGACATTTTTTAACTTTCTATGAGTGTATATTGTTTCTCTTGGACTATCTCGAGTTGGAGCGGCTACCTACCATATTTGGAGGATTTCGTCCGGTTTAGTTTCCTAATCCTCTTGAATATTTTCTTTATTTGTTGTTTATTGATTATTTTATGTACATGGATGTACTCTTTTCATATCCCGTTGATGTATAAAAATGACTCAATGTTTTATATTCGATAAAATGAGGTTTTCACAAAAGCAAGGGTCCAATGCCCTATTTTTATCTAATAAAGACTATCACAAACAAAAATATCCAATTTTGATAATGATGCATGCGAGGACCAAAGTCCTCAAAACAAACGATGCCACGATTTGTGTATGTATCGCACCTTTATAAAGGGAGTTGTATTCCGCTCCTTGTATTATTGTAATTTATCGCCTTTCGATATTTACTTGCTCATTTACGGCTTTCCAAACGTGAATAAATGCGCCTTTAATAAATTGCATCGTGTGGAGAGAGAGCGAATCAATGATAATTAAATTTTGATTATAAAACAATCAAGGTAGAAATAGATGAGAAATCCCGGACCCAGCTCTGGTCTTTGGGCTCAAAGAGGCTAGAGGTCTACCCTCCAAGACACCTTTTTGTGCCACGAGACTTTAGCGCTAATCCTAGGCTCCTTAGGGCAAGACATTTACATTCCAAGACCCCTTTGGCTGGCCCAAAATGGATACCAAGCGCAGTCTTAGGCTCTCCGAGGCGAGAGTAACTTTCCCAATGTTCTATTGGGTGGCGAATCCATGATACCTCCTTGTTGCCCAACATAGACGCACTTGCGATTTATCGCAAGCTATCAACGGGCCCACAAACGCCCCGATCGCCCACGTGCGAGCGGTCGAACGGGCGGCCGCTGGGATCCGGTGCGTGTCACAGTGGCGACTCCACTGGGGACGTTTATGGTTCGAGATTTCAATTTGAAAATACCTCGCTTAACATTTATAATTAAAATTTAACTCATAAATTCGCTTTCCCTCAAATTTGCATTCGCATATCATTAGAGCTTTAGAATATGCTAGTTTGGTCCCTCTTTTAGCCCCGGTGCGTTCCTGAAGCACGACCTCATTTTCACTCAATTTGTGGAAGCGTTAAGGATAATCACCAGCCCAAGCCATGTACCTCAATGGTATATCAAAATGATGACCCGATCGGTCGCTATGCTTGTGATAAGCTAGACCCGTCGGCAGGGATCATGCTTGGGTAGCCTTAAAGAAACATCTCCCTTGTCCAAAGCTCATGTAATGGCCGTAGTTACTTTCCACAGGTAAAATGAACCCTAATTCCATGCTTGCTGTATGGATCCTCATGTATTGGGTGAGTCCAGATGTCTCACTTGGTAACCTAGCAAAAGGCTATCATGCCCCGGTAGGGCCATGTCGAAATTTATGGAACGTCCAAATACGTGGCGATCATTATCCATCCGCTTGTACATTAGCATAGGAGTGTCATGCTGCCGGTTTTTTGCCACGCACCATGCGCGTCCATTGGGTCCCTCGTTAATCCCTGGGCTAATCCCACCTAGGAAAGAGACTGCACGACCACATGTGTGGGAGAGATAAGGGTGGAAGGACCTACTTGCTTGCTTGTGCTCTGTGAGTGTTGCATATCATGACCATGCATTATACCTGCATTTCATGCATCATGCCTAACATCTTATCCCTGCAGCCATCATAGATCTGCCAAGGTGGACTAGATCACCAACCAGATGACTGATCCGAGTTCCTACTCCTGAGCTGTCAGATAGAGAGGGTCTACCAGAAATCTTATCAGAAATCAGCGGTACTGTATTTCAGAAGGCAAACTCGCCTAGGGGGGATGACGCCTCCAGGGCCATGATTGCAGAAGAAGTGGGCCAGCAATTTGAGGAATTCGAGGGTAGGATGATGAATATGTTGATCGCCTTGGCACAGCAGAATGGCCCACAGAATCCTCCTCCTCCTCCTCCAGTGAGACAGAATGAGCCAGAGGAAGAAAGGGCCGAAAGACGAGAAGAGCCCGTTAGGCCGCTGCCAGTAGAGTTGAGATCAGTGGCCTCGGTAGAGCAGAGAAGAAGGCCTATGCTGAGAATTGATGATGATATCGAAGATGATAGGATGAGCCTTGCATCTGAGAGGGGGAAAGCACCTCAAACCGATGACTTTATTTTAAAGAAAATGGAAGAGAGGTTCGAAGCTATGGCTCGTATTTTGAGCAGGGGTCAAGGGATGAACCTAGAGGATAAGGAATTGGAGGGAGAGGACCCAATCCCTTATAACTTCAAGATGCCAGACGTGCCAAAATTTGATGGAACTTCTGATCCAACCGCTCATGTGAAACAGTATTCTCTGGTCATGAAGGGGACCACGTTGTCTAAGAAGCAGAAGGTAAAATACTTTTGTCTGAGCCTAACCGCCCATGCCATCGACTGGTATCATAGTCTTGATCGTCGCACTAAAGAAGATTGGGATCTGCTCACTGAGGAGTTTCTGAAGCAGTATGACTGCAATACCAGAATGGAAGTGACTCTAAAAGATCTTAAACTGCTCCAGTAGAAGGCCGGAGAATCTTTCCATGATTATCTCACCCGATGGCGGAACCGAGTAATGGAGATGCGGAGAAAGCCTGACACCCAGGACCAGATTCGTTTGTTCATTAAGAACGCAAGCCCGTACTTGAAAGATGGGTTGAAGATGAAGGGGTTGAAGGACTGGGAGTCTCTCAAGGATATAGCCATCGAGGCAGAAGGAGAGTTCTTGGCTAGGAAGGCTAACAATGATAATTTTGCCAAAAGGGCTAACCCCGGTCAAGGAACCAGTAGGCCGGCGGGTTCCAGTGGTAGCACCAGAAGAACAGGCAAGGTGTCTGCTACTGAGGTAACCACCCAGAGGAAGTTTTCGAACTTGGGGAGACCATTATCTTGGGTCTTGAGAAGATTAATGAACGAGGGAAAATTGTATCCCTTAGCTCCTAGACCTGCTTTGACGCTGGGAAAGCCTGGGCACAAAGACAATGAATTCTGTGTGTTTCACCAGCACTCAAGCCATGTCACAGATAAGTGCAAAGCGCTGCGGCATGCTATCCAAGACTTGATCCATAACAAGCAGATTTCTGATCCCGAAAAGAGGGAAGCTGAGAAGAAACCCAGTTATAATGCCGTACCACCACCCGTGTTTATGATCGAATCTAGCTTGCCAGAATGGTACGTGCTACAAGATCTATATGGGAGCGAGAATTCTGCTGCTGGTCGTTCTGAGATTAGAGAGGAGAGAGCAGCCGTGGCTACCCTTGATTGCTGGTCTAGCAGTGAGAGTGGCGGAGAAGCCGAGGCCGAGGGAGAGATGAACCTTGACTTGTGGGGGTCTGATGAAGATCAAGAAGAGATAGGGGCTGTAATGAGAAGCAGGAGAGTGGTCCCCGAGATTACAAGGCTACCTGAGCCAGTGCAGACGCCAGCAGAGAAAGAGCCAGAAAAGAATCAAATTGTCAAGCAATTGAAGAAGACTGCGGCTCAAATATCCATCTGGGATCTTTTGAGACAGTCCCCCTCTCATAGGCAGAAGGTAGTAGAGGTTTTGGTTGAGGCCACGGTCGCCACCACGATTTCCCCATCAGAACTGTTGGGCTTGGTCAAAGGAGGATCCGAGGAGAGATTGGTCTTTTCTGATGCCGACCTACAGGTCGAGGGCCGTAATCATAACAGACCCCTGTACATCAAAGCACAGATTAATGACAAGCACACTGCTTGTGTTATGGTAGATGATGGGTCTTCTATCAATGTGTGCCCCCTGATAGCTATGCAGGCTTTTGGTTTAAACGAAGATATGCTCAGTGGATCAGATCTGACTATCACAGCCTACGATAATTCGAGGAGGCAAGCCTCGGGAACCTTTAAGACCTTGGTCAGGACTGGACCCATTGAAGTGGAGGTAGAATTTGTAGTTCTGCCCATCCCGGCTAACTTCTCAGCTCTACTTGGGAGACCCTAGTTTCACAAATTAGGAGGAGTGCCATCCACGCTGCATCAAATGATAAAGTTCCCACATGAAGGGGAAGTTGTGACTATCAAGGCAGCCAGGGAAAATCAGGTCTCAGCGCTTGAAATAGCTAATCAGCCATTTAGTAGCTTCCACGTGTCCATGATAAGAGAAGAGCACAGGTCAGTGGATAACCCAGCTGTGGTTAATATGTTGAAGAAGATGCACTATCTCCCCGGGGCTTGTTTGGGCAGAAACTCTCAGGGTTTGCAAACTGCGATCACCACTAGAGGTCAGAAGAACCGAAAAGGTCTAGGGTATAGAGGCAGCTTCGGCAAGAAGAAGGCGACAGACAAGATCCCTCACATTTCAGAAAGCTTCGTGCCGGCATCCTCGGTTTGCGCATATACTGGCGAAGATGAACCGCAGTGGGTGAAGGGGAGAATTGTCCCTGGATTCGAGATCTTTAATGATGTATTTGACTGGAGAGTCGGGTTTATCAAGACTGCTGAAGACTTCTGGGATGAGGAGGTCATGACTCAGGGTATCACTTGGGACAGATGCGAGCCTGAAGAGGTCGTTACCGAGAAAATGATAGCTGCCAAGCTGAAAGGGAAAGAGAAGATAGCAGAATTAGAGCCGGAAATGGGAGATTTGAAGATTTCCTCCGACATGCCTGAGGGACCTCTGCTGAATCAGGAAGTCAGTGATCAAGCTGCGACAGCATCAACCTCTGGAGCGGCAGAAGAGGACTCTAGTTTAGACTATCTTTTTATTCCAGAACTCTTTTATGATATAAATGACAATTATAATATTATTAATAAGGCAAACAATTTCTCTTACTTGTGCGATGTTTCTAATGATTTCAACATGCATGAGCATGATCATATTCCATCAATTTTTGACATTGATTCCACTGATACAACGCCTTTTAATCTTGGAACCTCGAAAAATCCAAAAGAAATTCTAATAGCATCAAATATAACTCCTGAGGAGAGAAAAAATTTTGAGAGAATAATAAGAAAACATGTAAAAGTCTTTGCCTGGACTTATGAGGACATGCCAGGAATTGACCGAGACGTGGCAGAACATGCTATTCTGACATACCCAGATTACAAGCCTGTGAAGCAGAAGTTAAGAAGGCTCAGGCCAGAATGGGCAGACAAGGTTAAGGAGGAAATCCGACAGCAGATTGAGGCCAAGTTCCTTGTCGAAGTGCAGTATCCTACATGGTTGGCAAATGTGGTCCCTATAGCAAAGAAGAACGGAAAGGTCAGGGTGTGTGTGGATTATCGAGATCTGAATAAGGCCTACCCTAAAGATGATTTTCCACTACCCCATATCGATGTGCTGATAGACAGCGCCGCCAACTGCGAGATGTACAGCTTTGGAGATGGTTATGTGGGCTACAACCAGATCCTGAATAAAATAGCTGACCGGGTTAAAACTGCTTTCATCACGGAGTGGGGGACCTATTCCTACCGGGTCATGTAGCCTAAAGAATGCAGGGGCTACGTATCAGAGGATGGCGACCAAGATCTTGAGTGACCTGATCCACAAAGAAGTGGAAGTATATGTCGAGGACATGATGGTCAAATCAGCCACCCGAGAGGGACACTTTGAAGCTCTAGAGAAGTTCTTCACCAGGATTGACAAGTATAATCTGCGACTTAACCCCAAGAAGTGCATTTTCGGAGTGACTTCAGGAAAACTATTGGGATATGTCGTCAGTCAGAGGGGAATAGAAATTGACCCGGACAAGGTGAAGGCCATCAGAGAGATGCCCGTGCCGCAAAAGGAGAAGGATGTAAGGAGTTTCCTGGGCAAGCTACAGTATGTCAGCCGATTTATTGCCAAGCTCACTTCAATATGCGAGCCTGTTTTTAAGCTGCTTAGAAAGAATCAACCAGTGGTCTGGAATGAAGACTGCCAGAAAGCCTTTGACAGCATCAGAGAATACCTGTTGAATCCGCCAATGCTAAGGCCGCCGCAACCAATCAAACCGCTTATCCTGTATCTGGCAGCAAAAGGCAGTTCAGTGGGCACCATGATGGCTCAAGAAGATGAATTTGGGGTGGAATTTGCAATTTATTACCTCAGCAAGAAGTTCTTGGCTTATGAGATAAAATATGCTGAAGTAGAAAAGATCTGCCTCGCAGTAATTTGGGCGTCAAAGAAGCTGAGACATTACTTCCACTCATACAAAGTTCAGGCAGTAGCCAAGCAGAATCCATTAAGATATTTGCAGGACGCGCCGTCTTTGCTTGGTTAGATGGGGAGGTGGCTGCTCTTGCTACAGGAGTTCGATGTGCAATACATCACTCGCAAAACTATTAAGGGGCGGGCCGTAGCAGAATTTCTTGCCGAGCATCCTATTCAAGGAGAAACTCCCGAGTTTACCTTTCCTGATGAGAGCATAGTCGCAATTTCTGTCCAAGGATGGCAGTTACACTTTGACGGGGCAGTGAATAGCAGAGGGGCCAGAATCGGAATCGTCCTGACAACCCTAGATGATGAGAAACTCCCCCTAGCAAAGAAGCTGAGGTACAAAGCAACCAACAATGAAGTCGAATATGAAGCATGCACTTTTGGGTTAGAAGCTTTAGCGGCATTGGGGGCAAAGAATATAGAAGTCTTCGGTGACTCATCCTTGGTGATTAATCAGATCCGAGGTGAGTGGGCTGTAAAAGAAGAACGACTGGTCCCCTACGTTGAATATTTGAAAGAGGTATGTGGGCCGTTTGAGACTTGCACTTTCCACTTTGTGCCGAGAGATGAAAACCGTCTGGCTGATGCGTTGGCAACCTTAGTGTCAATGTGGGATAACCCCGAAGGAGTGGCTATGAAGCCAGTGCTAATTTTGAGTTCTGATAAGCCCAGTTTTGAAACCGAGCCTGTAATGGAAGTAGAAATGGCGGACGGAAAACCATGGTACTTCGACATCATGAATTACTTGGAAAACAATGAATTTCCAAAAGAAGCTACTGAGAAAGACCAGAGGATGATCTGGAAGCTATCTACCCAGTTCATATCCTTGGAAGGGGTGTTGTACGAAAGACAGTCGGACGAGATTCAGCTCAGGTGCTTGAATGAAAAGGAAGCCCACAAGGTGATGGAGGAAACCCATGCAGGTGTCTGTGGGGCCCACACGAACGGTTTGACCTTGGCTAAGAAGATCATGAGGCAAGGCTTTTATTGGCTTACGATAGACAATGACTGCTCGAAATATGTTAAACAATGCCAGCTGTGCCAACAATATGCAGACTTGAGACACCTGCCAGTATCAGAATTACATAACCTGACATCACCTTGGCCTTTCACTGCTTGGGGGATAGATATCATTGGAGAGATTCGCCCTACGGCATCCAATGGGCACAGATACATCATAGTCGCAATTGATTATTTTACCAAATGGGTAGAGGTGGAATCCTTCAAGAAGATTGACGCAAGGGATATGGCCAAGTTCATAGAGAGAAATTTTATCTGCAGATATGGCCTCCCTCATCACATAGTGTCTGACAATGGAGTACAGTTCATGGGAGAAACCTGGAAGCTCCTTGAGAAATATGGTGTCGAGCATCATAAATCCTCTCCCTACCGACCACAAGCGAATGGAGCAGTAGAAGCCGCTAATAAGAATATGAAGAAAATCCTGTCCAAGATGGTCCAAACCTACAAAGACTGGGCTGAAAAGTTACCTTTCGCCCTGTGGGGATATAGAACAACGATAAGGACGTCTACAGGCGCTACACCATTTTCCCTGGTATACGGAACGGAAGCAGTGTTACCAGTTGAGATAGAGCTCAAATCACTGCGGGTGGTCATGGAAGCCCAAATCCCAGAGGCCGAATGGGCGCAGCAGAGGCTACAGCACTTGAATTTACTAGATGAGAGTAGGCTGAAAGCTTAATATCATAATCAGATTTACCAAAAGAGATTGGCAAGAACTTTCGGAAAGAAGGTAAGAAAGCATCCGCTGAAAGAAGGGGACTTGGTATTCAAACAGATGAGGCCAGGTATACTAGATATTAGAGGGAAATTCAGACCGACCTGGGAAGGGCCGTATATCCTTAAGAAACTGCTGTCCAAAGGAGCTGCAATCTTTTCAGATAGTGATGGGAACGAATTCAAGGAGCCGATCAATGTCGACAGACTCAAGAGGTTCCATGGCTAAAGACCAAATAAAAAGAAGAGAATAAAATGCCATGCAAGTCAAAAACCGAAAAAAGGCGGCTGTGCTAAAATTGGGCGCCTCGACAGGGTGAAAACTGAAAAAAGGCATCCTGTGCAAAAATTAGAGGCATGAGAGAAAAAGTCCGATCGTGAAAACCCGAGAGAACAGGAGTTGATGCTGTTAAAATTTGATTCTTTGTATTAACAGCGCGTAAGCAACTGAGTAAATGCCAAAACTGATCATGTATGTTGAAATTATATGAAAATGTACACAAATTCGTGAAATAGAATGAATATTGTTCTTTTCATTTTTGTCATTTCCTAGTTCTGCATTAATAAGAAATGTAGCACTAAAAGAAATACATATGTAGGCTAAGCTAAGTCCTGCTGCTGCTCTCGCCGACCAGATGCTTGAGCCCTCGAGTCCTGTTATTAGATGCTGGACTAAGGATCCACTTCTTGTACTCGTTAGTCGAAGACACGGAATGATTGCCGAACCTCGGGATAACAGTCTTCACTGGTAGTTTGCCCCACAGCTCATGATACCGAGAAGCAAATGCAGCCGAGAGAGCTCCTCCCCGGAAAGATAAGGGAACCCTCACTACATCCTGGGTCATCCCGAGCTGGCGTGTACATCGAGAGGTGATGCAGAAGGTGGCCTGACGGAGGCCGCAGAGGGGAACACACCCCGATGGCCCATCAGTGACCACATGAGACAGTGGGAGCCAGGCAGACGTAAAACTGATGTCGTCATCTGACAGCTCGCCAAATTTGGTAATCCCTTCACCAGTAGTGGCACACCCATGAAGTCGTCGACGCGACAGAAAGTGGCTCGGCGAATACTGTGGAGTAACTCGAGGGGGTGGCTTAGATAGCATCTTCAGTTTCTCTTGCAGCCAGATTTGAGAAAAAAAGAGAAAAAGAGGAAAAAATAAAAATAAAGAAAAAATAAAAAAAATTAAAAAAAATTAAAAAAGGATAAAAAGAAAGAAGAGAAGAAAAAGAAAAAAAAAAGAAAAAAGCCGCTGGAGTAAGTAGGGTTTACTTCAGGCAAAAATAAGGCACAGGGTTGTGTGAAAATCCGAAAGGACGCACCTCCCGCTAAGAAAAGCTAGTGTGAAAATCCATAAGGGACGCACTACCTTTAAAATAATGACGTACCTAGAGCAATAAGGGGCTGCCGGCAAAGGTTGTAGTGGATCCAGAGCTCACAGCGTCCAAGCCCAGAATTGTCTCAGCCAGGATGAGCGGCAAGGGTGATAATCCCAGATGAAAGTCACCCAAGACTCCGAACAGGCGAGAGTCAACTGTCAAACCCCCTGGAACAACAGTGAGGAAGTTCACCATGCAAAACAAGAATATGATGCTTACCCGGTAGGTGGGGATGTCGGTGAACTGACCCAGAGCCTCGATCAGTGGCCCCAGAGCGAGGGAAGAGCCCGGAGGAATCAGCCGGACGGCCTCAGAAGAAGGTATGCCGAGGGCCATGGCTATGTCCCGGATCTGTAATAGACCGCAGCGGGGGACGCAAGGCAGAGCACTAGGAGGGAACTAGGCTCCCAGGAGGATAGCTAACTCTTCAGGCAAAGGGCACAGTTCCTGGTAGGTGAAGCGGAAGATGTGAAACCGGGGGTTCCAGAAGTGGGTAGCCGCCAGAAGGAGGTTTTGGTCGACTTTGACCCGGCAAAGATATTTCAGCCCGGACAGAGAGGAAAGGGCGCCTTCTTCCCAAGTGTGTTTGTCATCTAAAATACGGTGCATCCTTTGGGCTAGAGAAGAAGACATGTTGAGAAAGATGAAAGGCTCAAGATGTTGGAAAATGAAGAGACATAAGAAGGGCAAAAATTTTGAAAAATTTATAGGGAAGCATCACCGACGGCCTACCAACCCCTACACAGTGACGGCATGCCCGCCTATCCTTAGGGACGGCCTGCCCGCCTCTCCTAAGAGATGGCCTGCCCGTCAGTGTGGATCCACCTGGCAAACGTCAGCATTGCATTCATCACGCGCATTAACTTGCATTTATGGCGTGACTGACGGCCAGCCCGTCGGTCGCTTCTACAGACGCCCAGCCCGTCGGTCACGAAATTCTATATAAGGGCGAGTGACAGACGGTGCAAACGCTGCTGTCCCTTTCATTTCCCCTCTCAAACCGTTTTTTTTTGCGCTTTTTAGCGGTTTTTCAAGCATTTCCTCTTATTTTTTCGCGATTTCTTCATATTTTTGCATTCTCTACTCACCTGGTGCTTGGATATTTATTTTTCTCCAGTTTCTACACTTCTCGCGACTACAAGTAAGTAAATAACTACTTTCTTTTGAATTTTATTTAATTTGTTTCTTCATTTCTTCTTCTTTCAACTTTAGAAATGTTTAGAAAATTCTAGATGCCTTAGGAATTTAGGGAGAATGCTGCCCATTTTTATTTATTATTTTAGTGCAATTAAACCTGAATTTTTGCATGATCACATAGAAATATAATTTTTCTATAACTTTGGTGCTTTAGAAATAGACAGTTTCTAGCGCACTATTCTGTGTATATATTGCTTGTGAGGCCTGAGGCCATTATTTTGTGTTGTTGGGGACTCACTCTTGCCGGGGTGTGTCCCATTTACATGCGTATATTATTGTCAAGGCCTGATGCCTATTTTGTTGCCTTTTTATGTAGGAGGTCGGGCATACCCATGCCGGGGTGCTGCCCAAATTTTTATTATTTATTCTAGAATTGAATATTTTCATGTATAATGCATGCCTTGGGACCTAGAAAGCCCATTTCCTTTACTCGTTTCAAATTATTTTCATGCTAATCGCATGTTGTTTTTTCCTTGATATGTGCAAAGCATGTGGGCAGCCATTGCCCTTTTCATTTATTATCAGTCTTCTCTATTTAGTTTTCGGGCCGCCATTGCCTCCCAGACGTAGAGTACCGCAGGCCCAGCCCGAGATCGTAGTTCCAGATTGGATGGATGCTGAATCAGCTCAGAGGTATAGAGCATTGGCTCAGGTAGAGCTTCGGGCCAGCCGTTTTGTATCCCGGCCATTCTGGAGGCCCTAGGGATGGCCCCAGAGTTTGATTTGCTCGTCGAGGGTGCTGGGTGGACAGAGTTCCTTGAGCCCTCCTTCTAGACTTTTCCAGAGGCTACTCGCCAGGTCCTGGCCACTCTTCGCTACACCGATTTTCAGAGTGCAGATACCGACCCAGGGGTGGTTCAGTTTTGGTTCGACGGCGACCACTTCAGTATCACTAGACAGAGATTCGCTCAGGTCATGGGGCTCCCTACAGAGGAGGGGGTCGAGATCCCACGGCGAGCTGTTAGACGCGCCCATTGGGCGGCTATTGCCATATCGGGAGTGCTATATGATCATGATACGGCAAAGAGCACCGTACTGGTGTCTCAGGCACTCTGGTATTTGCACATAGTGCTATCCAGTTCGTACCTCGGTCGAGCTGGTAATCTAGGGTCGCTTAATGCGACCGAGATCTGGAGCCTCTGGGCTATGGTGGCAAGCCAGCGTCTCAACATTAGCCATGAGATCTTGGCCAACTTGACCAGAGTCGGCAGAGGGTTGACACCCGTGGTGATAGTGGGAGGAGTTATCACCCGGCTACTTTTGAGGTTGGGAGTTGCCCCTGACAGGTTGAGGGCACCCTTGCCGGAGGGGATCCACGTGGATGCAGCCGCGGCAGTACAGATAGGGATGATCTCCCAAATATCAGGCCAGGCAGAGGCCTATAGAGTGCTGACTATTCATGAGACCCGGCGGATGTTCTAGCTTCCACCCTTGGGTCCAGATCCATATCACCCGGAGCACCCCGAGGATCAGCCTCCACAGCCAGAGCCCCAGCCTCAGCCCGAGCCTCAAACAGAGTACCAGCCTCTACATCCAGAGCCCGAGCCTCAGCCAGAGCACCAGCCTCTACATCCAGAGCCAGAGCCCCAGCCTCCTCAGCCGCAGACTGTGCCACCGCCACAGCAGCAAGAGCAGCCCAGGACCCCATCGGACTTCGATATAGAGATCACGATGGATGATCTCTTTGCTGCCTCACCAGCATCCCGAGCACCGACTCCTGTCCCATCGCCGGGCTTCAAAGTGCACAGGACTACCCATGGGCCCCCTGAGAGATATCATCCTTATTCTAGAGGCGACCTGGGGGCATCCACTTCTACAGCACTGCCTCCAGAGCCACCACAGCAGCAGCCAGCACATGCCGACTTCTCTCAGCTCCTCACTTCCATGTTCACAGCCTTGGAGTGATGACAGGATGAGAGGGATAGAGCTATTCATGATAGGTTGGACCGCCAGCAGGCTGCTATTCAGGAGCAGTCCCAGTCAGTGGAGCGGTTAGCCCGGGAGCAGGCTGGCTACATCGAGCATACTACGCGGGAGCAGGCTCGGGTCGTGGATGCTTTTAGGGATGAGCAGGCTCGGGTCATAGAGACCCTCAGAGGTGAGCAGTTGGGACTGATCGAACAGATTGCTCAGGGCCAGAGGGAGCTGAGACAGCAGCTCGCTCATGATTTGAGGACGTCACAGGACCAGGCGTCTCAGAGGGTTGACATGACCCTGCAGATGATTGACGAGTCACTTGACTCTCTGAGATCCCGCGTCCAGGCAATAGAGGGGATACTCCTACCTTTGTCTCAGACCATGAGGGAGTTCAGGGACTAGACAGAGCAGCGCCTAGAGCACATGAAGGGGGCCACCAGCGAGCAGACCACTCAGTTGAGCAAGGCGTTCAAGAAGTTGGGAGGCACAGTATCAGAGACATTGGAGTTCATCAGGACCTGCACCCAGCCTTTCTTGGATGGCCACGCTCAGATCCGATTCAGGCGGGCCCACGATGCCGAGGCAGGACCCTCCACAGCTCAGCCTCCACCTCCGATACGGCCAGCTCCGCCTCCACCTCCGCCCGGGATAGTGCATATATCGGATGATGAGGACCTTGATGAGCCCTCTAACTACACGCCTCTATGACGTTCAGGGAGTCATTTTTTTGTATATTTGTACTTTGTATATACGTTGTACAAAATAGGTATTTTTAGTGAAAAACTTCTATTTTCAAAATTTATGATTCATTCATATAGCATATGAACATATACCTATACATTCATTCATATTCCAAACCAAGGAAAATAAAAATGATAAATAACAACTCAATGAAAAAGAACAAATGAACATGGCATAGAAAATAAAGTAAAATCACGCCATTAATAAGCTGGTTAAAGGATGGCCACTCGAACATGAACTAACAAAACTTTTTATCACATAGGTACAGAGAGTACCGCCTTTTCACAGATCAAAGCTGCAGTTAAAGAAACACTGCTCTTCACTAAGCCGAGATTGTAGCCAAAGCATGCTGCATCTCACAGATCGAAGCTGCAGTTAAAGAAACACTGCTTTTCACCAAACAGAGATTGTAGCCAAAGCATGCTGCATCTCACAGATCGAAGCTGCAGTTAAAGAAACACTGCTCTTCACCAAACCGAGATTGTAGCCAAAGCATGCTGCATCTCACAGATCGAAGCTGCAGTTAAAGAAACACTGTTCTTCACCAAACCGAGGTTGTAGCCAAAGCATGTTGCATCTCACAGATCTAAGCTGCAGTTAAAGAAACACAATTCTTCACCAAACCGAGATTGTAGCCAAAGCCTGCTGCATCTCACAGTTCGCGCGGCAGCCAAAGAGTGCTACGCACCTTGCAGATCGAATGGGGGTTAGCAAGGGAACTTCAGATCGAAGCTGTAGTTAAAGAAACACTGCTCTTCACCGAACCGGGATTGTAGCCAAAGCCTGCTACGTCTCACCAACCCCTACAAGTCGAGACGAGTTTTGGTAGGGATATCTTCGCATCGCCAACCAGGCCGAGATGAGGTCTACCCAGCAAAGGACGCAAAAGGTAAGAACCGTCGCAGGTACGCCTTCTTTCTTTCTGTCCTTTCTCTGAGTTTTGGCTTATCTAGGCGCTTGTGCACTAGTTTCCCCAAAACTGGGGGCAACTGTAAGCACCGTGTCCCGGAGCGGTCCAGATCAGAGATTACCCTATGATGAAATCAGTATCCTAGCCTATATAAATGGTTTGGATTTGGGAATTTTAGTCCCGCGTTTCATGAGAAGCGACTCTTTTTACCTTTTGTAGGCAGAGGGGGAGAAAACGGGGATTTTCGAGTCAAAAAAGGCTTTTTGTCCTCCACAGATGGCCAGCCCATCTGTGAAGTCAGCCCGTCGCTTCGAGTCACCGACGGCTTGTGGTATTTTTCGACGCCCGTCGAAAAGTCACCGCCCCTGTCAGAATGTCGCCTGGTTTCCCGGAGCACGCTACCTTTCCGACGCCCGTCGGTGGATGTGGCAGGGCCGTCGGACGAATCCTTGTGTCAGAAGGATTCTTCTGACGCCCGGCCCCACGCACCGATGCCCGTCTGTCATGTCTGGCTTATAAAAGCTCCGGGTTTTCAATAGAAAAGGGTTGGAAAATTTTTTTAGAAGGGGAAACTCTGCCCAATTTCAAGTACAATTTCTCTCTCTTCCAACAAACACATTTCATAAAGAGATCTATTCCAAAAGAGAATCAAATACGTCAAAAGGGACTAAAAACTAATTAGTTTTCCTTAGATTTTGATTCCAAATATAATCTTTTAGAAGGGTTAAGGAAGAAATAATCAATTTTTCTTCTTTGGATCCTTCATCTTGCTTTTCGTGGAACACGCGGGGCTTTAATCAACACAAGAATTTCGCCCAAAGCGATTATCTGAGGGTAAATATTCCGGATTCTTTCTCCATATCATTTCATATTTATTCTTTATTTGTTAATTCTTCCAATTTTGTCATTATTTTTCTTTATTTTGACTCTCATTACTTGAATTTATTATAAAATCTCATTTTGGCCTAAAAAAAAAAGTTCTCTCTTTCTGTTTTTTTCGAAGACAGAGGTGACCGACGGGTCATCTCTATCACCGACGCCCGTCGGTCACCTCATCTACAGATGTCCACTTTTTGAGTGACAGACGGACATGTCGGTCATCTTGACTGATGCCCGTCGGTCACCTAAAAGAGGCCGTCGGTGGGTCTGTCTCTTCCCTTTCAAACGATTTTCTATTTTTTCAAGTCCCTTTGGATTCCCACATATTGACTGTATGCATATTGACATCTTTTAACTTTCTATGAGTGTATATTGTTTCTCTTGGACTATCTCGAGTTGGAGCGGCTACCTACCATATTTGGAGGATTTCGTCCGGTTTAGTTTCCTAATCCTCTTGAATATTTTCTTCATTTGTTGTTTATTGATTATTTTATGTACATGGATGTACTCTTTTCATATCCCGTTGATGTATAAAAATGACTCAATTCTTTATATTCGATAAAATGAGGTTTTCACAAAAGCAAGGGTCCAATGCCCTATTTTTATCTAATAGAGACTATCACAAACAAAAATATCCAATTTTGATAATGATGCATGCGAGGACCAAAGTCCTCAAAACAAACGATGCCCCGATTTGTGTATGTATCGCACCTTTATAAAGGGAGTTGTATTCCGCTCCTTGTATTATTGTAATGTATCGCCTTTCGATATTTACTTGCTCATTTACGGCTTTCCAAACGTGAATAAATGCGCCTTTAATAAATTGCATCGTGTGGAGAGAGAGCTAATCAATGATAATTAAATTTTGATTATAAAATAATCAAGGTAGAAATAGATGAGAAATCCCAGACCCAGCTCTGGTCTTTGGGCTCAAAGAGGCTAGAGGTCTACCCTCCAAGACACCTTTTTGTGCCACGAGACTTTAGCGCTAATCCTAGGCTCCTAAGGGCGAGAGGTTTACCTTCCAAGACCCCTCTGGCTGGCCCAAAAAGGATACCAAGCGCAGTCTTAGGCTCTCCGAGGCGAGAGTAACTTTCCCAATGTTCTATTGGGTGGCGACTCCATGATACCTCCTTGGTGCCCAACATAGACGCACTTGCGATTTATCGCAAGCTGTCAACGGACCCACAAACGCCCCGATCGCCCACGTGCGGGCGGCCGCGGGGATCCGTCGCGCGTCACAATATTCCAATTCATTCTCGCGACATGAGTTAGAGTGCCTAAAACATGTATTTATAATTCTAACTGTTAACTCTCGTTAATGAAATAGTTAATTATACATACATACTTCAGGAATAATTAACAACCTATAGCAATCTTTCAAGAAATGCTTTAATGACGAAATTCTATTAGCTTTAACTAAGAACATATCTCCCGACTACATTCTTTCTTGTTATGATCATTCATAAAATACCAATAGAAAATTCTGCAAACAAGAATACTTATATTGATATGAATAACAAATAATAATATAAATTTGTTCAAGTTCCTAAAGATATCATTAAATATTTACAAAGAAAAAAGCAAAAGTTAGAAGATGAATAAGGAGATCTCTCAACCCTTTTTCTCTTCACAAATATAATCTTCTCCTTTCTTCTTCTCAAAACATCAAAATGTACTTAAGAATTTACAAATAAAAGTAATTGTTATTTTTTAACTTAATTCTATATATCTTTCTTTCTTTGTGAAATTGAATCTTATATATATGTCTTCAAAACTTGTGTCCCTTGAAGTGCCTCTCTAAAGATTTGTGAACCTTGGTAAAAAACTTGACTCTTCAAGTGACCCTTCAGAAATAACTTCTTCAATGGCTATTACTATCGTGCTCGCGATAGAACATGGACCTCCAATTCTTTGACTTTTCACCTGGCTTTGACTTCCTTTCTCTTCCTTGCTTTGTGTAACACCCATTCCCGACCACTAGATTAGCTCTGCTAATGCAGTCAGAAACGGCTGCTAGACAGACACGCATGCATGCTTTACTATCACAATTTCATGCCAACACTCTGAACAATAAAATTTCATCATCAAATATACATTCTCATGCATCATATGTCATAGGTTCTCATGCTTTCCAACATACACACATACTTACATATATACACAAGCACTCATTAAGATTATAATACTTAGTTATAACAGCTTTACATATTTTCAAATGTTCAAAATGTCTTACATAACTGGTACAACCACATTGATACCCCCAAAACCTACACTAAAGTAGTAGTCCTAGCGTTGACCGTTGTTAGCGCAGATTTGTCCTTCCAAAATCACCTTGCGATCGAACCTACACGAATTAGAAAAGAAACCCGTGCTAAGCGATAACGCCTAGTGGGGAACACATACATAGTATATACATAAACACAATATTAATATTATATATGCATCATGTTAAGGTTCATGCCTAAGTCAACAAGTCTAGAACATTTATGTATCATTATATTCATAGCATTGTTACTAATTCACATTTTCATCGAGCATGCATTTGCTTGGTGTATACATAATACTTAATCACATGACTAAATAGCTTACATAGGTTTTGCATAAATTCATCAAGTATAAAGCATTCACGCATATCAACTTAATAGTTAGGATTATCTTTATCTTTTATATTTAGGTTTGCCTGCAATTCAAAGACGCGGATAATGGGTATAGCATTGGTACCCCTGAGGTACTATAATTTCATTATAATTTCAATGTATCCGTGGATACACATATACGCATTTATACCCTAAGGTACAGTGACTCAACAAGATCAATATTCCACATTAAAGAATCAAGCAAGGATTTATTTCGCATTGTGACTCCAGAGGAATCGGATGCATTTGGCTGCAGCACTTGACCCTATAGGCATACCTATCTATCCACTACTTGACTCGTAGACTAAAGTTGATTAATTTCATTATTGATTTCATAATTGTTAATTCCAATAGCACATACATAAACCAACACCAAGTTCTCCTCTTTGCATACTTACAAAGCATTAACAAATCCACATTACCCTTTTACACATCACATAACACTTGGACAACTTGCAATCAAATCATTAACTAACAAGTAATTGAATTCACTAATGATCTTACAAATATGTATATTTACTTCATATAACCTTGGTATCACACTCCTATAAATGGCCAACAAGTTTGGCTAAAAGCCACACAATTAATAATCCAAAATAAATTAGGGTTCCTTGCCAAAATAGGTACCTCACGGTCATAACCAGTTTGGTTGTCACCGTGATATACTGAGGTCTTCAAAACAGAATGTAAGCTAAGGTACCTCGCAGTCACAACCAATTTGGTTGCCACCATGACATACCATGCACTCCCAAAACAGAACGTACAATGAGGTATCTCACGGTAACAACTATTTTGGTTGTCACCGTGAGATACATCACACTTCCGACAGAATGCCATCTATGGCACCTCACGGTCACAACCATTTTGGTTGTCACCGTGACATGCCATGCTTCACCAGGTAGAATGGAGCTCCTGCATACCTGATGGTGGCAATCTCTTTGGTTGTCAGCGTGACCTATGCAAAAACACCATAACACAGTTGTGTCATTCAAGCCAACTCATTCTTCAATAGTATAACAACTAATACATACCTGATTTCCACTAAGCCACTCTCATCCAATATGCATAAAATTTAACACATACATAAGCTTAATACTCAACATTCCATTCAAATATCATAAACACGACAGTAGCCTCTAGCCTATTCCACAGGATACAAACTTCTGGTCTTTAAACCTAATCAACTCATTCATTTACGTCATTAAGAATTCCAATTACCAATTTAGTTCATGTTTAATCAAATTACACAAACAAATACAATCATGCCATTACACACATAGGGTTAGTTCCCAAACCTCGTCGCCTATGCTCCTAACGTTCACTGAGCACTAGCTTCTCCGATTTTTGCCTTTCCCTTGTTTTTCTTTAATCCTTCCTCTATAAATACCATTCCAATTTTTGAAATTGGACATAATTCATCAATCCTCAATCCACATCAAACCAAAACAAGAAAGAGTAGAAGATGAATTACAAATAACCACTTACCTTTCAATCTTATAAACTTAGTTCTTATTCCACTTAGCAATATTCATAGAATTAATATGAGAACTCTAAGGAACCACACAGAAATGAGAAGAGGAGAAAATACAGAGTTGAGGCTGAAAATGAAGGTTCATGCAATTGTGGGCCTTTCTCTCTCCTCAATTCCATATATATGCATGTACTAGTGCAGGTGGCAGCACTATCAAATGCCACCCGGATTCCACCTCCCATGCTGCCCCCTATTAGCCTAATTAATCTCCACTTAGTATTAACTTAGTATTAAGTAAATCCTCAATTAACTTAATGATGCCAAATTACTGCTTGGCCACTTAACTTTCTTTGGTTATTCAATTAAATCCCTCTTTCATTACAATCAAGTCCACATTACACCCTTAGTTGATCCAATTGAGCCAATTACAACTAGGGCACATTTTCGGCCATTACAACTCTCCCCTCTTAAAAAGAATTTCGTCCGTGAAATTCATACCTGAGTCAAATAAGTGAGGATGTTGTTCCCGCATAGCAGCTTCAAGCTCCCATGTTGCCTCTTCTACACTATGGTGATGCCAGAGCCCCTTAACAAGTGGAATTTGTTTATTTCAAAGATGCCTTACTTCTCTTGCCAGAATTGCCTTCGGTTTCTCATCATAAGAAAAATCTGGCTGAACTTCCACTTCTTGCATAGGTAACACATGAGATTCATCCGATCGGTACCTTCTCAACATAGACATATGGAAGACATCATGAAGCTTAGCTAAAATCGGAGGCAATGCCAATCGATAAGCCACTGAGCCCACTCTATCTAACACTTTATATGGTCCAATGAACCTCGGACTCAATTTCCCTTTCTTGCCAAACCTCAATACCTTCTTCCAAGGAGACACTTTTAAAAACACTTTGTCACCTATTTTAAATTCAATGTCCCTTCTTTTCAAATTCGCATAAGACTTATGTCTGTCACTGGCTGCTTTCAGTCCCTGCTATATAAGCTTTGCTTTCTGTGACGCGCGGCGAACCCCGACTCGCCCCGAACGCCCGCCCTTAGGGCTTTCGTGATGAGGTTCATGAAAACTTGTAAGAAATTACAACTGCATCTATTTTGGGCAACAAAGAGGTTTCATGGAGTCGTCACCCAATAGAACATTGGGAAAGTTCGTCTAGCCTCAGTGAGCCTAAGACAACGCAGCTATGTCCATCATAGGCAAGCCGGAGGTGTCTTAGAGGTTTCCATTAATAGTAGGATGGCCCTCTCACCTCGCTCTTAGGAAAACCTAAGGTGTCTTGGAAGACCCACCCTAATAAAACATTAGGATGGTCATCTCGCCTCGTGGCGCCTAGAACTGTGCAAGTTAAAGCCTTTTTACGAGACACAAGAGGTGTCTTGGAAGTCCCATTCCAATGGAATATTGAAATTGTAACACCCCGAAATGTACCCTAGAAGGATTTGTATAACTCTACGGATTTTGGTAGTCGAAACAGTATGATTAGATGGTCGGAGTGATTAAGTAGGAGGAAAAGATGTGATTAGAATCAAGAAAAAGTGAGTCAAGGGTATTTTGGTCATTTTGCAAAAATGGATTTGATTGAATCGAATAAATAACTACGAGGGCTAATTTATTAAAATGGAGTAATATTAGACAGAATATATGTGAAATGTGGTGTCAGGTGTGCCGAAAGGACGAATTCAGTATTAGTGCAAAAGTTTCGGCAAGTGCGGCCAATTGTAAATTTGTAAGGTATTAATTTAGGATTTAATTGAAGGGAGTAAGATTTAATTGTGGGTCAATGTAGGAATGACATCTATGTAGTGGGCCAAGGAAAGATTAAAGAAGAGCTAAAGGACCAAAAGAAGAATTGTTATAAAAAAATCTACTTAGGGCCAATAGGGGGTTGCCATGTGGCATTTGAGATAAGCTTGACTTTATTAAGGAAAGAGAGAGAACAAATTTCTGCACTTTCCCCTCTCCTCCTTCACGTGAATTCCCTTTGTTCTTCTTCACTCCCTCTTCTTCTTCATCTCACGCCAGCCCCTCTCTCTCTCTTCTTGTAAACCCAAGTTATGTATAATGGATGGTAGCTCAAGCACTTTTATAAGAGATAAGAGACAGAAGGGTAAGTTATAACTTTCTGATTTCTGCAATTCCTCTTTGGTTAATTAGAAACCCTAATTAATGTTATGTATTTTCTTGATGAGGAAATTTGAGTGGTGAATCTATGGAAGAGTACATGAGCAAGGAAGTACTACCATTTAAGCTAGTGGAGCATAGGAGCTAAGGTTTGGAAAACTTTCTTCTAACTGTATAAGAATTTTTGTATATTCATGTATGATATAAGCTTCTTGAGTGTGTTGTTGATGATTTGTGATGATGGTAGTGAGTGTTGGCTCAAATGACTCATTGTTGCATGTGAATAGGTTTTTTGGTGAAAAACTGGATTAGAATACACTGGACCTTTCTTCGGTTATTACACTGTTTCGGGAGTTATAGAACTCCAAATGATATGAAATCAGTGCCTTTAGAAAGCTAAGATATATTTCTACAAATGTGTTAGAAATAGGTTCGAGCTAATTGTAACTCTAAGTGTCCGAAAAATGGTCAAGAAGTAGACCTATCTTCTTTGGACGGGTTCAGAGAAGCACTGTGGGTTGTTTAGATCATATCTGAATCTATAGATGTCCAATTGACCTGTAATTTGTTGCATTTGGAAGTTAACATCCTCTAGAACATTTGTTTAGAAGGAAGTTTTGGCTAAAAATGAGTTCTAGACTTTGATATAGGCTGTACAAAACTGTGGTGTGAACCAGTCCCAAAATTTTGCTTCTGTTTTGCAATATTTTGGTATGTCACGGTGGCAACCAAAATGGTTACCACCGTGACCTATGAAAATGCATGGCAGAATGCTCATTTTTGGACCTCACGGTGACAACCAATTGGTTACCACCGTGACCACCTCCTAATATGCATAATTTGAGTGTTTTTCTTCCCGAAACGTACCCGAACTTCATGGTAAGTTCCTATAGCATGTCTAACTCATTTCTAACCTTAGGAAATGAGTAGGTGGGTGGTCGTCAATCCAAATTATAAGTGATTAAAGCTATAGCATAAGAGTTTAATAATGAAATTAAATGTATATGTGTGCTTTTTAATTATTGAACAGGATATGCTCGAGGTATTGATCAGGTATGATGTGAACAAGTATGTATAAGTATGAATTGAGTTTGCTTAATGGAAAATGTATATAGGGGATATGAGTAATGAATGCATGATTAAAGTAATTGCCTAACAATACTATACGATGCATGCATTGGTAATAAATGTTATTGGAATGTGTTAGTATGCAAGATAATTATGATACTATAATGGTTCATGTGGATATTTGAGTGCCTATATAATATGATAATCATAAAGGTGATTTAATGCTTTTAGTTTATGAATTTCTCTTTTAAACAGAGACCTATAATGTGGCAAACCGGGTAAGTAAGTGTTTATGTAAATGTATAAATAGTTTGTATGAATGATATGATTAAGTGTGAAGAATAGCATTCTGTTTTGAGGTTTTTGGTATGTCACGGTGGCAATGAATGTGGTTACCACCGTGACCTACCCCAGATTGGCATTCTGTTTTGAGGGTTTGGTATGTCACGGTGGCAATGAATGTGGTTACCACCGTGACCTACCGTATATTTGCATTCTGTTTTGGGTTCATGGTATGTCACGGTGACAACCTAATGGGTTACCACCGTGAGGTACCCCAAGAGTGCTTTCTGCCGAAAGTTTTGGTATGTCACGGTGACAACCTAATGGGTTACCACCGTGAGGTACCCCAAGAGTGCTTTCTGCTGAAAGTTTTGGTATGTCACGGTGGCAACCAACCTGGTTGTGACCGTGACCTACCCTGTTTTTGTAAAAAGTGTTTAGTTGGTAAAAGCAAAGTTTGAGTGTTAACTAAATGATTGGCATGATAATATTTCCATATTTGATTCTGATAAATCTTAGAACATTAAATAGTGCTAAAGTATGTCGATGGAATTATATCGTATGCTTTGTAAAATGAATAGTATGATGATATTTATATATTGTCTGATGTGACATATGTTTTGAATGATGCATGACCTGCGAGAGTCAGTCTAGTGGATAGTTAGGCATGCCTAATAGAGTCTTTGTAGCTGTAGCGCCCTTTGAACGATTTGGACCCTGATCAGGTCCCACGACTGGTTCCTCGCGAACCCTTTGATATAAAATGTTTTTGGAATGTGGAAAAAGATGATGTTGCTTTTCGACTTGTACCTGTATGGTACATTATATTATATGTTCCCTCTGAGGTTTAGCCGGTCAGAGATCGGGCTATATGTTGCCTCATGAGGTCTCCCCCTCAGTACTCGTTATCCACTATTGTGAGTCAGCAGGTGTACGATTTGTGATGTTGTGTTTATAAGCATGCGGTTCTGATCAGTTATGATTATAGATATGTGAATTGATAAGTGCAGATTTATTGGCTCTCTGAAACACCGTGATTGGAATGCAATATCATATAGTTGTTTATGTCAAGGATTAATGTTGCGCAACGGAAGTGTGATGGTATTGTGGTTATGTAACTATGTATGATGTACTTTCAAAAGCTTGATTCTCCAACGTGTTCGGTAAATGTATGCAAATGAGGACCTGTACTGGTATAACGATACAAATATTGGCATATAGGTGTATTAATACTGACCTGTAATGTATAGGTAGGCGCTAGCCTGTGAAGTTATATGTAATTATGCATGAATATACTTACATTTTGTATGATGATGTTGACTTGGTTTGTGTCGCACATAAGGATATGAATATGATAAGAAACAATTGAATGCACAGCTATAATATGTAAGCATATATATATTTCTCGGTAAGAACTATGTGTGTATGAGACTTGCATGTATTATGCCTCGACGACCATTGTGAATGGCCGTCTATATTACTATGTTTTCCCCACTAAGCGTTATCGCTTAGCACGGGCTCTTTTCCCCGTGCAGGTGGCAGGTTTTCTTTTGTTCGAGTCGCGCATCTGCAGAGTCGGCCACATAGAAGCTAGAAGTTTTGTATCTTGTTCAGCTTTTGTAATTTAGAATTTTTGTATATCTGTGTTATATGTATAAGTAATATGTAAAGAGAATGAGGTAATATTTCAGACTCCTATTGTATGATTGTAATATTGTAGATGTGTATGTTTTTGTTTAAAATATGCGCGTTTATGAATATGTATGTTCAGATTTTTGCTCCTTAAAAGTTTTAATTCTTTCATAATTATATACGCTTTGTATCGTTTCTGTTCGGTAACACACCTACTCGTACGGCTTCCTACTCACTTGCGGATGGGTTCGCCTACGTATGAGTTGGGGTGTTACATTTAGTGGTATCAGAGCACAAGATTCTGGTTGCCTTATTTGTTTGGGTATTGGGTCTTTGTATGTTACTTGTTATGTGTCGAGTCTTTGTTTGAGAGTCAGTTTTGTCTCATGGCCTAATGCAGATCTGTTTTGTCCTGTGTGTGTTTAATGGTTAGATGGAGTCTGACCCTAGAGAGAAGGTGAATGAGGTGACAGAAAGTGTGAACCCAATTAGTACTGATCAAAGTGTTTTGTTTCTGTGCATCTTTTGGTTGGAATTTCGGTCCTGTTTCTAATGATAGAACATTAGTGCAAGAATTGATTCGAATTTTGGATAGGCTGATTGCTCCTAGGATTTCTCAAGGTTTTGTTCAGAGTGTACCTCAGTAAAGAAGGGTATCGAGTAAGTGGATGAGTATTTGGATTTTATAAGGTTTTGGTAGTACTCTATATGCCTGTCAGCTATCTCCAGAAAAGTGTTTAAATGAAAGCATCTTGAATCATGGGGATGGGACAAAATGCATCACTATAGCATCAATTGCATCACTCTGCATACATGAATCATCTCAATCTCATTACATCATCATCATCCCTTTGACAATACATGATAAGCATATGCATATATGTTTTGATTGAGAGAAAGCTGACAGGGTATATATGTACTATTTGATATTAAGATTAAGGGTAAAAAAAAAAAATGACGCACTCAACAATCGTTTAGGAAAGTGTTTTGTGTTGGATTAAAGATTGAACCGAAAGAGTATTTTGGGATCTTATACAGGTGAAGGTAAGAAGGATTTTAAAGTTTGATAGGAGTGTTAATGGTAGAGAAAAACGTAAGTATGATGGACATCTTTTAAGTAGTGAAGGATTTATGTAGCAACTGGCGAAGTTAGTTGATTTATGTGTAAAGTGTCGGGTTTTGATTTCAGTCGGGCTTTTGAGTAATGATTGTTCTGATGAATGTGTTTGATTCGAATATAAGAAAGTGATTTAAGAGTATAGCAATGGCGATAAGTGTAAGTAAGTGAATAGTTTTAGAATACAATGTATGAGTCTGATGGTGAGTCGAAGTGTCATTTTGGAGTTTCTTCTGGTGTATGTGAATTTCGAGGACGAAATTCTTTTAGGAGGGAAGATTTGTAACACCCCGAAATGTACCCTAGAAGGATTTGTATAACTCTACGGATTTTGGTAGTCGAAACAGTATGATTAGATGGTCGGGTGATTAAGTAGGAGGAAAAGATGTGATTAGAATCAAGAAAAAGTGAGTCAAGGGTATTTTGGTCATTTTGCAAAAATGGATTTGATTGAATCGAATAAATAACTACGAGGGCTAATTTATTAAAATGGAGTAATATTAGACAGAATATATGTGAAATGTGGTGTCAGGTGTGCCGAAAGGACGAATTCAGTATTAGTGCAAAAGTTTCGGCAAGTGCGGCCAATTGTAAATTTGTAAGGTATTAATTTAGGATTTAATTGAAGGGAGTAAGATTTAATTGTGGGTCAATGTAGGAATGACATCTATGTAGTGGGCCAAGGAAAGATTAAAGAAGAGCTAAAGGACCAAAAGAAGAATTGTTATAAAAAATTCTACTTAGGGCCAATAGGGGGTTGCCATGTGGCATTTGAGATAAGCTTGACTTTATTAAGGAAAGAGAGAGAACAAATTTCTGCACTTTCCCCTCTCCTCCTTCACGTGAATTCCGTTTGTTCTTCTTCACTCCCTCTTCTTCTTCATCTCACGCCAGCCCCTCTCTCTCTCTTCTTGTAAACCCAAGTTATGTATAATGGATGGTAGCTCAAGCACTTTTATAAGAGATAAGAGACAGAAGGGTAAGTTATAACTTTCTGATTTCTGCAATTCCTCTTTGGTTAATTAGAAACCCTAATTAATGTTATGTATTTTCTTGATGAGGAAATTTGAGTGGTGAATCTATGGAAGAGTACATGAGCAAGAAAGTACTACCATTTAAGCTAGTGGAGCATAGGAGCTAAGGTTTGGGAAACTTTCTTCTAACTGTATAAGAATTTTTGTATATTCATGTATGATATAAGCTTCTTGAGTGTGTTGTTGATGATTTGTGATGATGGTAGTGAGTGTTGGCTCAAATGACTCATTGTTGCATGTGAATAGGTTTTTGGGTGAAAAACTGGATTAGAATACACTGGACCTTTCTTCGGTTATTACACTGTTTCGGTAGTTATAGAACTCCAAATGATATGAAATCCGTGCCTTTAGAAAGCTAAGATATATGTCTACAAATGTGTTATAAATAGGTTCGAGCTAATTGTAACTCTAAGTGTCCGAAAAATGGTCAAGAAGTAGACCTATCTTCTTTGGACGGGTTCAGAGAAGCACTGTGGGTTGTTTAGATCATATCTGAATCTATAGATGTCCAATTGACCTGTAATTTGTTGCATTTGGAATTTAACATCCTATAGAACATTTGTTTAGAAGGAAGTTTTGGCTAAAAATGAGTTCTAGACTTTGATATAGGCTATACAAAACTGTGGTGTGAACCAGTCCCAAAATTTTGCTTCTGTTTTGCAATATTTTGGTATGTCACGGTGGCAACCAAAATGGTTACCACCGTGACCTATGAAAATGCAGGGCAGAATGCTCATTTTTGGACCTCACGGTGACAACCAATTGGTTACCACCGTGACCACCTCCTAATATGCATAATTTGAGTGTTTTTCTTCCCGAAACGTACCCGAACTTCATGGTAAGTTCCTATAGCATGTCTAACTCATTTTTAACCTTAGGAAATGAGTAGGTGGGTGGTCGTCAATCCAAATTATAAGTGATTAAAGCTATAGCATAAGAGTTTAATAATGAAATTAAATGTATATGTGTGCTTTTTAATTATTGAACAGGATATGCTCGAGGTATTGATCAGGTATGATGTGAACAAGTATGTATAAGTATGAATTGAGTTTGCTTAATGGAAAATGTATATAGGGGATATGAGTAATGAATGCATGATTAAAGTAATTGCCTAACAATACTATACGATGCATGCATTGGTAATAAATGTTATTGGAATGTGTTAGTATGCAAGATAATTATGATACTATAATGGTTCATGTGGATATTTGAGTGCCTATATAATATGATAATCATAAAGGTGATTTAATGCTTTTAGTTTATGAATTTCTCTTTTAAACAGAGACCTATAATGTGGCAAACCGGGTAAGTAAGTGTTTATGTAAATGTATAAATAGTTTGTATGAATGATATGATTAAGTGTGAAGAATAGCATTCTGTTTTGAGGTTTTTGGTATGTCACGGTGGCAATGAATGTGGTTGCCACCGTGACCTACCCCAGATTGGCATTCTGTTTTGAGGGTTTGGTATGTCACGGTGGCAATGAATGTGGTTACCACCGTGACCTACCGTATATTTGCATTCTGTTTTGGGTTCATGGTATGTCACGGTGACAACCTAATGGGTTACCACCGTGAGGTACCCCAAGAGTGCTTTCTGCCGAAAGTTTTGGTATGTCACGGTGACAAACTAATGGGTTACCACCGTGAGGTACCCCAAGAGTGCTTTCTGCCGAAAGTTTTGGTATGTCACGGTGACAACCTAATGGGTTACCACCGTGAGGTACCCCAAGAGTGCTTTCTGCCGAAAGTTTTGGTATGTCACGGTGGCAACCAACCTGGTTGTGACCGTGACCTACCCTGTTTTTGTAAAAAGTGTTTAGTTGGTAAAAGCAAAGTTTGAGTGTTAACTAAATGATTGGCATGATAATATTTCCATATTTGATTCTGATAAATCTTAGAACATTAAATAGTGCTAAAGTATGTCGATGGAATTATATCGTATGCTTTGTAAAATGAATAGTATGATGATATTTATACATTGTCTGATGTGACACATGTTTTGAATGATGCATGACCTGCGAGAGTCAGTCTAGTGGATAGTTAGGCATGCCTAATAGAGTCTTTGTAGCTGCAGCGCCCTTTGAATGATTTGGACCCTGATCAGGTCCCACGACTGGTTCCTCGCGAACCCTTTGATATAAAATGTTTTTGGAATGTGGAAAAAGATGATGTTGCTTTTCGACTTGTACCTGTATGGTACATTATATTATATGTTCCCTCTGAGGTTTACCCGGTCAGAGATCGGGCTATATGTTCCCTCATGAGGTCTCCCCCTCAGTACTCGTTATCCACTATTGTGAGTCAGCAGGTGTACGATTTGTGATGTTGTGTTTATAAGCATGCGGTTCTGATCAGTTATGATTATAGATATGTGAATTGATAAGTGCAGATTTATTGGCTCTCTGAAACACCGTGATTGGAATGCAATATCATATAGTTGTTTATGTCAAGGATTAATGTTGCGCAGCGGAAGTGTGATGGTATTGTGGTTATGTAACTATGTATGATGTACTTTCAAAAGCTTGATTCTCCAACGTGTTCGGTAAATGTATGCAAATGAGGACCTGTACTGGTATAACGTTACAAATATTGGCATATAGGTGTATTAATACTGACCTGTAATGTATAGGTAGGCGCTAGCCTGTGAAGTTATATGTAATTATGCATGAATATACTTACATTTTGTATGATGATGTTGACTTGGTTTGTGTCGCACATAAGGATATGAATATGATAAGAAACAATTGAATGCACAGCTATAATATGTAAGCATATATATATTTCTCGGTAAGAACTATGTGTGTATGAGACTTGCATGTATTATGCCTCGACGACCATTGTGAATGGCCGTCTATATTACTATGTTTGTTTTCCCCACTAAGCGTTATCGCTTAGCACGGGCTCTTTTCCCCGTGCAGGTGGCAGGTTTTCTTTTGTTCGAGTCGCGCATCTGCAGAGTCGGCCACATAGAAGCTAGAAGTTTTGTATCTTGTTCAGCTTTGGTAATTTAGAATTTTTGTATATCTGTGTTATATGTATAAGTAATATGTAAAGAGAACGAGGTAATATTTTAGACTCCTATTGTATGATTGTAATATTGTAGATGTGTATGTTTTTGTTTAAAATATGCGCGTTTATGAATATGTATGTTCAGATTTTTGCTCCTTAAAAGTTTTAATTCTTTCATAATTATATACGCTTTGTATCGTTTCTGTTCGGTAACACACCTACTCGTACGGCTTCCTACTCACTTGCGGATGGGTTCGCCTACGTATGAGTTGGGGTGTTACAGAAATGGTCCTCTCGCCTCATTGAGCCCAAAGACTAGAGATGATTCGGGACTTCTCATTTATTCATACCTTGGTTAAGTTATAATTGAGTTTTGAATTTAAAATTTCATCCTTTTTCTCATACGTTTTGATGCAATAATTAGAGCGCAAGTTAGTCATTCGAGAAAAGCAGTAAATGAAAGCATAATTAAAGTAAAGTATATAAAAATAAATTACAACAAAACTAGGGGCGGAATACAACCCCCATTGTAAAATAAATGTAAATCATGCATAAAGCGGGTTATTTATTTAAGGATGAGGACATTGGTCCTCTAATGCATAGTTAAAGAAATAAATTTTAAAGTGATAATTTATGTGGATGAAAAACTAGGACATTGGTCCCATTTTGTTAGAAAAAATCCCAATTTATTAATATAAAACTTTATGCGACTTTTTAATTAGCGTGCATGAAAATAAACAAACTTATTACAAATTACATATTAAATAACAAAAGCAAATAAAATTAAAATTAAAATAATACTAAAAGCTAAAAATGCTAAAAAAAATCCCACAAAAATGAAGCTTCCAAACTTCCATGGGCTCCCACTTGGCATTGGAAAACTCACACATAAAAAAAATGATGTTGAAATAAAACCACAAATAAAGATGATGTTAGTAATAAAAATAAATTAAACATGTAACATGTAAAAATGAATTAAAATAAATAAAGTACATCTTGCATGACAAATTAATTAGATAGCATAATAAAAAATATAACTTAACACATGAACAATTCAACATGCATAAAGAATAAAAGATAACAACAACAATAAAACCCAACATGCATGAAAACATGAAAATAATAATGATGATGACAACAATAATAAATTATAATAATAAACAAAACTAATAAAAATAATAATAATAGTAATAGTAATGATAAATAATAATAATAATAATAATAATAATAATAATAATAATAATAATAATAATAATAATAATAATAACAACAACAACACTAATCACAATAATAAAAACAAATAATAATAATGAGGATAATAATGATAAATAATATCAAAGAATATGAACAATCCAATTAAATATGCAAGTAATAATAATAATAATAATAATAATAATAATAATAATAATAATAATAATAATAATAATAATCAAATTAAATATGTAAGTAATAATAATAATAAGACAATCATGCTAACACATATTAAATAATAATATATGAACAATAATATATGAAAAAAATAATGACAATAATATGAACATGAAGAATTAAATAAGAAATAAGAAATAATAATATAAATAATTAAATAAAAGATTAAGAAATAATAATATGAACAATTAAATAGGAAATAAGAAATAATAATATGGACAATTACATAGGAAATAAGAAATAATAATATGAATAATTAAATAGGAAATAAGAAATAATAGATCTATGAGAATTTACATGCTAGCTAACAAATTGTAAACAAAAATAAATTGAAAATTAAATTAAAAGTTGAGCCAAGAATGCTTACCCTCAAAATTAGATGTGATGAATGAAGTTGGATGATAATTCCTTGCTTTGATTTAATAAAAATAAAATGTAATGAAATTTTATCCCAAGAACAAATAATTGATTTATTTGTGTTAAGGAAAAAATTGTAACAAAGAAGTAAAAAAAATTCACAAGAACAAATAATTTATTTATTTGTCTCAAGAATTAAATTAAAAAAAAATCAAATTAGAACACTTGGAGAATTTTGCTTGAAGAAGAAAAAAAATAAGAAGAAGAAGAAGAAGAAGAAGAAGAAGAAGAGAGAAAACAATATTTTTCTTAAGAAAAATCCCCCCAAAATCCTCTCCGAAAAACCCATTTTATACTTCAAAAATAAACCAAATTTAATGAAGAAAATCATATTTTTATTAAATTGAATTAAATCAATTTAATTCCAATAATCATAAAAAAAAAACTCATGAATTTGAAGGGTTTGGAAACTAAAAGGTTTTAGGATTAAATTCTATGAAAAAAAGTGAAGAAAAACCAATTTTTGGGGCCAAAAAACGGAAAAAATAAAAAATGGGTGAAATGGGGCGTCGGGGGGCGAGCGACGAGCATCGCCTGCACGCAGCATTACGCTGCACTGCGCGCGCCCAACGCGTTGCCGCACCCCGACATTCGCCGAATTTTTTTTTTTTTTAATTTTCTAAAAATCTATAATTTCAAAACATACCTTTTTTGTCCCAAAATAATTTTTAAAACACCTAAAATATTTTTTTAAAATACATTTTTATTTATTTCTAATAAATCAATTTGGCAAGGAAATCACCATTTTCAACTTTCATTTTTACCTATAAATCGGCACACTTAATTTCATCATTGGGTAATCCTGATCTAGGCTGCCTCGGGACCCGGTGTCTACAGTTGCCCCCAGTTTTGGGGAAACTAGTGCACTAGTGTCTAGGTGAGCCTAAACTCAGAAAAGGGAAAGAAGCGCGTACCTGAGGCGGCCGTCTTTTCGGACTGGACGATGATGTGGTGATGGTTGTCGCCAGCTTGTTGGCGTGTCGTCCGTTGTTGAAGCGGTAGTGCTGTGATCGTGCTAACCCTCCGTGGAGTGGTAGTGCCGTTGTCGTGCTAACCCTTTTGAGTTTGTGAAGCGGTAGTGCCGTGGTCGTGCTACCCTTCCGTAGAATGGTAGTGCCGCCATCGTGCCAACCCTTCTGAGTTGGTAAAGTGGTAGTGCCGTGATCGTGCTAACCCTTCGGGGAGTGGTAGTGCCGTCATCGTGCTAACCCTTCTGAAGTGGTAGTGTCGTGATCGTGCTAACCTTCCATAGAATGGTAGTGCCGCCATCGTGCTAACCCTTCTGAGATTTGAAGTGATAGTGCCGTGATCGTGCTAACCCTATAACACCCCCTACCCATACGTAGGCATTTCCATCCGATAAGGAGTGAGATGCCGTATGAGTCAAGGTGCCACGACACAGATACAATGCAAAACATACATTCATTCATAAACATATATATACATAAATACAAGGTAATTAAAAACTTTATGAAGCAACATAGGAAACGGCTGATCATGTATTAATATAACAATATCCGTTACATTACTGTTCTGATCAACTGGCTGAGACAAAAGATGATTACATAACCAATATATAAAAAATGCGGAAGCTACTACAAAAACTGATACAGAGAGTTCTATTACAAAAGAATCATCAATGATTACAAAAGCTGAGCCCTACACTAATCTCTTCTGTGTTGGCTTGATTGATGGCGACTCTCCCAAAGCAAAACATCTTCCGCACCTGCACGGGTAAAAACACCGTGCTAAGCGATAAACGCTTAGTGGGGAAACACACAAGCAGTATGGACGGCTATTCACAATAGTCGTCGAGGCATAACACATTCACGATGGTAAATGCAGATAAGCATAGCATGTAAATATACATTCTTGCGTATAAAAGACATACTTTCGATAACACATGTTCACATCTATATTCACATTCATAATTACATTAACTAATCATTCATCTCATTATCATTCTCATTCGAATGGCACATTCTTATAATCGTATCGTAACATAACAAAACAATGGAACACCTGCTACTTACAAATAGTGGATAACGAGTATACGGACAGTACCTTACGGGTACGAATTGAATACGGACAGTACCTTACGGGTACGAATCGAAAAACATTTCCTTTTATCAATTACAAAACATTTTACTGAGGGGACCTTAAACAAGATCCAAATACTAAGGGGTTTGCGAGGAACCAAACGGGGACCTGATCGGGGTCCAAATGAAACTGAGGCTGCAGCTAAAAGACTCTATTAGGCATGCCTAACTATCCACTTACTTGACTCTAGCAGGTCATACATAAACCAAATCATGTTTCGGAGCGCAACATATAATTCATCATGTATAATTCGCAATATAATAGACATTTAAACACATTCATAGAGCATACTGTAAGGGTGAACCATGGAAAAGACATTTGGAATTCATTTTTAGAAGAAAAGGCAAAATTAGAAAGCAAGGCAGGCAAAAGGCACTGTCGCGATCGCGACAGAGGCAGACTTACCCCAGCTCGCGAGCTCGAAACTCATCGCGATCTCGCGAGGGAACAAGGACACCTTGCTATCGCCCTCGCGACAGACATCACGCTCGCGACAGTGGGCTGCCAGCCCAGAACAGATCGGCAGCCGAGCTCCCTGTCACGCTCGCGACTGAGGCTCCGCTACACGGCTCAGCGGAGAGCTCGGATGCTTGCGAGGGCTGCTTTCACCGGGCTCTGTCGCAACCTCGCGACAATGTCGCGCTCACGATAGAGTCATGAATTCCAGCCCTTATCCAGAAAATCTGCAGAAAAATCCCTCTTTCACAACACCAACTCACACACATTCAACTCAAACCACTTTTTACCTCAATTTTGGCTCACCAAACACCACGAGCAACACAATATAGCACATTTCAACAATCAATTCCCATCAATCTATCAATTTACACAATAACATACCAAGAATCACAAAATCTGGAAATATGCAGCACAACTCATTCAACTCCACAATTACTTCAATAAACCCACACTTATGCATAATCATTTATCACAACTAAAAATCCATAACATGCATACCAATTTAGGTCCATTTACACAACCAAAATTCTAAAAATTCATGCATATACACATTTGAACATATAAACATAACAATAGCAAAAATTCCCAAACCTTTTCTCCTTAGCTCCAAATCTAATGAGCTCCACTAGTACAAGCCTTCTCCTTGCCTTTTGGGTCACGGAGAGGCTCAACTAACCAACAAACCAACAATAACACACAAAATACAAACCCTAGATCAAAACTCCAAATCCAGAAAATGAAGAAGGAGAAGAAGAACAACAATAACAAGATGGAATTGCAGAAAACTCACCAAATAAATGCAAGATGTGATCAATTCCCACCACCAAGAGCTTGAATCCAAGCTAGGGCAATCAAAATAGGAAGAGAAGAGGACGAAGAGAGATGAAGAAAAGAGAGAAACGGGATGAAGGGAGCAAATTCTGCTTCCCATTTCTCTTTCCTCTTATAAATCCCCTCTCTCTCTAAACCCATGCCATGTGTCCCCTTCCTAGTGGTGGATTTTGATCACACACACCCAATAACAATAGTCTACAAACACACAAAGCTCTCCCAACTAATAATACCCAATAAATGTGTGAGCACACACACACAAGCACAACCCCACAAACACACCCTAGTATGGTATGCTCAAGCACACCCAATCGCAACGCAACTAATTCACACCCAACTACCATACATGCACCCTCATACTAACAAAACCCACAAACATGCATTTTTGCCCAAAATGCCCATATCACAAGCCAAAACACACACAATGCATGCACACACAGATGGCTCATTCTACTAGGGGGCAAACGGGGTGTGAAAAACCCTATGTGGAGTGGTAGCGCCGCCATTGTACTAACCCTTCTAAGTTGGTGAAGAGGTAGTGCCGTGATTGTGCTAACCCTCCGGGGAGTGGTAGAGCTGCCATCGTGCTAACCCTTCTGAAGTGGTAGTGTCGTTGTCTTGCTAACCTTCCGTAGAATGGTAATGCTGCCATCGTGCTAACCCTTCTGAGATTTGAAGTGGTAGTGCCGTGATCATGCTAACCCTCTATGCAGTGGTAGTGCCGCCATCGTGCTAACCCTTTTGAGTTGGTGAAGTGGTAGTGCCGTGATCGTGCTAACCCTCCAAGGAGTGGTAGTGCCGCTATCGTGATAACTCTTCTGAAGTGGTAGTGCCGTGGTCGTGCTAACCTTCCGTAGAATGGTAGTGCCGCCATCGTGCTAACCCTTTTGAGTTGGTGAAGTGGTGTTGTCTGTGAGCCCTTAGATTGATAGTTCTCTGAGAGGTCTTTGGTTGATGCTTGGATTGATACTTGAATTGATGTTTGGATTGATGTCGTTACTCGCCTTTTGCCGGTGTCCACATCGAATCTCTCTTACTGCAAAATTGAAAAACCAAATATACCGGAAAAATAGTGAGCATGCACGTGAAATGCATGAGTTATGCAGAAATGCAGGATAAGAATTCAACTTAAAGGACTTGGAGATGACATTCGGGCTAGCCACAACTTGCGATAGGATCAATGCCTTTCAAAGCTAATTTTGAATTTCATGTCTTTGGAATTGTGAGGTTCTCACTGATACCTGTAGTCATTTTTTTTGAAGGTAGTGCATCCCTTGTGGATTTTCACACTAGCTTTTCTTAGTGGGAATTGCGTCCTTTGCGGATTTTCACATAACCCTGTGCCTTATTTTTGCCTGGAATGGACCCAAACCAATCCAGTGGCTTTTTCTTTCTTTTTTTTTTTAATGATACACTGCCTATTTCCAGGTTTTCACCTATCCTTTTGCCTAACTTTTTCTTAGAGCGCTAATTACGATTTTTACTCTAACGGCTTTTTTTTTTTTTTTTTGCAGAGAGGTTAAAGCTGTTGCCAAAAATCTTTCAGGCGTCTTAGATCATGGTTGTATGAGCTTGATTGATTTCACAAATGATAGCAGGATAAGTAGTTGACTAAAGCACCCGAGTGGTGAAAGGAGTGGAGGGTAGACAGTAGATGACTTTGATCACACAAAGTGAACTGCTCTGATCACACCAACATGTCATTGCATAAGTGCATGTGTTTCAATTTGATTTCATTAAACATGATCATTGTTTGGCATTAATCTCAAAAAAATACAGGACCTCATCTAATCTCGGGATAGATTTTGGAAGCATCAAACTCCTGTTATCAACTCTCCCTCTCGAGTTTTTACGATTGAAAATTTTCTCTCTATCCTTAATTTAATTTTTTTCTAAAGCAAATTCTAGATGCAACATTGGGGACGAGACTCAACTCAAATGCATAAATGCACTTGTGGCTTCCCGCTTGAAGCTCAAGAAACACTATATGCCTCTTCCTACGTACCGAACCTTATTGGATGGTCATCTCTGTTAATTGGATAAGACTAAACCAAGAATTAAAAGGTCTTACTTCGGTTGTAACGTTAGGCTTAGGTAGATAGCTATCAAAGGAGGATCAGGTTGCTAGAAAAAAATGGCCACTCAACTCAATGGCGTACTATAAAGGCATTCTCGGACTTGGATTTGATAATATATTTTTTTTTGTTCCTCAAGCTCAGAATCACAATTAAGTTAAAGTGATTGCCACAGAAACTCATTAAAGGGTTTACTATCTTGAGCTCTACCTCTTTTTCTTTCTTTTTTTTTTCTTTTTTTCTATATTTTCCTTTTTTTTTCAATTTTCTCCTATCTTTTTTTTCTTTTTCTTTTCATTGCTTTTACCTCATATAAATTTTTTTCGCTTTTTTGTTTTTTTGCGAGCTCATGTCTTTTGTGCATGACTAAAACCCTCCTCCCGAAGTGTAAACTCATCCTTATCAGGAAAATTTTTGATAACCCAAAGAATTGTTAAAACGTACATCCATTCTTACTAGAGCGGCCATTTTTCTAAGGGGAGGAAAAAATTATTTTAGGTGAAGGGGTAGTTTTAACATGTGTAACAACAAAATTGGCACGCATTTAGCATACCTCCATAAAGGCTCAAGGGGCTAGCAAGCGATTGTAAAATAAAGGTAGAAAATAGTCATTTAGAGAGCTATACAAAGAAGAGCTACCTAAATCATTTTCTAGGTTCCGTCTTATCTAGGGATCGCTTTGACAGGTAATCTAAAAGGTTCTAGTCCTCTTAGTGAGTTTTCATCCAATCCCCTAATTGCATCTAGTTTTTTTTCTATTCTTATTTTCAGATCTCAAAATTTTCCTCTCTTCAGGAGTTATATTAGATGCTATCAAGATCTTCTTTGGGTTTTCTAAAGTTCCAAGATTAAATGCAATAGTATTAAATGAATTACTATCAGAAAATGAATACATTGTGATCATGAGAAATGAAATCATTAGAGACACTATACAAATACGCAAGATTGTTCATTTTATTGAAACTAGCAACACTACAAATATTGTCATAGAAAGTGTTCTTGGAATAAAAAACAATTAAAAACATCTCATCTTCTCCTCCGATCACATTCATAGTGGGGGAATTGCATTATAGCCTGCCCTCTTCTTCTTGTCTCTTTTCTTAGGGTCCGTGACCTCCTTAGAACCAATAAGATCCTGAATTTTGTTCCTCAGAGTCCGACAATAATCTGTTAGATGCCCGGTGTGCTGATGGTAAGTGCAGTATTGATCCTCTCTATGCCTCGGCTTTTCTTGATTCATGGCTGGTCTGGGTGGCAATGATCTCAGCTTGCCTTCCTTCGTCAATTTCTCCAACACCCAAGACAGAGAGCTACCCAAATTGGAGTAGTACCTCTAAACTTGTCCAACCTCAGTGGCTGAAACCTCGGCCGTCTTACCACTTCTGTTACTGCTGCTTCCTGCACCGCCTGGTTTGTACCCTAAATGGTTGCCATAACCTTTCCTAGCAAAGTTATTTTGGCTTGCTTTCTTCGCCAGGTAAGCACCCTCAGCTTCTACAGCAATGTCCTTAAGGGACTCCCAGTCTCTGAGCCCCTTAAAGCTGAGTAGGTCCCTCAAGTAAGGGCAAGAGTTCCTGATAAATAGCCTGATTTAGTCCGCAGTGTCAGGCTTTCTCTTCATCTCCATGACCTTGTTTCTCCACCTTGTAAGGTATTCATGGAATGACTCATCATTCTTCTTCTGTAAAAGCTCGAGGTCCTTTAAGGTGACCTTCATTCTGGTGCTGCAGTCATACTGCTTCATAAACTCTTCAGTCAAAAGGTCCCAATCCTCCTTGGACCTCTTGTCTAACCCATGGCACCAGTCCATAGCCAGACCCACCAGACTAAGGCAGAAATACTCCACATTCTGTTTCTTGGTCAACCCTGTGCCTTTCATCACCAGGGTATACTGCTTAATGTGTGCATATGGGTCCGAAGTACCATCAAACTTCGGCAGCTCTGGCATTTTAAACCTTTGGGGCAATAGCTATTCATCCCCTAAATCTCTATCTTCAGGGTTGATCCCTTTTCCGACTGATAACATGCGGGTGATTGCTTCCATCTGTTGCCTCAACCCTCTCATCGCCTCATCTTCTGCCCTGGGTCCTCTAGCCCCCACAAATTGAGGTGCTACTGCCTCTTCATTTCCCTCCTCTATCACAAAATCTTCCTCAGGATTAGGGATTATTGCCCTTTTTGGCTCAGCAGGCACAACAGCTATATGTTCATTAACAATCTGGCGAGGAGCATTAATTATAACAGGGGCCTCTCTGCCAGCAGGTAGTTCAACTTGCCCCCCAGCATGAACCATTGGGGGCTATGGAGCAATGGGTTGATGTGGAGCAGGTGGTGGTTGTGGAACAGGAGGATAAGTAATCCTATCAGCCATAGCTCCCATCATTTCCAACATTTTTCGCTCAAAATCCTCTAGCCTCCTAGCAAGGTCTTGAGTTGTTAAGGCTCCGATCTTTTCTGCCATTTGTGATTCTATGGATGACTCTCTGGTCGTTGAGGATGGCTCAGAATTCCAATCAGACACTAATTCTGTCAATCCAAGAGGCAGATCTATCCTCACCTGTCGACCGTCAGAGCCCATAGTCCACTTCAGTGAATCTGTGATGGCTAAAAGATTGAACTGTTAAGATGATGCATGAATGATACATACAATGCATGATCGTGTTGATACAGCATGGACAATCACATTCAAACAAGTAGATCCTTCCAACCTTATTACTCCCACACACGAGGTAGTGTATTCTCTTTCCTAGGTGGGCTTGACCCATGGGTCAGCAGGGAACCCGATGAATGTGCACGGTGCACGGTGAAAAATCGACAACGTAACATCTCTTGCCTATTATACATACGTATGGGTGTTTGGCCATTATGTATTTAAATAATTCAACTAAATTAAGATGGGCCCACCGGGGCATAAAAGCCTTTGATGAAAACCATTTAATTTGGTTGATTTTGTTCAATATATAATGGCCTACATAGCAAGCATTGTATTAAGGAGCATATCACCTAGGGGAAGTATCTATTGCCATTACATGAGCTTTGGTCAAGGGTGATGATACTTTCAGGCTACCCAAGCATGGTCCCTGCCAACAGGTCTAGCTCATCATGAGCATAACGACCGATTGGGTCTCCATTTGATATACCATAAGGTACGAGGCTTGGGCTGGCGATTATCCCTAACACTTCCCCACATTGAGTGAACGTAAGGTCGTGCTTTGGGAACGCACCGGGGTTAAAAATAGGGACCAAACTAGCATAGTTCTGAGGCTCTAATGAAATGCAATGCAATTTCGAAAAGGGATAAAATTTTTAAATTAAAATTCAATTATAAATTTCAATGAAGGTACTTTCGAATCGAAGTCTCTTATGTCCCTAGTGGAGTCGCCACTGTGACGCGCGCCGAACCCCGGGTCGCCCCAAACGCCCGCCCTTAGGGCTTTCGGGATGAGGTTCATGAAAACTTGTAAGAAATTACAAGTGCGTCTGTTTTGGGCAACAAGGAGGTTTCATGGAGTCGCTACCCAATAAAATATTGGAAAAGTTCGTCTAGCTTCAGTGAGCCTAAGACAACACAGCTATGTCTCTCATAGGCAAGCCGGAGGTGTCCTAGAGATTTCCATCCTAATAGTAGGATGGCCCTCTCGCCTCGCTCTTGGGAAAATCAGAGGTGTCTTGGAAAACCCACCCTAATAAAATATTAGGATGGTCATCTCGCCTCGTAGCGCCTAGGACTGTGCAAGTTAAAGCCTTTGTATGGGAGACAAGAGGTGTCTTGGAAGTCCCATTCCAATGGAACATTGAAATGGTCCTCTCGCCTCGTTGAGCCCAAAGACCAAAGATGGTTCGGGACTTCTCATTTATTCATACCTTGGTTAAGTTACAATTGAGTTTTGAATTTAAAATTTCATCCCTTTTCTCATATGTTTTGATGCAATAATTAGAGCGCAAGTTGGTCATTCGAGAAAAGCAGTAAATGAAAGCATAATTAAAATAAAGTACATAAAAATAAATTACAACAAAACTAGGGGCGGAATACAACCCCCATTGTAAAATAAATGTAAATCATGCATAAAGCGGGTTATTTATTTAAGGATGAGCACATTGGTCCTCTCATGCATAGTTAAAGAAATAAATTTTGAAGTGATAATTTATGTGGATGAAAAACTAGGACATTGGTCCCATTTTGTTAGAAAAAATTCCAATTTATTAATATAAAACTTTATGCGAATTTTTAATTAACGTGCATGAAAATAAACTAACTTATTACAAATTACATATTAAATAATAAAAGCAAATAAAATTGAAATTAAAATAATACTAAAAGCTAAAAATGCTAAAAAAAATATACCACAAAAATGATGCTTCCAAACTTCCATGGGCTCCCACTTGGCATTGGAAAACTCACACATAAAAAAAATGATGTTGAAAGAAAAACACAAATAAAGATAATGTTAGTAATAAAAAATGAATTAAACATGTAACATGTAAAAATGAATTAAAATAAATAAAGTACATCTTGCATGACAAATTAATTAGATAGCATAATAAAAAATATAACTTAACACATGAACAATTCAACATGCATAAATAATAAAAGATAAAAACAATAATAAAACTCAACATGCATGAAAACATGAAAATAATGATGATGATGGCAACAATAATAAATTATAATAATAAACAAAACTAATAAAAATAATAATAATAATAATAGTAATGATAAATAATAATAATAATAATAATAATAATAATAATAATATTAATAATATTAATAATAATAACAACAACGCTAATCACAATAATAATAAAAAATAATAATAATAATAATGATGATAATAATGACAAATAATATCAAAAAATAAATTAAATATGCAAGTAATAATAATAATAATAATAATAATAATAATAATAATAATAATAATAATAATAATAATAATAATAATAATAATAATAATAATAATAATAATAGCATCAAAGAATATGAATAATCAAATTAAATATGCAAGTAATAATAATAATAAGACAATCATGCTAACACATGTTAAATAATAATATATGAACAAAAATAATGACAATAATATGAACATGAACAATTAAATAAGAAATAAGAAATAATAACATGAACAATTAAATAAAAGATTAAGAAATAATAATATGAACATTTACATAGGAAATAAGAAATAATAATATAAACAATTAAATAGGAAATAAGAAATAATAGATCTATGAGAATTTACATGCTAGCTAACAAATTGTAAACAAAAATAAATTGAAAATTAAATTAAAAGTTGAGCCAAGAATGTTTACCCTCAAAATTGGATGTGATGAATGAAGTTGGATGATAATTCCTTGCTTTGATTTAATAAAAATAAAATGTGATGAAATTTTATCCCAAGAACAAATAATTGATTTATTTGTCTTAAGGAAAAAATTGTAACAAAGAAGTAAAAAAAAATTCACAAGAACAAATAATTTATTTATTTGTCTCAAGAATTAAATTAAAAAAAAAATCAAATTAGAACACTTGAAGAATTTTCCTTGAAGAAGAAAAAAAATAAGAAGAAGAAGAAGAAGAAGAAGAGAGAAAACAATATTTTTCTTAAGAAAAATCCCCCCAAAATCTTCTCCAAAAAACCCATTTTATACTTCAAAAATAAACCAAATTTAATGAAGAAAATCAGATTTTTATTAAATTGAATTAAATCAATTTAATTCCAATAATCATCAAAAAAAACTCATGAATTTGAAGGTTTTGAAAAATAAAATGTTTCAAGATTAAATTCTATGAAAAAAAGTGAAGAAAAACCAATTTTTGTGGCCAAAAAACGAAAAAAATCAAAAACGGGCGAAATGGGACCAAATTTAATGAAGAAAATTAGATTTTTATTAAATTAAATTAAATCAATTTAATTCCAATAATCATAAAAAAAAACTCATGAATTTGAAGGGTTTGAAAAATAAAAGGTTTTAGGATTAAATTCTATGAAAAAAGTGAAGAAAAAACAATTTTTGGGGCAAAAAAACGGAAAAAATAAAAAACGGACGAAATGGGGAGTCAGGAGGCGAGCGACGCCCATCGCCCGCACGCAGCATCGCGCTGCGCTGCGCGCGCCCAACGGCTTCCGCACCCCGACATTTGCCGAAATTTTTTTTTTTTAAATTTTCTAAAAAACTATAATTTCAAAACATAACTTTTTTGTCCCAAAATAATTTTTAAAACACCTAAAATATTTTTTTAAAATACATTTTTATTTATTTCTAATAAATCAATTTGGCAAGGAAATCATCACTTTCAACTTTAATTTTTGCCTATAAATCGGCACACTTAATTTTATCATTGGGTAATCCTGATCTAGGCTGCCTCGGGACCCGGTGTCTACACTTTCTCTTCTGTATCTCGTACCAATTCTGTGCTCACCCAATTCTGTCCAACAAATCGGCGTACGACACTTCCTTCGATATAAGACTTCATATAGCACCATGCCAACACTTGTCTGATAACTGTTGTTATAAGCAAATTCCATGAGTGAAAAATACTTATCCCAACTCTTCGAGAAGTCCAGAACACATGCTCGTATTAAATCTTTCAATACTTGAATAACCCTTTCCGATTGTCCATCGGTCTGAGGATGAAATGCAGTACTGAAATTCAACTTCGTACCCAATGCAGCCTGTAAACTCTTCCAAAACTTGGAAGTGAATCTTGGATCTCTATCCGAGACTATCGATAGGGGTACACCATGCAGTCGAACAATCTCCTTCACATATAATTTAGCTAACCGATCCATTGAATAATCCATTTGAATCGATATAAAGTGAGCTGACTTAGAAAATCTATCCACTATTACCCATACCGCATCCTGTTGCCTTGAAGTCAGAGGCAGTCCAAAAACAAAATCCATGGTAATATTGTCCCATTTCCATTGTGGAATGGAAAGGGGATTCAATAACCCATGTGGAACTTGATGTTCTGCCTTCACTTGCTGACATATTAAACATTCAGACACATAGTCTACAATGTCCTTCTTCATACCTGGCCACCAATATAATTACTTCAAATCCTGATACATTTTGTTCCTGCCTGGATGAATAATAAAAACAGTATTATGGGCCTCATACATCAATCTCTTATTCAACTCTTTCTCACTCGCAACACATACTCGATTCTTATAAAGCAATACTCCATCTTCATTCATTGAATAGTCAGTCCACTTTTAATTAACTGCAGAGTTTGTTTCAATTTAGAGTCACTCCTTTGTGCAGCTATCAATTCATCCTTTAAAACTGGTCTTGCCTTCAACTGAGGTAGCAATGCTTCGTCTGCAGTAAACCTCCACTTTACTTGCTTTAACTGTAAAGCCGAGACAGACTTCCTGCTCAGTGCATCTGTCACAACGTTAGCTTTACCTTGGTGGTAGTCCACAATGCAATCATAGTCTTTAAACAGCTCCAGCCATCTACACTGTCTCCAGTTCAATTCTTTCTGAGTTAACAAATATTTCAAACTCTTGTGATCAGTGTAAATTTTACACTTCTCACCATACAAGTAATGTCTCCAAATCTTTAAAATGAACACTACTGCTGCCAATTCCAGATCATACGTTGAGTAATTATGCTCATGCGGTTTCAGTTTCCTGGAAGCATATGTTACTACCTTCCCATCTTGCATTAATACACACCCAAAACCTATTCCTGAAGCATCACTATACAAAACATATTCTCTGCTAGAGATAGGCTGTGTGAGGGCCGGTGCTTCCATTAACATCCTCTTCATCAGCTGATCAAAGCTCACTTGACACTTTTCTAACCATTCAAATTTAACTCCTTTTTAAAGCGACCTCGTCAATGGCGAAGCTATCACTGAAAACCCTTTCACAAATCTTCTGTAATACCCAGCAAACCATAGGAAACTGCAAATTTCAAGCACATTCCTAGGTGGCTTCCAATTCACAATTGCTTCAATTTTAGCTGGATCCACCTTAATACCCTCAGAAGATATCACATGCCCTAGAAATGATACCTCTCGCAACCAGAACTCACACTTACTCAACTTAGCATACAACTGATGTTCCCATAATGTCTGAAGCACAATTCTCAAGTGCTGCTCATGCTCTTCCTCATTCTTTGAGTACACCAATATATCATCTATAAACACGACCACAAACTGATCCATGTATGGCCTGAACACTTTATTCATTAAGTCCATGAATGCAGCAGGTGCATTAGTCAACCCGAATGGCATTACTATGAATTCATAATGTCCATATCGAGTTTTGAATGCAGTCTTGGGTATGTCCTCTCTCTTCACTTGTAACTGATAATACCCAGACCGTAAGTCTATCTTAGAAAACACACCTGCTCCTCTCAATTGGTCAAACAAGTCCTCAATTCTAGGTAGAGGGTACTGATTCTTCACTGTCACTTTGTTCAGCTGCCGATAATCAATACACATCCTCATAGTCCCATCTTTCTTCTTGACAAATAGGACTGGTGCTCCCCAAGGAGAAACACTAGGTCTTATGAAACCCCTGTCCAATAAATCCTGGAACTGAGCTTTTAGCTCCTTCAATTCAGTAGGAGCCATTCTGTAAGGCGCTTTAGACACTGGCACTATTCCAGGCACAACATCAATAGACAATTCAACCTCCCTTACTGGTGGCACAACACTCAGTTATTCCGGAAACACATTAGGAAACTCTCGTACTATGGGTATATCCTGAATCCTTACTTGCTCTCTTTTAAAATCTAACACAAGTGCCAAGTAAGCCTCACATCCCTTCCTCAAACATCGGTATGCTTGCATTGCCTATACCACATTCACAAGAGGATTCACACTAACTCCCCTCACTGACACTTTACTTCCCTTACAATCACGGAGTACCACTCTCTTCCTCTTATAGTCAACTACCGCATTATATTTACTTAGCCAATCCATACCCAGTATTAGATCAAACTCATCAAAAGGTAACTCAATCAAATCAACTGGAAACACACTATCCTGAACTACTAATGAACAACCCCTATATACTTTGTTCACATTCACATTATTTCCCAAAGGACTTGATACATATATGTCATATTTTAAACATTCAGCATTAGGCATCTTATCACATACTTTTTTAGAACACACATACGAATGAGTTTATCCAGGATCCATTAATGCAAACATATATATGCCATAGAGTAAAAAAGTACCTGCTATGACTTCAGGTGTATCCTGATCCTCTCGTGCCTTCATCGCATAAGCCCGATTTGGTGCCATAATAGGTCTATCCACTGTTTCTGAATCAGCTGCACCTCTGGACTGGCCGCCTCTGCCACGTCCTCTTCCTTTTCCTCTACTGACTAGAGGTAAATTAGAACCACCTCTATGCTACTCTTGCTAATTTCCAGTTACCTCATACGCCTTTGGACAGTTGGCTAAGAAATGCTCAGTGCTTCCACACCTAAAACATGCACCGGTTACCTTCCAACATTCTCCTCTATGTCTTTTACCACAGTGGGGAGACTCATGCACTTCATTCTTAGTACCAGATGTACCTCTACCAAATCCAGACATAGAAGATGTCCCACACTTCTTAGCCCTTGCTGCTGAGCTGAACACAGATTCTGCCGATGGTGCCATAGGAGAATCCCTTGATCTCTTGCTAGCATTAGACCCACCTCGATTGGAATTCCTTTTCTGCATCCTTTCCCTTTGTACTCCAAATGACCTCTCAGCTTGCATAGCGGCTTGAACTATCCGATAGTAGCTTACATTCTGCTCAGTAGTCAGCAAGATCAGTAACGCCTTAATCTCTTCAATCAGCCCTTCTTCAAACTGCTGACACCTGAACCTCTCAGTCAATACACCCTTTGGTGCATATTTACTCAATCGACAGAACTCCTTCTCATACTCTGCCACAGTCATTGTTCTCTATCTCAAATTCAAAAATTGCTTCCAATTTGCTTCCTTATATGCCTTGGTCATAAACTTATTCCAAAACTCTCTTTCAAAGAATTCCCAGGTGATTGGATCCGGAAGCATCGGATGCCGCAAAATTAATTTCCACCAGTCGTATGCTGCACCCTGTAGCAGTGATACCACACACTCAACTTGTTGTTCCAGAGGACATCTTATTTCTCTCAGAACTCTCTGCATCTTCTCTATCCAGTATTTTCCCTTTTCAGACTCATCCAACCTTGTACCATGAAACTCTTCCGCCGCATGCTTTCTTAAAGATTCTACTGGAGCCTTCGGTCACTACAAGAAAACTGAGTTTTAACGACTAAAATTTAGCGAAGGGATAAAAATCTGGTCGTAAAAAGGTATAAATAACTAAGGGAAATTAATCCAGACGTTAAAACTCAAATTTTATTATTATTTAACGATGGGATTATTTTCGGTCGTTAAAAGGCATAAAATCCGATCGTAAAAATATATCAGTAGTGAAAGGAAATAATTTCGGTCGTTAATTCTTAAATTTTATTTCCATTTAACGAAGGGCTAAAATTCGGTCATTGAAAAAATTTAAATCCGGTTGTTAATGATCTAGGGAAATTGGCGGGACTTGTGTGAAGCTTACCTCCAAAATCATTTTTTATTATTTCATCAAAATATAACACAAAACTGCCTATCCCATGCAAAACTAAAATAAGTTGAAAAGGCTCAAAAGACAGCAAACCCAGAAGATGAAAAAATAGGAAAAAAAAATGCAAAACCCTTTTTCCTATCTTCCAAACCTAAACTTCGATCTAGGGTTTAATTTCATCTGCGATTACAGGTGAGAAATTGAAAATACTTCTTTCTTTTCTCCCTTGATACCATTATCATTCTATTTATTTCTAATCTTCTCTTCTTCTCGTCAAATAAGCAAATAAGGGATACCAAATCTGAGATGTTTTGAGGAATTGCGTTTCTACTAAGCTAATCGATCTATTATAATTGGTGAGTTAAATAAATTGGGTATGTTTGATATTCTAATTTTTTGATTTCAAAACCGTATCTGCTACTTTTCTGGGTTTGTATAAATGTCTATTTCTTTTTCTTGTTTATGTTTTTGTTCTGTTTTTTATTCCCATTTTGTTTTGATTCCCGTTTTGCTTTTGATTCCCGTTTTGCTTTTGATTCCCGTTCTGTTTTTAATTCCCGTTCTGCTTTTAATTCTCGTTCTTCTTTTGATTCTTGTTCTGTTTTTTATTCCCATTCTTCTTTTGATTATCGTTCTTCTTTTGATTCCAATTCTAAATGCTTTTGATTGATTCCCGTTCTGCTATTGACTGATTCTCTGCTATTGAATGATTCTCGAATTTATGTATTTTTTATTGTTTTCAGGTTATCAGTCTTCAAGTCTTCAAATTTGCAAGGTAAAATTGGGATTTGTTCTTAAATTTTATTCTTTGACTCGTAATTGTTAATTTTCTTCTTTTCTGCTCAATTGTCATATTCTGGAAGCATTAATTTTCATGATGTTCATGCTTTCTGTCTGTGGTTTATATGCTCAAATATTCACTTTAGTTTAAGTTTAAGTTTAATCTATTGCCATTTTTTTCTAGATGTTCATGCTTTCCTTCTGTGGTTTATATGCTAAAACATTCACTTTAGTTTAAGTTTAAGCTGTTGCCATTTTTCTCTGGATGTTCATTCTTTGTTCATGCTATCTGCCATTGCCATATTTGACTAAATGCCCAAATATTCTCACTATGTTCATGCTGTCTGCCATTGCCATTGCCATAAATTTGAGCTTTTTTAATGTTTGATTCTTATTTTCTATAATTTCTATTATAATTTTGAGTGTGGATACATAACAACTCTGTACTTACTATAACTTAAGCATCTAATTTTAGCACAGTGAAAGTTTATTATAATTGACAGCTTTAAAAGTTAAAATTGTTGGAAAGGAGAGGATGGTGGATGGTTATCTGATTTAGTGGCTTATATCTTTGTGATTTTGTTGATCAATGTGGTCCAATTAATGGTATAATTTTGTATACGAATTTATTTATTATCAATAATAATTTTGAAATATGATAAACACTCCAAGAATGTTATCTATATTAATTTCATTTTTAGGATGCATGCATTTTATTGATTTTATATAAACATCTATATATGTTAATATATGTACCTATAATAATTACAGTAGTGCTAGACTCTAATAGGCTTATATATGAGACAAAGTCAAAAGTCCCCTCCAAAACTAGGGAAAAAAATAATTTATATGAAAAAATAATAAAATTATGATAATGGCACTAAACTTCACTAAACTTCAAACTTAAAAATAGAAGTCTAAACGTTGTTTTTAAGGCCCGAAATAGGCTAATACAAAGGGCTATGCCCTTGTAAAAGTCGACCGGCTCAGAATGAGCTTTCCAAAAACATATTATAATAAGCAATCGGATACTTGTAGCAAAAGTTATAGCAAAAACAATCTGAACAGTAAAAACAAAAAATACTAAACACTTTATAAGCAAGGGCAGACTTGGGATTTTAAATTAAGGGGCAGTTTAAGCTAAAATTAATGCCAAGGATATAAATTCAGATGAAATTAAAAAAAAAAAGAATAAATTTGAAACTTTTATGAAAAAGTTTAGGAATAAGAAGTTAATTTAATAAAAAATACGCAAGTGAAATGAAAATTCAAATTCATGCCCTTCCGAAGGTATTTTGATCTATTGTTTGACAGCCTTCTGTTTACTTGCATATTTCTTTTCCTTTGCGCAGCATCACCCTTTTTTCTTTACCCTTTTGTGTGTGCTTTGGATAATGTACATTATTTTGATATATGGATCTATATTTTATTTTTTAAAACTTTTATCTAGTCAAGTTATCAAAATGTATCACACCCCATCACGAGTGAGAAGCATCATACATTTTGTCAAGTTTAAGCATTTCTTTTGCAAGTGAAACCATTTTTTCTGTTGTTCATTAAACATTTAAGTAGTGATACTTCCTTAGGGTTCAAATATCAATTTTCAATTTTTCTAATGATAGAAATAAGTAGCAGTGCCAAAAACTTTTAGTCTGCTTTCTCTTATATTTGTATTTGTTCTGATTAAGGAATGATGAACCCTCTAGGTTTGATGTACACTTGGAATAATGAGATATAATAAGACTTCAAGTTATTATAACCTTTTGATTTTTATACAGGTAACTAGTGAATCATTCACTGATGACGGCTTCTTCAAGATAGGGGATGCCGGCAAAATAGATAAAGACGGATACTACATTATTTTGGGACATAAGTCAATCTACACTCTTAAAATTAGTGGGGTTGGCATTTCTAGTTGAACTTCTCTGATGGAATAAATGATGCAACTTCTTTATTCAGATTCTCTTCATCTTTAAAAATTTCACTAATGCAACAGACACACATATTAGATGTGGATTGTAAACTGAAGTTTGTTTCCCTGCATTCATATTCATTTTGCTCTGGCTGCTGCTTTCTTTCAATTTTCTTTTGACTATTTAACAAGAAACTAACATCACATGCAAATATTATGGCCATAAAATATCCATATTCATGCCCACACTTCCTAAACTAAAATTCAAATTCACATAAAGAATGATTAACGAATTGTTACGCCTCCACCCAATTATGTCTCTAGGTTTGGTTAGAATTATTATAGTAGTATAATATAAGTGTTCTTCAGTATGACTTTGAATTGTTCCAATCTTGAGAGCTGGTCTTGCGCTTGCTGAACATGCATCATCACTTTTACCTGCAACAAAAACTTACCATATAGGTAAGAGCAAGGTTTTTAAATTCTAATTGAAGAAGCAAGCTGGGTTTGCTTACTGTGCTGCATTAGCAGTGCTTTAAACAGTTTAATAAAATTAAACAAATTTTCTATAATCTAATATATATACTTACAGGGTATTCTCCTTATTTACTAGAATATTTATTTGGATCAGTTTATAGGTTCTAACAATCTTCCTCTTTTCTTTCTGTAAATTAAGGGGTAAGCAGAGATGAGGAGACACTTCAACCAACAATATATCTGAACAAGTATGCATTTTTCTATTGATATATGAGGATTATATTTTTATCTTGTTTTTGTAAAGAGGCTGTGTATTGTTATTACCAGATGTTAGATAATATGAATTGTTTTTTATTGTCATGACACTTTTTTGCATTCTGTAATTACTTCAATAGGTTGCCTGAAAAATTCCGTCTAGATTCTGTAATTACTTCAATAGGTTGCCTGAAAAACTTTTCTAATAGTCCCTAGTGGAGTCACCACTGTAATGCGGGTCGAACCCCGAAGGCCTTGAAAACCCGCTTTTAGGGAGTTCAAGAGAGGTTTATAGATCTTGTAAGGATTACAAGGGCGTCTATGTTGGGCAACAAGAGGTGTTTTGGAGTTGCCACCTAATAAAATATTAGGAAAGTTCATCTAGCCGCACTGAGCCTAAGACAATGTGTATATGTCTATTTTAGGCAACAAAAGATATTTTGGAATTCCCATCCCAACAGAACATTGGAGAGGTTCATCTAACCTCATGAAGCCTAAGACGATACGTATAAGTCTATTTTGGGCAACAGGAGATATTTTGGAATTCCTTTCCCAATAGAACATTGAAAAGGTTCATTTAACCTTGTGAAGCCGAAGACCAGAGAGATTTCAGGATTTTACTATTATTCATACCTTGGTCAAAGTTACAAGTGAGTTTTTGAGGTTAAAATTCCATTCCTTTTCTCATACAGTTTAATGCAATTATTAAAGCGTAGTTCAAGCAAATAATAGAAGCGGTAAATAACGCAAATTTAGAATAACGTAGATAAGAATACATTAATTTACAATAAAACTAGGGCTGGAATACAATCCCCAATAAATAAACAGGAATGGAAGTCATACCTAAAATGGGACATTCAATTTGAGAACATTGGTTCCCTCACATGTGTAATTGTGCAAACAATCTTTAGGGGATATTTTGGAGCGAAACCAGGACATTGGTCCAATTTTAATAAAGAAAATCTTCTTTTAATTCTAAAAATCTTTAGGTGCTTGTAGACACCGGATCCTGAGGTAGCCCAAATCAGAGTTACATAATGATGATTAGACGCATATTCACGGGCAAAAAGGTTAGAAGTGATGACTTCCTTATCAAGATTGCTTTTTAGAACCAAAAAATAAAAAAAATAAAAAATAAATAAAAATAAAAAAGGGAGTTTGAAATTATAGTGTTTTAGTTAAAATTGTTATTTAAAAAAAAATTCAAAAATTTTCGGCCGCCAGATTGCTAGCACTGGGGTAATCGCCCTGCGGGTGCTGCGATCAGCGCACGGGCGGGCCAGTCGCAGCGCCCGCAGGCGTGTCCCTCACGCACTGCGTGCAGCGAGCGCGGCTATCACTCGCCTGCCGTAAGCAGTACACGCCCATCGGTTGCCTCTGCCCGCCCAAATCCGCTGATTTTCGCCGAAAACGTGAGTTTTGGCATTTTTTGGGATTTTTTCCACAAAATTGATTTTTTATCCCATTTTTTAAGGATTTTCATGATTTTTTCCATTTTTAAAATTAAGATAACAAATAATCTGATTTAAATTTAAATTTTTTTCTAATCAACTAGTGTTTTTTTATTAAAGGATATAAATAGAAGATTATAGAAAGAGAATGGGGAGGAGGCAACCAAAAAATTCAATTTTTTTCATTCTTCTTCTTCTTCAAAAAAGATGAAAAATTAATTTTAAGACAAATAAAATAATTGTTTGCTCTTAAAATCCCTTTTTTTCACTTCTTTTTTTAATTATCTTTTAATTAAACTTCTTCAAAGATTTTACATTGAATCCTTTAATGATGAAAATTTGATTTTAGGACAAAGGAAAAAATTCTTTATTCTTAAAATCCAATTTTTTTCATTTGATTTTCTAAAAAATAAGATTTTTACAATTATTTTTTAAAGAGAATAGTCTTAGATTTATTTTTTATTTTCTTCCATTATTTTTTAGCAAAATTTCTTTCTTGGAAAAAAACTTCAATTTTTTATTTTCAATTCTAATTTTACGATCAAAACAAGGAAATCAATCATATTTTTTCCTCCATCGAATTCGAATTCTAAGGGTAAACATTCTGGGTCCGATCTCATACTTTTATTTGTTATTTGTTTATTTCTTATTGTATTATTTTTATTTCTCACTCACAATTATTTAGATTTTTAGATCTATTATTTATTCATTTATTTATTTTATGTGATTTTAGATGTAGATTTAACATTTTTGTTAACATTTTTTATTCTTTTTCATTTTACTAGATTGTTCATTCTTCATTTTATTATTATTATTATTATTATTATTATTATTATTATTATTATTATTATTATTATTATTATTATTATTAATCTATTAATATGTTGATTTGTTTATTTTAATCATGTCATTTAATTTATTTGCCATTCATAATACATTTTTTATTTATTATTTTATATGTTCAATTGATTTTCTTGATTTAATCACTAACATTAATTTTTGTTTGTGTTTGTTTTTTATTCCACCTTTCGTTTTCCTTGTTTAGTCATTCTCGCGAGCAAATAGGGAGATCTAGGAGGCTCGTTTGGTTTGACCTTTTATTTTTGTTATTTATATTATTTTCTTTATTTTGTTTTTTCATTTATTTTACCATGTAATTTCTAATAAAATTATTTATTTTATGCACATTAAAAAAGAAAATCACAAAAATATTTATATTAATTAATTTGGAATTTTTCTAATAAAAATGGGACCAATATTCTAGTTTTTTCCATCCAAATAAACTATCATCTCTAACACTTTTTCTCTTAAGTATGCATTCGAGGACCAATGTCCTCATCCTTAATAAATATCCCGTTTTATGCATGATTCGCATTTACTTTATATTGGAGGTTGTATTCCTCTCCTAGTTTTGTTGTAATTTATTGTATTTTTATTTACCTTATTTTAATCTTGCTTTTATTTATCGCTTTTATTACGTGATCGATATGCACTTTAATTACTGCATTTAATCAAATGAGAAAAGGAATGAAAGTTTAAATTGAAAACTCAATTATAATTTAATCGAGGTATAAATCAATGGGAAGTCCCGAACCATCTCTGGTCTTAGGCTCAACGAGATTAGATGAACCTTTCTAATGTTCTATTGGAAAGGAAATTCTAAAATATCTCTTGTTTCCAAAAATAGGCCCAAGTTGCATTGTCTTAGGCTCCTTGAGGTTAGACTATTAGGGTGGGGACTCCAAAATATCTTTGGCTTTCCCAAAATAAATGTATATGCACCGTCTTAGGCTTCACAATCTTTCCAATATTCTATTGGAAGGAGGATTCCAAAATATCTCTAATTGCCCAAAATAGACACACATGTGTTGTCTTAAGCTCAGTGAGGCTACACGACCTTTCCCAATGTTTTATTAGGTGGCGACTCCAAAACACCTCCTTCTTGCCCAAAATAGACATTCTTGCAATCTTTTGCAAGTCTTATGAACCTCTCTCGAATACCCTAAAAGTGGGTCATTCGGGGCTCAAGGGTTCGGTGCATGTCATAATGCTTTTTACGTTAACGAACATGAAAATGGCATTTATAATAACAAATAAAAGTTAAAAGGATTAAATAACTCAAATGAAAAGGGTGAAAAGAAAATGAATCAAAGCGATGCTTCCAAATCATCCCAGTTAATCATCCTTTCTAACATCCAATATTAAACTAAGAGAAACTAAAAAAAACAACAAAATAAAATGTAAGCATCATTGGAATAAAACATGTAACACCCCCTAACCACCTGTAGAGATTCACTACGGTGACTATGGAGTATTACAACACAAACGCATGCGCATCAAATAGTTTTACAATCAAAGTTCAGGTTATGCAAATTTCTTACAAAAGCTATATATATATAGGTCTGAAATTCCATGCATAATATTACAAAATACATAATGTTTTACAATAGTTTCGCTTTACAAATACAACTCTTACATTTATTACAAAATGACCTATAAACTATAACGATTCCTATATGTTGGCTGTTGGCGATGCAGAACCATCTTCAAATATACTATCTTTAGATACCTGCATGGACAAAACATCCATTCTAAGCGATAATCGCTTAGTGGGGAACAACAAAAGATGGATAAACACTCATAGTGATTACTAATATTAATCACATACCCAAGCAATATACACATATACATATAGTTCATTTTAACATCATCAATAGTACACTCATCAGGAATTACTCATAAGTAACCATCCAAATTCTCACACAAATATTTTTTTGCTTAATATGGTATTTACTCAGTTATTCATTTGGATTCTATAAGTCTTAATATTACTAGAATCGCACACTTATATACAGCTTTATAATTACCTATGAATATACATATAAATATAAACATATGTACATCAAATAGCCATTAGCACTCACCAATGTAAAAACACCTTCAGCATGTTACAAATACAAACCCAAATAATGCATACCTTTATTCAATTTCCAATAGTACCACATACACATTAATTAATGTAAAGCTTACCGTTATTTACTTGTGATCCGAACATAGCATTCAAGATACAACATATTATACTCATAATGTATTAACATACATTATACAATATCAATTATCAACACCAACACCCATATAATACAAATCCCCATCAATTACAATCACAAACCATATAGTACATGACATTTATAGCAGGTTAAGGTACATAACAACTTGCATGCTTTTTATGCAGATTATTCATATACTCTTATGTCAATAAGCATATTGCATTGCTTAAATAAATGGATATGCACTTAATCATATTTCGAAATTCTCTTAATGTTATTTCAGCAATTTATAGCTTGATTTATACAAATATTCATGCACATACACATATATTCTTCCTAATGAGTCATACCCATATAACTGTATCGCATGACAATTATAACATATCACATTCACATTCTCACTAGCATAATACTCAGCTCATGGTCACTATATCATTATTATTGTTATTATTACAAGCTTCGCCTGCAACTCAAGATGCGGGTAACGGGTATCGCATCGGTACCCCATGGGTACATTAATCACATTGGTATCCGTAGATACATCACATTCGCATTGGTACTCTAAGGTACAGAATCCACATTGGTACCATCATGGTACATTATCCACATATATAGAAATCCAGCAAGGATTATACACATTGTTTTCGTATTATGATTCCCAAGGAATCAGACACATTGAATGCATTGGGCTGCAGCACTTGACCCTATAGGCATGCCTAACTATCCACTACTTGACTTGCAGGCTTAAGTTGTTAAACATTTTATCCATTTCACATTGATCACTTTTCACATCACATATGTCGTTGACCAACATCACATTCACTTTACACATTCGCATTAGCACATAGCTATTCACTTCACTTGCATACTCATTGTGTTTCCAAACTCGTTCTTTCATAGTTGATAATCACATATCTAATCACATTCGAAAATCATCATGTTTGTATGCGAATATGCATCACTTAATACACACATAATACTTACCCATAATGTCTTTCAATACAGCTTAAAGCCTTGCCATTGGGAAGTCCAAACACATTAGGGTTATATTGCCAAAACAGGGTAGGTCACTTCATAATTCACTATCATGGTTAACATATATTCGCATGGTATAACTCATTCATATAGTCATATGAAATAGCTCATAACACATAATAGCTCACACATGTTTGTAAGCATACAATCATGTTCACATTCCTCTCAAAAATACACATTCATATAATTCATAATCACCTCACAAGCTAAAAGCATTTAATCACATTTATCATTATCATAATATACAATCACTCATTTATCCGCATGAACCAATATAACATCCTTAAATATCTTGCATAATAATTCATTCTAATGGCATTGTACATTCTCATGACAAGGCTCCTTCTCATGTTAAAATCCAAGCATATAGGTTATTTATCGCATATGTAATTATTTTACTTTATGATGCAATCAAGCTTAGTTAGGCTAATCATGCATCTCTAATTCACATAGTCACATGTTCGCATGATGATGCATTCAAGCTTAGTTAGGCTATCATGCATCTCTATTTCGCATAGTAACATATTTGCATGATGATGCATTCAAGCTTAGTTAGGCTATCATGCATCTCTATTTCGCATAGTAACATATTCGCATGATCACCTCAATTATATGCTTATATACTTCATTTATCATATTCGCATCCATGGTTTTTCATCCTTAATTATACACTTTCACATACTTAATTCATCATCCTTAGAACACTAAAAGCTCATACATATTTATATACATTAGCATGCATAGCTCATCATGCTTAAGATACTCATTTTATAATGATAAACATGGATTGGACAAGCTATGGGAACTCGTAGTGAAGTTCGGGTGCATTTCGGGAAGAAAAACACTCTAAATAGACAAAACAGGGAGGGGTCACGGTGGCAATTCATTGGTTGTGACCGTGACATACTAAATTAAGCAAAACAGAAGCTAACTTTCGACACTGGTTCACACCACAATTTTATACAGTGCAAACGGATGTCTTATACTCAATCTTAGGCAAAGGTCCCTTCATAACATTTCTTTCTATATATATTATCTTTCCAATGGGACAAGTTTGAGGTCAATTGGACTTTTAAATCAATAGATATGCATTAATCAATATAGACTGTTCCAGTGAGCCCGTCTAGGTAGATTCACGTCTGTTTTTGCAATTTTTCAGGCTCTTAAATTTAGAATTGGTTCATGGTCATTTTTAGACTTTTATAAGTATGGAAGTCATGGTTCACATGGACCAACAATAACTCAATTTGGAGTTCTCAAACTCTAGTTATCACCAAAACACTACACGGAGGTCTGGTGATATATAAACATAATTTTTCCCTAACTAGGGTTTATTCTTTAATTAAGCTCATAACAATTCCATCATCAATTTCAACACAAATCAACTATATATTTCAACTATATCATCTTTTAATTGTCACATGATAAACTAATTTACACATATATAACAATGGTTAGTTCCCAAACCTTCTCTCCTTAGCTCCTTAAAAGTCACTTAGTCCCTTGATCAATTACCTTCTCCTTTGCTTGGTTCCCTTCACTTTCTCAACTGTAGCTTTTGCCAAATCTAGGGTTGGAACATGGATTAATTACCAACTCATCATAATCCAATAATAAGAAAAGGAGTAGAAGAAAATGAGAATCCACTTACTAGATCACTTACCTTCAAGTTTTAGCTCTTAACTCTTGTGCACTTAATTACTTGATCTTCGTAACAGTTAACATGCAACTCAGTTTAGTATTCTCTCTCAAAACCACTCTCAAGCCAGAAAGAAGAAAAGAAAAGCACAGAAATTGGCTGAATGACTCTCCAACTAATCTTTTCCCTTTCTCAAGGAACACATGCATGCAAACTAGTGAGGTGGCAACCTCTCAAGGAGCCACACGGAACCCACTTCAGATTTCTGCCCCCCACTCACTTTTGGTTAGCCTTAATTGAACATATATTTAATCCCTATTTACTTAATTAATCAGCCATCATCTTAGACATGCACAATTCTCAATTTAACCACTAAAGTTCCCTTTATCCTTTCAATTAAGTCCCTCTATCACTTTCAGTCAAAACCAACATTACATTTAGTCACACATACACCCACAATTAGGCCAATTACAACTAGGGTACATTTTCGGCCATTACAACTAGGCTACAATTAGGCCAATTACAACTACTTCTCACCTCTAACTTGTATCGTCTAATCCGACCTCTAAACCTCATTTTTAGGTAAAACATTCTTCTTAACAATTGTTCCCTAGGATGTTAAATTGCAAATGGGACAAATTTCAGGTAAATTGGACATTTATAAGTCCAGATATGAGCTAAAAAAGCTATATTGTTCTAGTAACCTGACCCAAACAGAGACACTTCGGTTTTTAACATTTTCGAGGATCGTAGAGACAGAATTAGCTCCAGCACCCGCTTAGACATTTTTAGCTACGGATCTTATCTATCACATGAAATTTGAATCAACCTAATTGAAGCCCCATAATTCTACTGATGACTAAAACAATACACAGAGGTCTAATGAAAACTTAACAAAATTCCCCCAAAATCACACTTTACACACAAAAGCTATATAGAAACCATCTAACACACCCAAAACTCATGCAAAATGATCCAATACATGATAACAAACATATCTAAATGCATATAACATAGAAACACTGCAAGCAATCAAAATGAACAAAAATCAAATCGCACACGTTCCTAACCTCTAGGAGCTTGATCACAGCTCTCTACTCGTTCTGATCTTCTCTTTGCCTTTGTCCAACTTCTTGTCCACAGCTTCCATGCACAAATCAACCAATATAACACTTAATCCATAGGCTTCACTTTAAATCAAAAACAAAAATTAAACAGAAGAAGAAGACCAATGCTATCATAATAGTCCTACTTACCTCTTCTCAAAAACCCACTCTCTTCATCCCAAACCAAGTGATTCTCTTAAGAACAGCTCAAATGAAGAAGAAAGGAACAAGAGAGAGGAAAAAGCAAGGTAGAACGGCTGACCAAAGAAAAATAAAGAAAGAAGTGCAAAAGGGCCAAAAATAACGTGAAAGAAGAATGGGAAGTTGGTCAATGTTAATCCAATATTAAATTCCCACCTTCCAAAATTAAATACATGTATATCTCTTTAGTTCCTTATTTCCTTTTAATTCATATGTATATCTCTTTTCCTTAATAAATACATACATGTATTTTGACGAAAGCACATAATATCCCATGCCACATGTCACCCTCCTACAATGCCACTTGTCAAACTCCTATGCTGCCATGTGTCCGATACACATCAAATAATCCAACTCAAATAGGTTTCACGTGAAGCATTCTGTCGCACTCGTGAGAGAATCCACACACAAGCCACTTACTCAAATATACTCTCTTATACACACAAACTCTTGAATTCCCGAACAAAAATTACAAAATTCTACTAGGGCTAAATCGGGTTGTTACATATAATTTAACTAAGGCATTAATAAGAGTGAAGTACCGAAACCACTCTCTGGTTTAGACCTTCGAGATTATATGAACATTCCCAATTCTTGTAAATTGGGTGGTGACTCCAAAATACCTCAAAAAGGTTTCATGGGATTAGATGAATGTTCTATTGGGTAGGGATTCCAAAATATTTCGTGTTACCAAAGATCTAGACGACCCTCTCAAACCCTAAAAGCGGGCCTTTTGAGAAATACTCGGGTTCAATGCGCATCACAATAGCGCTGGTTTTAGGCATTTCACATTCAGTTACTGTTCGGCTGGCACCTCAAGATGCCACTTTTGCTTTGGAGTCGGTGATTAAGGCACTAAGAGGCTTTTCCGATGTGTCCACCTATTTGGCCAGTGTCGTTATGTTATTCTACTTATCCAAGTACTTGACGGTGACCTCTGAGGACTTAAATAGGGATTATCAGCTATTCAACATTGTGGATGGCATACATCGTGGGCTGACACCGTTTCCACTTATTCTAGCAGATACAATCCTGGGCTTGGATGCCGTCTGTACTGACCCTACTGCTTTCTTTACCAGAATCCCCTTATTACTCAAGGTAAGTATCTGTCATTATTTTCAAAGGTAGTGTATCCCATGTGAATTTTCACACTAGCTTGTCTTAGTAGGGAAATGTGTTGTTACGAATTTTGACATGACCCTGTGTCTAATTTTTGCCTGAACTGGTCCCAACCCATTCCAGCGACTTTTTTTTTTTAAAGTGAAGGTTAAACACCCATTTAGTCTTAAATTCAAATCACATACTTTAGAATATCAAAGGCTTAACTCATTATTATCATAAAATCAGTCAATGCTCTACATGATATTCTTAACAAATAAGCTGGTGTCCTATTTCTAATTTCTTTGCTTTCCTTTATTTTTTAGATTTGGTTACAAGATAAACTGAAGTTACTATCAGAGCCCCCTCCAAAGTTGATCAGCGCCTATTTGCTGAGGCATTTTTTTACTAGGCAATGGTTGTACTCATTTGAATCTCCTAATGAAGGTTTTGCTCGACTGGCTTTAATGACAGATGATGGCATCAACTTCATGTGTCCTTGGGTACTTCTTTCCTCTATGACTTACAGTGGTCCTTCAAGATGTATTCTTTATGTGGGCTTTATAAAGCCACTCTTTGTATCACTGCCCATTGCACTCGACAGTTTGGCGGCCAACAGGATATTTTGAGCTGCCCATTGTCTTTCTAAGGTGGCGTCTTATCTTCTGTCTTTACTTCTAGGTACCATGATCTCTAGGCACGACTTCCTATAAGGATAGTCATTCTGCAATTTGAGGATTGCAATTTCACTACTACAACTGGATACAAGGGGTGGGTGACCAGCCCTGTGGTTGATAACAGGACTCATCGACTCTAGCATTTGGCTGGCGAGAGTAGTAGAGGATAGCTATGGAGCCTTTTTAGTAAAGAATAAGTGAACAATAAAGAATAATTTTAATTCTTTTTCCTTACAAAAGAACTTGACAACAATGAACACATGAGTTAAATTATTTTTGTTTTACATCTCATTGCATAATTGTGTATATTTTAACATGATTTCATCATACATAATCACCCTTTGACATAAATCAAAAATGCAAAACTACACTTAATCTCAAGATAGATTTTGTAAGCATGAAACTACTGTTTCTAATCAGTACTCTCGGGTTTTCCCGATTGGATATTTTCTCCTAAGCTCATAATTTTTGCCCAAAATGCCTTTTTTGGGTTTTCACCCTAGCAAGGCACCCAATTTTAGCAAGGCCGCATTTTTTCGATTTTTGACTTGCGGGGCATTTATTTTCTTCTTTTGTTTTTTTTTGCCTTTAGCCATGGAACCTTTTTATTCAATCAACGTTGATCAGTTCTTTGAACTCATTTCAATCACTGTCTATTAGAATCACTGCTCCCTTTAATAACAACTTTTTTAGCACAAATGGACCTTCCTATGTTTGCCTGAATTTGCCACGTATATCTAAAACACCTGGCCTCATTTGTTTAAAGATAAGATCTCCTTCTTTTAGCGGATGCTTTCTAACCTTCTTTCTGAATGATTGGGCAAGCCTTTTCTGATATATTTGGTTGTGATAATAAGCCCGCAGTCTATCCTCATCTAACAAATTCAATTGCACCAATCCCTGTTGTGTCCATTCGGCCTCTGGAATCTAGGCTTTCACAACTACTCTTAAAGATCTGAGCTTTACTTCAACTGGAAATGCTACTTTTGTTTCGTATACCAAATAAAATAGCATAGCACCCGTAGAAGTTTTAACGGTGGTTCTATAACCCTAAAGCACAAAATGTAGCTTCTTTGCACAGTCCTTGTTGTTCTTAACCATTTTGGACAAGATCTTCTTGACATTTTTATTAACTGCCTCAACTACACTGTTGGCCAATGGGGAATATGGAGAGGACTTATGGTGTTCGATGCCATATTTTTGGATTAATTTTTTGGTTTTGGACAGGAACTGTGTAACACCTCATTCCCATCCTAGTAGTTTGAGCCTTGTGTTGTGTGTAAGATATATGTATTTTTTTGGCATAAATTATTTTTGTTAATTTAAGTTATTGTGTAATTCATGGGTTGTGCTTGGGGGTGGATGTGTACATGGGAGTAGGGTATGTTTTAGTAAGGTTTGCCTTGGGTGTGTGTAGAGGATGGTATTTGGGTGTGTGTTGGTGGAGTCTACCTTTAGGAGGCTGGCATGTGGCAAGAGAGAAGATAAGTATTGAGAAGGAGGGAGAGTGGGTCAGCTGTTCTTCCTTTCCTCTTTCCCATTTCTTCTTTTTCTTTCCCCTTCACGCCACTCTTCTCTTCATTTTTCTTTTTCCATTTTATTTCCCTTAATTTCCCTTTTTGGTTGGAAGGTTGGTGTGATTCTAGTAGTCTAAGTTGGGCTGGTAAGTGTTAATTAGATTTCTTTTCTCCTTTTTCTTCTCCTTTAGACGGGTTATATGTATTTTGGGTTAGGAGTTTAATTTTGGTTTTGCTGGGTGTTTTGTTCAGAAAATCCTCCTAGAGAGCCCAAAGGCAAGGAGGTAGCAAGTGGAAGCGGAGCTCGGGATTAAAGTGCAAGAATTTGAGGTTTGGGAACATTATGGTTTTGTTGTGTGTTTGGGAATATTCATGGTTTTTGTGTGTGTTTGGGATTCTTTGATTTCTTGTGCATACTATGTGATTTCCATGTTTGGTATTGAATTGATTAGTTCTATTATGTGTTTTATCATGTAAATGTTATGGGTATTGTTTAGTTATGAGTTTAGATAGGTAATTGTAAAGGATTGAATGAAAATAGTTTTGCATGAATTTCTTATGGAGTTTTTTGATTTGTGGGTTTTGGAAGTTTAATTATGTTAATTGGGTAAATTGAAGGTAATAATTGGATTTAAAGTCAAGGTTTGAGTTGTTTTAGGTATCTTGTAATGTCAATTTGCGTTAGTTTGGATATTGGCAGTTTAAGTGTGTGTTTTGGCATTTATGAGTTAGAATTTCTGGGTTTTTGCAGGGTTCACATGGCGGTATGAAGTGGTCATACCACTGTGTGAAAGTATTCTGAAATTGGTGTTCTCAGTTGTGCTTTTACACGGTGGTAAGGAGCACACCATACCACCGTGTGCCTTTTACACGGGGGTAAGGCCCTTGCCATACTGCCGTGTAAATGTATTATGCCCTTTTGTGATTTTGGAGCTCGTCGTACCACACGGCAGCAAGGATATTCCTTACCACCGTGTGGAGTGCTTTACACGGCTATATGGGCATACCATACCGTAGTGTAAATGCCCCCTGTTTTGATTTTATTTAAGTTTTAAATTGTGGTTTTGTTGGGTTTCTCTCATATTTCTTAGTATATAAATCTTATTAATGTCTTTTTAGTTAACGAATGATGACAAATTACATTCATTTCATCCATATATATATATATATATATATATATATATATATATATATATATATATATATATATTGAATATCATGAGTGAATGTGAACTTATTTTATGCATGACCTGCTTTAGTCGAATAAGTGGATAGTTAGGCATGCCTAATAGAGTCTCCGTAGCTGCAGCCTTTTGTGATTTGGACCCTGATCAGGTCCCCCGACCGAATCTTTGTGATCCTTCTGTATTGGATCTTGTCTAAGATCCCATGTGAAAATGTTTTTGAACAAAATGAAAAGAATGGTTTTGATGCCTTCGAGTATCCATGCGTTATGAAAAATATTACTGAAACCCTCGGGTATCTATGCGTACTTATTATCCATTGATTTGTTTAAGCGGGTTCAATATTGTTAATATGTGAATTTTTGAATAAAGTGTATTATGATGACTTTTAACATAGTATGTGGATATATGAAATAATGTTGCTAAGGTACTTGCATATGTTGAATCATTCTTATAAGATTTCAATACTTATTTATGCCATGAGCATGTGATAATTTGTTAACGCCACTGTGAGTGGTCGTTTTGCATTTGTGTTTTCCCCACTAAGCATTTTTGCTTAGCACGGGTGTTTCATCCGTGCAGGTGTGGAAGATGTGGGAGTCCGTGAGAAGGGTGATCCGTTTCAGAAGGGTCGACACAACTAATAGAAAGATTTTATAGTTCTGGATTGTATTTCTTCTTTTTGTATATGTATAGTTTAACGATTTTGTAATGAAACTATTATTGTAAGTTCTTCTTTTGTAAGTTGGTTTGATACCAATTTGTAAGCGATCTTTTGTGCTCCGGCACTTTTGTAATATGATATGTAAAGACTTTTATGTACATTAATAATATGGTACCCTTTTGTTTTCAGCCTTGGTTCATTGATTAAGAAATTTTATTTTACTGCTTTGAGTGCATGATTTATTATTGTATGTTTGTGTTTGAGGATTTTGCGTGACAACCCTCATCTATCGGGACCCTTCATCCTCCTCCAAGGATGAACCCTCCTACGTATAGGTAAGGGGTGTTACAAATTGTACTCCATTAAAGTATAGTGACAAAAAAGACAATAAAGGATATAAGAGTGATAATTGACCAAAGTAAATAATTAATGTTCAAAAGATATGATTACAGAAATAAGCTTATTTTTTGCATGCATATAGTTAGAGTTAAGGAAAATTTTGGATATATATCCACCACTGGGCATTTTTAATGCTCAGCGCATAGAGTGTAAGTTTGAAGTAGCCGAAGATATGGTGTTGACAGAAAGAAGTATTCGATAGCTAGGATAGAAGGACTGGTATGGCATGTATACAACCGCAGTAGATCAGAACAATGACACATGGTATAAGTATCTGAATTGTATGTTAGTGTACTGTTAAGTGTGTATATATATATGATTATTATTGCTGAAAAAAAAATTCTATCGATCCGTTTAGTGCATTGTAGTGTATGTCAGTGCAGCGTTGTGACATCCGGTATCCGTTCCACTTACGGGTATAGGGTGTTACAGTTTTATTGGTATCAGAGTAAAAGTTTAGACAGAGATAGTATAATGAGGACAAAGTGATACGTATACATGCCATGAATCGGTATTGATGATAGAAGTGAGTAAAGGTATCAAGAAGACATAAGGATAGTATAGGTTCATCGAATTGTAAGAGAATGCAAAGAATGATGGCAGATGGAAAGTAAATGGATCTCCTGAACTGAATATCCTCACAGCATAGTGGCTGTAATTTATGATTGTGGTACATAAGAAAAATTTCGAGGACGAAATTTTTATTAGTGGGGGAGAATTGTAATGTCCCGAATACCGGGTTAGTAGTGATCACTGAAATCTGTAAAGTTTATAGTGTGAATTTTATACGAAAATATCAATGATTGTGCCTTAAAAGACAGTAGATAAGAAAGGTTAAACATGCTCACGTCAGTAAAGTCCCGGATGGGTGACCTCCCGGGAAGACAGCAGTGAAAATCATTTTAGTGGACCATTGAAAATAAGGAGTCTGGTGGTATAATTTGGAGTGAAAATGAGGTCAAATAGGTCCTTAAAAGTCAAACTGGAGAAAAGCCTCTATTTCGGTTCAATAGTAACCAGGGTTTGACCAAAGTTTGACTTAATTTTTAAAATTATTAAATGAGCTCTAAGTGGTGTATTGTGGGTTGTGTAAAGGTTTAAAATAAGTTTTAGGAATTTTTGACAGTAAAAGATTAGCAAATTACGGTAGAACCGAACGGTGTTAATGGGACCGATTTGAGTGAACTGGGTCCCAAATGGACTCCGATTGAGCTAAAATTTTGTAAGGCTAATTATCATATTCTAAGAATGATGGAATTAATTGGGAGTGAAAATAAGTTGAGTAACTTATAGTGACTATTGGAAAGTGGAAAATTAAAAACCGAAAAATTGGTTCAAATCGGTTCGACCACTTTTGTTGGACCTAGTTTGATTCAATTTACACCTATAAATACCCCCTAAGATCAGATTTCTCTAGAGTAATCTCTAGAGAAACTGATGTTCTCCTCTCCTCCTTTGGCCTAAGTGAATTTCTTCCTTTCTTCTCAATTTTTCTTCCATTTTCTCTCCATCTCTCCTCAAATATAAGCCTTCTAAAAAAACTTAAGCCTCTCTAAAATCTAGTGATGGTGATTGGAGTCCATTTTGCGTGCTAGAAGAGGAAGAAAATAAGTGGAAAAGCTTATGTGTCAAATTGAGGTATGTAAAGTTGATATTTTTAAATTTGTTTAAAGGTTCAAATAGGTATTTTAGGATGTCTAATGTATGTTTATGTAATTTTATTGCATAAAGGAAGCAAATTTATGGTAATTTCTTTAATGTTTATATTCGGCCACTATTAGAGCATAAGGAAAGTGATGGTGTTTTAAGGAACCATAGCTGTGGAAGGGTTTTTAAGATGTTGAGAACAAGAAAATAAGGTTATTGGATACAATATCCTCCTTTTTCCATGTTAAAAGTATGATTTTTGGTTATGTTTAAACATAAAGTATGAGAAATATGTATGTTTTATTGAATTAAACCATATAGTCATGTTTAGGAAGGTTAAAAATGAGATTTTGAATGATTAAAATGAAAATAAATAAACTATATACCATGGACAACATATAGGCCGATTAGTATATGTTTGTAAAAATGAGAGTTTTGCGTGTTTTGATGTGATTTAATGGTATGACTATGTTAATTAACATATAAATTAGCTAAATGAATGATAAAGGTGATAAAAAGAGTTTGGAATGGATGTGCAACATGATGGTCGAATGGTATGCATGTATATATCATGGTATACTATGATGGTATAATGATTTTAATGGTATAAAATGAATAAAGAATGGAAAATAAGAATCTGTGAATTTACTTGGAGTTATAAGTGTGTATTTGCATATGTATAAAGTGAATTGCAATTATAGACCAATGACGGTCTATTTATAAGTGTAAGTGTAGTGTCATCAGAGTGTAATTTGGCCCCCTAGTGGCCACTCTAACACTACCGAAGTGTAATTTGGCCCCCTAGTGGCCACTCTAACACTACCGAAGTGTAATTTGGCCCCCTAGTGGCTACTTCGATAGGTTAGGGCTATGGAGCCCAGTCTCGCATATCCAGTCTAGTGATAACTGTTGGGTGATACTAGGGGCAAAAATTTAAAGAAATTGATTAAAATGAGATTTATTTTAATATATGGTGAAAAAGTGTAAATAGAATATTAAAATGATAGAAGGTAAAAATTTAAGGATTAAAACATAATTTGCTATGAAATATTTGGTTAGTGGATTAATTGATAAATTATAAGTTAAAAAGTTATTAGATGTGAAAATTTAATTAATTAATAGCATAATTGTAAATAAAGTTAAAATAAGGGAAATATTGTAAATTAATACAAGTTTAAGGGCATTACGGTAAATATGCAATTAAATAGATTAAAATGGTGATGAATAAGAGAACAAGTGAAAATGGGACTAAATTGAAAGAAATAGAAAGTTTAGGGGTAAAATGATAATTTTAGACCTAATAGTTAAAAATAGAGTAATTAAAGGAATATAGTGTAATTAATATAATAATAGTGTAAAGAAATTAAAATATAGGGACTAAATGGTAATTTGGCATGAAAGTAGTAATTTAGGGACTAAAATGTAATTATGTAGGTTAGAAAATGATTAAGATGGAAAATAAGTGTAAATATGGGTGTTTTGGTAATTAAGAGAAAATCAAGGACGTAGTCGTAATTATTGAAAAAGATGAGGACCTAATCGTAATTTTAAAGTTTGTAAGGTTAATTGAAGGACTAAAGTGTAAATAGTTAGTAATTTGACTATGTGAATGAATAAGTGATTTTTAATGATGAATTTAGTGTTTAATTGTAATTATTGAATAAGTGCAAATGTAAAGCATGTGGAAAATGAATTAAGTGAGAGAATAAAGGTAGATAAGGGTATAATTGTAATTATGAGATAGTGAAGGGTAAAAATTGTAAATTGATAAAAATTTAAGGACCTAATTGTAAATTTTCAACAGTAAGGCTAATTAAGTGAATAAAGTGTAATTAATTAATAATATAGGTATTAATCGCATAATTGATAATTAGTGAATAAATAATCAAGGATTATAGAATATTGTTGTATAAATAATAATTAGATGTATAATAGTTTTAATTGATTTATATATATAATGAATATGTATTTGTGTGTAACTTGTTGAATTAGAATGTTAAAAGTGCTTAATTTAGTATAGTGGGAAAGAATAAATGTAAAGATAATAGCAATAAATTGCAATGTGAGTAGTAAGATAGTTTTAATATAAAAGAAAATAATGGACACATTATAATGTTAATTATATAATTGAATGAAATTGAAAAGGAATTTGTGTATTAATAATAAAACTACAAGAATAACATTAATGTAAAATGTGGATTAAGATAATTGTTAAGTTCATTGTTAAAAATTCATAATATTGTTAATGAGTATGGAATTACTAGAGTAAATGTTAAGATTGATGACAATGTCAGTAACAGTAGAAACAGTATTGATTGAGAGAGAAATAAGAGAATAATGATAGAATATTAAGTGTCCAGATAAGTCAATGATTGAATTATAATGCTAACTATTTAAGAGTATAATACGACTTGCAACCAGTTAAAGTTAAGTACCATAGTGAAAGATTTGATAAGGTGAAAAATATTAATGCAAATATAAAATGCAAAAAAGTTAGTGTAATATAAGAAGAGTAAAGGAAGTGCTAAGGACATAAAGAAAATAATAACATTAAATTAGTGTCGCTAATATCAACAATAATAAATATTTTAATAAGTGATTTAGAAAACAATAAAGTGTCCAAACATAGACTGTAATTAGTATGTAAGATAAGAAAAAGGGAATGCAACCAAAAGTTATAGATATATGTAAAGTAATAAAAAGGATTGATAATGGAATTGATTATTAATTGACAGACCGAACGTAGTGTTACAATTGTTAAAATTATTAGTACACATAATCAAGATATTGATAATAGAAATGGAAATGATAAAGTAATGTTAAAATATAGTGACAGAAAAGACAATAAAGGATATAAGAGTGATAATTGACCAAAGTAAATAATTAATGTTCAAAACATATTATTATGGAAATAAGCTTGTTTGTGCATGCATATAGTTTGAGTTATGGAAAATTTAGGATATGTATCCACCCCTGAGCATTTTTAATGCTCAGCGCATAGAGTGTTACTGCGCGCAGGTTGTGGTAGGTTTGAAGTGGCCGAAGATATGGTGATGACCGAAAGAAGTATTCGACAGTAAGGATAGAAGGACTGGCATGGCATGTATACGACTGCAGTAGATGAAAGTAATGACATATGGTATAACTATTTGAATTGTATGTTAGTGTACTGTTAAGTTTGTATATATATATATGATTGTTATTGATGAAAATAAAAATTCTATCGATCTGTTAAGTGTATTGTAGTGTATGTGAGTGCAACGTTGTGACATCCGGTATCCGTTCCACTTACGGGTATTGGGTGTTACACGTCCCACATCTTCCAGCCACCAAGCATCATCCATAACCACCGCGAGTCCCCTCCGTGTGACAAAAAAGGTGGTAAGATGGATGCTCCAAAGCTACTCCCTTCCTTAAGGTTTAGGGCTCAAAGTTTGACACATTAATTATAGATTATATGTTAATCATCTCCCTCCAGGTTGGCCGACGTTTGGGCTTCAAAAGCTATTTTCATGGTTTAGTTCAGTGGAGCAGGTTTACATTCCAAAGAAACTAAGTGCAAAGGGAACTAAGTTTCGGATTGTGAGTTTACTTATGACCAAAAATATTGAAAGCATCATCAAAAAATTGGATGGAGCATGGATTGGCAACTATTAAATAAGGGTTAACCTTGTTAGATTCAGTGCTAAGAACATGGATAGAGATGTGGAAAAAAAACCCAAGCCAAGGGAGGTGAGATTGCCTAGCTATTGTGACTCGAGAACATATGCAAAGGCAATTGAGCTAGGCCTGTCAAGTAGGGATGGGAAGCGAAAGGATTTGTACATAAATAATAATGTTGGGCTATGAATTTTCAATACGAAGTTGCTAAAGAAGAAAAGGATTGGCTAAATAAAACTCAAGTGGGTTGGTTACACCATGCCCATAACATCACCAGTATCCAGAATATAATGATGGAACAGGGGTTTTTCTCTTGTGACTATAGACCAATGGGGGGAAATCTTATCCTTCTGACCTTCCCTTCCTGTAAGGATAAGGAGTCAATGCTAGATTCGATAGACTAGCTTAGTAAATGGTTTGAAATGGTTAAACCATGAGAGCCTAATGATATATGCAAAAAATGGTTTACTTGGATAAGATGTAAGGGATTCCCCTTACATGCTTGGAATCCCAAATTCTTCTCTAACATTGCATCTCTTTATGGCAATTTCATTAGTTTGGATGCAAATACCAGCAAAAGAAATTACTTGGATGTCATAAGAATCTTCATAGCCACTTCATCTTCCTCCTTGATCAATGACACAATTAAAACCAGAATTGATGGCATCATATACCCCTTCAAGGTTTTGGAGGAACCTTTAAGTTTCTACCTTGATTTATTTATGAAGAATTCGATAGTTGGTAGGCTAGAAGTTCATGATTTCCAGCAGTCGATGTTCAAGGAAGGGGATGAGGCATCGTCCTCGGGTAAAACAATCTCTATATCGAAAAGTGACTCATTTCATTCAAAGTAGGTACACACCTCCCAATATAATTCCCTAAGTCAAGAATATCAGTCGTCATTGGCTGCTGGATAAAATTTTGTAACTCGAATTGGTAGCAATGATGCCCCTCATACTCCCCCATTTGAACAAAGCTTAGCAGCCCTTGATCTCCCTGTTCACGGATCAAATATTCCTAATACTCCCAAGCCCATGAGCTCAGATAATTTCATTCTTAATGGGCTTCATATTGTTCTTCTTATAAGCCAGCCCTTTATTAATGATGAAAATCAGAGGCCCAATTTGAATTAGTTAATTATTCCAATTGGAACTAATGGTGAAGCTTTTTCTTATTTGGAATCTAGCAAGAGGAAATAAAAGAAAATTTGCTCCTTTTATGTAATTGATGTAGCCAAGTCCTTTGTTCAATATCTGAAATTGGGTAAGAAAAATGGTAAAAAAGTGAAGAGAAGTAAAAAAAAAGGTCCCAAGTTGGTGTGGATTCAAGCTCGAAGTTTAATGGAAGTCTGGGCCAAATCGCTGGAGATTCTCTATTTGATGGTTGCATTTTGAATGTAAATGAGAGGCTGGATAGAGTAGAAGGTGAAGAGCTATTTTCCCCCACTAGCGAAGCCTTGAAGGTTCTTAAACTAGCTAATTTGCTGGGAATTATCCAACTTGACAATAGAGAAGATCTACTTGCATCACTTATTAGATCTAAAGAAAGGAGCTACTAAATTGGGATAAATTAAATTAGGATTTTCTCTTGATAATGGGTATAAATAGAATATTTTGGAGAGAGAAAGGGGGATTTTTTAGGGGAGAGCTTGGAGAGGGTTTTTCTTAAGAGAAAAATGCATTTTTTAGAGCAAAAAAAATTCTTTCTTCATCTTTCTTGATTTTTCTTAGATCTATAAAATATTTGGTGAGTTTGGATTAACTTGAGGAAGAAAATTAATTTCATTTGCTTGGATTTTCTCATCAAAACATCAAAAATCTATTTTTTGAGTTCTTGTGTTTTTGAAATTTTTTGAGACAAAAACTTAGGATTTATGAATTTATTTTTGAATTTTGACAAGGAAAAATAGATTGAGACATTTAGCTTTCAAATCATCAAATTTAAGGGTAAAGATTCTTGGATCCATCCTTATTATCCAATTTCATTTTATTTATTTCATTTTAATTTTTTTCTTGCATTCATGAAGATGTGTTTTTTAGATTTGTTCTCTTAATATGATTTTTCAATTTTTATCTCGTATTTTGGTATGAAAATTGATGAATGTATATGATTTTAGGGGTGAAAAATAAGACTTATTGATTTTCCCTTTTAGTATGATTTTTATGATGATTTTCTTTCCTTTTATGCTTAAATATTATTGTTTTCTATTACGTATTTATTTACCTTCCTCTTGTTTATTTATTTAATTTCATTGGTTTATTATTATTATTATTACTAATGTTGATATTATTATTATTATTATTATTATTATTATTATCATCATTGGTGCTATTATTATTACCAATGTTGTTATTATTGTTATTATTATTATTGTATTATTGTTATTAATGTCATTATTGTTATTATTATTGTTATTATTATTATTGTCATTATTATTTTTATTATTGTTGTTGTTATTATTATTATTAGTATTATTGTTTGCTGTTACCGTTGTCATTATTATTATGTTTGCATGACTAGTTTTTAATTCCCTTTACATGTTGCATGTTAAATAAATATGCTTACTTTAACCCATTTTACTTTCTAATTATGTGCTAATATTATTTTATATTTCCCTTATTTGCTTGTTTATTTGGTTGATTTTAGAATTGTTACAAACTTTTCTACTTTTATTTTTTTTATATGGGTAAAATGTGACGTTTGCATGTTTGAGTATCGTCATGACCGAATGGAGAGGTCACGGCACGTAGAAGACTACACCACTTGGATGAAACCTTACCAACCTTTTATTTGTTTGATTGTATTTTTTATAAATAAAGTATTTTTATGTTATACGCGTGTAAGATAAAAAAAAATCACAAAAGTATTTTTATAACTAAATTGGAATTTTTACTAATAAATTGGGACCAATGTCCTCGATTTTAGTCAAGAAATGAAAATATCACGAATTAAAACGAAAAGTTAAATTTCTAAAAATGGGATCACTCATCTCGATTTTCAAGCCAATAGGCGAAATAACTCTTCGATCCCTCTTTAAATTAGTATGAAAGAACTAATGTTCATAAACCAAATAAATATCCTGATTTATGCATGTCTCCTCTTTTGATTAATTTTGCTTAATTGTTTAGAATTATGTTATATATCTTATGGCCTTTGTAATTAATTATTTTTGGGGCAATTTTATTTAGCTTTCCTTTTCATTTGGGGATTGTATTTGTCCTAATTCTTATCTTGTAATGATGTGGTTTTGCGTATTTATTGCTTTATTTATTACTTTATTTATCGCTTTCTTTACAATTTTCATTTATTGCTTTTTTCGATGCTTGAAATGCACTTTTCATAAATTGCATTAATCGCATGAGAAAAGAGATGGAATTTAGTAATCTAAAAACTCATTTATAATTAATCAAGGCATAAATAAGAGTGGAGTTTTGAACTACTCTCTAGTTTAGACCATAGAGGTTAGATGACCTTTCCCAATTTCCTGTAAATTGGGTGGCGACTCCAAAATACCTCAAAGGTGCTTAAAAGTTTTATGAGGCTAGATGAACTTCTCCAATGTTCTATTGGGTGGGAATTCCAAAATGTCTTATGTTACCCAAGATCAAATGACGAGTACCAATCCCTCGAGCCCTAAAAGCGGGCCATAAGAGGGCCTTTCCGGTTCAGCTCGAGTCACAGTGGCAACTCCACTAGGGACTTTGTGACTTTTCTCTAAAAGTGCCTTGTTAAAATGTATAATTTAGTTTTTCAAACTAAAATTCTATCTCCCTTCTAAAATTGTATTACATCATGCTAGAGCCTTAGAATTACACTAGTTTGGATCCTTTTCTTACCCCGGTGCGTTCCTGAAGCACGACCCTACATTCACTCAATGTGGGGATGTGTTAAGAATAATCACCAGCCTAAGCCTAGTACATTTTGGTATAACAAATGGAGACCCGATTGGTCATTATGCTCGTGATGAGCTAGACCCATTGGCAGGGACCATGCTTGGGTAGCCCTAAAGTAACATCACCCAGACCAAAGCTCATGTAATGGCAATAGATACTTCCCTTAGGTGAAATGAACCGAAATACAATGCTTGTGATGTGGGCCATCATGTATTGAACAAAATCAAACGAATTAAGTGGTCTTCTATCAAAGGCTTTCATGCCTCGGTAGGTTCACCTTAATTTGATTGAAGTGTTTAAATAAATGATGGCCGAAACCCATACGTATGCGCATTTTTGAGAGACGTTGTGTTGTCAGTTTTTCGCCATGCACCATAAGCATCCATTGGGTTCCCCGTTAACCTATGGATTAAGCCCACCTAGGAAAGAGATCGCGTGACCTCGAGTGTGGGAGTAACAAGGGTGGAAGGATCTACTTGTTTGCTTGTGGTTGTGAATGTTGCACAGCATGCCCATGCATTATCTGTCATTCATCCGCATGTAAAATAAAAAAAAAACATTAATTGACAAAAATAGACAAATAAATTAAAACTCATACATTTCATTCTGTGTGTGTACATTCTATTTTGTGCATATAATTTTCACATATACATATCATCTTGTGCATAAATTTATTCAATGCATAGCACGATCATGCACTACATGTCATTCATGCATCATTTTAACTCCTTAATTTTTCAGCCAGTGTAGACTATTTGCCTGAGTGGTTTTGGGGTTCCGACAGTCACCTAATTAGAGGACCCTTTTTCTTGGGTTAGGATCAGGATTAAGGGCAGCTAATGGAAATTCAAATTTTAAAAAATGGCCAATTCTTCACAACAGACTGAAGAGACTCATGCCCTAATTGCCCAAGAGATAGATGGAAGACTCGAAGAGCTTGAAAAGAGGTTATTGGCCATGGTTAAGGAAGAATGGATGCCATAGTGCCCTACAGCATCGACCGCAATGCTTTCGTCCACTTTCGAGCTTAGGGGTAAGGTTCCACTTAATTGACCATTCGAATAAGTGGGAAAGGCAAAAGGACTAGAGCCTTTACAGTCCATGGGCCTTCCCAGTTCCTCAAACACCAAAGGGAAGTTAACTGGCCTTAAAGAAGAGATTATGAAGTCTAAGCTTGCAACTACTCGAGAACCTCTCAACAAGACTATTTCTGGCCTCACAAGTCTAAGAGTTGGTTGCTGTGATAATAGCAGTGGTACCCGAAAGACCGGGAAAGTATTAACACCTGAGATGACTCAGAGGCACTACTCTAATTTGGGCAAACCATGGTCTTGGGTCCTTAAGAGGCTGATGAAGGAGGGGATGTTATAGCCAATGCCTCCTAAGCCTGCCAGAAACTAAGGGCAGCCCAATCACAGGGCGGATCAGTATTGTGCCTTCTACCAGCACAACATGAATTTGACAGACCATTGTCGGACTTTGAGGCATCAGGTTCAAGACCTCATTGATAGCAAGCAGATCTCTGACCCAGAAAAGCGAAAGAAGAAAAGGAAGATAGATTGAGTGCCTAAATGGGGAAGGAAGACCGTTCCCGCGGATGATAATGGACCATTGACTATAACATCGGTGTTGGTAAGAAAGGCATATGATAGCTATTAGATGTTCTTTCTGTTCTGGAACTATTTGATAATAACATTTTTAATTCTAGTTTTTATCAAATGAAATGACTGATTTTTCTTATTTGCGTGATGTTTCTAATGATTTCACTTTGTATAATCATGATCATGACTCATTCATATTTGACATTGATTCAACTTATGTCATTCCATTTAATCTCGAAACTTTGAAAAATCCAAAGGAAATCTTGTTAGCGTCTGATGTTACTCTTGAAGAGAGATTAAAATTTGAGAGAATAAAAAAAAGAGAGAATGAAAATGTCTTTGCCTGGACCTATGAAGATAGGACAATAGATGATCATGAAGTTGCCGAACACACTATGCCCACATATCCCGATCATGGATCAGCCAATCAGAAGCTCACAAGACTCGGGCCAGGGTGGACGAAAAAGGTTAAAAGAATCCACAAGCGAAAGCGAGGCCAAATTTCTTACAAAGCTCGGCACCCGACTTGGTTAGTTAATGTTGCCCCCAATAGTTTAGAAGAGAAGTGCGTGTATATATAAACTATCAGGATTTGAATAAAACTTGTCCACAAAAATAAAAACAACAAAAAATAACAAAAAACAATTATATAAAAAAAAAGAAAGGGACAAAAAAAAGGGATTGATACGTGGATGTGGCTTAGTTATTTGCAAAGAATTTGATATGGTTTTTCGTACCATGTTGTATCTAATAATGGGGTGCAGCTTATGGCTAAAACTAAGAAGCGATTTTAGAAGTATGGTATCAAGCATCACAAGTCCCCTCCATATCACCCTTAAGCCAATGGGGTAGTAGAGTGTGACATCCCAAAAATCACCCTAGTAGAATTAAGTGTCATTAGTGCAATTGTGTGCATGATAATTAGGGTTTACAGCATTGGACTTGATTGAAATATGAAACTAGGGACCCAATTGAAAAGAAATAAAACATTGTAGTGGCTGAGGTGTAAATTGCAAGATTAGTGATAAGTGGAGATTAAATTAGTGTAATGGTGATTAGCTGAACTTAATTAAGAGTTAATTGAAGTTGAGTGGACTTCAAATGTGAGTGTCTTGGCCGGCCACCTAGCATGAGAGGATTGAGAGGTTGACACCTCATACATGCATGCAGGCATGAAGTGGTTTAGTGGGTTTATCAGCCAAATTGTTTCTTGTATCCGGCCACTCTTGCTCTCTCTCTCTATCTTTCCATTGTTTTCCAGCTTCTTCATCTCTTCTTTACTTCATTGTTACCTCTTTCAATTGCATGTTGAGTTTGGGAGTCAATTTGGTTAGTGAAGGGAAGTAGCTAGCGAGGTAGAGTTTACTAACTTGATTATCATTCTTCTACTCCTTATTTGAGCTTCATTGAGCTGTTGATTGTATTTTGAATGTCAATTGTGCATGTGAGTTGAAGAAGGGAGCAGAGCTGCCAAGGGTAAAGAGAAAGTCCAATAGAAGAGTAAAGGAAGTAGTGCTCCAAGAGGTTTGGGATTGTATTTGAATTGATGCATGTTTAATGTGTTTTCAAATTGTACGTGTTAATTGATGTTTGATATAGATTAAATGTCTGTCTCTAAGAGGCCTAAAAATGGCAATAAACGGACGTGTTTCTGTCCAACTGGGTTGATTTGAACAGTCTGTAGTGTTTAATGCATATCTCTTAATTGAGGAGACTAAATGACCTGAAACTGGTCCATTGGAAACTAGACATCCTAGGGAACAATTGTTAAGAAGGACACTTTATCTTAAAATGAGGTCTAGAGGGTCGTTTAGGCGATACAACTTTGGAGTGAAAACCAGTCTCATAAGTCACCTGAGGGGAGCTACTGTCGTGAGCGCGACACAGGTCGTGACCTCACGACAGAACAACTCACATGAAGCCTTTTCTTCTTAATTTTGAGCCCATGGTTAGCATGGATCAATCCCCTATCTTTCCCCTCAACTTAGAAATGCATGATACCCTAACTAAGATTGATTGCATCATTATGCGAGTTTATCTAAATGTGAATTAGAAATGCATGATAGCCTAACTAAGCTTGATTGCATCATTATACGAGTTTATCTAAATGTGAATTAGAAATGCATGATAGCCAAACTAAGCTTGATTGCATCATCATGCGAATTATTAACATGTGAGGAGAATCAAATCATGCAAATGAATTTTAATATGCGATTAAATTATATGCGAATGAATGATACCATGAGAATGAATGTGTAGTGAATGGATAATCTAATAAGCCTAAAGTCGAATCGTGGATAAATAAGCATGCTTATGAAGGGCTAGTGATTTGTGGCTGCTAGTGTGACACCGATGGGTGTCTAGTGATTGATACCAACGGGTATCCAGTGATATAGTATTGGAGACCTCGGTCTCTAGTGTTTATTAAACAGTGTACCAGTATCCACCTCTATGACATTGCAGGCTATTAACATTTAAAAGTTTAAAGATATTAACATGATATCCATAATTGTGTTCCATTTATGTAATGTTAGTATTGTTTTCTCAATTGTGAATTATTGATACCATGCTAGTGTTACCATGTTAGTGAAATCAGTGTATTGTTAGTGTAGCTTTTATTGGCATAGTGAAGTGATTATTGATCCTGGCAAGTGAATAATGCTTATAGCATTTTATAGATATCACATGAGCTTTTGTATATTGGCATGCTAGTGTAATATTGATCTAATGATTTTATATGATATGCCATAAGTGTTAGGCATGTTCTTTATTGTATAGTGCTTTGTGAATGTTGTGTTAGTGCTTGTTTCTACATCCCCACTAAGCGTTATCGCTTAGCACGGGTGCTTGTCTCCCAAGTAGGTCATAGATTGGAGTCGCATTTTGGATGGTTTCTGCAGGCCACCACAGGAGCGCGAAGGGTCACTTTTGAGTGTAAAGATTTTGGATTATAAAGCTCCATTTTTCTTCAATTTTTTAGTAGAATTCAATGGTAAAACTTTTAAAATTCCAAACCTTTGATTTTCTTCAATTTTTTGGTTTTATGGAAATTAAATCAATTTAATTTCTTAATTAAAATCTTATTTTTTGGGGTAAAAATAAAAGAGGAATTTTGGAAAAAATTTAGGGGGGATTTTCTTTAGAAAAATATTTTTCTTCTTCTTTCTTCTCTCAAACAAATTCTCTCAACTTTTTTAAAAAAATTTTCCAAGTGAATTTTTAAGGCAAAAAAAGATCAATTTTTGTTCTTGGGAATTTTTCCTTTTTTCAATTAACAATTTTTTACTTTGAGACAAATAAATCAATTATTTGTTCTTGAGTAAAAATTCATTTTCAATATTTTATTTTTCTAATTTTATTCTTACAGTCAAGACAAGTAATTGGATCATCTACCTTCATTTCATCAAGATAAATTTTGAGGGTAAATATTCTTGGCTCAATTTCTTAATTTAATTTTTAATTTCATTTTTTTTGTTTCCAACTAATTAGTTAACATGTAAATTCTCTTAGATCTACTTTTTTTGATTCTTATTTCTTATTTAATTGTTCATATTGTTCATATTGAATTATTCCTATATTATTATTATTATTATTATTATTATTATTATTATTATTATTATTATTATTATTATTATTATTATTATTATTATTTCTTTTTTTATTCTTATTTCTTATTTAATTGTTCATATTGTTCATATTGAATTGTTGATATTATTATTTCTTATTCTTATTTCTTATTTAATTGTTCATATTGTTCATATTGAATTGTTTATATATTATTATTATTATTATTATTATTATTGTTGTTGTTGTTGTTGTTGTTGTTGTTGTTTGCCATGTTTTAACATATTTTATTAGTTTGTCATATATTATTTTATTTTTGCATGCATAATTTGGTTGTTCATATTCTTTGATTTCATTATGTTTATTATTGTTATTATAATTGTTGCAATTGCTGGTTTTATTATTATAATTTTTATTATCCTTGTTTATTGCTATTATTTGGTACTAGTATCATTATTATTATTAATATTTCTTATGCATGCTGATTTTTATTATTACTTTTGGTTTTTATGCATGTTGGATATTAATGCTATTATTTTGCATTTTTATACATGCTGAATTTTATGTTTATTTTCTTATGTTTTTTTTTGCATGTTGAATTCTATCATCATTATTTTATACTTATTTATGCATGTTGAATTTTATTATTATTATGTTAATTTTTTTATGCATGCTAAATTGTTAATTAGTTAAGTTGCGTATTTTATTATGTAATTTTAATTGATTTGTCACATATGATGCAATTTTTATTTACTCTATTTTTATAGTATATTTTTAAATTCATTTTTCTTACTAACATGGCTTTTATTTGTTTTTTATTTTCAATACTTATTTTTATGTGTGGGTATTTTTCATACCAAGTGGGAGCCCATGAAGATTTGAAGATCCATTTGGGAGTTAAATTTTTTATTATTTTCATTACTTTGCTTTCATTATTTTATTTCTAATATGAAATTTGTTATAAATTTATTTAATTATTTTTTATGCACGTTAATTAAAAAATCACAAAAATATTTATATTAATTAATTTTGTTTTTTTTCTAAATAAAAAAGGGACCAATGTCCTAGTTTTTTCATCCAAAATAAATTGTCACTTTAAAATTATTTTTTTAATTATGCATGAGACCTCATCTTTAATAAATTGCCCTATTTATTTATGAATTGTATTTTATTTACCAATAGGGGTTGTATTCCGCCCTAGTTTTGTTGTAATTTATTTTACTTTTATTTACTTTATTTATCGTTTTCATTATGTGATTGACATGCGCGTTAAATTAAATTGCATTTAAATTGAATGAGAAATGGGGTGAAACGCTAAATTCAAAATTCAATTATAACTTTATCCAAGGTATGAATAAATGGGAAGCCCCGAACCATCTTTGGTCTTTGGACTCAACGAGGCGAGAGGACCATTTCAATGTTCCATTGGAATGGGACTTCCAAGACACCTTTTGTGTCCCGTAAAAAGGCTTTAACTTGCATAGTCCTAGGCTCCATGAGGCGAGAGGGCCATCCTAATGATTTATTAGGATGGGACCACCAAGACCCCTCTGGCTTGCCCAAAATGGACATAGCAGCGCCGTTTTAGACTTACTGAGGCTAGACGACCTTTCCCCCAAGAAACCTCCTTGTTGCCCAAAATGGATGCACTTGTAATTTCTTACAAGTTTTATGAACATCTCTCGATCGCCCTAAAAGCGGGCGTTCAGGGCGCCCCGGGGTTCGGCGCTCGTCACAGTGGCGACTCCACTGGGAACATAGAGACTTCCCTTCAAAAGTACCTTGGTTAAAATTTACAATTGAGTTTTAATTTAAAAATTTTATCCCTTTTCAAAATTGCATTGCATCTCATTAGAGCTTTAGATCTATGCTAGTTTGGTCCCTCTTTTAACCCCGGTGTGTTCCCGAAACACGACCCTACGTTCACTCAATGTGGGGAAGTGTTAAGGATAATCACCAGCCCAAGCCTCGTACCTTATGGTATATCAAATGGAGACCCAATCGGTCGTTATGCTCGTGATGAGTTAAGCCCGTTGGCAGGGACCATGCTTGGGTAGCCCTAAAGTAACATTACCTTAGCCAAGGCTCATGTAATGAAAGTAGAAACTTCCCCTAGGTGGTATGAACCTTAATACTATGCTTGCTGTATGGATCGTTATGTATTGGGCAGATCCATATATTTTGATTGATCACCTAATCAAAGGCTTTCATGCCCCGATAGGCCCATGTTAATTTATTCGGACTACCAAAATACGTAATGATCATAACCCATGTGCCTGTGCATTAGTTAGGAGAGGTTATGCTGCCGGTTTCCCAGTATGCACCATACGCACCCATTGGGTCCCCTGTTAACCCATGGGCCAATCCCACCTAGGAAAGAGACTATGACCTCGTGTGCAGGAGTGATAAGGATGTAGGGATCTATCTGCTTGCATGTGGTTGTGGATGCTGTATAGCATGCTCACGCATCACGTGTCATTCATGCATGTTAATAAAAAACAAAAAAAATATATGCATTTCATTTTTGTGTGTGTTTATCCTTTTGTCTGCATATTATTTTTCACATGTACATATCATCTTACGTACAATATTTTCCATACAACGCATTGTATTATTGTACGCTATTGATCTTTCACTCATCGAGGACCATCTGCACAGCATTATCATACAGTATATGCCATTCATGCATCATTCTAACCCCTTAGTTTTTTTAGCCACTATAGACCATTTACCTGGGAGGTTTTAGGGTCCCCATAGTTGCTTGAGGAGCAAATGGAGTTCAAATTGGTTGGCAGAGATCTAGTGTCTTTATCAGATTATCCACAGGCATTAGAAATGGCCAATTTTTCTCAACAAGCTGAAGAGATTTGTGTTCTAATTGCCCAAGAGATAGATGGGAAATTTGAAGAGCTAGACAAGAAGCAATTGGCCATGATTAAGGAGAGGATGGATGCCATGGCACTGGTTCTTCAAGCCTAACTCATGACGACTACTCTTAACCAAGTTAAGTCGACCACTGTCCAGAGGGCTCATACAATGATGGCTGCAGTGCTTCCAGCCTCTTTTGAGGCCAAAGGCAAAGAGCCACTTGATCCATTGGTTGAGCAAGGAAGTAAAGCGGGGCCTACTTTAGAAGGTGGCATTGTGCCTAAAGTGGATAAAGATCCAATGAGGACGCATGTTTTGAAAAATGAAGGCTCAAGTATCCGCAACAACAACAAGGTCAAAGTTAAGAGGACAGAGGTGCCAATTATGAAGGGGGATCGAAGGCATTTTTCTAATTTGGGCAGATCCTTTTCTTGGGTTCTTAAGAGGTTGATGAAAGAAGGTAAGCTACAGCCACTACCTGCTAAACCTGCCAGAACTCAAGGACAAACCAATCACAAGGCGGGTCAGTATTGTGATTTTCACCAGCACACTGGGCATACCACAGACAACTGCATGACCTTACGACATGCTATTCAAGATCTGATTGACTCCAAGCAGATCACTGACCTGGAGAGGCAAAAGATGAAAAGCAAGACAGATTAAGGGTCTATGGGAAAAGAAGATGGCTCCTGAGGGATAATGAACCATTGGCCACAACATCTGTGTTGGCAAAAGCAGAAAGGGCAATAGCTATTTAGATGCTCTTTTTATTCTTGAACTATCTATTAATGACATTGTCAATCTAGTTATTTTTATGAAATTACTAATTTTGCTTATTTGTGCGATATTTCTAATGATTTCACTTTACATGATCATGATCACGACTCATTCATATTTGACACTGATTCAAATGATGCCATTCCATTTAATCTCAGAACTTTGAAAACCCAAAGAAAATCTTGATAGCATCTGATGTGACTCCTGAAGAGAGATTAAAAGAGAGAAAATAGGAAAAATATATGAAAAGTCTTTACCTAGACCTATAAAGACGGGACAGGAGATGATCATGAAGTCGCTAAACACGCAATTCCAATATATTCCAATCATGGAATTAGTCAAACAGAAGTTCAGAAAACTCAAGCTAGAATGGTTAGAAAAGGCTAAAAGAATAAATGCACAAGCAGAAGCGAGGGTAAATTTTTATCGAAAATACCCGACTTAGTGGGCCAACGTTATCCTAATAGTTAAGAAAGGAGGTGCGTGCATGTGTGAACTATCAGGATTTGAACCAGGCTTGCCTAAAAAAAATTAAAAGAAAAGAAAAAGAAAAAAAAAGAAAAGAAAAGAAACAAGAAAAAAAATAAAATAAAAAAATGCAAAAAAAAAAGAGAAGAAGGAAAAGAATCAATATGTAGATCCGATCAAAAACTGTTGATATGGGGGCAAAAGAAAGTAATCCTAGGGGCAAACTTTGTTCAAATCCCGTTGATATACACATACCCGTACTTTGCCATTCTTCTTGACTTTCGAAAAGGACTAAAAGGGTTTTATTGACTTACAATGGATACGGATTGCTCGAGCTTGGGAATAGACATTATAGGGGAGGTGCGCCCTATGGCCTCCAGCAGACAAGTTCATCGAAAGGAATCCGAGTTGTCAATATGGTCTCCCTCACCAGTTATGTCCAAGGACGGAAGGGCAGTTTATGGCTAAGGCTAGGAAGTTGCTCCAGAGGTATGGCATTCAAGACCATAAGTCCTCTCTGTATTGTCCTAAAACTAATGGGGCTTGAGAGGCTGCTAACAAGAATATCTTGGTCAAGATGGTTTGAAATTACAAGGATTGGGCAAAGAAATGGCCTTTTGCACTTCAGGGCTAGAGAACCACCGACGAGACCTCTACAGGAGTCACCTTTTATTCCTCAATACATGGGCCAAAAACAATACGGCCGATCGAAGTAGAGCTCAAATCATTAAGGATAGTCGTGAAAGCCCAGATTCTGGAAGCTGACTGGGCAGGACAACGGTTGCAGCAGTTAAACACATCAGACAAGGACATATCGTGGGATAACTATCACAATCAGATCTATCAGAAAATACTCTATTCGATCATTCGAGAAGGAAGTCAGAAAGCACCTATTGGAAGAGGAAGATTTAATCTTTAAGCAAATTAGTCCAAATATTTCAGACGGATGAGGCAAATTCAGACCAATGTAGGAAGGCCCATTTGTTCTTAAGAAAGTTATTGTCCAAGGGAGCATCGTTTTCGACAGATAGTGATGGAAGCAAATATAAAATACCAGTCAGCATCGAAAGATGCAAAAGGTTCCATGGCTAAAGACTAAAAATCAAAAGAAGAGAATAAAAGCCTCGCGGGTTGAAAACCGAAAAAAGGCGACCTTGCTAAAATTGGGTGCCTTGTTAGGATGAAAACCGAAAAAAGGCATCCTGGACAAAAATTAGAGGCTTGAGAGAAAATGTCCAATCAAGAAAACCCGAGAGGGCTGATTGGAAACACGAGTTTTGATACTTTCAAGATCCATTCTGAGATTAGATATAGTTTTGCATTTTGAATCTATGTTAGATGATGATCATGTATAGAGAAATCATACTGAAATATACATAATTTTGCAAGAAAGATATGAAACAAAGGCCATTAGACTCATGTGTTCATTATCTTCTAATTCTTTTATAAAAAGAAAAGCGTCATTCATTATTGGATGCATCTAATCTAAATAACTATACTCTACTCTTGCCGGCCAGGCGCTTAAGTTGATGGGTCCTATTATCAACTGCTGGACTGGGCACCCGTAGCTTGCATGCACTAGTAGAAGCAATGGGGGTAACCTTCGATTCGTTGTATAATAGCCTTCACAGGTGGTTGGGTCCAGAGTCCATGGTACTTGGAGGTGAAAGTCGATGATAAGATGCCATATGGAAAAGGATGGGAGGGGCCTCACAGCTTCTTGAATTCCATCTGAACTATTCTCTAATTGTTTTTCGTCAGAAGATGTCTAAGCAAATTGTGTTGGTCATCCTTAAGGGAGGTTTTGATAGTAGCCTTCACTTCTATTATTGTCGCACCGCAAAAAAAAAAAGGCTGTTAGAGATGAAAACCGTGACTGGCTCTCTAAGCAAAAGTTAGGCCAAAGGGCAGGGTAAAAACATGGAGACAAACAGTCTGCCCCACAAAAAAAAATGAAAAAATAAAAGCCACTGGATTGGGTTGGGTCCATTTCAGGCAAAAGTTAGGCACAGTGTTATGTGAAAATCCCTAAAGGGACACATTTTTCACAAAGAAAAGCTAGTGTGAAAATCCACAAGGGACGCACTACCTTTAAATCAATGACTTCCGATGCCCGGACCAATAAGCCGGCATTACTTTGGATGATTTCCCTTCAGCTAGATAAGGATAATTCAGGACATGAGTCAGAATCCCGGGCATTTGCTCATTGACCGGGGGGCAAAGATACACACCTGACGGTTCTCTCTGAAGAGTTTACGGGTCAGAGTCCTTAAGCCAAGATGCCATTTCTAGTTCCTCAGGGGGATGGTGGAGCGGCCAAGCCATATCCTCAACGGATCCTTAACCACCTAGGACATGGTCTATCCTTTTTGCATGCATTTCATACCATTCTATAGCAAACATCTACATATGTCCATTTGCACATGCATGCACTATCTATTGTATATATTCCTGTGCGCACAACTTTGCAGGAAAAGTCAAAATGAAGGCCACACACATAAAAGCTAGTCAAGGACAGCTTTAGTTCAACATTAACATTCATTCGAGCAAGTCAAGATGACGGTTGCGGAGGCAATTCTCTAAGGTATCTTAGGAGACAAATCTCTTTTTCCTGCACTTTTAGTAGTCTTGACAGCGACTCGGTGCAGTTCTCCTCTTGCACTTTTTGTAGTCTTATCAGCGACTCGGTGTATCTTCATCTGCAGATGGTACCTGCACTTTTTGTAGTCTTGTCAGCGACTCGATGCAATTCTCCTCTTACGCTATTTGTAGTATTGTCAGCGACTCGGCGCATCGTCATCTGCGGATGGCACCTGCACTTTTTGTAGTCTTGTCAGCGACTCGGCGTATCGTCATCTGCGGATGGCACCTGCACTTTTTGTACTCTTGTCAGCGACTCGGCGAATCGTCATCTGCGGATGGCACCTACACTTTTTGTATTCTTGTCATCGACTCGGTGCATCGTCATCTGCGGATGGCACCTGCACTTTTAGTAGTCTTGTCAGCTACTCGGTGTTGTTCTCTTCTTGCGCTTTTTGTAGTCATGTTAGCGACTCGACGTATCGTCATCTACGGATGACATCTACACTTTTGGTAGTCTATAGCAGACTCGGTGCAATCATCTCCTGCGTTTTGTTGTCTTGTCAGCGACTCGACGCATCGCTATTTTTGGATGGCTCCTGCACTTTTAGAAGTCTGTAGCAGACTCAGTGCAGTCCTCTGAGGAGGGCCTTTCTCGCATTTTGCAAGTCTGTAACAGACCCAGCGCATCAACGTCTTAGGATGGTTCCTGGCACTTTGTAGTCTTGTTAGCGACTCAGTGCAACTCACAGTTCAAATCATAGCACCATTCCCGAGGGAGCAGCTGGAAGGAGGCAGCCTCAGGTACGCGCTTCTTTCCCTTTCCTGAATTTTGGCTCACCTAGGCACCCACGCACTAGCTTCCCCAAAATTGGGGGCAACTGTAGATACCGAGTCCCGAGTAGCCTTGATCGGGATTACCCAATGATGAAATTAAGTGTGCCAATTTATAGGCAAAGGAATGAAAGTTGGAAGTGATAATTTCCTTATCGTTTTGATTTGTTAGGAATAAATAAAAATCTATTTTAAAGATATTTTAAAAATGTTTTAAAAATTATTTTGGGGTAAAAAAAGTTAATTTATAATTTTTTGTGTTTTATAGAAAATTTGAAAAAAAAAAATCACGCGAATGTCGGGCCGCGGCAAAGCCCCGACGCGCAGGGCACGCTGGCCCCTTAGCGCCCCCTCTTCGCCCATTTTCTGTTTTTTGGCCATTTTGGCCCCAAAAATTCATTTTTCTTCTATTTTTTAGTAGAATTCAATGGTAAAACTTTTAAAATTCCAAACCTTTGATTTTCTTCAGTTTTATTGAAATTAAATCAATTTCTTAATTAAAATCTAGTTTTTTGGGGTAAAAATAAAAGGGCAATTTTGGAAAAAATTTAGGGGGGATTTTCTTTTGAAAAATATTTTTCTTCTTCTTTTTTCTCTCAAACAAATTCTCTTAAATTTTCTAAAGAATTTTTCTTTAAGGCAAAAAAAGATATATTTTTGTTCTTGGGAATTTTTCTTATTTTCAATTAACAATTTTTTACTTTAAGACAAATAAATCAATTATTTGTTCTTGAGTAAAAATTCATTTTCAATATTTTATTTTTCTAATTTTATTCTTACAATCAAGACAAGGAATTGGATCATCTACCTTCATTTCATCAAGATAAATTTTGAGGGTAAACATTCTTGACTCAATTTCTTAATTTAATTTTTAATTTCATTTTTTTTGTTTCCAACTAATTAGTTAACATGTAAATTCTCTTAGATCTACTTTTTTTTATTCTTATTTCTTATTTAATTGTTCATATTGAATTGTTCATATATTATTATTATTATTATTATTATTATTATTATTATTATTATTATTATTATTATTATTATTATTATTTGTTTTTTGATTCTTATTTCTTATTTAATTGTTCATATTGAATTGTTCATATTATTATTTCTTTTTCTTATTTCTTATTTAATTGTTCATATTGTTCATATTGAATTGTTCATATATTATTACTATTATTATTATTATTATTATTATTATTATTGTTGTTGTTGTTGTTGTTGTTGGTGGTGGTGGTGGTGGTGGTGGTGGTATTATTTGCCATGTTTTAATATGTTTTATTAGTTTGTCATATATTATTTTATTTTTGCATGTTTAATTTGGGTTATTCATATTCTTTGATTTCATTATGTTTATTATTATTATTATTATAGTTGCAATTGCTAGTTTTATTATTATAATTTTTATTATCCTTGTTTATTGATATTATTTGGTACTAGTATCATTATTGTTATTAATATTTCTTATGCATGCTGATTTTTATTATTACTTTTGGTTTTTATGCATGTTGGATATTAATGCTATTTTTTTGCGTTTTTATACATGCAGAATTTTATGTTTATTTTCTTATGTTTTTTTTACATGTTGAATTCTATCATCATTATTTTATGCTTGTTTATGTATGTTGAATTTTATTATTATTATTTTTTTTATGCATGATAAATTGTTAATTAGTTAAGTTGCATATTTTATTATGTAATTTTAATTGATTTGTCACATATCATGCATTTTTTATTTGCTCTATTTTTATATTATATTTTTAAATTCATTTTTCTTACTAACATGGCTTTTATTTATTTATTTTTTTCAATACTTATTTTTATGTGTGGGTATTTTTTATACCAAGTGGGAGCCCATGAAGATTTGAAGATCAATTTGGGAGTTAAATTTTTTATTATTTTTATTACTTTGCTTTCATTATTTTATTTCTAATATGTAATTTGTAATAAGTTTATTTAATTATTTTTTATGCACGTTAATTAAAAAATCACAAAAATATTTATATTAATTAATTTGGTTTTTTTTCTAAATAAAAAAGGGACCAATGTCCTAGCTTTTTCATCCAAAATAAATTATCACTTTAAAATTATTTTCTTTAATTATGCATGAGACCTCATCTTTAATAAATAGCCCGATTTATGTATGAATTGTATTTTATTTACCAATGGGGATTGTATTCCGCTCCTAGTTTTGTTGTAATTTATTTTGCTTTCATTTACTTTATTTACCGCTTTCATTATGTGATTGACATACGCGTTAAATTAAATTGCATTTAAATTGAATGAGAAATGGGGTGAAACGCTAAATTCAAAATTTAATTATAACTTTATCCAAGGTATGAATAAATGGGAAGCCCTGAGCCATCTCTGGTCTTTGGGCTCAACGAGGTGAGAGGACCATTTTAATGTTCCATTGGAATGGGACTTTCAAGATTCCTTTTGTGTCCCGTAAAAAGGCTTTAGCTTGCATAGTCCTAGGCTCCACGAGGCGAGAGGGCCATCCTAATGATCTATTAGGATGGGACCTCCAAGACCCCTCTGGCTTGCCCAAAATGGACATAGCAGCGCCGTCTTAGGCTCACTGAGGCTAGACGACCTTTTCCAATGTTCTATTGGGTGGCGACTCCAAGAAACCGCCTTGTTGCTCAAAATGGATGCACTTGTAATTTCTTACAAATTTTATGAACCTCTCTCGATCGCCCTAAATGCGGGCGTTTGGGGCACCCCGGGGTTCAGCGCGTGACACAGTCAGATCTATCAGAAAATACTTTGCTCAATTAGTCAGGAAAAAGGTCAAAAGGTACCCACTAAAATTGGGAGATTTCATCTTTAAGCAAATAAGTCCAAATGTGCCAATTGGATGAGGTAAATTCAGGCCAGTATATAAAAGGCCCATTTGTTATTGAGAAGTTGTTGCCCAAGGGAGCAGCGATTCCAATAGACAGTGATGAAAACGAGTTCGGAGAACCAGTCAACATCGAAAAACTCAAGAAGTTCCATGGTTAAAGACTAAAAATCAAAAGAAGAGAACAAATGCCCCGCGAGTCGAAAATCAGAAAAGGCAGCCTTACTAAAAATGGGCGCCTCGTTAGGATGAAAACCAAAAAAGGTGTCCTTGGCAAAAATTAAAGGTTGGAGAGAAAATCTCCAATAAAAAAAAATCCAAGAGTGCTGATTGAAAATAGGAGTTTGATGCTTACAAGATCTACTCTGAGATTAGATGTAGTTTAATTTTGCATTTTGAATGTATGCTAGATAATGATCATGTATGGAGAAATCATACTGAAATGTACACAATTTTGTGGAAAGATGTAAAACAAAGGCAATTAGACTCATATGTTCATTATTTCCAAGTTCTTTTATAAAAATAAACATCGTTCATTATTGAACGCATCTAATTTAAATAACCATCCTACCAGGCTCTTAAGTTGATGGGTCCTATTATCAACCGCTGGAATGGGCACCTGCATCTCATATGCACTTGTAGAAGCAAAGAGACAATCTTTGATTAGTCATATAACAGCCTTTACAGGCAGCTGGGCCCAAAGGCCATGGTACTTATAGGTGAAAGTCAAAGATAAGATGCCATCTCGAAAGGATAGGAGCGGCCTCACAACATCTTGAATTCCCTTTGAACTGTTGGACACAACGGGCAGTGATATAGAAGGTAGCCTCATAGAGCCCGCACAACGGGACACACCCTGAAGAACCATTCGGAGTCATAACATAAAAATGGAGACTAGAGGCACATGAAGCTGATATCCTCGTCTGCCCCCTCGCCCAATCTGGTAACATCTTCCTCAAGAGAGGCAAAGGAATACAACTACGGTTTGGGGAAGAAGATGCCTCAATGGGTAGCTGTTGATCGCTCTAGAAGGGGGCTCTGATAGTTACCTCGACTTCTCTTGCAGCTATACCCTTAAAAAAAAAGAGGCTGTTAGTGATCAAAATCGTGACTGGCTCTCTAAGTAAAAGTTAGGCCAAAGGGGAGGATGAAAACCTGAAAACAGGCAATCTATCCTACAAAAAATAAAATGAATAAAAGCCGCTAGAGTGGGTGGGGTTGGGTTCATTACAGGCAAAAGTTAGGCAAAGGGTTATGTTAAAATCCCCAAAGGGAGGCATTTCTCGCAAAGAAAAGCTAGTGTGAAAATCCACAAGGGATGCACTACCTTTAATGAATGACTTCCGATGCCAGGAGCAATAAGGCGACATTACTTCGGGTGATCTTCCTTCAAGCATGTAATGCATATTTCAAGACATCAGTCAGAGTCTTGGGGGCAAGATGCTGTACAATGCATAGCAAAAGGGGTATGATCATTGACCGGGGGGGGGGGGGGGGGGGGGGCGGGGGGAGGACAAAAAACGCACACCGGGCGGATCTCTCAGAAAAGATTATGGATCAGAGTCCCTTAAGCCAAGACGACACTTTCCTAGATCCTTGGGGGCATCAAGTAATGTGGGTAGTAAAGCCATATCCTCAATGGACCCTCGACCACCCGAGCCATGGTCTATCAATTTTTGCATGCATCTCATTTCATACAATCCCATAATAAACATCTGTATATGGCATTTTACACAAGCATGCACAATCTCGTGTACATATTCCAATTCATACAACTTTGCAGGAAAAGTCCAAATGAAGACCATACGCACAAAAGTGGGTTAAGGACAACTTCAACCCAATCGTGGTTTCACACATTGACAAGCTGATGTTTATCAATCGCGTAACTCCATCGTGGTTTCACACGTCGATAAGCTGACGTTCATCAATCACGCACCACAATCGTGATTTCACGCGTCGACAAGCTGACGTTCACTAGTCACGCATCTCAATCGTGGTTTCACATGTCGACAAGATGACATTTATCAATCAATCAACTCAACCGTGGTTTCACACGTCGACAAGCTGACGTTTATAAATTGCGCAACTCAACTGTGGTTCACACGTCAACAAGCTGACGTTTAATAATCATGCAACTCAACCGTGGTTTCACATGTCGACAAGCTGACGTTTATCAATCGCGTAACTCCAACATGGTTTCACATGTCAATAAAGCTGACGTTCATCAATCACGCTTCTCAACAGTGGTTTCACACGTCGATAAGCAGACATTCATCAATCACACTTCTCAACCATGGTTTCACACGTCAACAAGATGACGTTTATCAATCATACATCTCAATTGTGGTTTCACACGTCGATAAGCTGACGTTTATCAATCACGTACGTCAATCGTGATTTCACATGTCGACAAGCTGACATTTATCAATCACGTAACTCAATCGTGGTTTCACACATCTACAAGCCGGCATTTATCAATCGCGTAACTCGATCGTGGTTTCACATGTTGAGAAGCTGACGTTCATCAATCAGGTATCTCAATCGTGGTTTCACACATCGACAAGCTGGCGTTCATCAATCATGCATCTCAATTGTGGTTTCACATGTCGACAAGCTGATATTTATCAATCATGCACCCAACCGTGGCTTCACACGTCGACAAGCTGACGTTCATCAATCACGTAACTTGACCGCGGTTTCACGTGTCGACAAGCTGGCAAAAGCTAATCACACCGCAATAAAAGGCAACAATTCAGAGGGAAGATGGCAGCCTCAGGTACGCACTTCTTTCCTTTTTTTCTAAATTTTGGCTCACCTAGTCACCTAATTTGTAGGTTCTCCAAAATTTGGGGTAATTGTAAATACCGGGTCTCGAGGCGGTCCAAGATCAGGATTACCCAATGATGAGACTATGTGCCTATTCATAGGCAAAAAGAAGGTTGAAAGTGATAGTTTTCTTGTCAAGATTCTTTTTCAAAAAATAAATATAAAATATATATTTTGAAAATAAAAAATAAAAAAGGGAGGTTGAAATTGATATTATTTTGTCAAAAAAGGTTTAAAAAAATATATATTTTTGACGATTTGCGGCAGCGAGCGCGCATGTGCGGAGTGCGTGAGGTGCAGCCGCAGGTGCGCTTAGCACCCCTGCTCGCCTGACAGCCCCCTTGTTTCCACCGAAAATTGACTTTTTAGCCTTTTTTGGGTTTTTAACCCATTTTTTAAGTGTTTTTTATTTTTTAAATTATTTTCCTAATCAAATTAGGGTTTTCTCTTGATAATGCGTATAACTAGAATATTTTGGAGAGAGAAAGGAGGATTTTTTGGGGGAGAGCTTGGAGAGGGTTTTTCTTGAGAGAAAAACCCATTTTTGAGAGCAAAAAATTTTTTTCTTCATCTTTCTTAATTTTTCTTAGATCTAGAAAATATTTGGTGAGTTTGGATTAACTTGAGGAAGGAAAATTTATTTCCATATCTTGGTGTTCTCATCAAAATATCAAAAATCAATTTTTTGAGTTCTTGTATTCTTGAAATTCTTTGAGATAAAAACTTAAGATTTTTGAATCTTTTTGAATTTATTTTTGAATCTTGACAAGGAAAAATAAATTGAGACATCTAGCTTCCAAATCATCAAATCTGAGGGTAAAGATTCTTGGATCCATCCTTATTATCCAATTTCATTTATTTTATTTTATTTTATTTTATTTCTTGTATTTATGAAGATGTGTTTTTGAGATTTGTTCTCTTAATATGATTTTTCAATTTTTATCTCATTTTTTGATATGAAAATGGATGAATCTATATGATTTTTTGTGTGAAAAATCAGATTTATTGATTTTCTCTTTCAATATGATTTTTATCATGATTATTTTTCTTTTTATGCTTAAATATTTTTGTTTTCTATTACATATTTATTTAACTTCCTCTTGTTTATTTATTTAATTTCATTGGTTTATTATTATTATTATTATTATTATTATTATTATTATTATTATTATTATTATTGTTGTTGTTGTTGTTGTTGTTGTTGTTGTTGTTGTTGTTGTTGTTTGCTATTACTGTTGTCGTTATTATTATATTTGCATGACTAGTTTTTAATTCCCTTTACATGTTGCATGTTAAATAAATATGCGTACTTTAACCCATTTTACTTTCTAATTGTGTGCTAATATTATTTTATATTTCCCTTATTTGCTTATTTATTTGGTTGATTTTAGAATTGTTACTAATTTTTCTACTTTTATTTTTGTTATATGGGTAAAATGTGGCGTTTGCATATTTGAGCATCGCCATGACCGAATTGAGAGGTCATGACATGTAGAAGACTACACTGCTTGGGTGAGACCTGACCAACCCTTTATTTGTTTGATTGTATTTTTTATAAATAAAGTATTTTTATTTTATACGCATGTAAGATAAAAAAAATCACAAAAGTACTTTTATAACTAAATTGGAATTTTTACTAATAAATTGGGACCAATGTCCTCGATCTTAGCCAACGAATGCAAAACATTACGAATTAAAATGAAGAGTTAAATTTTTTAAAAATGGGATCACTCATCCCGGTTGTCAAGCTAATAGCCAAAATAATTTTTGATCCCTCTTTAAGTGAGCATTAAAGAATCAATGTTTCTAAATCGAATAAATATTTTGATTTATGTATGTCTCATTTTTTGATTAATTTTGCTTAATTGTTTAGATTTATGTTATATATCTTGTGGGCCCTTATAATTAATTATTTTTGAGGCAATTTTATTTAGCTTTCCTTTTCATTTGGGGATTGTATTTGTCCCAATTCTTATCTTGTAATGATGTGGTTTTGCGTGTTTATTGCTTTATTTATTGATTTATTTACCACTTTCTTTACAGCTTTGATTTATCGCTTTTTTCGATGCTTAAAATGTGCCTTTAATAAATTGCATTAATCGTGTGAGAAGAGACATGAAATTTAGTAATCTAAAAACTCATTTATAATTAATCAAGGTATAAATAAGAGTAGAGTTCTGAACAATTCTCTGGTTTAGACCATAGAGGTTAGATGACATTTTCCAATTTCTTCTAAATTGGGTGGCGACTCCAAAATACCTCAAAGGTGCATAAAGGTTTTATGAGGGTAGATGAACTTCCCCAATTTCTATTGGGTGGGGATTCCAAAATGTCTTATGTTACCCAAAATCAAATGATGCAAACCAATCTCTCAAGCCCTAAAAGCGGGCCATAAGAGGGCCTTTTCGGTTCGGCGTACGTCACGGTGGCGCTGAAGGGTTCAGTATCTGCTTCTGACTCCATTTTTCTAGTCATAGCAGTATATACGCCAATATAGGAACATGAACAAGAAGAACTTTGGACTCAATTAAAAGGCATGCTTGATAACGATACTCTTACCCTTCTCGAGGGTGACTTTAATGCTGTTCTCAGTCTTGAAAATAGATGGAAAGGTAACTTAGGTATTAAAGATAGGAAATTTTAGAATTTTATTTGTAGAACAGGGTTGATTGATCTACCTCTAGTTAGAAATAAATTCACTTGGGGGAATTCAATCAGTAGAAGTAGAATTGATCGCTTCCTAGTTAATAGAGCATGGCTTCTAAAGTTTAATAACATGTCCCATAATGCTTTCCCCAAAAACATTTCAGACCATTCTCCAATTATTTTGAATTGTTCTAATACAAACTGGGGTTCGCTCTTGGTGGCTTCAATTTAGCAGTGCTCACATCCAAAATATGCACTTTAAGCTTAAGTTGCTCAAGAAGTCCATTATTAATTAGAATAGTTCTTGTTTTGGTAATGTGGATTAGACTATCTCTAAGCTTGAGAAAAATATTGAAGGCCTAGACTATGATTTAGGTAATGAAGATATTCATGAGGTAATTAGAAAGTTTATGATTGTTAAGAAAAGCTCACTAATAAGCTTGTTATGGGGTAAGGTTAAGGTAAGAGAATCTATTTGGAGATAGAAATCAAGGGTGAAATGGATCAGGGAAGGTGATAGAAACACACATTTTTTTCATTTATCAGCAGTAATCAGGGGTTGTTGCAATCGCATTTCTAGCCTTATTACTTTAGATGGTCTATTACTAATCCAGATAGAATAAAGAAAGTTATTTTTGACTTCTATAGTGAACTGTATCATGAGAATTAGAACAATAGGCCTTCTTTCCCAGTGAATTACTTCAAAAAAATTTTCCCTTTTTTCAGCAATTTCTTTAGAACTTCCAGTTCAATGGATGAGGTCAAAGCTATCGTTTGGAGTTGCAAAAGCTCTAAGGCACTAGGACTTGATGGATTTAATTTTGCCTTTATTAAAGCAGCCTGGGACATTATTGGGGAGGACATTGTTAATATGGTGGAAATTTTTCTTGATAAGGGTCAGCTCCCTAAGGGTGCTGGCTCTTCCTTCATAACGCTGCTCTCGAAAGTTAAGGGTGTTGTACATCTTAAGGACTTTCATCTTATCAATCTGATTGGGTGCTCATACAAGATTATTGCAAAGCTACTTGCAAATAGGCTCAGGAAAGTGATGGGGGAGGTCATCTCTGAGGAGTAATGCACCTTTATTAAAGGTAGACAAATTTTGGATTATGTCTTGGTTATAAATGAAATTATTCACTCCTTAATGACTAATCAACAAAGTGGCATTCTGTTTAAAGTTGACTTTCACAAATCTTTTGACTCAGTTAATTGGATGTATCATTCCATATGAAAACAGATGAACTTTGGAACTAAATGGAGGTTTTGGATCAAGCCATGGATTGGTTCAATAATGGTTTCTATTCTAGTTAATGGCTCCTTAACTGCGAAAATTCAACTTTATCTTGGGTTATGCCAAGGTGACCCTATTTCACCTTTCCTTTTCTTAATCGATGTTGAAGGTTTATCTGTGCTAATTAAAAAGGCGATAGAAGCTAATCTGTTTAAAGGAATTAATCCCCTTTCTAATCATCTTGCTGATTTCTCTTTAACCTATATCCAGTATGCTAATGACACAATTATTTTCCTTGACCCAAGCACTGATGGCATTCTCCAGCTTAAAAGGGTTCTCAAAGTCTTCGCAGCCATCTCTAAGTTAAATGTTAATTTCTATAAAAGTTACTTAATTGGTGTTAATGTTAATCAAGAATGCTTAAAAGATTGTGCTAATGCTGCAAGGTGTAAAGTTCAATAGCTTTCGTGCTCTTATCTTGGCTAACCTTTAGGTGCTTACTCAAGGAAAAAAGGCACATAGAAGCTCAACCTACAGAATTTTTGGCATAAGCTTGTTGGATGGAAGGGGAAGCATCTCTTTCTCGCAAGCCGTCTCACCTTGATAAAACCTACCTTGATGAGTTTGCCTGTTTATTTTATGTCTATTTTCAAGATGCCAACAAGGGTCCTTAAGATATTTCATGCCATCATGCGGAATATCTTTTGGAGTGGAGGTGCTAGTAATAAGCTCTTTTGCAGAATTCGATAAAGCCTTTTTGAACAACCCAAAGAACTTTGTGGTCTTAGGATAGGATCTATCTGACACATAAATTAGAGTTTATTATTTAAATGGTACTGAAAGCTAAATCCTAATTGCATAGGTTTATGGCAGGAGCTCATTTTTAGGAAATACTGCATCCAAAAAAGCTTAATTACGGAAGTGATCACCACTATGTCCTTGTCAATCATTTGGAATGGCATAAATAAGGTTAGGTCCTCTCCTTATTTTGTTAACCATTTGGCATGATAGATGGTTGCTTGATGAGCCGCTAAAAGTGAAATTCCCTTGCCTCTTTATTATCTCTCTACTCACATATGCTTTTGTCAAGGATTGTGGCTACTGGTCAAGAGGGTTGTGGGTTTGGAAAGCTTGAATGGAGAAGTATAGAGTCTCTTAATTCATTTTCCCTCTTTATGGGTCAAGTAGATAGGAAGGTTTGGGATCATGATTCCCAAGGTATTTTCTCAATTAAATCAGCTTGTGAATTATTGAGTCAATCTTCTCTAGCTTATGTGAAATTAAGGCCTTTTAATTCTATAATTTGGCATAATCTTGCTCCACCTAAAGTGGAACTATTTTTATGGATGAGTATTTTGAATAAGATTTGTACTAAAGTTTTCTTAGTAGATAGGAGTATAATTTCTCCTCATGATTCTCTTTGCCCTTTTTGCAAGATTTTTCCAGAGAACATTGATCATCTCCCGGTAACTTATGTTGTATCTACTATGTTATGGTATAAAATTTTCAATTAGTGGGGTTTGAATGCTATATTCCAGGTAACTATAATGATCTTGTGCGCTAATGGTTATTCTTTGCTCAAGGTAATACACAATAGGAAGTATGGAAGATTGTGTTCTTAGTATGTATTTAGACCATTTGGCTAGAAAGAAATGCTCTTATCTTCTCCAACAATAGGGTGTCCAACAATTCCTTGTTTCATCTCTGCTTGGCTCGATCATCCTTCTGGATTAAATCTTATAAGGATTTGAATTTTGTGAAAGGATAGGAAATAATTCTAGCATCTGATGGTATTAAAAAGATGTAATCTCCCCCTAAGTTCAATCTTTTTATTGAATGGTCCCTTCTAGCCTTAGGAATGCTAAAATGGAACACCGACGGTTCCTTGTTTGGTAATCCTGGACCTATTGGGATCGAAGGGGTTTTAAGGGACTCTTCTAGTAAAATTCTATGTTTATTCTCTTGTAATATTGGAATTTCCAACTCCATTGTTGCTGAAGTTTTAGCGGTTCGGAAATCTCTGTAGGTTTCCACTAATTTCCCCATCTAGCAAAATATGTCTGTGCTTTTTGAGATTGACTCTTCATAGGTGGTAGCTTGGCTGAAAAATTCTAGACGTTCTAGACCATGGAAACTTAGTAGTGTGTTTAATGAGATTAATAATTTTATTGCCGTGTTCAACAAGATTTTCTTTGTTCACAAACGAAGGGAATGTAATTTTCTTGCTAATAGTTTGGCATAATAGAGGGCTTATCGTCAAGATGATTTTGTTGCTTGGATGAATTAGAAGATTGGGTTAGTATGGGTTCAAGGATTTTTACCAATTTTGTTACTGGATAGTTAATTCTTGTTTGGTGGCTGTAACATGTGTTGTTGCAGAATTTTCTCCTTGTTGGTTTAATTGATGGTTGGTAATTAGCATTTTTGCAGGGTGATATTTGTCTTTGCTTGCTGTTTGCTCTTGTCTTTGCTGCAGCTTGTTGTTGGTTGTTCACGTCTGCAGATTTTGGGGTCGACAACAGTGTTAAAGCAGGGTGCTTCTTAGGTCGGTTTCAGCTCTTATTTTTATCATTAGTTGGCTGTGATATTTTTATTTTGTGTAATTCCTCTACCACTACACACTTGGCCTTTGTATAGCTGGTGTACAGGATTAGCTTTTGTAATCCTCATTGCATAATGATAATCTTGGCTTATAAAAAAATTGAATAGTAAAGGATACATATTTTGCAAGGAACTCTCTTACTAAAAGGAAAAAAGCCCTCACAAATTAACCTCGCCCCGTAATTTTAGCATACAAAGAATACCTTCTTGGATTGAGATGAGTCCACACACAGTTCATATCAGCACTCAAGCCACAAATTGCAAATAAGTGTTTCCTATTCAAGGTAAATGGAAGCTGGTGAGAATTTCATGCAAACAAATTTGGATTTGGAATGGAGAAGAATAGATTTAGTTTACGAGAGAAGGAAACCATTTTTGAATTGAGATTTTCTGTTTATCGTTGGAATTAAATTAATTAGGGTTAATTTAATTTTTCTTTTTCTATTTAACTGTTAATCACATTTTTGTTGAATGTGAGTGTCAAGCTCTTGTCCTCATCAGCATATTATAATTGATTTATAGTGGTTATTTTAATTTCAGGTAGTGAATTATAGGTTTAATGCATGTTTTTAAAACTAAAAAAAAAGTGCATTGTATACTTAACCTTTTCGATATTAACATTTATTGCTCTAATTTGTTTAACTATAAAAAATAAACCCCTACTTGTAGATTATGATTGGAAGTTGAACTACACACTCTCTAAGACTGGGAATCCTTCAACTCCTTCGTTGAAACTCTTTAGTCATCAATCCATCTTTAAAAATGAAATCCGGAAATCAGTAGTGATTCGTCGTTTGCTCCTGTAAACCGCAAAGCTGACTTGTTATTTTCCATAGACTTTGACCATTTCAAGCTTCTTTTCTCTTCTCCTGGTATCTGAAGCTTCATTTTGATAGGTAATAACTTCTTAATAAGTGTCTACCTATCAAAATGTTCATGTGTTTGTGTCTATTGTTGGTGTTTAATTCTCTCTTATTTTGGTTTAGATGTGTAAACTTGTTGACTTAATTTTAGACTGTGATTTTCTTGTGCTTTGATTTTTTGACCTGTATTTTGATTTTTAGCATTCTATCTCACTGTGGGGAATAAGTGATAGATCATTAGATAAGTTGAATTCTGTAGGTTCAAGATTAGTGATTTCTTAATAACATTACAGAAAAAAGGCCCATGGAGGCGGTTATTTTTGTCCCTAGGGGCAGTTAAAATCGCCTCAACAATTCTTAGGGATGGTTAGAAAAACTGCCCCAAAAATATTGTTGTTTAAGTCCTCTCTATCATGTATAGCGATTTTACAAAGCATCAGGTAGGTATATCTGTAGTGAAATCAGTTTAACGACGATTGAAAAATGCCTCTACAAACATAGATGGTATGTAACTATTATAAACTGCAGTTGAAACCGCCCTTCTAAATTCGATGCGAATTTTATTAAGGGTGATTGTAAAGGCCCCTATAAATTTGAATTAAATTTGTTAAGGGCAAGTCTAACCACCCCTATAAATTTGAATTAGATTTGTTGATCCTAACTACCCCTATAATGTATGATGCTAATTATGTAGGAATTATGTTCTTTTTTTTTGTGGCCAAAAGAGTTATTAATATACAAATTGAAACAAGAGTTAATAGTTAAATCCCATAGGAGCAATTTCGATATCTTCAACCATGCATACTTGCACTATTATAAAAAATATACTAAATAAAATATCAAAGGTAAAAATAACTTTTAAATTGAGCAAAAACATATATTTCAATTAGTTAATTATACTACATGCACGGGTTGATTTCACCCATGGTCACTCAACTTATCACTTAACAAGCAAAAGTAACCGACTTTTTTTTTTTCTTACTTAAATGTCACTGAACTTTTAACATTATTGCACAAAAGTCATGTTGACCGGAATCCGGCGACGACTCTTACCGGATTGATAAGTTCAACAAATACTACATTTAAATTAATTTCACTCACGGTCACTATACTTATCATTTATCTCGCAAAAGTAATTAACCTTTTTTTTTCAACTTAAATGTTACTGAACTTTTAACATTTTTGCAAAAAAGTCATCAATCCGGCAAGGGTCGTCGCCGGATTCCGGTCAACATGACTTTTGTGCAATAATGTTAAAAGTTTAGTGACATTTAAGTAAGAAAAAAAAAAGTCGGTTACTTTTGCGCGATAAGTGATAAGTTGAGCGAACATGAGTGAAATTGACCCCTACATGCACTTATTTGAATGAGAGTAAGTGATGAAAAAATAAGATTTACTTTAATGATGAAAATGATATGAGATAAATGAAATTTACTCTCTTTTACTCTTTATTGTTTGGTATTCTCACTAAAATATGGAGGAAATTTGATTTGCTCTCCTATAATTAAAGAATAAAAATTAAAATTTTGATCTATTTACTGTCACTTACTCTCTTTTCTCTTCATTTTGGAAAGGAATAAAAGTTACTTTCCTTTTTTTCTTTGTTATTCTAATTTTCATCATTCATTTTTGTCTAGAGGTGGCAAATGGGTGGATTGAGCGGGTTTGGGTTGGGTCATAAATGGATTGAGTTATAAATGGGTAGGTCATAAATGGGTCAAAAATATATGGGCCATAAATGGGCCAATACCCAAATAGATTGGGTGGGTTTGGATCATTTGATATTTTTTTAATAAAAAATAATTATCGATATAATAATGGGATACTAAAAAAATTATTATAAAAATGTTGGCACAAATGGGTCGATGGAGATCCAAACGGATTGTGATATCGTTTGACTTATAGTTGTCCAATTTACTATTTATTTGGTAAAAATTTTGGCAGTATAATGGCTATATATATATAACATACCCTTTCTGCAATTCAAATAATCCACAATCACACACAGGGGCATAACAACACAATAATTCATAAACTAAGTGACATTTTTTCCATTTTTAAGCCAATTAAGTAATCCTAAATTATTTCACTCACTTTCTAAGCTCAATTTCTCCAAAAATTAATTTTATAATTCTTAAAATATATGAATTAGTTTTCCTGCAAAATTTCAGCTCAAACAGAGTCTGTTTCTCGATCTGGTACATTTAAATCAGTCCGTTTCGACAATTTTCAGTGTTACCAAAAAATTGATTTTTCGCTGTCAAAAATTTCTAAATATTAATTTAAGTCTATATATACCATTAAAATAATTTTTAGAGTTCTAGTCAAATCTTGGTCAAATCAGGTAACCTTTAAAACGAGCCGGGTTTTTATTTTTATTTTTGACTTTTGGAGATCTATTTGAACTCATTTTTTCTCTACATTTTACCCTCGGACTCTTTGTAACTAGTATTTTCCGATGGTCAAATAAAATATTTTTTACCTCCGGGTGTAATTTTTGTCTCCAGTATACTATTTACCATCGAAAAATACTATTCACAACTAACCCGATAACTCGGCCATTACAAATCTAACCAACAAAATACGCATACACATTACACAATAATAATGCAGCGGGACAGTTTAAGCAAAAGATTTTGTTCATTAAGGCAAAAGTTTTTAATATTAAAAAAATAATTAAAAAAAAAAACAACAAACACCCATTGAATCTAGGAAGAATGACCCAAATAGGTTGTATTTTATGTGGGTAGATTTTGGGTGGGTTTAAATGGGTCAATTTTTTAGTTGGGTTGGGTTTGGGTCAATTTTTTTGGGGTAGGTTTGGGTGAATTGTTGGGTTTGTGTTAATTTTGACATGTCTATTTTTTTCCAAGCAAAGTAAAATAGATTATATTTCACTTAATTTACTTTTAATTACTCTCAATTCTGCCAATCCAAACAAAGGCTAAAAGAAAAAGGAAGAAATAAGAAGAGATTTAAAGGAAAGAAAGGGAGAAAATTGGAAAAAAAAAATGGGAGAAAAATAAGAAGAATAACACAAAATAAATTGGGAGTTTGCATAAACGCTTCAAACAATAACACAGCGGGAAGAAAAATATTACAAAAATTAGAAGAGAAGATTATCCAGATAAGGAAGAAGATGTGAGGAAGAGATAAGAGAAAATACAAAATAAGAAAAAAGTACCAATAAAAATGTAGGAAAAATTATAGTAGAAAGAATGAGAGCAAAAAATTACAGTAGAAAGAATGAGAACAATAGGAAGAGAAAAGTTAGGAAATCAAAAATTAAAAGTAGTTAAAAATTGCTAAAAGAGGGAAAAAGTAAAAAATAATAAATATTTCATTGGAGGTTGTCTTCAACCTCTGTCCAGAAGAGGAACTGGACCCGTTACCAACCAGTCCAGCAGCCAAGCCAGCCTCCGTAAGGGCCACCACGTAGCGATGCTACCGCTGCCATCAACATCGGTCGCGATCACCTGCTGCACCACCTTCAAGTTCTCCTTCCTTTTGCCATTTTCTCTCCCTTCCAAACATAAACTTTAAACTTAATTTTTAGCCAGTTCTAGTAGAGTTTGATGACATGGCAGAGTTTATGTAATAAGTATGTTAGTAAGTTATTTTGATGCAAGTAAAAAAAAATAATAATGAATATATAAATTAGGTTGATATGTTCAAATATGCATGGAATTAAATTTTTCCTTTGATTTTGAACTTTAGGTAGTGATAAAAAAATGCAAAATATTTATTTGTATGTTTTGTTTGAGTTTAATTGTGATATCTTTTACATAATCAAAATAACTAGATAAATATGTTATAATGTGTTTAAGTTTACATGTGATTAAAATATTTTAATCTGATATGTACTTGTTACTTATATGAACATCTATTTGTGACAGAAGATAAATATTAAAATTTAGTTATGTGATTTATTTGTGTTTAATTGTAATAATGTATGTGATTGATAAAATGATAAAGTTTTTGCTTAATCGTGATCAAGAAAATAATAAAATTAAAAATGAAGTGTTTTATGTGTGATGCAAAGTAAATGTAAATGTAAATGTTCACGTGACTTTTTTTTAGTATGTGATTTGTGTAATGGGTTAGATATATGCAAAAGAGAAATGAATAAATAAGGATTCTAGCTAAAAAAAAGGGTTAATTTCTTCGGTAGTCATTCAATTTTGTGGCTTGTAACGATTTGCTCACTAAATTTTAATTTGTAATGAAAAAATAACTCATCTATTGTTTTGTAACAAAAAAATCACAATGACTGAAAATTGTATTTGCCAGTAACCGACGCGTGATCTGCACGGCGAATCCCAATGCCATGTCAAAAAATTTTTCATATCAAATTAGAGTTTAATTTCTGTGGTGGTCACTCAACATTGTGCTTTGTAACGATGTGGTCACAAAACTTTAATTTGTAACGAAAAAATAATCTATATATTATTTTATAACGAAAAAATCATAATAACCGAAAATTATGTTCACAGGTAACTGGCGCATGACCGAAAATTGTATTCGCCACTGGATTTCTATATAATAGTAAGCAGATCAACATTCTTTTCATAATCCTGATCTAATAAATGCATTTGTATTGTTGAAAATAATAATAAATTATGGTATTTGGCCTCGCTGAGCATATAAGGATTGCTGGGTCCCTGCTGATGCAATTGTGAAGAAGATGAAAACATTGGAGGACCATAAAACTTATTTGACCTCACTGAGCAGATAGTAAGAGAGAGAGGCGAGAGGTGAAGAGAAATCGAGAGCAGTAAAAACTTATTTTTTTTTTACCATAATTTCACATCGGATCGAGTCAGATCCGACGTGGCAAAATTTCTGATGTGGCATTGGGTTTCTCCGTACAGATTACGCACCGATTACTAATGAAAATAATATATGGGTTATTTTTTTGTTACAAATTGAAGTTTAGTGACTACATTGTTACAAGTCACAAAATTGAGTGACCACCATAGAAATGAACACTAATATGATGTGGCATTGAGTTTTATCGTGCCAATCACGTGCCTGTTGTCAGCGAACACAATGTTCGATCATTATGATTTTTTTATTACAAAATAATAGATAAGTCATTTTTTCATTACAAACTAAAGTTTAGTGACCAAATACAAGCCACAAAATTGAGTTACCACCAAAGAAATTAACCCCTAAAAAAGGATAAAATAAAAAAATTGAAAAGAAAGGCTTTTAGACTAACTTTTACATTTTTATATTGCAGGAAAACTATTTATGTTTTAGGAAAGACTAACAGATTTTTCTTTAATGTTGTAATTAGCGATGTACACAGTACGGTACAATATGGAGATTTGCAAATTTCCGTATTATTTTAAAATTTTGGGTATTTTAAAGATTAAGTATTGTTATTGTCATGAAAATTTTGAACAATTTGGTACATTTCGGTTTCGTTCTTTGGTTTTTTCGGTACTAAACAATATAATACAATACAATCTGATACTTCGGATAATTTAATATTTTTTAAAATTTGAAAAATAAATACACACGATAATAAATACAAATACAATTAAAATATCTCAATAACTGTAATACAATACAATCTGATACTTCGGATAATTTAATATTTTTTAAAATTTGCAAAATAAATACACACGATAATAAATACAAATACAATTAAAATATCTCAATAACTGCAATTAAAATATAAGTCAAATTACAAAATTTGAAAATTAATATTTGACAGTCTTTTTTTGCATTATATTTGCACAAATTTGTGGATTTTGAGCAATATTTAAAAAAAAGAAATTAAATAATTAGACAATAAAAAATCTAAACATTAAATACACAATTTAAGAATTTATGTAAATATAATAATTACCTTATTCAAACTTTTCAAGTTCTTCAATTGATGACTCTAAAGCCAAAAGTGTAGCCGGTTTCAACCATTTTTGGCAACAAATAAGAAATTTGGTTGTAATCGGGGTTAAAAAAATTCTAAATTTGTCTAAAGTCATTCCTCCAGTGCTAAAAACTTATTCAAAAACTATAGTCGAGTACTGAACAGTTAAGAAATCTTTATCAACCTTAGCAAAAATTGGTTAATTTAGCTCATTCATCTTCCAACAACTCAAAATATCAAAATTAGGAGAATATTTTACTAATTCATCAGTCGAATAAGCATCCAAATCTCCTTGGGACACAACTTGCTCATTATTCTCATTTTTCAAAAAACCATACATCAACATCATCATCAATTTCATTAGAATTAGGTGGTGGGGCTACAATTTGATCAATATTAATTTCTTTCATTTTTTTATGTTCTTTTGTCAGTTCGTTCAAAGCAACTCACACTTTAGAAACTAATTTCTTTGATCTCATGGTCATCATAAAATGGTGTGTACTTTGAAATTATAAATTTCATTTTAAATCTAAGATCCAATACGACAACTATTGAAGGGAAAATTATAACAAAATATAATTTATTGAGGTAATATTAAATAATGGTACCTACCTTTTGTAGCGTAGAAACGTTGTGGAAGCGTCTACAAGGATCCCATTTGTTTTTGGTCATTGGCCTAACTTTTATCCACATACGGGATAACAGCCGCTATTCCACAATCTAAAAGCTCCTGAAAGATTAAGACAAAAAACTGTAAGTGGAAACGAGCAGCTTTGCTGCATATACGTTTTCTCGTTACCAAATACTGAGATCTCCCGTCCATTTATAGAGAGCCTAAAAGCTAGAGACCTATCTCTAGTTTAACTCAGACTCTTTCTGAGATAGGATTTGGCAATCTTAATTAGATTGAATTACTAAAATCTATATGGATTGGAACTTAATCCATATTAGAGTCATGGGCGAACCCAAACTCTATCATCTCCCACTCGCACATGATGGAACGATTTCCAATCTTAATCTTCATTATACTAGCAGATAGATTGTGTGATCAGCATACCTCGAGATCACTAGTGCTATACACCTGTTAAGGATATATAGCATCTCGAAAAATGAGATCCTCCTTTTCATGTATGCGTAACCCTAGATGGACTTCTCACATTCACTGTTTCAACTCATGATCTCATAAAACAATTTTCATGTTCACTATTATGTTTCTACTTATAGAAACTATATAGGCTAGCCGGTGAACCACGAAACCTTATGAAAGTGATCAAAAGGCTATCTTCCCCTCTTATTGTATGCCATAAATCATGATTTAACTCACTTTTCTAGTTAGATCTGCCAAGCCTAAATTTTTCCTGGTCCTCTTGGAGACTAACTAAGCTAGCCACATTAAACCATACTTTAAGGATAAGTTAAGGGTTCTAAGGGTCGAAATATAAATAGGGTCTCACAATAGGGAAAGTTGAGATCAATAATATTATTGAATTCCCATCCCTTTGGTCACATAAGCACACACAGTATAAAATATGTGTTATGGCGTTCTTTCCTTCCCTTAAAGGAGCGCATGTCTCACATTTACAAAAAAAATTTATATATATAATACCACACATAAGCTTAAGGTTACGATGCACCAAAGCATCGAACGTTAGTCCGCTTACTTAAGGTCTACTTTTAGCTTTTTGGACAGAACATGGTAGTTACGTTTAACTTACCATCGGATTCCATTTATCTCGCACCTTAACAAGACTCATCTTGTAATTTCTGCAAGATGACACTGTTATTGTCACACCCCAACCTATACCATGGAGACTTCTGCTCAGATTAGAGGTAAAAGGATCCAGATAGATAGAAGTGTCACATCCCACTAGTACAATATGAAAACATTGCATACAAAATGACCTATCAGGGATAAAGTAAAACTTTGAAAGAAAGAAGAGTAATACTGAACAAAATGAATACTTTATTAATATACATAAAAGAGGTCTTTACATCTTACAACCGATTTCAACAAAACAAATATACAAAAGCCCAAGGTACACTATTCCAAAGGGCCAACAAAACATTATATCTACTACAAAAGAAAGGAAAGCCTATGCTATAAAGCCCCGAACTCTAGTTGTGTTGGCCTTCCCGATGCGACACGCCCAGACTATGCGTACCAAAACCTTCCACACCTGCACGGTTAAACACCCATGCTAAGCAAAATCGCTTAGTGGGGAACACAAGATGCATAACCGCCACTCACAGTGACGATAACAGAAAACACATGATAATGGTATAATTATAGATATAACATCATACACAGTTAATCTAACTATTCTTCATTAGTTAAGAGTTCACATCACATATACATATATCATCAAAAAGCGTACACATAGCTGCAGCAACACATAACTCTATTAGGCATGCCTAACTATCCACTTATCCGACATTAACAGGTTACACGGAAGTTTATTAAGTTAACATACATGTTATTCCTTTAAATAAGTGGTCAAAGCTTTAATGAAAGAGTGCATGCAAAAGAACTCAACTCATAAATCAAAAAGGAGAAGAAACCAAATTTGGAAGTCACGTCTGTCGCGCTCGCGACGACCGTCGTGCTCGCGACAGAAGCCAAAATACACTTCCCTGCCTCGTCTCGCGATCGCGAGTGACCTCGTGCTCGCGAGAGGACGTAGGTGCTACTCTCTGTCGCGCTCGCGAGGGTTGTCGCGCTCGCGACAGAAGAGAGCCTTGCACAAGTTCGGAGCTCGAGCACTCTGTCGCGCTCGCGACAGAGAGCTCCTTCGAACTCCTCGGCGCGACACCTCTCGCGCCGACGTGAGGGCTGAAACCTCCGCGCTCTGTCGCGCTCGCGACAGTGTCGCGATCGCGACAGATACGGGTTTTTCAGCTCTTACGCCCAAAATCTGCAGAAATCTCACACTAAACACATTCAACTTCCAAAATTGATTCTAAACCTCAAAATTAAGCAACACAAGCATCAACAACTCATAATATAATTAAAAACCCAGGCTTATCACCATTTATTTCAATTAAATCAAACCAAATACATGCTCAATTTCAAGAAATCCCAAAATAGCAATTTTTAACAATAACTATCCACATGATTTCTTGCAAATTCTTCAAACAATACACACCCTCTAGCATCACATATCATGCTTAATTCAATTTAAGCCATAGTTACCCAACTCATAACTCCACCCAAAGCAAAAGTGCAAACATCTAACTCAAATCACAAATATGTACAAAAGACAAACGTTCCCAAACCTGATCTCCTTTGCTCCTACTCGTGAACTCCGCTTCCGCTAGCTATCTCTTTCCCTTTTGCCGGTCTAGGAGACTCCTCTGAACCACAAACCCACAACAACCAAGATCAATTCTATGACAACCCACATATACATATATAATTATATAAAACCTAGAGAAGAGGAAGAAGAAAAATCTAAGACATCCATAACCCCTACTCACCTTTGAGCTTCAAATTCTCAAGCTAAACAACTCAAACTACTCAAGGAAAGGAGAGGGAGCAAGATCGGGCCAAGAAAAGAAAGAACAAAGAAGAAGAAAGAAGAAAAGAAGAGAATAGCGTGAAGGAGGGAAGAAGAATGGGAAACAAAAAGGGAATGGCTGTCCTCTCTCTCTCACCAAACCCATTAAATGCTAACTTATCTTTTATGCCACATGTCACTCTCCCCATAAGACAATTGCCCCATAACACACCCTACTTCCATATACCCACTCATACACTAGCCTATCTCCTCTTCTCATACTAATACACATACAAACACATAAATTAAATAAATAATCCAAATTAACATATACATGCAACACATAAAAATACACACATACAGACACGGACAGGCTCAAACTACTGGGGTGGTTTTGGGGTGTTACAATACTCCCCCACTTAACAGAATTTCGTCCTCGAAATTCTTACCTGCTCCGAATAACTGAGGGTATTGTAATCTCATGGCTTTCTCGGGTTCCCATGTAGCTTCTTCAATACCATGATGTTGCCATAAGACCTTGACCAATGGTATCTGTTTATTCCGAAGCTGTCTGATTTCCTTATCCAAAATCCTTTTCGGTTCTTCATCATAAGAAAAATCTGGCTGAACCAGAATATCTTGCACTGGTAACACATGCGAAGGGTCAGACCGATATCTCCGAAGCATAGATACATGGAAAATGTCATGTAATTTAGTTAGTTCCATAGGCAAAGCCAACTGATACGCTACTGGACCTACCTTTTTTAGGATCTCATATGGTCCAATAAAGCGTGGACTTAGCTTGCCTTTCTTCCCAAAACGGAGAACTTTACGCCACGGTGACACTTTCAAGAAAACCTTATCACCTACTTCGTATTGAATATCCCTGCGCTTCAGATTAGCGTAAGAACGTTGTCGGTCCTTAGCTGCTTTCAAGTTCTGTTGCACAGTCCTCACTTTCTCTTCGGTATCCCGCACTATATCCGGACCTATCATAGCCTTTTCTGATAATTCAGTCCAACATACTGGTGTTCCACATTTTCGTCCATACAATACTTCATAAGGAGCCATACCAATGCTCACCTGATAGCTGTTATTATACGCGAATTCCATTAAAGACACATACCGATCCCAGCTTCCCGAGAACTCTAAAGCACAACCCCGTAGCATATCTTCCAAAACTTGAATAACCCTCTCTGATTGACCATCGGTCTGCGGATGAAAAGCGATGCTGAAATTTAACCGAGTTCCCAAAGCCGCCTGAAGCTCTTTCCAAAACTTGGATGTAAAACGCGGATCTCGGTCAGACACAATGGATAACGGAATCCCATGTAGTCGAACTATCTCATCTCTGGCACACTCTTCGGAGGCATCCAATTAACAATTGCTTTAATTTTACTTGGATCAACATGTACACCCTCTGCTGATACCACAAGTCCAAGAAAAGTTACTTCTTTCAACCAAAACTCACACTTACTGAGTTTCGCATACAGTTGATGATCTCTTAACATTTGCAATACCAGCCTAAGATGTTCCTTATGCTCTTTTCGGTCTCTGGAGTATACCAAAATGTCGTCAATAAATACCACGACAAACTTGTCCAGATACTGTCGGAAAACTTGGTTCATCAGATCCATAAAGGCTGCAGGCGCGTTGGTCAAACCAAAAGGCATCACTAAAAATTCATAATGACCATAACGTGTCCGGAAAGCCGTCTTAGCCACATCTGCTTCTTTAACCCCCAACTGGTAATAGCCTGATCTCAAGTCTATCTTAGAGAATACCCCAGCTCCTCTCAACTAATCAAAAAGGTCTTCAATCCTCGGCAATGGATATTTATTCTTGATAGTCACTTTATTAAGCTGTCGATAATCAATGCACATCCGTAGAGTTCCATCCTTCTTCTTGACAAACAACACTGGAGCGCCCCACGGTGATACACTAGGCCGAATAAATCCTTTGTCTAACAAATCCTGTAACTGACTCTTTAATTCTTTCAATTCCACTGGAGCCATTCGATAAGGAGCCTTAGAAATCGGAGCTGTACCTGGGACAGTCTCTACTGACAATTCAACCTCTCTCTCGGGAGGTAACCCCGGTAGTTCTTCCGGAAAGACATCTACAAAATCTCTTACAACAGGAATGTCTTGAATCTTAACTTGTGCTCTCCGAGAGTCCAAAACCACAGCCAGAAACGCTTCACAACCCTTCCTGATAAATCTTCTGGCTTTCATAGCTGACACCACATTATGTAGAGAACTGCTTCCAATTCCCTTCACAACAACAGACATTTGGTCCTTATCCTTCAAAACCATCACTTTTCTATGACAATCCACTACCGCGCGGTGCTTATCCAACCAATCCATCCCCAGAATAATATCAAACTCATGAAACGACAAGCAGATCAAATCCACCACAAATTCTGTACCCTGAATCTTTAAGGGACATTTCCGACACACCCGATTAACCATAACACTCTGACCCAAGGGACTAGATACACAAATCTCATATTCCATCTTCTCCTCACTTCCCAATTTATCCCATAACTTATCAGAACACACATAAGAATGGGTAGAGCCCGGGTCAATCAAAGCATAAACTTCAGAATCAAACAAAGAGAACTTACCGGCAATTACTTCGGGAGCATTCTGTTCCTCTCGGGCCTTCATAGCATAGGCCCTGCCAGCTGTCGGCACAGGGCGATCAACTAATTCTGATGGTTCTCTCTCTTGAGGCCATCCACCATGACCCCTTCCTCTACCCCGATTACGGCTTCCTTGAGGTACATTAGATCCAGCTCGGCTTCCTTCCTGTTGCCCCGAAGGATCTCCATACCGACTCGGACAATTCGCAAGAAGATGGTCCGTAGAACCACATCTGAAACAACCTCCTGTTAACCATCGGCACTCACCCCAATGTTGTTTGTTGCAATGAGTACATATGGGAGTTCCATCTCCTCTACCTGTGCCCGATCCACTGGAAGAACCCTCTCTCCTCCCTCTAGGAGCTGGACTAGCTGCAGACTCATCAACAAGGTTTCCTTGTGACTCCCTCGGCCTCTTGCCTGAAGAAGAGCCACCTTTTACAGACTTCCTTCTTTGAGCTTTCTCTCTCAGAATATTTTCAGAACGCTCTGCCCTCAAGGCTGCTTGAACCAACTGATAGTACTTCACACTTGGAGCCGACATCAAAGAGATTAACATCACCTTCAGAGACTCATTCAAGCCTGATTCAAAATGTTGACATCTGAACTCATCTGTGAGAACCCTTGGCGGTGCATACTTACTAAGCTTGTTAAACTCATTTTTATAATCGGCCACAGACATTGTTCTTTGCTTGAGAGTTAGAAACTGCGCCCACTTGGCATCCTTATATGCTTTAGTTAAATACCGGTTCTAGAACTCACTCTCAAAAAATTCCCATGTAATCGGTTCAGGGACCTGCGGTTGACTAACCACTAGCCTCCACCAATCATAAGTAGAGCCTTGCAACAAAGACAATGCACACTCCACTTCTTGCTCTGGTGGACATCTTATCTCCCTAAGTACTCTGGACGTCTTCTCTATCCACATCTCTGCTTTATTCGATTCATCTATGCCAGTACCAAAGAAATCCTCTGCACCATGCTTTCTTAACTTCTCAATAGGGGCACTTGGTGCTGTTACCCTCTCAAGTAGCCTCGTCATATTCTGAAGCATCGCCTCCAACGGTCCAATAGGCACCTCAGGTCGCCCCCTAGGAGGCTGAGCCGGACCAGAAACTGAGGGATCTTTCTCTTGGGGATTAACACTTTCCGCTGACCCCTCAAGTGATCCACGAGCGGACTCCATAGCTACAAAACATAAACGCAGTACGCATCAGGCCAACACAGCTCCAACAGACTTATTAACACACTGAAACCCAGTAACATCTAACCCAATAGCTCTGCTACCACCTAATGTCACACCCCAACCTATACCATGGAGACTTCTACTCAGATTAGAGGTAAAAGGATCCAGATAGATAGAAGTGTCACATCCCACTAGTACAATATGAAAACATTGCATACAAAATGACCTATCAGGGATAAAGTAAAACTTTGAAAGAAAAAAGAGTGATACTGAACAAAATGAATACTTTATTAATATACATAAAAGAGGAATTTACATCTTACAACCGATTTCAACAAAACAAATATACAAAAGCCCAAGGTACACTGTTCCAAAGGGCCAACAAAACATTATATCTGCTACAAAAGAAAGGAAAGCCTATGCTATAAAGCCCCGAACTCTAGTTGTGTTGGCCTTCCCGATGCGACACGCCCAGACTATGCGTACCAAAACCTTCCACACCGCACGGTTAAACACCCGTGCTAAGCGAAATCGCTTAGTGGGGAACACAAGATGCATAACCGCCACTCACAGTGATGATAACAGAAAACACATGATAATGGTATAATTATAGATATAACATCATACGCAGTTAATCTAACTATTCTTCATTAGTTAAGACTTCACATCACATATACATATATCATCCAGAATTCATGCACCAAAGGCATATTAACATCTTAGCACCTGTTTAATCAAAATGAGTGGATAACGAGTACACATAGATACCCGAGGGTACCGATATCGTATCATGAACACCTAGATACCCGAAGGTATCAAAAGGTTCTATTGATTTCTGTTCCATCTATTTTCACATAGAATCTTAAGAAAGATTCGAGCAGAAGGATCGCGAGGATCCGATCGGGGGACCTGATCAGGATCAAAAAGCGTACACATAGCTGCAGCAACACATAACTCTATTAGGCATGCCTAACTATCCACTTATCCGACATTAACAGGTTACACGGAAGTTTATTAAGTTAACATACATGTTATTCCTTTAATTAAGTGGTCAAAGCTTTAATGAAAGAGTGCATGCAAAAGAACTCAACTCATCAAGCAAAAAGGAGAAGAAACCAAATTTGGAAGTCACGTCTGTCGCGCTCGCGACGACCGTCGTTCTCGCGACAGAAGCCAAAATACACTTCCCTGCCTCGTCTCGCGATCGCGAGTGACCTCATGCTCGCGAGAGGACGTAGGTGTTGCTCTCTGTCGCGCTCGCGAGGGTTGTCGCGCTCGCGACAGAAGAGAGCCTTGCACAAGTTCGGAGCTCGAGCACTCTATCGCGCTCGCGACAGTTGTCGCGCTCACGACAGAGAGCTCCTTCGAACTCCTCGGCGCGACACCTCTCGCACCGACGCGAGGGCTGAAACCTCCGCACTCTGTCGCGCTCGCGACAGATACGGGTTTTTCAGCTCTTACGCCCAAAATCTGCAGAAATCTCACACTAAACACATTCAACTTCCAAAATTGATTCTAAACCTCAAAATTAAGCAACACAAGCATCAACAACTCATAATATAAGTAAAAACCCAGCTTTATCACCATTTATTTCAATTAAATCAAACCAAATACATGCTCAATTTCAAGAAATCCCAAAACAGCAATTTTTAACAATAATTGCAACTATCCACATGATTTCTTGCAAATTCTTCAAACAATACACACCCTCTAGCATCACATATCATGCTTAATTTAATTTAAGCCATAGTTACCCAACTCATAACTCCACCCAAAGCAAAAGTGCAAACATCTAACTCAAATCACAAATATGTACAAAAGACAAACGTTCTCAAACCTGATCTCCTTTGCTCCGACTCGTGAACTCCGCTTCCGCTAGCTATCTCTTTCCCTTTTGCCGGTCTAGGAGACTCCTCTGAACCACAAACCCATAACAACCAAGATCAATTCTATGACAACCCACATATACATATATAATTATATAAAACCTAGAGAAGAGGAAGAAGAAAAATCTAAGACATCCATAACCCCTACTCACCTTTGAGCTTCAAATTCTCAAGCTAAACAACTCAAACTACTCAAGGAAAGGAGAGGGAGCAAGATCGGGCCAAGAAAAGAAAGAACAAAGAAGAAGAAAGAAGAAAAGAAGAGAATAGCGTGAAGGAGGGAAGAAGAACGGGAAACAAAAAGGGAATGGCTGTCCTCTCTCTCTCACCAAACCCATTAAATTCTAACTTATCTTTTATGCCACATGTCACTCTCCCCATAAGACAATTGCCCCATAACACACCCTACTTCCATATACCCACTCATACACTAGCCTATCTCCTCTTCTCATACTAATACACATACAAACACATAAATTAAATAAATAATCCAAATTAACATATACATGCAACACATAAAAATACACACATACAGACACGGACAGGCTCAAACTACTGGGGTGGTTTTGGGGTGTTACAGTTATTTTGAACAGGATTTCGAACATTCTCATATTTTTAAAAATCACCTCATCTTAATTTTTGTCAACTCATTGAAAAAACAAGGTAAATAGCCCTGTGAGTGGGCTACTTCTTTGTCCGACATGCTCAATCTCATACAAATAACAGTAAATGTTTACACATTAACATTCACACTCATGTATTGCCAACAATGAACTTTGGTTATTATTCACAAATAATAACGTTAAGGGATTATTAAAATATAATAGTACCAATTAAATTTTACGCAAACCTCGAGATCTATGGTGTCTCTCAAAACAGATCTCTCGTTATAGGTTTACTCAATGGATCTGCATGTATAGAAACGTACCGTAAGTTCACTTCTTCTAGTGCAACAATATCTCTCGATATTAATACTTAATGTCGATATACGTAGCTCTACTATAAGCTATCAACGACTGACTATCACTGGTACCTCTGAGGCAGTTACTCTTAAATGGCTCACAAACTATTTTAGCCAAACTGTCTCTTATATTGCAGTTAAAGAAGCGTCAAATTTAGCTTCCATTGTTGATTGGGCTACAAAGTTTTATTTCTTGCTACTACACGAGATGGCACTCTTGCTAAGCAAGAATATGAAATCTGAAGTGGATTTTCTCTCATCCATATCTCTTGCCCAATCAAGTTTATATATTCTCTCAATGCATATCCTTTTCTTAATAATAGAGAGAATAATCTGTTGTACCTTTAAGGTATCTAAGTATCCTTTTAGTTGCTTCCAATGTGCTTTGCCTGGGTTAGATTGATATCTATTTACCATGCCCACTGCATAGCATAAATCATGTCTTGTACACAACATCGCGTACAGAAGGCTACCCACGACACTAACATATAGAACGTTCCTCATACGTTCATTTTTTCTAGCATCTTAGGACACACAACTTTGCCAAGAAACTTATTCTTGGCAATGGGGTTATCTATGGGTTTGTAGTTTTGCATACTAAATCATTCAAGGTCTTTGTTGATATATTTCTCATAAGAAAAAAAATAATAACCTTCTCAAACAATCTCTTGAAATCATAACTTCAAGAATATAATATGCTTGACCCATATCTTTTATCTCAAAGTTGGACGATAACCAATCTTTGATTTTATTTACATACCATTTATCATTTTCAGATTTAAGTATATCGTCTACATAAAATGCCAAACTGACAAATTTACTTTCAGAGCTTTTACTATAAACACAATGATCTTCATCAATCATGTTGAACCCATTCGACATGATTGTATAATGAAGTCTCAAGTGACATTGTGCTGAAGACTATTTAAGGCCATAGATTGAGCTTATCAATCAGCAAACCCTATGTTCGCTGCCTTTTTCGATGAAACCTACAGGTTGTTCCATGTAGATTTCTTCATTTAGTTCTCCATTGAGAAAAGTAGTCTTCACATCCATTTGATGCAGCTCTAGGTCTAAACTCGCCACTATGGCCAAAATTAACCTTATGGATGTAAATCTTGAAACACGTGAGAAAGATTGCTCAAAGTCAACTCCTTCCTATTGTGTGAACCCCTTAGTGACTAGCCGAGTCTTTTATCTTTTGAAACTTCTTTCAGCCTTTTGCTTTATTTTAAGAATACATTTATTCTCAATTTGTGTCCTTTTGGTAGATCAACCAGTTTCCAAACATGGTTTGATCACATGGATGCCATTTCTTCTTCCATTGCTTTAATCCATTTATCCTTAAATGGGCATGAAAGAGCCTTTTGATTATTTTTATGCTCTTTCTTGTCTTGTGGGGTAACAAAAAAAGGGCTTTATTCAAGCCTTCAATTTTAAATCGTCGACATGGAATACTTATCCTTTTAGATTTTTGCAGTTCTGAATCTTGATAAACATATCTGATATATTCATCGTGATTCGTAATGCTCCCACTAGGACCATGTTCTATACTTCCACTAGAGTCAGGAATACCATATTCTTTCCTTCCACTGGAGTTAAGAATAGTACCACTCAAATCAGGGTCTCGAACATCCGGATCGTTTGGAGGATGAAGGTCTTTACCTTTTTCCTCAACTCCCTCCCATTTGGATGGAGTGATCTTGACGGTTCCTTTTCCTGAGTTTCATAGAAACTGAAATTTTGATTCACTTCACCTGACTTTAGAAATTCATTCTCTAAGGATATAACGTCTCGTGATTCAAATTTTTTCATGGTGCTATTCTCTTACTCACCCACGAAAATGTATCCTTTTGATACTTCAGAATATCTCACATAGATACTCTTTTTACCTTTTGCTCTCAATTTACCAAATTAAGGTATCATGGACGTAAGCATTATAATCCAAAAGATGTAAATGGCTTAGGTCAGCTTGTCGACTAGTCCACAACTCATAAGGTGTGAAAATGACATATTTTTTTGAGGGCAACTAGTTTAGAACATATATGCTAGTCAATAAAGTATCTCCCAAATAGGATATAGGCTAATCTACCTCTGTTATCATAGATCTAACCATATTTAGGAGAGTCCTATTTCTCCTTTCTGCATCACCGTTTTGTTGTGAATTTATGGGAATGAACAACTAAAGTTCAATCCCTTTTTCATCGCATAAAGTTTTAAATTTATCTGAAAGATATTCCCGACCTCGATCAGTACTTAAAGCTTTAATATTTTTTCTATTGATTATCAGCTAAGTTTATATAAGTCTTAAAGAAACTCAATGCTTATGACTTGTGAGAAATCAAAAAGACATGACCATACCTAGTACAGTCATATATAAATGTGATGAAATAATAGGCCCCATGCCTTGCCCTCACATTCATTTGATCACATACGTCAGAATGAACTAACTGCAATGGAAATTTGGCTCTAGTACCTTTTTCGAATAATTTTCTAACTAGTTTTTCCTTTTAGGGACTGCTCACGTGTGGGCAATTCAACCTTATTTAATTCACCTATTAAACCTACTTTGACTGACCGACTCATTCGGTCTTGTTCAATATGGTTTAATTTAGTATGCCATAATTTCACATTGTTCTCATAACTATGTGAAAAATAAGAAATTAAAGGAAAAATTAGTTTTACTCAAATAGTCATAGTCCACATCCATAACCAGAACCATAATAGAAATCATTCAAGCATAAGCCTACACTGTTATCCTCAAAATGTAAATTTAAAATAAATTTCAATAAAGCAAGAACAGAACCTAATTCATAACAAAGACATCTCTATCCATTGTTATATGGTCCATTGGTTCTGAATCTATCACCCATAAAAAATGAAATTCAGAACTAGATGCATAAATTTCACTTACTCTTGAGTCAAATAGTGTATCTTTTTGGGCACAATGCAGTCTCTTGCATAGTGTCCTTTCTGTTGGAAATTTAAAACATTTCACTCTTGAAACATTGACCTTCTTTTTGCCTTTAGACCTATAGTAATTCTGTTTTTCCTTTTGCTTTTTAAGCTCTCGAGCCTTTTCCTTATCCCTACTTTTGAAGCTTCTTTTATTGTTTTAGTTAGAACTCATTATACCAGAATGGGACTGTGCCATACGCACTATGGTATTGACCTTAATCGCTACCAGATGGTCCCCTTTCAAGCTCCAAATCACGAACGACATCATCAAATGTCTTTATGTTGTCCATATGAGTTAGTTGCATTGCATCTTCACATGCTACCAACTATTGGGTAAGGAATAGATAATAGTTTGGACCTGCTGCTCGTCGGTCAACTTATGACTAAGTTTCCTAAGCTCACTTATTCTTTTCCATCTCTCTTAGATATTTTCGCATCGAATAATCAGACTTTTTCTGATATGTATCAAATTTGATCGTTGATGATCAGAACTTAGTCAGAGACACACCTGTGAACTTTTCCAGCAAAGCAATCCACATATTCATTGCATTTTGATACTTGCGAAATTATTTAGTGATGTCATCAGCCTTTGGCACTTAGCAAGATTATTCATGTAGTGGAATTCCTCTTTTTCCATGCCACATAGGCATCTCGGTCCTGCTTATGCTAGGCTATAGTGCCATCCCCAGGTTCAGCCATAACCGAACTTGAGGGTTCAAGAGCCTCTCGCTCTTCAAGAACATACTGGATCTTCGTATTCTGGATTTCATAATTATTAGCATTCATCTTAATATCGTTATTAAGTTCGGCAACAATTGACTTGGAAGCAGTATCCATTAGGATCCTCTGATCTCAAATATAACAACATTGCACATTTTTAAGGGAGATAAGGCAACACATGCAATTTACTATGAATCTAAAATAATAACCTAGTAAAATTTTCTATTAGGCTCAAATTCGAAAAGGTTACTTATAGTATCCAATTACCCTCTAAGTCCTAATGTCCAACTTTATAGGTTAAAATTTCATACATAATAAATCTAAATTATTGTATTATTAAGTTCTCAAACTTATGAGAGGACTTTTATTAAGTCTCTACTTAATAAATATGCAATCATTTTACTCATAAAATATTGCAAGGCAATTAACAATTAAAATAAATACAATTATTATAAAGTTAAATGCCAAGAATAATAAATAAATGCATTTATTTAACCAAAAAATAAAATTCAATAATCCCAAAAATAAGACACTCATGTCAAATATCAACAGGAAACATAAATCCTATATAATAAAAATAAACGTCAACTCAAATTGACACTTATGTCAACTATTCTAGAAGTTCAGATTTCATAAAATCTTTTTAGCTATTAGGTTTATTTCTTTGACCGACTTCATCAATTCATTACGCAACTCATAAGTCCATTGATAAAGCCATGGACGATGCACACTATGTCCATTTCTCAATACCATCAAAGATTTTTTAGTGTTACTTCTCAACACTTCCCTTGTGGCAACTCGAACAAAAAAAATGGATAATAAATTTTCTATAAAATCTATCTCCTTTGAACTAGGTAGTTCCAATATCTTTCTCAGTTCTAGATGATATTCAAAAGAGTCAGTCAACTCTTTAACCAACACTCTATCATCTATTTTCATACTCAGACCACGAATCCAAATGCACTCTTGCATTTGTTCTCACACATGTACATTATGATGCACTAATGTGTCAATATCATCCGCTCAAATCTTCCTTTGCATTCTCTTGTTGATTATTGATTGCACTCTTGCAATTCACAAAGCAGCATATGCGTAATTTAAGGAAGATCTAGTGTCCTTATTCAACATTTCTATAACATATTATAGAAATTTTTATACAATTATGTATAAACTCACATAATTGAAATACATTTCAATCAATACGTAAAGACAGAACCTCAAAAATTTTTCAATTTTTTTTAAAAATGTCTGAAAGCAAAAAACACATTTTCTACACATTTTTATAATATTTTTGAAATTTTAAAAATTAAATTTAAGTTTATGGTCATTAAAAAATTTTGAAAAAATGACAAAAATCAGATAAAATTTTGAAATTCAATTTGCAAAAAATTGGAGATGATATGGTGGCTGGAAGACACCGCACGTGCCCTCACGCGCAATGCCCTCTGTTTTGTCACGTGGCAACACCACATAGTGCCACATGTTGACATATCATCTATGTCACGGTACGTGTTAGAACCCTATTAGCCCACTTGGCGCCAACGAGGCACATTGGTGACACGTCAGGGGCCACGTGGCATCGACACATTGGGCCACGTGTCAGATAGCGACATGTCACTATCCAAGTGGCTAGTCCTTGCCATACACGCGGCATCATCCCATTGGACCACGTGTCGATGATGACACGCCATTACATAACGCAAGGCACGACACATGGCATTACTTCAGTTGTCCACGTGTCGCACCCTCATTGGGCCACATGGCACCTAGGTTGACACACTATCGCCAAGTGGCATGGCCACTGCCATCCATGTGGCTTTCTCCCATTAGGCCACGTGTCGACAGTGATGCATCACTATGGACATGTGGCTACGTGCGTACCAAGCGTATGGTGGTGCGTGTAGATCACATGCCGCCTTCCCAATGGTTTCTGGTGTCCGAATTTCGGCCAGTGGGGAGTTTTTGGGGTCTGTTATCTAATGGTGAGGTCAAAAATTAAAAATCCTTACTTCTAGTTTTGCGTTTTGAACACTCATGTTTGTCGTCTCGAATCGCACTCTACATATACACAATTTTCGAGCCGTAATATATACATATATATATTATTGACACAAAAATTAAATTTTTTTTGTGTTTCATACATCTTAGATCTAATAATTTTACACATAAAATTTTATATCTATTTAGCCACATGCCAGGATGCAAAAAAAACTGCTCTGATACCAATGAAGGGAAAATTATAACAAAATATAATTTATTGAGGTAACATTAAATAGTGGTACCTACCTCTTGTAGCACAAAAATATTGCGAAAGCATCTACAAGGATCCCGTTTGTTTTTGGTCACTAGCCTGGCTTTTATCCATATGCGGGATAACAATAACTATTCCACAATCTAAAAGCCCTGGAAAGATTAAGATAAAAAACTGTGAGTGAAAACAAGCAGCCTTGCGGTATATACATTTTCTCGTTACCAAATTCTGAGATCTCCCATCTATTTATAGAGATCCTAAAAGCTAGAGACCTATCTCTAGTTTAACTCAGACTCTTTTTGAGATAGGATTTGGCAATCTTAATTAGATTGAATTACTTAATTCTATATGGATTGGAACTTAGTCCATATTAGAATCATGGGCGTACCCAAACTCTATCAACTATAAAAAAAATATGCCATTCATCTTATTAATCGAACCCTAATACTTGTCAAATTTCAACTGCATTTATTTCCACATTTCCATTAAAGAATCATTAGCACTAGTTTGAAAAGAATATAACAAATTCAAAATATGAACAATCTCTAGAAAATGCAAGTTTGAAGTTGAATATAATCACACAGGCAATTTGCAAGTCACATCATAAAGTATTTTTAGAAATTTTGTGAGAGTTATGAGTTGTTTCCAATTAGTCTAAGTCAAATAAACAGGCCCAAACTCAATGAAGTATTTGCTATCTATATCCTTTAACTTATCAAAAGTTTTTTGATACCCTAAAATAATGTCTAACATCAAATATACTAAATTCCACCTAATAGGGCAATCTATGATTAAATTCTTTGCATACTTGATGCTTATTGTCTCACAAGTCTTTTTGAAAGAATCTAACATTTAGGGATTGCTTCTAACATACTTGATAACATATCTAACCTTTTTAATAGACTTTTCAACACATTTAAGTCCATCTTTCACAATTAGATAACATTTTTTTTACCTCAAATAATTTATTTTTTAATATTTTAAAAAACTATAGATTCCTTAATTTCAATTTTTAATTTTCTTCTACAACTCAAAATAAGAAATATTCCCTCCTAAAAACTTTTAAGTTTAATTCTTAATCCCCTTTAAAATTTTTTAATTTTTTTCTCTTCTATCATTTTTAAATGTACAACTAAAATTTCATTATGTATAATAACTATATATAATTACATTATTAATTTACATACTTATATACGTATTTTGCCAAAAATAAATAAGTATTATATGAGTGACACTAAAAGTAAATAAAATTAATTGATAAGATGATTATATACTAATATAATTACATTAATTGTTAAAATTTCAATATATATAATAATTGTATATTACATTATTAATTTACAACTCACTTACTCATATAGTTATTGTACTAAAATAGATAAGTACTAGTTGGGTAACACTAAAAGTAAATGAAATTAATTGATAAGGTAATTATATACTTAAATAATTACACTAATTGGTAAAATTTCATTATATATTATAACTATATATAATTACATTATTAATTTATATACTTATATAGGTATTGTGCTAAAAATAGATGACTAGTAGTTGAGCGATATTATGAGTAAATGAAATTAATTGGCGAGATGATTATATATTCATATAATTACATGAATTGGTAAATTTCATCATATATAATAATTATGTATCATTACATTATTCATTTATATACTCAATTAGTCATATAAGTATTGTGCAAAAATAAATGAATACTAATTGAGTGATACTTGGGAATATCCATCATTTTGAACTTTTCAGGCAGGATATCATCCCTTCGTAAGGCTATATAATTCATATCTAAGTCCTTATGCCCCTTTAATTGTAGGGAAAAAAACTCAACTCTTTGTGTAACCTCTGGAGCTTGAGAGATGCTTCTGACAGTAGAGGTAGCTCAATCTTAGGCTTTGGGATAACAACATCCTCCCGAGGAGCAAAACTTGTTTTCCTCTTTTGTGGAATTGGGAGATTTGTAGGAATAATCTCTTCAATAAAATCATCATCCTCCATATTGGGTCTTGCCATGTTATCAGCCTAAATCCCCTTAGCCTTTTGTGGAATAGTGTATGAGCATCTCTATATGTAAGAAGTTGAGGTTGACTATGCTGCCTTTGGGAGAATCTCCCTCTAAGATGGGGTGCTATTCAATAATATAGTAATCATGGACTCCATCATCTAATCAAGGAGCTCTTTTAACTCACCATAGGTGACTAAGTGTGTTCTTGGTGGATTGCCTTCCATATAACCTAAAACTAATATATTTGCCAAACCCAAAGAAGTGATTTTTTGACTAATCATTGAGTAACAATCCTTTTCCACTCAGGTCTCGGTAATGGATCTATGGCTATAAACACAAGGGTTAGTTTGTGATGCATGGTGTGATCTTAACATGATACGTGGCATGATATGGGTGATGCATGGTACAAATTAATTATGATGAATAGCATAAGTAAAACATAATGTATGGTATAATTTATTCGTGATGTATGGCATACAAAATGCATTAGTGCGTAAGCATAAGAATGCAACAATGTTAAGTGCTTAATTTTGTATAGTTTTACTTATTTTTGTCCTATTTTATACGTGGATTTTTAGTCAAATTAGGACTTTTCATTTGTTTTGGGATTTTGACCGTTGCAGGATCTAATTAATGAAGTGAGGTAATTTGAAGACATTCTGGTTGATTTGGAGTGATTAAAGAAGTTTGGATCAATTTTAGTGTAAAGAATGCAAAAAGGTGAAGATATGTCGCTTCACCTTGCCCAAGGTTAAGAGAAGAATCAGCAGAGCAAGAAGAGCAGAGTTGTCCCTTAGCCTTGCCTAAATTTTCTAGGTTTTCTTTTAAGGAGGCAGAGGAAAAATGTGAATAGTAACCTTGCAGCTGTCGCCTTTGTTCTTCCATCTCCATGGCAGGATTTTTCTTGCTTTTCAATTTTATTTTGTGATTTTGTTCAAGGCCATGAGTGGCTAAATAAATTATTTTTAGTGAAGGGTCAATTCAAGGGCAGGATTCAACCAATTAATGTGAGATTGTTCTAGGTTATTTTTGTTTTTAATTTTATGTAGTGTTCATGTTATTTACTATAGCTTAGAGAAACCCCATCTCAATTGTTATTTATTATTTGCGCAATAAGGGCCTATTGTTTATTTAATTAAATAACATATAGCTAATTGAGATTATCAAATCTATAAGTATTTGATGAAATTAATAACAAGTGATAATTAGTATAACAATACTGAAAAGGGTTGTTATATTAAGTAAATGTATGATTTGGTTTAAATTAATCTTGCTAAGAAATTGGTTAACTTATATTGAATCTTTCTAATTCATAAAACTGTCAATAAATTAAATCTTATTGCTAAGAGATGACTGTTTATTGGTTAAGGTTTGATTACAGTCTCACTTGGTAGCCTATTAATACGAAAATATTGGTCGAGAGCACTAAGCCAACGACTACAACCCGTCTATTACATGATTTTAAAGTTATCTTTTCATCTGTGATCAGTAAAATTGAATCTTGTGTCGCAAATATTTTTAACTGGAATTGTCCACCATTAATTCTATTTTTAATTAATTTTCTGCGTTATTTTTATTCTTATTATTTAATTCTGTATTTTATATTTTTAACTCATAAAAATCCCCCATTTATTTTGATTGTCTGTTTTCTGGTTGTCTAAAATTAAGTTGAAGCTAATTTCTATGGATTCGACCCTTACTTGTCCTATTTACAATTTAGTTGGTTAGGAAAAAGTTAGGAAATTATTCTTGGTGGCTTCGACACCCACCAAACAAGCACACAACGCAAGCAATTTTTCTCCACCCTTATTTCTCACAAATGCGAAGTAAGGTCTTGACTGTCCTAGGTGGGATTTATTCAAGTGCCAACATAGGGCCAAATAACATGCCATATACACTGTAAAAAATTGACAACATAATGACATTATATAGTGTGTGTGTATATACATATATATATGCAAAAGGACTCAAATTTGATTATTTATATAAATACGCATTTGAGCATGGTGGCACATAAAACGCATGTGTATCATGTTTTAAAATGTTCAATTGCATTTTACATAAATTATCCATGTAGCATACAACTATATGGCGCTATGTTATGGTATTTTCTAGTGGAAAATGACTAACCTTATGTACATGAGTTGTAGTATAATCGACTCAAAGTTATTATCGTCTAAGCGTGATCCCTATTGATGGGTCTATCTTATCATGAGAACAATGACCCATTGAGTCATCATTTGATATATCCATATCCATATTAAGTGAGTAGAGGTTCATGTTTTGAAACACCACTGAAGGTACATGGGACACAATATGCTTAAATATGAATGCATTAGTCAGAAAATGATAAATATGGAAACCAAAGATTCAAAGAGATATTAATGAAAGTAATTTTAGACTAGATTTTCATAAAGGGAAGTCAAGTTGCCAAACTACAGATGTCGGTAACTTTCTTAGTATAGCAAGTAGGATCTCTACTTCCATAAATAAATGGGTCCACTTTTTCCACGAAAGAGCATGACGGGTAAGGGTCGACTCTTTCGAGACTACTAATCATGGGACGCTTTCCTTTACAAAATAGTTTTAGTAGAGTTGCCACTCGATGGGTTACACCAAGACTTAAAAGCCTATAAGATTCGAGATCCGAGAATTTCAGTCTTATTTCTGCCTTTAATTGATATTTTTGTTATCCTCAATGGTTTTAATATTTATTGTTATCTCTTTAAGACATAATGCATTAAAGCAGTAAATATGAACATTCATCATTCATTGCACGAGTGATCCTAAATTATGAATTTTTTGGAAATTGGACTTTATTTATTTGTCCTTGGACTTTGATCCATCATTTAAAGTGAATTAGGCCTCTAGCTCAACTAGTGGTTTATGACATTAGTCCTTTAATTCTAATATATTGGTTGAACTCTCTTTCAATATTAGTCATTTTAAATAATGAGATATTTAACCCAATTTCTCCATTATTTTCAAGTGTCATTCAGAAATGCATTATTATGGGAGTTCCTTCACTATTATTCATAATCAACATTGCCAAAATGATTCCTTTTATTAATTATGAAAAACGATTTGGGACATTGATCCCATTTTATTTTATGGAATCATAGGGGTGTTCATGGAATGGTTAACCAGTCCATGAGCCCAAAAATAAATCAGTCCATTAATATCGATCTTTTCAAAACACTAACCATTAACCAGTCCGTTACAATCAGTTAACCAGTCCATCAGTTTTGATTTTTCATATCGGTTAACCAATTTTTTTTCGATTAACCACTACAATTATAAAATGCATTCATACAAAAAATTAAAATTTTCAAACTATTTAAAAATAAAAATTAGAAATCAAACATAATTTAACATAATATTCAAATTACAAACATGAATTAAAAATGTTCATATAAAATATATCTTATCTCAAAAATTATTTGGTATTAGCCAATTCTATTAGGCTTTTATATATTTTTAGTTTCCTTTTAGAAAAAAAAAAGTATTGGAAGTGTTTTTCCTTCCAGTTTTGCTTAATTAATTAATGTTTAGGGATGAGACATGAGTGGAAAACAATATGTGCAAATATAGATCGAACCAATTGCCCACTAACATGCACTACACACTTAGAATTAAGGTTTACTAATTTAAATATTTAATAAACAGATACACTAACTATGACTTAATTTAATGGATAATTGTGAAGCACCGTAATCACCACTAATTCTTAATTTTCGTATTATTGACATTTTATCATTTTCGTTATAAATTAATAAAAGACCAGTTTAACGTTAACTTTACTCATATTTCTTAATTAATTTATTTTATTTTTTATACATATATATATATGTACTAACCTTTTATATTGTTCAAGAGATATGTATTCAATTTAAATAAATGTATAAAAAGAGATAAAATACTTCACTTTAAATATTAAAAATATTTCATTTTTAATTCGAATTGATGGAAAATAAATAAATAAAGGAAAACAAAACGTACTTGTTTGTAGCGCGGTAATCACGTTGCGGAAGCGGTACAAGGATCTTCCTTTATTGGTCACCGGTCTGGCTTTTACCCACTCGGGATAATAGCAGCTAGATCACAATCTAGATGTCCCTGAAAGATTAACACAAAATAATCGTGAGTGGGAACGAGCAGCCTTGCGGCGTATAAGTTTTCTCGTTACCAAATTATGAGGACCTCACCTCTATTTATAGAGGTCCTAAAGGCTAGAGTCTTAACCCCAGTCTAACTCAGAATCGTTTCTGAGATAGGATTTGGTAATTTAATTTATATTAAATAACTCAATTTAATCTGGATAGGAACTCAATCCTATATAGAGTCATGGGCGTATCATAACTCTATCATCTCCCACTCGCACATGACGGAACACATTCCATATATATAATCTTCAGTTATACAGACTAATAGATTGTGTGACCAGCATACCTCGAGAGCACATTTGCTATACACCTGTTAGGGATATATAGCTTCTCGAAAAGGCGATCCTTTTATTTCACGTATGCCTAACCCTAGACCACCTTCTCACAATCACCGTTTTAACTCATGATCTCATAAAACGTCATTCGTGTTCACTATTATGTTTCTACTCATAGAAACAATAATAGACATATCGGTTAACCATGAATTCTTATGAATGTGATCAAAAGGTTATCTTCCCCTCTTACTATATGCCATCCATCATGATTCAACTCGATTTTCTAGTTAGATCCGCCAGGCCTAAATTTTTCCCAGGCCTCTTGGAGACTAACCAAGCTAGCCACATCAAATCATACTTCAGGGATAAGTTAAGGGTTCTAAGGGTCGATATATATAAATAAATAGGGTCTCACAATAGGGAAAGTTGAGATCAATAGTACTAAATTCCCATCCCTTTGGTCACTTAAGCACACACGGTATAAAACATGTGTTATGGTGTTCTTTCCTTCCCTTAAAGGAGCACATGTCTCACATTTTAAATAATGTGCATATAAAACACCATACAGAAGCGTAAGGTTGCGATGCACCGAAGCACCCAACTTTAGTTCGCTTACTTAAGAACTACTTCTGGCTTATAAGACAGAACATGGTGGTTACACATAACTAACCATCGGATCCCATACGATCCTTATTTTGGATCTCAATCCAAAGCATACAAACTTATGTATGACTTTATCTTGCGCCTTAACAAGACATATCTTGTAATTTCTGCAAGACGGCACTTTCATTTTAAACAGGCTCTCGAGCATACTCATTTGTTCAAAATTCGCCTCATCTTAGTCTTTGCCAACTCATTGACAAAACCAAGGTAAACACCCTTGTGAGTGGGCTACTTCTCTGTCTGACATGCTCAAACTCAAACAATTAACAGTAAATGTTCACATATTAAACATTCACACTCATGTATTGCCAACAATGAACTTTATTATTATTCATAAATAATAATGTTAAGGGATTACAAAAATAAAGTCAGTACACATCAAATTCTACGCAAACCCTGAATTCTAATGTGTCTCTCAAACACATCTCTAGTTACAGGTTTAGTTAACGGATCTGCTATCATATCATGCGTAGATATGTACTGTAAGTTCACATCTCTCCGTGCAACTACATCTCTTATATAATGATACTTAATGTCGATATGCTTAGTCCTACTATGAAATTTCGGATCTTTTGTGTAAGCTATCGATGATTGACTATCGCTAAAGACTGTCACTTGTCCCTTCGAGGTAGTTACTCTTAAATGGTCCATCAACCGTTTTAGCCAAACTGCCTCTTGTACTGCAGCTGCGGAAGCTACGAATTCAGCTTCCATCGTTAATAAGGCTACACAGGTTTGTTTCTTGCTACTCCATGAGATGGCACCCTTGCCAAGCAATAATATGAAACCTGAAGTGGATTTCCTCTTGTCCACATCTCCAGCCCAATTAGCATCAGTGTATCCTCTCAATTGCAGATCCTTGCCTTCATAACAGAGAGAATAATCTGCTGTACCTTTGAGGTATCTAAGTATCCTCTTAACTGCTTTCCAATGTGCTTCGCCCGGGTTAGATTGATATCTACTTGCCATGCCCACTGCATAGCAAATGTCCGGTCTCGTACACAACATAGCATACATGAGACTACCCACGGCACTGGCATAAGGAACGTCTCTCATACGCTCCTCTTCATCTGGCGTCTTAGGACACATCTCTTTGCTAAGAAACTGATTCTTGGCAATGGGGCAGGATATGGGTTTGCAGTTTTGCATATTGAACCGTTCAAGGACTTTGTTGATATATGTGTCTTAGGAAAGGGACAACAACCTTCTCAAACGATCTCTTGAAATCTTAACTCCAAGAATATAATCTGCATTACCCATATCCTTCACTTCAAAGTTGGACGATAACCAATCTTTGATTTGACTTACGTACGCTTTGTCATTTCCAGCTATTAGTATGTCGTCTACATACAATGTCAAAATGACAAAGTTATTTTTAGAGTTTTTATTATACACGCAATGGTCTTCATCAATCATGTTGAACCCATTCGACATGATTGTATCATGAAATCTCAAATACCATTATCGCGAAGACTGTTTCAGGCCAAAGATTGATCTTTTCAATCGGCAAACCTTATGTTTGCTGCCTTTTTCGATGAAACCTACAGGTTGTTCCATGTAGATTTCTTCATTTAGTTCTCCATTGAGAAAAGCAGTCTTTACATCCATTTGATGTAGCTCAAGGTCTAAACTCACCACTATGGCAAGAATTAACCTTATAGACGTAAATCTCACAACAGGGGAGAAAGTCTCCTCATAGTCAATCCCTTCCTGCTGTGTAAACCCCTTAGCGACTAGCCGAGCTTTGTATCTTTCGATACTGCCAACAGCTTTTCGCTTCACCTTGAGAATCCATTTATTCCCAATCGGTTTGCGTCCTTCCGGTAGATCAACCAGTTCCCAAACATGGTTTTATCTCATAGATGCCATTTCCTCTTCCATTGCATTGATCCATTTTTCTTTAGCTGGGCTTGAGAAGGCCTCTTTGAAATTTTTAGGCTCTTCATCGTCATGTAGGTTAACTAAAAGGGCTTCGTTCAAGCCTTCGATCTCAAATCGTCGGCGAGGAACACTTATCCTTTTAGACTTACGTAGTTCCGAATCTTGGTAAACATGTCTCATATATTCATCATAATTCGGAATACTCCCACTGGGGCCATGCTCCATACTCCCACTGGAGTCAGGAATACTCCCACTCAAATCAGGGTCTCGAACATCCGAATCATGTAGAGGAGGAAGATCTTGACCTTCTTCCTCTAATTCCCTCCCACTCGGATGGAGTGATCCTGATGGTTCATCTTCATGAGTTTCATAGAAAGTGAAATCTTGATTCACTTCACCCAACTTTGGAAACTCATTTTCCAAGAATATGACATCTCGTGATTCAAATTCAGTCACAGAACCATTCTCTTGCTCACCCATGAATACGTATCCTTTTGATACTTCAAAATATCTCACAAAGATACTCTTTTTATCTCTTGGTCCCAATTTACCAAATTTACTTGAGGTATCATGGACGTAAGCAGCACAACCCCAAGGTCGTAGATGGCTTAGGTCAGGTTGTCGACCAGTCCACAACTCGTAAGGTGTGGATACGACTGATTTTGAGGGCACACGGTTTAGAACGTATGTGGCAGTTAGTAAAGCATCTCCCCAATAGGAGATAGGCAAATTTGCCTCTGCCATCATAGATCTAACCATATCAAGGAGAGTCCTATTTCTCCTTTCCGCAACACCGTTTTGTTGTGGAGTTCTGGGAATGGACAACTGATGTTCAATCCCTTTTTCATCACACAAAGCTTTAAATTCATCTGAAAGATATTCCCGACCTCGGTCAGTTCTTAAAGCTTTGATCTTTTTATTTAATTGATTCTCTACTAAGTTCATAAAAGTTTTGAAGCAACTCAATGCTTCTGACTTGTGAGAAATCAAGTAGACATAACCATACCTTGTATAGTCATCTATAAATGTGATGAAGTAGTAGGCCCTATGCCTTGCCCTCACATTCATTGGACCACAAACGTCAGAATGAATTAATTGCAATGGAAATTCAGCTCTAGTTCCTTTTCCGAACGGTTTTCTCACTAGTTTCCCTTTTAGACAATGCTCACAAGTAGGTAATTCGACCTCATTCAAATCACCTAGTAAACCAACTTTGGCTAACCGACTCATTCGATTTTGCCCAATATGGTTTAATCTAGCATGCCATAATTTCACATGATTCTCATTATTATGTGAAGTAGAAGAGATTAAAGAAAAACTATTATTATTCATAAAGTTAGGATCGATATCCAAAACAATGAAATTGTTCGAAATAAAACCAGAACCATAATAGACATCATTCAAACATAAGTTCACACTGTCATCTTTAAAGTGTAAATCAAAACCAAGTTTTAATAACACTAGAACAGAAACTAAATTCCTACGAATATCTGGAGCATAAAGTACATCATGTAGGAGTAAGGTTCGATATTTGCGTAAGACTAATCTACACTCGCCAATCCCTCGAACCGGCACTCTTGCGTCGTTTCCCATATATACATATTTTGCTCCATATGGTATTCATCGGAACTCTACAAAGGCATCTCGATCCTTTGCTACATGGTCCGTTGCTCCTGAATTAACCACCCATAAAGGATGAAATTCAGTTAGAAATACAGAACTAGATACACAAATTTCACTCACTCTTGATTAAGAATAGTGTACCTGATTGGGCACAGTGCAGTCTCTTGCATAGTGTCCTTTCTGCTGGCAGTTAAAACATTTCACTTTTGAAATGTTTATCTTTTTCTTGCCTTTGGACCTTTTAGAATTCTGCTCCTTTTTCTGCCTTTTGTTTCTCTTGGCAGGTTCCTTATCCCGACCTTTGAAGCCCTTCCTTTTGTTCTGGTTGGAGCTCATTCCACCAGAACGGGACTGTGCCACATGCACCTCGGCATTGACCTTAATCGATGCCAATCTGTCCTCTTCTAGCTCTAAATGTCTTGCGACATCCTCAAATGTCTTCACACTATCCATATGAGTCAGTTGCATTTTCATATGCTCCCAACTCTTGTGTAAGGAACGGATGACAGCTTGCACTTGCTGCTCGTCGGTCAACTTATGACCATATTCACTAAGCTCGCTCATCATATTTTCCATCTCCCTGAGATGTTTTCGCATTGAATGATCAGCCTTCTTCTGATAAGTATCAAACTTGATCGTCAAAGATCGGAGCTTTGTTAGAGTCACTCCTCCAAACTTCTCCCGCAAAGTGATCCACAGATCCATTGCGTTCTGATACTTGTAAAATTGCTTAGTTATATCATCCTCCATAGCACTTAGGAGAATGATACGAGCAGTGGAATTCTTTTTCTTCCATGCCAGATATACATCTCGGTCCCGCCTATGCTGGGCCGTGTTGCCATCCTCGGGTTCAGCCATAACCGAACTCAAGGTTTCGAGAGCCTCTTGCTCCTCTAGCACATACTGGATCTTCATACGCCAGATTTCATAGTTGTCGCCATTTAATTTCAAATCTCTATTCAATTCAGCGATAATAGATTTGGAAGCAGATGCCATTTGTATCCTCTGATTCAAATGGAACAAAGTTGCACGTTATTAGTGGGAGATAAGGCAATACATGCAATTTACTACACACCTGAAATAATAACCTAATAAAGTTTTCTATTAGACTTAAATTCGAAAAGTATACTTAGAGTACCAATTACCTTCTAAGTTCTAATGTCCAACTTTATAGGTTAAGATTTCATGCATAGTAAATTAGAATTATTGGATTACTAAGTTATTAAACTTATGAGGGATATCTTATTGGTTTTATTTTATTAAGTCTCTACTTAATAAACATGCAAACATTTTACTCATAAAACATTGCAAGGCAATTAACATTTTAAAATAAACACATTTATTAAAAAATAATCAAATGCCATAAGAATAAACTCATTCATTCAACCAATAAATAAATCCAATAATCCTCAAATAAGACACACATGTCAAATAATAATCATAATAATAGGAAAAATAAATCCTATAAAATTAAACAAATGCTAACTATAATTGACACTCATGTCAACTAATCTAGAAAACTAGATCTTCTCAAGACCTTTACTGACACTGGGACTGATTCTTTGACCAACTTCATCAACTCATAAGGTAACTCATAAGTTCGCTGATGAAGCCATGGACGATACACTTCACGTCCACTTCTCAATTTCATCACAGATGGAATATTGCTCCTCAACACTCCTCTTTTGGCAACTCTAGCCAAAAAATGGACGATAGATTTCTTATAAACTCTATCTCCTATGTACCAAGTAGTTTCCAAAAGCTCTCTTAGGACTGGATGATATGCAAAAGAATTAACCAACGCTTTGATTTTATCTCTGTCATCCCTTCCTAAGCTTAAGCCTCCTATCCAAATGCACTCCTGCATTTGTTCATGCATAGTCAATATATGATGCATAATAGCATAAATATCATCAGCTCGATAGGTCCTCCGCATTCTCACTTTGCTTAATGAACGCACTCTTGCATTTCTCAAAGCAATCCCATGCGGGGTTTTCGGAATCATAGGTGTCCTTATCATCATTTCTGAAACACATTACAGAAATTCAAATGGTTAATACACTCATGTATAAACACATATGATTGAAACACATTTCAATCAATAAATAAGGACAATAAAAAATTTCAAAATATTTAAAAAATATAAAACACATTTTCCATAAATATTTTATAATATTTATTTTCAAAAATAAACAAAAATATTCCATGGTCATCAAAAAATTTTGAAACATAGACCAATAAATCAGAAATATTTTGAAAAATATTTTCGCAAAAACAACGAGCTGATTTGGAGGCCAGAAAAGCTCCCACACGCCGACGAGAGGGAGGGGGATGCGCTAACGCGCCCCCACGCGCCACACGCGCGTCTTCAACTGGCCGGACACGTGTCAACACCACAGTGTGACACGTGTCCAACTATTACTGGTCCACGTGTTGCCCATGTGGCAACAGGTGGACATGTGGTAGTGACATGGCTTGACACATGGCGGACTCTGATTGGTACACGTGGGTCCCCCCTGACACGTCATCATGACACGTGGCAAGCCCCAGCTAGGCCACGTGTCGACCCCTTATTGGTCCACCTGGCGCCACGTGGCACCCGGTTGACATGTCGGAGCCACGTGGCACGACCTCAGTCTGCCACGTGGCTCTTTCCTATTGGGCCACGTGTCAATGATGCGCCACGTCATCGACACGTTTTTGCGTGCGTGTGGGCCACTGCCCACTCGCACGCGCCCAACGTATGGTGGCGCGTGCAAGCCACGCGCCACCTTCCCGGCCTCTTTTGGACTCCGGATTTCGGCCGGCTTGGGGTTCTCGGGGTCTGTGAACACAGTGGAATGGTCAAAAATAAAAATCCCAATTTCTAGACTAGCGTTTCGAATATTCAATATTATCCCTCGGGTTTCGGTGTACACATACACGAAATTGAGCCAAAATATACACGCATATATATTTTTCACAAAAAAAACAAATTTTTGTTGCGTTTCATGCTTCCTAAATCTATAAATTTTACTCATAAAATTTTAGATTGATTTTAAAGCCGCATGCCAGGACGCAATAAAACGATGGCTCTGATACCAATGATGGAAAATAAATAAATAAAGGAAAACAAAACGTACTTGTTTGTAGCGCGGTAATCACGTTGCGGAAGCGGTACAAGGATCTTCCTTTATTGGTCACCGGTCTGGCTTTTACCAACTCGGAATAATAGCAGCTAGATCACAATCTAGAAGTCCCTGAAAGATTAACACAAAATAATCGTGAGTGGGAACGAGCAGCCTTGCGGCGTATAAGTTTTCTCGTTACCAAATTATGAGGACCTCACCTCTATTTATAGAGGTCCTAAAGGCTAAAGTCTTAACCCCAGTCTAACTCAGAATCCTTTCTGAGATAGGATTTGGTAATTTAATTTAGATTAAATAACTCAATTTAATCTGGATAGGAACTCAATCCTATATAGAGTCATGGGCGTATCATAACTCTATCACGAATTCAAAATAACTACTAAACAAAATTATGCAATTATCTTCCGTTATTTTTTATTATTATCAAAATTTTGCATATATTTTATGAGTAACAATAATTCTTTGCCAAAGAATGATGGATTGACAATTAATATGTCAATTAAATGGTGTCCTATTACATAGTTCCACTTTTCAAAAATTATGTAATTATATATATTTTTTTTATCGAAAATTCCTCTACCTCTTAAAGAAAAGGAAGAAATAAAATCAACTAAGATTATAAATAATCATTTGTAGAATAAAAAATCGGGATCAATTAATTTGGGTCTTCCTCTTCGTCTTCCACACCCCCCCCCCATTGTCTCTGCTTCATCTCTCTGTCTCTCTCTCTCCTAGATCTACTTCATCTTCCTCTTCCCCTCTCTTCTTCTCTCGCTCACTCTCTCTGCTTCATCTTTGTAACACTCCCATGTACCCTAGGAGGAATTGGGTGTGCTACACAAAGCATATACTGATGACTAATCAATTGTCAAGTTCAGTTAATAATTATAACCATTTTATTTCAATCTTATTTTTAAATGATAAGATATCTTTCAGCATTCACTTACCTCACTTACAAATCTTTCTAAGATTACTATACAATATTTCATATTCAAGTTATTAAACATAGGTCAATATACAATTTATTATACAAATTAAGTTGTACTTCAATTTTCACTTATTCCACATATAGAGTTACTTACTTAACATCATATAAAAGACATACTTAGCCTTATTCTAATTACAACTATACTTAACATTCTTATAATCAAAATCATGCATAATCTTATGTCAGGATTCATTCATATTGCTATTTAAATTATCATACACATTTATCAATTCTTTATCACTCAGTTCAAATACATTCACTTATTGCTTAATTAAAAATTATGTACACTATTAATTTCCAATGATATATTTCGGACTTAGAACAAAATTCCAAGCTTCCTACGCATCCCAATAATTTGGAATTAGAACCAAGTAGTTCTCAAGCATTACATCATTACACACAATCATTGACATATAATCAGGTTAACATATAATTTAAATATTAATAATAAAAACATATAATTTAAGCATATGCTTCATAAACACTAATCCATTTCAATATATATATATATATATATATATATATATATATATATATATATATTATTTCAATAACATACATATTAACAAGTTACTACTACTTTATCACTTCGTTAACATATTATTTAATCGCCTGAATTATCATTAAAGTGGATAACAGGAACACTGGATACTAAGTGTACAGTATCAATCACTAGAGACACATTGGTATCGATACACTAGATACCAAACGGGTATCAGCACCAGACACCATGTGGTGTCATCGCTAGCAGCTGCAATCACAATCCCTTATAGGCTTGCATATCTATCCACGACTATATTCAATTCAGGCTTAAGATAAAGATTTCACGTAATACTGCACTTTAATAACTCTCAATCAAATATCCTTTAACATTAAAACAATAATACTCTTATATTTTATAATCATTTAACATTAAGCATGATATCTTAAAATTCATACTATAGATTAAACATGCAAACTCTATCAAAATATAACATACCATCATAATTTGAATTATCAATAACAATCACTTTATTTTTATATTCACATATTAATAAATTAAACTTAATGCCTTGCTCATGATCTTATAATCTTGCTATTTAAACCTATCAATATTATATTCATACATATTGCATATAATTCATTATATAATCATGTTATTAAATCAATAAACATTTAACTTGTAATTTAAGAGAATTTTAGATATGCAAAAGTATGCAAAAATCATATATTCATATTGCTGAAATTAAAGGTTACACGGGGGATAGAAATTCCTACCAGCTATATAAACCAGAAACCAGGCAAATTAAACATTCTAGTGGATATATACACGGCGGGCATGATATTTTTCACGATGGGCAGAAAACCTTGATCGCCTTGTAAAACTACTCATAAGTAAACTTAATTGTCCAGAATGCATTTACACGACAGGCAAAATATTTTCACGGTGAGCAAAATGAACCACACGGTGCGCAGAAATTCCTGACTGTGGGAAATAGATAACATGTAAATTTCACTCTCCAGAATGCAATTACACGGTGGTAAGAAATTCTTGACCGCTTGTAACTGGACAAATTTTGATATAAACTTTAGCAGAATTGCAGAGCAATTCTACTTAACGCATTACTCTTATAAAATGTCATTTTTTAAGCTTTATTTCCTGCACATTAACTACTTATATACCTCTTAAATTCATTATAGTGTAAAAATTACATTAATAAAACTTATAAAGTAAAAGTTATATCCATTAGAACACAACCTATCCCCAGTACAAAAAAAATATATTTTCTTAAATTTTTACTGCCTTTCACCCAATTTAAACGCATAATTAAGCTACAATTTCTTCTGATCATACAAAGACCTAAGTCTTATCAACTCATAGCAACTAGAATCACTATATTTAAGCAACTTTAAGCCAAGTTATGATCAAATTTACAGTAATAGCTCATAAATATTCAAAATAGAGGTCAATTTAAATTACATAACCAAGGCACTCAACTATGCATTTGAACAATTCATCTTCAAGCCTATGTTTACCTATCAATTTCATGCTTTATTACGTGATTCAATTCATTTCTAAGCTAGCAAATACACACAATGCACATAATTATTCTCAAACCTAATAGATGAGATAGATGAGCCAAACTCTTTCAAGCTTATTCAATCATATAGCCGCTCTTTCCTTTGCCATCATTTACTGATTTTCTCATCATTTTCAGTTTGTTATTACCAAAACACTCCCATCAAAGAGTCTCGTTGAACTAAACCGAGAGAAGAAGAATGAATATCTGTGTGTTTTTTTTCTTCAATCTCTCATATATATGCATAAGAAAATCTTTGCCTGCTTTCTTCTTGATAGCCACGTAAATTCCACCTACATCAAGATTCGTACCTCTTACTCTTAACATAATCTATATTTAAGTTAATTAATTACTTACTTATCACTAATTTTGACTTTTCACATTTCAACCCTCAAACTTTTTAGTTTCTTTAATTAAATAATTCTTATACTTTTAATATCTTTCAACTTAATCCCTTTTTCCAATATTAAGTATTCCAATTTTTGATTCGCTGCTTTTATCTTTAAATATCAAGCTGCTATACATGCCTTAATTTTTCTAAGGTCTATTTTGGGTCATTATAATCTTCTTCTTCCTTTTGCCCCTCTTCCCCTCTCTCTCTCGCTCACTCTCTCTCTTTCTCACCCCCCTCGTAGATCTACTTTATCTCTCTTACTTTTTATCTCTCCTAAATCTGCTTCATTTCTCTGCTTCCTCTACCTTCATTATCCCAGTGAGAAGTAAAGAGAGAGGGGGGAAGACCATGAGAAAAAAAAGAAAAATCCAAATCAGCTTTTTGATGGAGGTTTTCTTATTGTTGATAGGAGTGACTTTGAATGTTTAGGTTTGGGCGAAGATGGTGGGGTGGAGGAGAAATCTGTATAGGATAAATGATTAAAGCAAAAGACTGGTCAGGACATTAAAAGTAAGGCATAAACTATCTAAAAGTCTTAAGAATTAATGTTCATATAATGTGAATAAAGATATATGCTTGTGTGTGCATGCATGTAGTAGTAGTATGGAAAATTTAGGATATGCATCCACCACAGGGCCTTTCAATGCTCAGCGCGTAGAGTGTTACTGTGCGCAGGTTGTGATAGATCTTAATGTGGCCGAACATATAGTGACGACTGAAAGAAGTATTTGACAGCAAGGATAGAAGGACTAGCATGGCATGTATACGACCGCAGTAGATTTTAAGCAATGACATATATGTATTGGAATTGTATGTTAGTGTACTGTTAAGTTTTTGTATATGTATGTTTGTGATTACTATGGAAAAAAAATCCTACAGAATATTTTGAGTGCATTATAGTGTATTTCAGTGCAGTGTTGTGACATCCGATATCTGTACTACTTATGGGTGTAGGGTGTTACAATTTTTATTGTTATCAGAGCAAAGGTTTAGGCAGTCCTAAGATCTGGAATATTTTAATGAGGACAAAGTGATACGTATACATGCCATGAATAGGTATTGGTGATAGAAGTGAGTAAAGGTATCTGAGGAGACATAAGGATAGCTTAAGTTTACAGAATTGTAAGAGAATGCAGGATATGATGGTTGATAGAAAGTAAATGAATCTCCTGAACTGAATGTTTTTATAGCATAGTGGTGGTGATCTGTGATTGTGGTACATAAGGAAATTTCGAGGACAAAATTTTTATAAGTAGGGGAGAATTGTAATGGACCAAATTACAACAGATGACATATAATGGCTTGAATGCTGGTGTAGTATTGATTAGTGAATTCTGCAGAGTGTATAGTATGGTTTGGGTATGAAAGTACTTGTAATTATGTCCTGGAATTCAGTAGAATTACAAGGTTAAACGTGCTCAGGCTAGGGAAGCCCTTGATGAGTGACCCCCGGGAAAACCAATAGTGAAAAATATTTTATTGGATCATTGGAAAGTACAAGTTATAAGGAGTCTGGTGGTATAATTTGGAGTGAAAATGAGGTCATATAGGTCCCCAAAAGTCAAACTGAAGAAAAGCCTATAGTTCGGCTCAATAGTAATCAAGGTTGACTAAACTTTGATCAAATTTTTAAAAATAGTAAATAAATTTAAAATAATGTAGTGTGGGAATTGTAAAGGTTTAAAACAATTTTTAGGAATTTTTGACAGTAATAGATTAGTGAATTACGGCAGAACCGAATAGTGTTGAATCAGACCAGTTGAAGTGAATCGGGCCCCAAATGGACTCCGATTGAGCTAAAATTTTGCAAGGAGGCTATCATTTATATTCTAAGAATGTTAGAATTAGTTAGGAGTGAAAATAAGTTGAGGAAGTTATAGTTACCATTAAACAGTGGAATTTGGCCTAAAATCTGAAATTTTGGTTCAAACTGGTTGGACAACTTTGGTTGGACCGGTTTGGTTCAAATTGCACCTAAAAATACCCTAAAAGACCAAATTTTGCTAGATAAATCCCTAGAGAAACTGCCTCACTCCTCCTCCCTTTGGCCTAATTGAAGTTTCTCCATTCTTCCTCCATTTTCTTCATTTCTCTTCCAATCTCTCCTCACATCTATGACTCCTAAACAAAGTTAAGCCTCCCTAGAATCTGGCAATGGTGATTGGAGTCTATTTGGAGTGCTAGAAGTGGAAGAAAATAAGTGAAAAATTTTATGTGTTAAAATGAGGTATGTAAAGTTGATATTTTTAAATTGGTTTAAAGGTTCAAATAGGTATTTTAGGATGTTTAGAGTATGTTTATGTAACTATATAGCATAATGAAAGCAAAATTATGGTGATTTCTCTGATGATTGTATTCGACTACTTAAGGAAAATAAAGGAGATGCTGGTGTTTCAAGGAGCTAAGGCGAAAGGTTGGTTAAGAGGTTTAGAATAGGAAAATGAGGTTAGTGGAAACAATATCCTCCTTTTTCCATGTTAAAAGTATGATTTTTGGTTATGTTTGAACATAAAGTTATAAAAAATGCATGTTTAATTGAATCAAACCATATAGTCATGTTTAGGAAGGATAAAATGAGATTTTGAATGACTAAAATGAAAAGAAATAAACTATATACCATTGACAACATGTAGGCCGAATGGTATGTCTAGGATTTCATAGGTATATTTTAATGTTTAATGAATAAAAATGGTATATTTGTGATGTATGACATGAAATCCAGCTAATGGAATGAATTAGAAAAAGAAAAATTGAAATAATGGTTGATAAACATGTTGACCGAATGTTATAGGTATGTAAAAATGTGATTTTGATGTGTTTTGATGCGAATTAATGGCATGGCTATGTTAATGGACATGTAAATTACCTAAATAAATGATAAAGGTGGTGAAAATAATTTATAGTGAAATATTGACATGATGGCCGAATGGTATACATGTATGTATCCATGTAATTTAATGAGATTTATGGCATGTAATGGCATATGAGTGTAAAATGCATGATTGGGATGAAAAAGAATGGAATAGTATGATAAAATTCCATGAAATGTATGTATAACAACATGAAAATGTGAAGAAGGAATGATGGATGCCCTATGTATTAATCTGGTAGTCAAGTATAGTTCAGGATATAGTGGCTAGCCATAAGGACATATGACCGCGGGTGTGAGCATGACGTCTCACTTACTGTAGGCTAATGATGGTCCTACTCTGCATTATTCTGTCTTAATACTGTATTAATCGGTATTTCTGTTATCTGTATCATAAAAGTGGCCCCACGAGATCCCTCTATTCTATATTGAACGTATCTGGTTCACGTCTCGTTTATCCCACTCATAGATTTCTACCAGTATTATACAGGGGCAAAATGATAAAAATAAGCTTAAAATGGTTAATCTGTGATTAAAATAATATTTATGTAAAAATGGACTTAAATGGAATAAATAAATAGTTTTAAGGGCATAATGGTAATTTTGACTTTAAATAAGTTAATAGATGATAATAAGGGCAAAAATGTAATTTGCTTGTTAAATAATGATTAAAAAAAAGTAAAAAGAATGAACTAATGGCATTTTTTGTAATTTTGGTAAAGTTTGAAGACTAAATTGAAATTTTACCATAATGAGGGCCTAAAACGTAAATATGGATTTTTATGTGTACAATTTGCATATTTACCGCTAATTGAATGATTTAAGTGCAACTATGAATATTTTTGCTTGTACAAAAAATTAAATGAATTAAATATTGGTTTTTTTGATGTTAAATGTATTATTTATATTCATCAAGTATGCATGTGAATTTAGTCTAGTGGATTAAGTAAATAAATAAGATAAATTAGTGTCATTTGTGTAAATATAAGGAAGTTTAAGGACTTACGTATAAATATGCTATAGTTTAAGGACCAAAATGTAAATATGACATAGTTAAGGGACCTAGATGTAAATATGACAGTTGGAGGACTTAAATGCAAATGTGACATAATATGAGGACCTAATTGTAATTATACTATAATTAAAGGACCTAAATGCAATTATAAAATTTTTTGTGTATTAATTATATATATATCCTTAAATGAGTGATTTAATTGAAATTAAGAATATTATTGCATGTAAATAATTAAATGAAATAAATAATTGTCTAAGGGTAAAATTGTAATTTTACTAATGTTTTTAAGGACATTAGTGTAATGTAGTAAAAGAATAACTTTAAGGACTAAGTGATAAATTGCATGTTAGATAATAAAATAAGTATGATAATAAGATAATTAATGGCATTATTGTAAATAAGTGAAAAGTGAAGGGTAAAACTGTAAATTGGTGAAAATCTGGAAACTAAAATGTAGTTTGTCAATAGCGAGGTAAAATAAGGGATTTAAAAAGATAATTAATATGTAATTTAAATGTAATCGTGTAATTAATTGACAATAGTGAAAATAATGATATTTATGTTAATATTAATAGAAATATTACTGTTAATGCTACTATTATGGAAACGGCAATAGGATTAAATGTAAGAGAAATAGATGAGTAATATTAGTATTAATGAATGAATGAAAAACATCTTTGGAATCCTAAAGGATTATTATTATTGAATAGGGATAACCGATATGTAGATTCAAATCCGTCAAATGTAATTGAAGATAATCTAAAATAAATAAGATAAATAATAATGTGTTAGGTAAATTTAATTGAATACTGTAAATTTCATATTTAAGTCACAATGAGTTAAGAATGTGTAATAGAATATGTAAAAGACAATGTTATCGAATTATTATAAGTATTATAAGTTGGGTCAATTATCTAAAGTGTAAAATATGATAATTAATATTTTCATGATCTTGTACATGTAGAATTAAGTAATGGGGTCACCTAAGAATGTTAGTAATGGAACTAAAGACATAAAAGATAGTAGAACTGTTATTAAATGTTAGGAGTTAATAGTGAAATAATGATTAATGAAATAATGATAAATAAACAATATGAGTAATTCAGGTGTTAGTATACTAATAGTACTATTAGTCACGGTAATAAGGAAATTAAATGTAAAATCTGATCGATAGATATTTAATGAAGTAAGGTTAATAGAAATTATGTGTAAAGTTAAGAGAATAATGATGTTAAGCCTACAAATAAGTTAGTGGATTAAGTAATAGCATTGACAATTCAAGTATATAATATGAAATATAACTGAGTAAAATTAAGTAGGAAAATAGAGTAAACATATTATGTTTATAGTTTTAAAAATGATACTGTAAAAGAAATGATTAGGTGAAAGATAATAAAATGTATATGAAACGTAAAAAAATTAATGTAACTGAAAGAGTAAAAGAAATATTATGGATATAAAGGAAATGATAACGATTAGTTGGCCTGTTAACAACAGTAATAATGACTGTTCAATAGATATATTAGTAACTGATACTGTGCCCAAGTGTAGACTATAATTGATGTAATAAGTTATAAGCAAATAATAAAAGACAAATGAATACATTAATAAGATAATTGCAAATATTGTTAATTTAATTGGTCATTGAATTAACAGACTAAACATAATGGTATTAATGTTAAAGTTAACAGTAAAGATAATAAAGATCTTATAACAGTATTAGTAATGTTAAAGTATGGTTATTAAAATAATGAAACAGGTATAAGATAAATGATTAAAGAAAAAGATTGGTTAGAACATTAAAAGTAAGGCATAAACTATCTAAAAGTCTTAAGAATTAATGTTCATATAATGGAAATAAAGATATATGCTTGTGTGTGGTGCATGTAGTAGTAGTATGAAAATTTAGGATATGTATCTACCACTGGGCATTTCAATGCTTAGCGTGTAGAGTGTTACTGCACACAGGTTGTGATAGATCTTGATGTGGCTGAAGATATAGTGACAAAGGAAGAAGTATTCGACAGCAAGGATAGAAGGACTGGCATGGCATATATACGACTGCAGTAGATGAAAGCAATGACATATGGTATAAGTATTGGAATTGTATGTTAGTGTACCATTAAGTTTTTGTATATGTATGTTTGTGATTGCTATGGAAAAAAAAATTCCTACTGAATCTTTTGAGTGCATTACAGGGCATTTCAGTGCAGTGTTGTGATATCCGATATCCGTACTAGTTACGGATGTAGGGTGTTACAATAATGACTATAACTTAACTACCCCAAAACCTACAATTCAATAATACCACAGCCCAACAGAGGGGCACAATAATTATAACTTAATACACATTAAAAATTCTAATTCATTCCGATCCATTACATATAAACTAATCCAAATAACCAAATGTATCATTACATCGAACTATCTATTACATAAAGTGCTTACATACATTCTAATAAAAATACATATAACATTCTCAGCTTCACTCCCACGTTTTAGTCTGATCTCAAAGCTGGTAGCATGTCTGCTTCACAGACGCCTTTCTCGGTACCTACACGTAGTCAAACAAATTACGTGCTGAATATCAAATATGCTCAGTGGTGATTACAAATCTAAAAACTTCAAATTTCTAACTTATACACATACACATGCATGAAATACTCTATACTTAACCAATTCCTTAATTTCATTTAATCCACTCACTAAAATCTCGCTTAGTGTCATTATACACTGTAATCCTTTCTTTGACCTTATCAATTGCAAATTACAATTTAACCCTTAACTTATTCAATACTTATCGACTTACCCCTTGTGATGTTGCTTTTTGATTCGTACCCATAAGGTACTGTAACACCCTTAAACTGTACACTCATTACGGTTCCAACGATATTGCACAATAACTAGATTGTCTTAAAACTACTCTTAAGGTTATCGCGGAAATCGGACAAATTTTTTTTCCAACTGTCCTACAACTATTTAATTTTACTATTCATTCAATCCTCTTACAAACATGCCACCATATTTTACTGAAATTTCGTCAGAGTTTTCCTCTATAATATTGCCTATCCCCCTGTAAACAGAAAGTTTCTACACTTCAAATAATCATATATTCATTCACCGTACTCTAATTCAAACTCCAACACAAGTTTGCCCATCCTCCAATTTAGATCCATTCACACACTCATATAATAATATACAAATATCATCCACTCATTGCTTACATCAATTATACAAAATACAAGGATATTATGATAATACATCAACTATCAATTATGTATAATTATTTTACAAACTCTTCGATAAAATAATATCCTAATTATCTATGTAGTGTACATGCCAACTAAAACTGAGATTCAAATTATCAATTCCCAAAAATTTCATTCTTATCACCTCCTTGCCATGCTTACCATTCAACATTACTCCTTTAGAACGGTGCTGGTGCTCACTTGATTTCTATCTTACACCTGCGCGAGGTAAACCATGCGCTAAGCTTTACGCTTAGTGGTGACTTCCAAATTTACTTATCTAGCACATAAAAATATTAAATATACATATACAATTTAAACATGCATACATTATAATGTTTCTGTATTGAGATCGCTAATTACTCTTTCCTTACATATATAACATACCAATTTTACCGTTAACAAACCAATTATTATTTAACCATAAAGTATTTATTTAACTCCAAATTAAACATAAATGCTTGCAAGGTAAAACAATATTTATGCAATAACATCCAATATTCTTCTAAATAGTTGAAACTTCATAAACATTTATAATCAAGTTTCCACATCAATGACTGAGATCTTCCTGCATTTTTATAATGTGGAAAACTTACTTATCATGCATTGTCACACCCCGTTTGCCCCCTAGTAGAATGAGCCTGTCTGTGTGAACATGCATGTGCATGTGTTCGGCATATCATAAGGGTATTTTGGTAAAAATGCATGTTTTTGGGTTTTGTTAGTATGTGGGTGCATATATGGCTTTAGGGTGTGAATTAATTGGGTAATAGTTGTGTGCACTTGAGCATATCATTTTATGGTGTTTTAAGTTGGGATATGCTTGTGTGTGTGTGTTCATACCATTGTAGGGTGTATTTAATTGGGGATGCATTAGGTGTGTGTAGTGCATGTTAGTTTGGTGTGAGTGGTTAGCTTCACCAATAGGAAATGGACACATGCTTAGGGCAAAGAAAAGAAAAAGAAAAAGGAAAGAAAGAAGGGAAGATAGCAGATTCACGTTTTCTTCTTCCCCTCACGTTTCTTTTCTTCTTCTTCTTCATTTTCTTCATTCTAAGAGTTGTGGGGTGGATTCAACCTTGTATTGGTGGAGTTAATCATCTCTTTGCATCTTCTTTGGTAAGTAATTGCATTCCTCATCTTGTTTTCCATTTGTTCTTCTTCTTCCTGGGGTTTAGAATTAACTTAGGGTTTACATGGTTGCATGTTCTTTATTGTGCTGTTAGTTGATCTCCCTCGCGATCCTAAGGGCAAGGAGATTGCTGGACCTAGTAGAGCTAAGTGATTGAAGTTTAGAATCTCAGGTTTGGGAATTATATTTGTGAATTGTGGTTGAATTGAACTTACTATAAATTTCTAGGGTTTATGTTCTTGTATGTGGTTATGCATGATTTTAGTTGTAATGAGTGTTGAATTAAGTTTATTATATGTCATTTTGATGCTTGAATGATTTTCTGGAAGGTAAGAACTGATTTGTGTGATTTTGATTCAAGTTTGGAGTTGATTATGTGTTCTGGGAAATTCTGGAAAATCGGGTTACTGTAGAAAAATTCCCGTTTGCTGTGTCTATCGCGTGACTAGCTAAGAACAGAGGCAAGTCACGAGACGTGACTTCCAGTCACGACTCGTGACCTGCCAGAATGAAGCCAGTCACGAGTTGTGACTGCCTGTCACAACTCGTGACCAGCCGAGGAAGCCAGTCACGAGACGTGACTCCCAGTCATGACTCGTGACCGGCCAGTGTAGGCAGTCACGGGTAGTGACGCCCAGTCACGACCCGTGACAAGCCGAAAGAAGGAAGCCAGTCATGAGACGTGACTCCCAGTCACGACTAGCGAGAGGAAAGGGGCAAGTCACGTTACGTGGTCAGCAGCAGAGAGCCAGTCACGAGACGTGACACCCAGTTACGACTCGTGACCGGCATGTGTGGAAGCGTGACCAGCCTGGTGAGGAAGCCAGTCACTAGTTGTGATGCCAGTCACGACTCGTGACCAGCCAACCTCATCGGTCACCCCGTTCGGCTTATTTTCTAAAATTTTCCGGTTTTAACTCAACAATGAATTCCGTAATTCTTCCGAATGGACTTATATTGCTGTATGATGCATGTCATACCTTTATATGCTTTGATATGAGTGATACCGTGATTCTTCAGATGAATTTTATGTTATCTTCTGAAATATGGTTTGAATGACGCATAACCTGCTAGAGTCAAGTAAGTGGATAGTTAGGCATGCCTAATAGAGTCCTTTAGCTGCAGCCCTTTGTTTCGTTTGGACCCCGATCAGGTCCCCGTTTGGTTCCTCGCGAACCCTATTGTGTAAGGATCTTGTTTAAGGTCCCTTTTGAAAATGATTTGTAAAAGTTAAAAGTAAAATGGTTTTCTCGATTCGTACCCGTAAGGTACTGTCTGTAATCGGCTCGTACCCGTAAAGTACTGTCTGTACACTCGTTATCCACTACCTAGAGTCAGCAGGTGTTCTTTTGGTGTTTGATTCGTCTGACCTACTCTTATGACTATATACATGTGATATCTGTATGAGTATATTGATGAAATGTATGTTCAACTAATTTGGAAATGGATATGGATTTGAGATACGGAATGTATGGCTTTAATTTGTCAGCATGTTCTTATGAATTATGTTATGAGCTATTGCATTTTGCCATTGTGAATGTGTTATGCCTTAACGACCATTGTGAATGGCCGTTCATATTTTATGTGTTTCCCAACTAAGCATTTATCGCTTAGCACGGTGTTTTTACCCGTGCAGGTGCGGAAGGAGTTTTGCTTTGAGAGAGTCACCGCCGTCAAGCCAACACAGAAGGTTTAGTGTAGGGCTCAGTTTTGTAATCTGTAATGATTCTTTTTGTATTGAACTCTCTTGTATCAGTTTTGTTTCAGCTTCCGCTATTGTACTTATATTTTGGATGTGTAATATCTTTTGTTTCAGCTAGTTGATCAGAACATTATTGTAATGGTTTTGTTATATTAATGTATGATCAGCTATTGCTTCTTTTCCTTTTAAAGTTTTTAATTATCCTGTATTTCAGTATGTATGTTATGAATGAATGTATGATTTTCTTTGTATCTGTTTGGTGACACCTTTACTCATACGACGTCTCACTCCTTATCGGATGGGATTGCTTACGTATGGGTAGGGGGTGTTACATGCATCATTTACTAATGCCATGTAACATTAAACAGACAATATGCTTCTAACTTAGCAGCTAATATTTCATTCTTACATTAACGATTATTCTAGCTTTCATATAATCCAATAATACCTTCTACTATATATATATATACCTGTATGATGTACAAATTGGCGAGTGTGAAGTTCGAAGCTACTTCATCATATCACTAATTTCATAGGATCATTTACAAATACCATTTATTCAAGTAATGTTTTTATCACAGAACTTTCAGCTATATCATAATTCGAAATAATAATATACATTAGTTTACTGTCAGCCAAACATATATATATATATAATAAACTTTAAATTTCACTCTTATCTGTTAGTTAACATCTCTTTATTAGTTTTACTATTTTATCCTTCAACTTTACTTCTGTCATTAAGTTACTTTATATTTTCTTAATCTGTATTTACCCCAAACTTACCATCTAACTTCTTAAGTATTACATTTCATATGGATTACAAAATTTATTATTTAAACCCACTTATTTACACCGCTTTATTTATTCATCATTTAAATTCCTTGATTTACACAATTATTTCACATTCACTAATCCACTTTTTAATTTACTATTTTGCCCTCAACTTTTTATATAATAATATTTATGTCATTTTTCCACATAAATATTATTTTAATCATATTTTAACCATTTTAATCTTTTTTTTTACAATTATGCCCCTGTAACACACGGCAGACTCTATATATAGGATAAACGAGATGTGAACTCCAGAAGTTCACAGAAATACCAGCGGAGTCCTGTGGGACCACCACTATCTTTTAATACAAAATACCAGCGGAGTCCTGTGGGACTACCACTATCTTAAATACAGTACAATACTATGAAATATTCAGATACAATGAAATAGGACCATCATTGGCCTATTTAAAAAGTGAGATACCATGCTCACACCCGCGGTCGTATGTCCCTATGGCATGCTAACATATCCTGAGCTAAACTTGACTACCAGATCACTACATAGGGCAATATTATTGAACATTATTCCAGTAAATCCAAATTTTCATTCTTTACATAAAATAATGTCAATATACATTTTGATCCATAATGTCAGAAATAATCCCAGTAACACAAGTTATCAATTTCTCATACAACTTCATTTACTTACCACATTCCACTGATTTAGCTTCATAGCAAGCCATTAATCATATTTATATAATTAAAATGCATTAACAGTTATAATATATCTTATATATACAAGTATACACTCGGCCACCACTTTTTCTTTCCATTCCAATGCACCTTTATTTTTTTTAGTTCATCAAACTAAGTTTATTTCATACTAAACTAATTATACATTATTGTTTATATAGGTATTCACTATATTTCACTAATCTAATTCTTTTCACAAATTGCCTTATTTAAACGCTTTCAACCCATTTACTTTTGTTTATGACCTGACACTCTGGTATTCTTAACAATTTATTTGATTTTATTATTATAATTATCTTTAGGTATACTTAACTACACTCATTATTTATTAAACACACTCATTTTCTCAGATTCATTCACTTACCATGAGCCTGCTTGAATTACCCTTTTGGTCATTTATTTCACTCACACCTTCATATTATGAAACATGCAAATACTCACATGCAATGCATGCTTGAGTCACATTCAAACCGTTTAAAGATTCATAAGCACATTCAGATAATTATTGATTCGCATGTCCAAAATCATACTCATTCGGATATCACATTCTCTTATTCATATCAGTCAAAACTAACAGAATACATGCTGACTCAAAATAGTGGATAACGAGTGTACGGGCAGTACCTTACGGGTACAAATTGGCCAAAGGGCTACCTTACGGGTAGGAATCGAAAAGCAACATCATTTTCCACATTCGAAAACATTTTAACGAAAGGGGATCTTAAACAAGATCCATTCACACTGAAGGGTTCACGAGGAACCAAACAGGGACCTGATCAGGGTCCAAACGTTCAAAGGGCTGCAGCTAAAGAGACTCTATTAGGCATGCCTAACTGTGATGCGCGCCGGATCCCGAGCGCCGCCCTTTCGGACCGCCCGCACGTGGGCGATCGGGGCATTTGCGGGTCCATTGACAGCTTGCAATAAATCGCAAGTGCGTCTATGTTGGGCAACAAGGAGGTATCATGGAGTCGCCACCCAATAGAACATTGGGAAAGTCACTCTCGCCTCGGAGAGCCTAAGACTACGCTTGGTATCCATTTTGGGCCAGCTAGAGGGATCATGGAAGGTGAACTTCTCACCCTAAAGAGCCTAGGATTAGCGCTAAAGTCTCGTGACCCAAGAAGTATTTTGGAGGATAACCTCTAACCTCTCGAGCCCAAAGACCAGAGCTAGGTCCGGGATTTCTCATCTATTTCTACCTCAATTAGTTTATGATCAAATTTTAATGTTATTAATTCGCTCTCTCTCCACACTATGCAGTTGATTAAAAGGCGCATTTATTCACATTCGGAAAGCCGTAAATGATCAAGTAAATAATGAAAGCAATAGATTACAATAAATACAAGGAGCGGAATACAACTCCCTTTTATAAATGTGCGAAGCATGCATAAATCGGGATATTGCTTATTTTGAGGACTTTGGTCCTCACATGCATCGTTATTAAAATTGGGGATTTTTATTTGTGATGATCTTTTTTTGATGATGGAAATAGGGCATTGGACCCTTGTTTTGTGTAAACCTCATTTTATTAAATATAAAACCATTGAGTCATTTTTATACATCAACGGGATATGAAAGGAGTACATCCATATACATAAGATAATCAATAAAAGAAATGAAACAAGAGGATTAGGAAACTAAACCGGACGAGATCCTCCAAACATGGTAGATAGCCGCTCAAGCTCGAGATAATCCAGGAGGACCGATGTACACTCACAGAAAGTTAAGAAAGGTTAATATACATAAAATTAACACATAAGGAGTCAAGGAGACTTGGAAGAGATAAAAAAAGTTTAAAAGGAGGGAGACAGAACCCACCGACGGCCTTCCTTGCTTGACCGACGAGCGTCGGTTCGGGTACCCGATATGCCCTTTTGTCACTCAAGGAGGGGCGTCTGTAGGTGGGTGACCGACGGGCGTCGGTGATAAAGATGACCCGTCGGTCACCTCTGTCTCCGAAAAAAACAGAATGGAGAGGGAGAGAAAAAAAACCTTTTCAAAGTCAAAAAAAGAATTTTATCCCAAAAAGAGATAAGGGAGTCAAGATAAAAGAAAATAATGATAGATATTCAAAAATTGCACAAAATGAGAAACAAATATGGAGAAATATTCCGGAATATTTACCCTCAGATAATCGCTTCAGGTGAGATTCTTGTGTCGGTTAGAGCCCCGCGCGTTCCACGAGAAGCAAAGATGAAAGATTAAAGAGAGAAAATGAGATATTTCACCTTCAATCCCTCAGAAAATCAATTTTGGAGTCAAAATCTAAAGAAAACTAATTAGCTTTTAGTTCCCTTTGATTGATTTGATCCTTGATACAAAAGATTTCTTTAGAAAAAGTGTTTTTGGAAGAGAGAGAAAATGTGCTTGAAATTAGGCAGAGTTTCCTCTTCTGAAAATTTTTCCAACCTTTTTCAAATGAAAATCCGGAGCTTTTATAGCCAGACAAGACCGACGGTCGTCGGTGTATAGAGGCGGGCGTCGGAAGAATCCTTTTGACACAAGGATTAGTCCAACGGCCCTGCCACATCCACCGACGGGCGTCGGAAGGGTTGCGTGCTCTGGGAAACCAGGCGGCATTCTGACAGGGGCGGTGATTTTTCGACGGGCGTCGAAAAATACCTAGAGCCGTCGGTGACTCGAAGCGACGGGCTGGCCGTCCGTGGAGGACAAAAAGCCCTTTGACTCGAAAAAAACCTCTGTTTTCCTCTCCTTCGGCCCAGGAATGATAAAAACCTCACTTCTCATGGAACGCGGGGCTAAAACCTCTAAATCCAACCTCCCATACAGGCTTGGACACCGATTTCATCACAGGGCAACCTCTGATCCGGACCGCTCCGGGACACGGTGCTTACAGTTGCCCCCAGTTTTAGGGAAACTAGTGCACAAGCGCCTAGATAAGCCAAAACTCAGAGAAAGGTCAGAAAGGAAGCGTACCTGCGACGGCTTTTCACCCTCTTTGCCTTTGACCGGGTGGATCTCGTCTCGATCCGCTCGGCGAATGCAAAAATACTCTCATCGGTCTTATCTCGACCTGCGGGTGTTTGGTGAGGCGCAGCAGGCTTTGGCCACGACCTCGATCTGGTGAGATGCAGCATGCTTTGGCTACAGTCTCGATCTGGTGAGATGCAGCATGCTTTGGCTACGGTCTCGATCTGGTGAGATGCAGCATGCTTTGGCTACGACCTCGATCTGGTGAGATGCAGCATGCTTTGGCTACCGTCTCGATCTGGTGAGATGCAACATGCTTTGGCTACAGTCTCGATCTGGTGAGATGCAGCATGCTTTGGCTACAGTCTCGATTTGGCTACAGTCTCGATCTGGTGAGATGCAACATGCTTTGGCTACAGTCTCAATCTGGTGAGATGCAGCATGCTTTGGCTACGACCTCGATCTGGTGAGATGCAGCATGCTTTGGCTACAGTGTCAATCTGGTGAGATGCAGCATGCTTTGGCTATGACCTCGATCTGGTGAAGTGCGGTATGCTTTGACCACAGCTCTGATTTGTGAGATGCAGCATGCTTTGGCTACAACCTCAGTTTAGTGAGATGAGGAAACCCCACCGGGTTCCTTGTTCCAAAGGAGATCTTCTTAATCGATGTCTGTGCTCAGATCGGTATTTCCCCGTACATGTGTGATGAAAAATTTCGTTAGCTCATGCTTGAGTGGTCATCTTTTATCCTGTCTATTGATGGCATGATTTTGCTTTATTTGCTATGCCATGTTTCACCTTTTATTCATTCTTCTTATTGAGATGTTATTGATTATCATTTTTTGTTGTTTGTTTTTTTGTTGTTATATCATCATTTTTATCGACATATAAGTAAATATGAGAACATACACTTTCTGTGATGTGATTAAGCAATTAACAATCGAATGATCATGCAACAATGAAGCAAAAGTTTTCCACTAGAAATGTCATTTTTGTACAGTGCATATACAAAATATAAATATACAAAAGATACAAAAATAACTCCCTGAAGATCAGAGAGGTGTGTAGTCTGAGGGCTCATCGGGATCCTCGTCATCCGATATATGCACGGTCCCTGGAGGAGGTGGACGTGCCGGAGGTGGTGGCGGAGCTGTGGAGGATCCTGCCTCGTGATCATGGGCCCGCCTGAAACAGATCTGAGCGTAGCCGTCCAAAAAGGGCTGGGTGCAGGTACTCATAAACCCTAAGGTCTCAGAAACCTTGTCTCCCAACTTCTTGAAGGCTTGGCTCAACTGAATGGTCTGCTCGCTGGCGGCCTTTCTCCTCTGCTCTAGGCTCTGCTCCGTCTGCTCCCTAAACTCCCTCATGGTCTGAGAAAGAGGGGGGAGAATCCCCTGGACGCGGGATCTCAGAGAGTCAAATGACTCATCAATCATCTGTAGGGTCATATCGACCCTCTGAGACGCCTGGTCCTGTGACGTCCCCAAATCATGAGTGAGCTGCTGCCTCAACTCCCTCTGCCCCTGAGCAATCTGCTCAATCATCCTCATCTGCTCCCCTCTAAAAGCCTCCAGGACCCGAGTCTGCTCATCCCTAAAGGCATCCATGGCCCGAGCCTGCTCCCTCGTCGTATGCTCAATGTAACCCGCCTGCTCCCGAGCCAAACGCTCCACCAACTGGGACTGCTCCTGAATGGCAGCCTACTGGTGATCCAACCTCTCATGAATAGCCCTGTCCCTCTCATCCTGCCGCCGCTCCAAGGCTGTGAACATGGAAGTGAGGAGCTGAGAAAAGTCCGGCTGCACAGGCTGATGTGGTGCTGGCTCTGGTGGTGGTGCCGAGGAGGTGGATGCCCCTGGGTCGCCTCGGGAGTACGGATGGTATCTCTCGGAGGGCCCGTTGATAGACCTCTGTACCCTGGCGCTCGGTGATGGGACTGGAGTCGGCGCTCTGGATGCCGGTGAAGCAGCAAAGAGGTCGTCCATTGTGATCTCAAAGTCGAAGTCCGAGGGGGTCCTAGGTGGCTCCTGCTGCTGTGGTGGAGGCACCGTCTGCGGCTGAGGAGGCTGATGCTCCGGCTGAGGCTGGGGCTATGGCTGAGGCTCTGGCTGAGGCTCGGGCTGTGGAGGCTGAGGAGGCTGATGCTCCGGCTGATCAGGATCTGCCCCCAAGGGTGGAAGGTTGAACATCTGCCGGGTCTCACGGATGGTCAATACCCTGTAGGCCTTTGCCTGGCCAGATATCGGGGCGATCATCCCCATCTGCACTGCCGCCGCGGCGTCTACATGGATCCCCTCCGGCAAGGGTCCTCTCAACCTCTCGGGGTTAACCCCCAGTCTCAAAAGCAAATGGGTGATGACTCCTCCTACCATCACCACCGGCGTCATCCCTCTGCTGACTCTGGTCAAGTTGGCCAAGATCTGGTGGCTAATGTTGAGACGCTGGCCTGCCACCATAGCCCAGAGGCTCCAGATCTCGGTCGCGTTAAGCGACCCTGGATTACCAGCTCGACCGAGGTACGAACTGGAAAGCACTCTGTGCAAATACCGGAGTGCCTGAGACACCAGTACGGTGCTCTTCACTGTATCGTGATCGTACAGCACTCCTGGTATGGCAATGGCCGCCCAATGGGCGCGTCTCACCGCTCGCCATGGGATCTCGACCCCCTCCTCTCTAGGGAGCCCCATGGCCTGAGCAAACCTCTGCCTGGTGATACGAAAATGGTCGCCATCAAACCAAAACTGAATCACCCCCGGGTCGGTATCTGCACTCTGAAAGCCAGCATAGCGGAGAGTGGCCAAGACCTGGCGGGTAGCCTCTGGAAATGTCTGGAAGGAGGGCTCAAGAAACTCCGTCCACCCAGCACCCTCGGCAAGTAGATCGAACTTTGAGGCTAATCCTAGGGCCTCTAGCAATGGGCGAGATACAAAACGGCTGGCCTAAAACTCTACCTGAGCCAGCGCTCTATACCTCTGAGCCGACTCATCATCCATCCAATCCGGAGCTACAAGCTCGGGCTGGGCCTGCGGTGCTCTACGTCTGGGAGGCATCCTGCAAAAGGGAAGAGATTAAATATCGGAAATTTGGTAAAACAAATATTTTTAAACTTATTTCCGAGGTGAAGGCCGATTTAGGCCTCACCGGGGCAATAGCGGCCCAAACAAGATAAAGAAATGATAAAAAAACGAAAAGAGCAAACATCCTGTCTAAGGAAATAGCTTAAAGTGGCTCGCACGCATCATGGCAAAAGTAAACATGCAATCAGCTTGGAAATAATTAAAGTGAATAAGAATGGGCTTTCTAGGTCCCGGGGCGTGCATTATACGCAAAAAAACTCAATTCTAGAATAAATAATAAAAATTTGGGCAGCACCCCGGCAGGGATATGCCCAACCTCCTGCACGAAAAGATAAAAACATAGGCCTCAAGCCTCAACAATAGTGTACACATGTAAATGGGACGCACCCCGGCAAGAGTGTGCCCCCAACAACACAAAATAATGGCCTCAGGCCGCAAAAGCAAAACATGCACAGAATGGTGCGCTAAAAAGGATGCAATTCTAAAGCACCAAGATTATGGAAAGATTCTACTTCTATGTGATCATGCAAAAAGTTCGGATTTAATTATAAAAATAATAATACAGAAAATTGGGCAGCATTCTCCCTAAATTCCTAAGGCATCTAAGGCATCCTAAAGTCAAAAGGAAAAGAAATGAAGAGATAAATTGAATAAAATTCAAAAAAAGTAGTTATTTACTTACTTGTAGTCGCGGGAAGTGTAGACACTGGAGAAAATATGAATATCAAAGTGCCCGGTGAGTAGAAAATGCGAAAATATGAAGAAATCGCGAAAAAATATGAAGAAATGCTTGAAAAAAACGCAAAAAAACGCAAAGAAAACGGTTTAGGAGAAGAAATGAAAGGGACAGCAACGTTTAAACCGTCTGTCACTCGCCCTTATATAGAAATTCCTGATCGACGGGCAGGGCGTCTGTACAAGCGACCAACGGGCTGGCCGTCTGTCATGCAATAAATGCTAGTTAATGCGCGTGATGAATGCAATACTGACGTATGCGTCTGCCAGGTGGATCTATACCGACGGTCAGGCCGTCTCTGTGGGGAGGCGGGCAGGCCGTCCCTGTGTAAAGGCGGTTAGGCCATCCCTGTGAAGAGACGGGCAGGCCGTCGGTGACGCTTGCCTATAAAATCTTGCAAAATTTTTGTCTCTTCATTTTCCCACATCTTGAGTGTAACAACCCAAATAGGGCCTGGTCGGAATTTATGCGATAAGTCGGACAAGTAAGGGTATTTTCGTAATTTGGGTAAGAAGAATTTTGGACATTTAAGAATTTTGTGTTAAAGGAACTAATTAATTAAGTGTTGAGTGAAGTGAAGGGAATCATTAGTGTGTGCTTGTGGTGTATGGTTGTAGGTTGTTAGTGCTCTAAGGGCTTTAATTGTGTGGGTTGTGGTGCATGGTGCCTAGGATGATAGTGGAATAATAAGAAATATTATGGTGTGAGTGTAGTATGGTGCATAGAAGATATTTGTGTAAGAAAAGCTTGTGTGTGTTTAGTGTATGGTGCCAAGAGTGGATGAGTTAAGATTGATGGCTTGATTCTCTAAGATTGTGACAAGTGGCAAGGGGTTGGTGAGCATTGAATGGAAAGTAGGAGAGAGGAAAGGGAGGGGCAGAATTTCCTAGCTTCCTGTGGAAGCTAGCTCATTTCTTCCTCTTTTCTTCTTCTTTCCCGTTCTCTCTCTCTTGCTTGTCCATTTTTGCTGCTCTCATCTCTTTTCTCTTGTGCTTTCTTGGAGCTTTGAGTGGGATCTTTGAAGGTTTGAGCTGGAAGTGTTAAAGGTAAGTGGTTGAATTCGGTTTGGGGTTTCTTGTGTTGTTCTTGTTATTTAGATTTCTGGTTTTGGTTGTGATTGGTTTTAATTTAAGTGTATTTGGTTGGATTGTGTAAGAATCGGAAGAGAGAAAGAAGAGCAAGGGCAAGGATAAAGTGGATTCGTGAGGAGTTCGGTTGAAGCTTCGTTTTCCAGGTATGGGAGTCTGATTTGTAGTGCTTGAGTTGGGTTTAAGTGCATGTAAGTGTTGTGAGCTGTGTTGTGGATTGTGGTTTTTCCCTAATTTACTCCTTGGATCAACTCTAAATGGTGATTGCATGTCATTGGTAATCTTGAGTATTTTATGAATGCATGTTTAATTGTTTAGTGACTTATAGTGAAGTGCAAGTGATACAGTGACGATGATATGCGTTTTTAGAATTTGAGCATGCCCTGTTAGTGTATTTGAGTTTGATTGTGAGTGATTTCTTGTGGAAATTATAGTTGATTATAGTGTAAATGTGTTTATGTGGCTTGTGATTGATGCGGTGATGTGCTGGAGGCGAGAGGTAAGTGTTTTGAATATGTTGTGTGTATGTATGAAGAGTTGTGTGTGAAAAGAGTAGGAAAAAGTGCAGAATTGGGCAAATCTGGGTTCTGTCGCGATCGCGACAAGTGCCGCGATCGCGACAGAAGGCGGTTTTGGCCCCTTGTTCTTGAAGAGCCCTCTGTCGCGATCGCGATGCTTGTCGCGAGCGCGACAGAGAGCTCGATCGCGGAAACCTCCGCGCGGGCGTGCTGCCGAGCGAGCGCGCGAGGAGGAAGAAACTGGTCACTGTCGCGATCGCGACACTAGTCGCGAGCGCGACAGAGCTCGATTCCGAGAAATTCTGCCGCGAGTGCTTCGTCGCGAGGAGGCCCTTTGGCGCGACCTCGCGAGGAAGTACCCCGTGCTCTGTCGCGAGCGCGACACTTGTCGCGATCGCGACAGAGGCCCTTCCTGCTTGCTTGGGTTTCTGAATGTGTTTCTTTTGTTCCACTTTGCACGGTTTCTCACTATTGCATGGTATATGTGTGTACCTTTGACTAGTGATATTATTGTACTAGTGTCTTTGATATGGATTTATTTATAAAAGAGTTTTAATTGAATTTTGTTTAGTTATGTATTGTCTTGAGATTTATTGTGTTGTCGAGCCTGAAGTGTCAAGGTATAGGATAATTAAGCATGCTTAAGAAGGGTTAGTGTTCAGCTGTTCTGTCCGCCCCGTTTGGGCGAAGCGGTCGACCTCCGAGATGGTCATCAATCGTGTAGTGATAAAATGTTTTGAGACTCCGGTCTCCCGCGCTACCTTCGGGTATTAAAGTGTTTTTGAGGCTTCGGTCTCCCGTGCCGTGTTCCCGTATCCTCAACCATTGATTTCAGGCTATTGTGTAAATTGTCTTGCATTGATAAAGTGAGTGTTCTGATTGTAGTGTGATTTTCGAGTAGTGTAATAGTTTAGTGCATTGCGTTATATTATCCTGATTATATAGTTATATTTCTGTAGTCTAAAGCATAATGATTATGTATGTTAGTGCATGTTTCCTTGTATAGTGTTCTGTTGTGTTTGTTTCTCCCCACTAAGCGTTATCGCTTAGCACGGGCTTTTATCCCGTGCAGGTAGCGTGAAGGATTTAGGGAATGCTCGAGTCGTGCATCTGCAGGCAGGACACATAGGAGTCGAGTTTATTATTTCTTTTGTTTCCTCCTGTAATTCTTTTTGTATATGTATTATTATTTTTGTAAGGATTTTAAAATTGTAACCTTTTGGAATATTGTAATCATAACTCTATACCTTAATTATGTTGAAGTATATTTCTATTATATGGTTATTGAATGCTTCCGCTTAGCGCATGTATGCTTTGTCGCGTCGTGAGTGAGTGTCGTGCTGTAGCGCGCCCGCCGGTGCCCTTCCAACGGGGGCGGCGGTGGGGGTGTTACAGGTTGTGGTATCAGAGCGCCGGTTTAGGCGGTTCTGGATGCTTTTGTTTGTTATGTGTTGAGTCTTGGTATGCGAGTCGGTTTTGTGTCATGGCCTAATGCAGATGTGTCTTGGCTTGTGTAGTGTTTAGATGGAGTCTGATCCAAGTGAGCATGTGGGTGAGACGGTTGGTAGTGCAAGTGTAGTGAGAGGTGAGCAGCCTGCTCCGCAGCGTCAGCGAGAGGAGATTCCTGGTGTGGGTTTTGGTCAAGAGAATCCGGTTTTATTGCAAGGTTTGCTTCAGTTGGTAGAGAGGCTGACTGCTCCTAAGGCTCCGACTGAGTTATTAAGAAAGAGAGGAGCCGAGGATTTCCATGGAACTGCTTTGGACCAATCTGATGTGGCCGAGTTTTGGCTTAAGAGAGTAGGTCGGATTTTGCAAGAGATAAGATGTCCTGCAGAACAGAGGGTGCTTTGTGCAGTGTCGTTGCTTCAAGGGCCAGCATATGATTGGTGGGAATTGGTGATGCGAAATCCTCAGCGACCAGCCGAGTTGACTTGGGATTTCTTTAAGCAAGAATTCGAGCAAAAGTATGTGACGAAGGCGTATCAAGAGTCTAAGTGGAGAGAATTTATCAGTTTGAGGCAGCGAGGAATGACCGTGAGTGAGTATGATAAAGAATTCAGCCGGTTGAGTAAGTACCTGCCTGAGACTTTGTTGATGGATGAGTTTAGAAGTCGGCATTTCCTGGAGGGATTGCGTGAGGTTTTCAGAGGTCCATTGTCGGCGTTGTCAGTTTTGCAACCCGTGGGGTATTATCAGCTTGTGGCAGCGGCGATGAAGTTAGAAGAGTCTGAGGTGATCAAGCAGAGGATCGAGAGTAAGAGGAAAGCACCGAGTGATGGGTTTGGAAGTGGCAGGAAGTCGAGAGGAGTTCCGAGTGGCCAAAGTGGGAAGAGTTCGATTCCGGTTCGTTCGAAAGTCGAGAGTGTAGCGCCACCCTCTAGCAAGGGAAGTGTTATTCCGGAGTGTGAGCATTGTTATAAGCGCCACTGGGGCGAGTGCAGAAAGATCTATGGAGCGTGCTTCAGATGTGGCAGCCAAGAGCACATGGTGGCGAATTGTCCGGATCGAAGAGAGCTTCAGGATAGACCAGAGAGTAGAGCCAGTGGTCAGAGAGCGAGAGGGAATCAGAGTGGAAGAGGCAGTAGACGTCCTTCTCAAGCGCTGTCTGAGACTGTGCAGAAGCCACCAACTGAAGGGGTGCCTTCACATCCAAGAGTTTATGCGATGCAAGTAGGGGATATAGCAGATCGAGCGGGACCTTCTGGTAAGTTATGTTATTAGTTTTCGGTTAAGTTTCGGTTTGAGTTTTGGGTTGTTGTTTAAGGGAGTTAGCGGGGAAATTTCGAGGACGAAATTTCTTAAGGGGGAGTGATTTGTAACAACCCAAATAGGGCCTGGTCGAAATTTATGTGATAAGTCGGACAAGTAAGGGTATTTTCGTAATTTGGGTAAGAAGAATTTTGGACATTTAAGAATTTTGTGTTAAAGGAACTAATTAATTAAGTGTTGAGTGAAGTGAAGGGAATCATTAGTGTGTGCTTGTGGTGTATGGTTGTAGGGTGTTAGTGCTCTAAGGGCTTTAATTGTGTGGGTTGTGGTGCATGGTGCCTAGGATGATAGTGGAATAATAAGAAATATTATGGTGTGAGTGTAGTATGGTGCATAGAAGATATTTGTGTAAGAATCGGAAGAGAGAAGGAAGAGCAAGGGCAAGGATAAAGTGGATTCGTGAGGAGTTCGGTTGAAGCTTCGTTTTCCAGGTATGGGAGTCTGATTTGTAGTGCTTGAGTTGGGTTTAAGTGCATGTAAGTGTTGTGAGCTGTGTTGTGGATTGTGGTTTTTCCCTAATTTACTCCTTGGATCAACTCTAAATGGTGATTGCATGTCATTGGTAATCTTGAGTATTTTATGAATGCATGTTTAATTGTTTAGTGACTTATAGTGAAGTGCAAGTGATACAGTGACGATGATATGCGTTTTTAGAATTTGAGCATGCCCTGTTAGTGTATTTGAGTTTGATTGTGAGTGATTTCTTGTGGAAATTATAGTTGATTATAGTGTAAATGTGTTTATGTGGCTTGTGATTGATGCGGTGATGTGCTGGAGGCGAGAGGTAAGTGTTTTGAATATGTTGTGTGTATGTATGAAGAGTTGTGTGTGAAAAGAGTAGGAAAAAGTGCAGAATTGGGCAAATCTGGGTTCTGTCGCGATCGCGACAAGTGCCGCGATCGCGACAGAAGGCGGTCTTGGCCCCTTGTTCTTGAAGAGCCCTCTGTCGCGATCGCGATGCTTGTCGCGAGCGCGACAGAGAGCTCGGTCGCGGAAACCTCCGCGCGGGCGTGCTGCCGAGCGAGCGCGCGAGGAGGAAGAAACTGGTCACTGTCGCGATCGCGACACTAGTCGCGAGCGCGACAGAGCTCGGTTCCGAGAAATTCTGCCGCGAGTGCTTCGTCGCGAGGAGGCCCTTTGGCGCGACCTCGCGAGGAAGTACCCCGTGCTCTGTCGCGAGCGCGACACTTGTCGCGATCGCGACAGAGGCCCTTCCTGCTTGCTTGGGTTTCTGAATGTGTTTCTTTTGTTCCACTTTGCACGGTTTCTCACTATTGCATGGTATATGTGTGTACCTTTGACTAGTGATATTATTGTACTATTGTCTTTGATATGGATTTATTTATAAAAGAGTTTTAATTGAATTTTGTTTGGTTATGTATTGTCTTGAGATTTATTGTGTTGTCGAGCCTGAAGTGTCAAGGTATAGGATAATTAAGCATGCTTAAGAAGGGTTAGTGTTCAGCTGTTCTGTCCGCCCCGTTTGGGCGAAGCGGTCAACCTCCGAGATGGTCATCAATCGTGTAGTGATAAAATGTTTTGAGACTCCGGTCTCCCGCGCTACCTTCGGGTATTAAAGTGTTTTTGAGGCTTCGGTCTCCCGTGCCGTGTTCCCGTATCCTCAACCATTGATCCTCAACCTTCGGGTATTATTGTGTAAATTGTCTTGCATTGATAAAGTGAGTGTTCTGATTGTAGTGTGATTTCCGAGTAGTGTAATAGTTTAGTGCATTGCGTTATATTATCCTGATTATATAGTTATATTTCTGTAGTCTAAAGCATAATGATTATGTATGTTAGTGCATGTTTCCTTGTATAGTGTTCTGTTGTGTTTGTTTCTCCCCACTAAGCGTTATCGCTTAGCACGGGCTTTTATCCCGTGCAGGTAGCGTGAAGGATTTAGGGAATGCTCGAGTCGTGCATCTGCAGGCAGGCCACATAGGAGTCGAGTTTATTATTTCTTTTGTTTCCTCCTGTAATTCTTTTTGTATATGTATTATTATTTTTGTAAGGATTTTAAAATTGTAACCTTTTGGAATATTGTAATCATAACTCTATACCTTAATTATGTTGAAGTATATTTCTATTATATGGTTATTGAATGCTTCCGCTTAGCGCATGTATGCTTTGTCGCGTCGTGAGTGAGTGTCGTGCTGTAGCGCGCCCGCCGGTGCCCTTCCAACGGGGGCGGCGGTGGGGGTGTTACATTGAGTCCTTCATCTTTCTCAAAATGTCCTCTCCTCTTGCCCAAAGGATGCACCGCATTTTAGATGACAAACACACTTGGGGAGAAGGCACCCTTTCCTCTTTGTCTGGGCTGAAATATCTGTGCCGGGTGAAAATCGACCAGAACCTCCTCCTGGCGGCGACCCACTTCTGGAACCCCCGGTTCCATGTTTTCCAATTCACCTATCAGGAACTGTGCCCTTTGCCTGAAGAGTTAGCTTCCATTCTGGGAGCACGGTTGCCTCCTAGCGCTCTGCCTTGCGTCCCCCGCTGTGGCCTATTCCAGACCCGGGATGCAGCCCTGGCCCTGGGCATATCTTCCTCGGAGGCCAACCTGCTGATTCCTCTGGGCCCTTCCTTTTCTTTGGAGCCACTGATCGAGGCTCTGGGTCGGTTCACTGACATCCCCACATACCGGGTAAGCATCACATTCTTATTCTGTATGGTGCACTTCCTTACCGTTGTTCCAGGAGGTTTGACAGGTGACTCTCGTCTGTTCGGAGTCCTGAGCGACTTTCATCTGGGACTGTCACCCCTACCACTTGTCCTGGCTGAAACTATACTGGGTTTGGACGCTATGAGCTCTGGGTCCACTACAACCTTTGCCGGCAGCCCCTTATTACTCCAGGTACGTCATTATTTTAAAGGTAGTGCGTCCCTCATGGATTTTCACACTAGCTTTTCTTAGCGGGAGGTGCGTCCTTTCGGATTTTCACACAACCCTGTGCCTTATTTTTGCCTGAAGTAAACCCTACTTACCCCAGCGGCTTTTTTTTTTTTTTTTTTTTTCAGATCTGGCTACAGGAAAAACTGAAGATGCTGTCTGAACCACCCCCTCGCGTTACTCACCAGTACTTGCCGAGCTATTTCTTGCCTCGTCGACGACTGCATGGGTGTGTCACTGCTGGTGAAGGCATTACCAGATTTGGCGAGCTGTCAGATGACGATATCAGTTTTACATCCGCCTGGCTCCCGCTGTCTCATGCAGTCATCGACGGGCCATCGGGTTGTGTTCCCCTCTGCGGCCTCCGTCAGGCCACCTTCTGCATCACCTCTCGATGTACACGACAGCTCGAGATGACCCAGGATATAGTGAGGGTTCCCCTGTCCTTCCGAGGAGGAGATCTCTCGGCCGCATTTGCTTCTCGGTATCATGAGCTGTGGGGTAGGTTACCCATGAAGACTGTTATCCCGAGGTTTGGCAATCATTCTGCATCTTCAACTAGCGAGTAAAAGAAGTGGATCCTTAGTCCAGCCTCTGACAACAGGACCCGAGGGCTCAAGCATCTGATCGGCGAGAGCAGCAGCAGGACTTAGCTTACCCTATATGTGTATTTCTTTTGGTGCTACATTTCTTTTTAATGCAGAACTAGAGAATGACAAAAGTGAAAAGAATAATATTCATCTTATTTCACGAGTTTTGTGTATATTTCCATATAATTTCAGCATACATGATCAGTTTTGGCATTTACTCAGCTGCTTACGCGCTGTCAATACATGAAACCAAATTTTAACAGCATCAACTCCTGTTACCAATCGGCCCTCTCGGGTTTTCACGATCGGACATTTTCTCTCATGCCTCTAATTTTTGCACAGGATGCCTTTTTTCGGTTTTCACCCTGTCGAGGCGCCCAATTTTAGCATAGCCGCCTTTTTTCGGTTTTCGACTTGCGGGGCATTTTATTCTCTTCTTTTTATTTTGGTCTTTAGCCGTGGAACCTTTTGAGTCTGTCGACATTGATCGGTTCTTTGAATTCGTTCCCATCACTATCTGACAAGATTGCAGCCCCTTTGGACAGCAGCTTCTTAAGGATATACGACCCTTCCCAGGTAGGTCTGAATTTCCCCCTGATGTCTGGTATCCCTGGCCTCATCTGTTTGAACACCAAGTCCCCTTCTTTCAGCGGATGCTTCCTCACTTTCTTTCCGAAAGTTCTTGCCAATCTCTTCTGGTATATCTGATTATGATAATAAGCTTTCAGCCTACTCTCATCCAGTAAGTTCAAGTGCTGCAACCTCTGCTGCGCCCATTCGGCTTCCGGGATTTGGGCCTCCATGACCACCCTTAGTGATTTAAGTTCTATCTCTACTGGCAATACTGCTTCTGTTCCGTATACCAGGGAAAATGGTGTAGCGCCTATAGATGATCTTACCGTCGTTCTGTATCCCCACCGGGCAAAGGGTAACTTTTCAGCCCAGTCCTTATAGGTCTGGACCATCTTGGACAGGATCTTCTTCACATTCTTATTGGCGGCTTCTACTGCTCCATTCGCTTGCGGTCAGTAGGGAGAGGATTTATGATGCTCAACACCATATTTCTCGAGAAGTTTTCTGGTTTCTCCCATGAACTGCACCCCATTATCAGACACTATGTGATGAGGGAGGCCATATCTGCAGATCAAATTCCTCTCTATGAACTTGGCCATGTCCCTTGCGTCAATTTTCTTAAAGGATTCTGCCTCGACCCATTTGGTGAAATAGTCGATCGCGACTATGATGTATCTGTGCCCATTGGACGCCGTAGGGCGAATCTCTCCAATGATATCTATCCCCCAAGCAGCAAACGGCCAAGGTGATGTCAGGTTATGTAGCTCTGATACCGGCAGGTGTCTCAGGTCTGCGTACTGTTGGCACAACTGACATTATTTGACATACTTCGAGCAATCAGTGTCTATCGTAAGCCAATAAAAGCCTTATCTCATGATCTTCTTGGCCAAGGTCAAACCATTCATGTGGGCCCCACAGACACCTGCATGGGTTTCTTCCATTATCTTGCGTGCTTCTCTTTCATTCAAGCACCTGAGCTGGATCCCATCTGACCGTCTTTTGTACAACACCCCTTCTAAGGATATGAACTGAGTAGATAACTTATGTATCATCCTCTGGTCTTTTTCAGTGGCTTCCTCTGGAAATTTATTGTTTTCCAAGTAATTCATGATATCATAGTACCATGGCTTCCTATCTGACGCCTCTACTTCCATTACAGGCTCGTTTTTAAAACTAGGCTTATCAGAGCTCGAAATTAGCACCGGCTTCATGGCCACTCCTTCAGGGTTATCCCACATTGACACTAAGGTTGCCAACGCATCAGCCAGACGGTTCTCATCTCTGGGCATAAAGTGGAAAGTGCAAGTCTCAAACTGCCCACACATCCCTTTCAGATATTGAACATAGGGGACTAGTCGTTCTTCTTTTACAGCCCATTCACCTCGGATCTGGTTTATTACCAAGGACGAGTCACTAAATACCTCTACGTTCCTTGCCCCCAACACAGCTAGAGCTTCTAACCCGAAGGTGCACGCTTCGTATTCAGCTTCATTGTTGGTTGCTTTGTATCTCAGCTTCTTAGCAAGAGGAAGTTTTTCATTATCTGGGGTTGTCAAGATGATCCTGACTCCGGCTCCTTTGTTATTCACTGCCCCGTCAAAGTGCAACTGCCATCCCTGAACAGAAATCGTGCCTATGCTCTCGTCAGGAAAGGTAAACTCGGGGGTGTCCCCTTGGATAGGATGTTCAGCAAGAAATTCAGCTACAGCTCGCCCCTTAATAGTCTTGCGGGTGATGTATTGCACATCAAACTCTTGTAGCAAGAGCAGCCACCTCCCCATCTTTCCAAGCAAAGACGGTGCCTCCTGCAAATATCTTAACGGATTTTGCTTGGCTACTGCTTGAACTTTGTATGAGTAGAAGTAATGTCTCAGCTTCTTTGACGCCCAAATCACTGCGAGGCAGATCTTCTCCACTTCAGCATATTTTATTTCATAAGGCAAGAACTTCTTGCTGAGGTAATAAATTGCAAACTCCACCCCAAATTCATCCTCTTGAGCCATCATGGCGCCCACTGAGCCGTCCTCTACTGCCAGGTACAGAATAAGCGGTTTGACCGGTTGCGGAGGCCTTAGCACTGGCGAATTTAACAGATATTCCCTGATATTATCAAAGGCTCTTTGGCAGTCTTCGTTCCAGACTACAGGCTGATTCTTTATAAGCAGCTTGAAAACAGGTTCGCATATCGAAGTGAGCTTGGCAATAAACCGGCTAACATACTGCAGCTTGCCCAGGAAACTCCTTACATCCTTCTCTTTTTGTGGCACAGGCATCTCTCTGATAGCTTTCACCTTGTCTGGGTCAATTTTTATCCCCCTCTGGCTGACGACATGTCCCAACAGCTTTCTTGAAGTCACTCCGAAAATGCACTTCTTGGGGTTAAGTCGCAGATTATACTTATCGATCCTGGTGAAGAACTTCTCTAGAGCTTCAAAGTGTCCCTCTCGGGTGGCTGATTTGACCATCATGTCATCGACATACACCTCCACTTCTTTATGAATCAGGTCACTTAAGATCTTGGTCGCCATTCTCTGATATGTGGCCCCTGCATTCTTCAGGCCGAAAGGCATGACTCGATAGGCATAAGTGCCCCACTCTATGATAAAAGCAGTTTTAACCCGGTCAACTATCTTATTCAGGATCTGGTTGTAGCCCACATAACCGTCCCCAAAACTGTATATCGCGCAATTGGCGGCACTGTCTATCAATACATCAATATGGGGAAGTGGAAAATCATCTTTAGGGCAGGCTTTGTTAAGATCTCGATAATCCACACACACCCTGACCTTTCCGTTCTTCTTTGCTACAGGGACCACATTTGCCAGCCATGTAGGATACTGGACTTCCATGAGGAACTTGGCTTCAATCTGCTGTCGAATTTCCTCCTTAACCTTGTCAGCCCATTCCGGTCTTAGCCTTCTAAACTTCTGCTTCACAGGCTTGCAATCTGGGTAAGTCAGGATGGCATGCTCCGCCACGTCTCGATCAATCCCCGGCATGTCCTCGTAGGTCCAGGCAAAGACTTTTTCATGTTTTTTTTATTATTCTCTCAAAATTTTTTCTCTCCTCAGGAGTTATGTTTGATGCTATTAGAATTTCTCTTGGATTTTCTGAGGTTCCAAGATTAAAAGGCATTGTGCCAGTGGAGTCAATGTCAAAAATTGATGGAATATGATCATGTTCATGCATGTTGAAATCATTAGAAACATCGCACAAATAAGTGAAATTGTTTATCTTATTAATAATATTATAGTTATCATTTACATCATAAAAGAGTTCTGGAATAAAAAGACAATCTAGGCTAGAGTCTTCTTCCGCCACTCCCGAGGTTGATGCTGTTGCAGCTTGCTCACTAACTTTCTGATTTAGCAAAGGCCCTTCAGGCACGTCGGGGGAAATCCTCAAATCTACGACATTCAGCCCTTTCTTCTTCAGGCTCATTCCGTCTCACTGGAGGAGGAGGAGGATTCTGTGGAGCATTCTGCTGTGCCAAGGCGGTCAACATATTCATCATCCTGCCCTCGAATTCCTCAAAACGGTGGCCCACTTCTTCCGCAATCATGGCCCTGGTGGCATCTTCCCCCCTAGGCGAGTTTGCCATCTGAGATACTGTACCACTGATTTCTGATAAGATCTCCGGTAGGCCCTCTCTATCTGACAGCTCAGGAGTAAGAACTCGGATCAGTCGCCCGATTGGTGATCTAGTCCACCTAGGCAGATCTATGATGGCTGCAGGGACAAAAGTTAGAATGATGCATGAAATGTAGGTATAATGCATGATCGTGATATGCAACACTTACAGAGCACAAGCAAGCAAGTAGGTCCTTCCACCCTTATTTCTCCCACACACGTGGTCGTGCAGTCTCTTTCCTAGGTGGGATTAGCCCAAGGGTCAACGAGGGACCCGATGGATGCGTATGGTGCGCGGCGAAAAACCGGCAGCATAACACTCCTATGCTAATGTACAAGCGGATGGACAATGATCGTCACGTATTCGGACGCTCCATAGTTTCGACATGGCCCTACCGGGCATGATAGCCTTTGGCTAGGTTACCAAGCGAGACATTTGGACTCATCCAATACATGAGGATCCATACAGCAAGCATGAGATTAAGGTTCGTTTCACCTGTGGAAAGTAACTACAGCCATTACATGAGCTTTGGACAAGGGAGATGTTTCTTTGAGGCTACCCAAGCATGATCCTTGCCGACGGGTCTAGCTCATCACAAGCGTAACGACCGATCGGGTCACCATTTTGATATACCATTAAGGTACGTGGCTTGGGCTGGTGATTATCCTTAACACTTCCCCAAATTGAGTGAAAATGAGGAGGTGCTTCAAGAACGCACCGGGGCTAAAAGAGGGACCAAACTAGCATATTCTAAGGCTCTAATGATATGCGAATGTAATTTTGAGAGAAAGCGTATTTATGAATTAAATTTTGATCATAAATGTTAAGCGAGGTATTTTTGAATTGAAATCTCGAACTATAAACATCCCCAGTGGAGTCGCCACTGTGACGCGCGCCGGATCCCGAGCGCCGCCCTTTCGGACCTCCCGAACGTAGGCGATCGGGGCATTTGCGGGTCCGTTAATAGCTTGCAATAAATCGCAAGTGCGTCTATGTTGGGCAACAAGGAGGTATCATGGAGTCGCCACCCAATAGAACATTGGGAAAGTCACTCTCGCCTCGGAGAGCCTAAGACTGCGCTTGGTATCCATTTTGGGCCAGCTAGAGGGATCATGGAAGGTGAACTTCTCACCCTAAAGAGCCTAGGATTAGCGCTAAAGTCTCGTGACCCAAGAAGTATTTTGGAGGATAACCTCTAAGCTCTCGAGCCCAAAGACCAGAGCTGGGTCCGGGATTTCTCATCTATTTCTACCTCAATTAGTTTATGATCAAATTTTAATGTCATTAATTCGCTCTCTCTCCACACTATGCAGTTGATTAAAAGGGGCATTTATTCACATTCGGAAAGCCGTAAATGATCAAGTAAATAATGAAAGCAATAGATTACAATAAATACAAGGAGCGGAATATAACTCCCTTTTATAAATGTGCGAAGCATGCATAAATCGGGATATTGCTTATTTTGAGGACTTTGGTCCTCACATGCATCGTTATTAAAATTGGGGATTTTTATTTGTGATGATCTTTTTTTGATGATGGAAATAGGGCATTGGACCCTTGTTTTGTGTAAACCTCATTGAGTCATTTTTATACATCAACGGGATATGAAAGGAGTACATCCATATACATAAGATAATCAATAAAAGAAATGAAACAAGATGATTAAGAAACTAAACCGGACGAGATCCTCCAAACATGGTAGATAGCCGCTCAAGCTCGAGATAATCCAGGAGGACCGATGTACACTCACAGAAAGTTAAGAAAAGTTAATATACATAAAATTAACACATAAGGAGTCAAGGAGACTTGGAAGAGATAAAAAAAGTTTAAAAGGAGGGAGACAGAACCCACCGACGGCCTTCCTTGTTTGACCGACGGGCGTCGGTTCGGGTATTCGATATGCCCGTTTGTCACTCAAGGAGGGGCGTCTGTAGGTGGGTGACCGACGGGCGTCGGTGATAAAGATGACCCGTCGGTCACCTCTATCTCCGAAAAAAACAGAATGGAGAGGGAGAGAAAAAAAACCTTTTCAAAGTCAAAAAAAAATTTTTATCCCAAAAAGAGATAAGGGAGTCAAGATAAAAGAAAATAATGATAGATATTCAAAAATTGCGCAAAATGAGAAACAAATATAGAGAAATAATCCGGAATATTTACCCTCAGATAATCGCTTCAGGTGAGATTCTTGTGTCGGTTAGAGCCCCGCGCGTTCCACGAGAAGCCAAGATGAAAGATTAAAGAGAGAAAATGAGATATTTCACCTTCAATCCCTCAGAAAATCGATTTTGGAGTCAAAATCTAAAGAAAACTAATTAGCTTTTAGTTCCCTTTGATTGATTTGATCCTTAATTCAAAAGATTTCTTTAGAAAAAGTGTTTTTGGAAGAGAGAGAAAATGTGCGTGAAATTGGGCAGAGTTTCCTCTTCTGAAAATTTTTCCAACCCTTTTCAAATGAAAATCCGGAGCTTTTATAGCCAGACATGACCGACGGGCATCGGTGTATAGAGGCGGGAGTCGAAAGAATCCTTATGACACAAGGATTAGTCCGACGGCCCTGCCACATCCACCGACGGACGTTGGAAGGGTTGCGTGCTCCGGGAAACCAGGCGGCATTCTGACAGGGGCGGTGATTTTCCGACGGGCGTCAGAAAATACCTAGAGCCGTCGGTGACTCAGAGCGACGGGCCGGCTCGACAGACGGGCTGGCCGTCCGTGGAGGACAAAAAGCCCTTTGACTCGGAAAAAACCTCTGTTTTCCTCTCCTTCGGCCCAGGAATGATAAAAACCTCACTTCTCATGGAACGCGGGGCTAAAACCTCTAAATCCAACCTCCCATACAGGCTTGCACACCGATTTCATCACAGGGCAACCTCTGATCCGGACCGCTCCGGGACACGATGCTTACACTAACTATCCACTTACTTGACTCTAGCAGGTCGTGCATCATTCAAATCATATGTCGAAACACCTAATATGTATAGATACATAGATATATATATATATATATATATACACACACACACATGCATAAGCCAGCGTATAGTAAACATGTAGGTAAGTTCATAATGTTAACCATACATCATACAATTCATGTTACCAAACATATAATATAATTCAGTTAACAACTTAACATTATTCAATATTCTGGAGCATATCAGGGTCAAATATGGAACATTAATATACCAATGATTAACAATGCATAAATTTAATCATGCAAGAATACTATTTACATATAAGAATGACATATTATTCTTAAGGAAGGTTCATGAGTAAATACACGCACACACCTTTCACATTTTAATATAACACACTCACGATAATTAGTCATAAAATTGACATTCATAATTCACTGGTATTCAAATTGTAACATGCGATACCATTAACATACATAAGTAAAATCATAATGAAGTATAACACATTAGTTCCTAAGCTGAGGCATAATATAGCATTCAGACATTAATCCTATCATTCAAATAGGTTGGCACAGCAACATGCTATTCACATATAGAGTTCTTAACTTAAGCATAAATAACCATTTCCATACCAAAAGTAGCATTCACAAATTTATCATAGCAAAACATACCATTAAATCATGTGAGATATATAGAAAGACACTAAATAATATTTGAAACCAATCATAATCGAAAGAGGAGTGAAAGCGAAGAAAATCAGAAATCTTCAAAATAGGGGACAGTGGCGTTTTACACGGCGGTATGGGTAGTCCCTTACCGCCGTGTAAGACACCTTACACGGGCCCCCACAAAGGCATTTCACACGGTGGTAAGGGGAAACCCATACCCCCGTGCGAAACTCACAGCACATATTTCACTTAAGGCAGTAGCGTTTTACACGGCGGTATGGGTAGTCCCTTACTGCCGTGTAAGACGACGGCCTTGCACTTTCTGATGAATATCCTCGATCCACACGGCGGTGAGCCATTCCCTTACCGCCGTGTGACCTCCAGAATTTCCATAAATTGCAGAGTTCACTCCAGTTTCGAACCAAAAACCAGACACATCAAAATCACACAGATCAAACCATAAAATCAATCCAAAACTTACCCTTTGCAGCTCAACCTTCGATCACAAAATGCAATAACACACTTAATCATTCAATTAATCCAACTAAATAGAAACCACAAATTAGCAAAACTCATATATGCATAACTCACAAAATCACAATCTTAAACTCACAAAGTAAATTCTAATCTCAACATATTCCAAACCTCATCTCATACAAACCGTCTTTAAGCCTTCAACCAACATGGGATTTTCCAGAATTTCATTAACATATAAAATCATAATTACACAAATTGTTCCCAAACAAACCATGCATAAACTCATGAAAAAGCACTCAAATTACTGGGAATCAAACATAGACACACACTCATGATCCAAGAAGAACTAGGGTAGAGACAAACATCCAAACTGAAACACAAATCACATAGCTCCAAAACCTGGAAATGAAGATCCAAAATCACAATCCTCTTCAAGCTTTAATCTTCAATCTTCCTAGTCTTTAAGCTTCCTCTTGTCACCAAAGCTTGCACAAACCAAAACCCACAAATTACTCTTCCTAAAACCCTAACTTAAACAAAACCAGAAGAAGAATAGGAAGAAGATGAACCCAAAAACGCAGCGAACCGAAACCCCACACATACCTCTTCGATCTTGCTCCAAAACTCTTCCAAGATCACCCAATCATGTGTCCAAACACCAGCGACAAGAATTACAAGGAGGAAGGGCAGAAAATAGAGAAGAAAGGAGGAGGAAGGGCTGAAGAAGAGAGGAGAACGGGAAGCAACCCCTTTCTTGCGTTCTCTCTCTTTTCTTTTCCCCCTTTCCTTCTTCTCATTTAATGCACACACCCACCAAGTCCACATGGCAGCCTCCTATTGGTTCAATCTTCCTTCATTGACTTTCATACACCAAGGCACCATACACCTACATACACCACATAATTACTTGAGTAGATATTTTCCATCCCTGGTACCATACTCACACTTCACAAGATACTTCCTCCACTTAACATATTAGATTAATTGTTGCACTAGATTCCTTAATGTCCTATATTCTCATGCATAAATTACCGAATTACCCTTGAAATCCCGACTTAGCATGCACATTCCGACTAGGCCCGATTTGGGGTGTGGCACCAGGTATTTATAAATGTATGATTTGCATTGTATCTATGTGTATCTGTGTGGTGGCACCTTGACTCATACGGCATCTCACTCCTTATCGGATGGGATCGCCTATGTATGGGTAGGGGGTGTGACAACTACACTCCAATTCCCTATAATTTACACTAATCATTTCCATATCATCATATAACACTTATGTTCTACACTTATAATACATACATTTCACTCGTTCCAATATACCTTACTTTTGATGTACTTACTTGCTATTACTTATTATCATCACTACACTTTCAAATCACTTCTTTTAAATCCAAATATCTATAGAAATCATAACTTTCTCTTGTCCTTAACTAAACCCAAACTCATAAATTTGATTTAAAGATAACCCATAATTCTCTTTTCATTATCTTACGCTCAAACCAATCACACTCATCGGAATAATCATTACCTAACCGCCAATCGGAAAACTAATGCAGACTTCGCATATAAATCATTTAACTGACAATATCTTGTTACATTATTCCTTAATACTTCTAGATATATTTGGCATACATGCTACTTTCCTTACTAACGATACTCGTACCTTGTTCCAAAAATCCTTTCACATTCATTAGCACAAGATTCGATAATACTCTTTCTATTCCGCTCTAACTATACACACGGTACATTCTCCTTAGCGAATGTTATGCTCTTAAATCACACTGAATCTTGATATCAAATACTCAACGTACACCCTGCCAGCTTTCTCTCTATCAAAACACATATTCAAATGCTTCTCATGTGCGATCAAAAGATAATGATGCAATGAGAATGTGATGGTTCATGCATGCAAGATGATGCAAAAATGTAGTTGATGTCATAATGTTTACTTTTCCCATCCCCATGGTTCAACACGCTTTTATTCAAATAATTTTCTGCAGATAGCTGACAGGCATACAACGCATTACCATAACCTTACAAAATCTAGATATTCTTCTATCTCAAAATACCAAAACACCTAATCTAACAGGGCAACCACATATCGATACACTTCAAAAATTTCTACCAACATCCTCTTCCCAAACCACATAGCATCAAAATAAAATTTTATCAGAACCTATGGTACTCATCTAACAAACACATCCCAAATACGCACATGCACACATAACAATACAGGATAGGCAGATCGTAACCTACCGAAACAACATTTGACTAAACACTTCATCTAATCGGGAAAATCTCATTCCCTACTCAAACCTGAAAATCAAAATCATCCACTTTGGCCAACACTAAACTATACAAACACACACTTCGAAACACTTAGTTAACAAGAATTGACTAAACTAGGCTCTAATACCAAATTGTAACACCCCCAATTCCCACACGTAGCATATCGAAGGACAGAGAGCTACGGTGAGCGGAGGGTGCTACCGGACGAGAACACTACTTAACAATACGAAAAATGGAGTAATAAAATTTCTAACTTCTAGAATCAAAATCTCAGGACATGCACATCTTAAACCTACATCATCACCACACCATCATTCGCACTAGAGAATATTACAACTTATCACAAATGCTAATAAATAAACTTAATTGCATTCCGAAAATAATAATAACTTCCTATAAATTTCTACCGACTTGTTGGCCAAAGTCACAGCGGACCGCTGCGCTGCTCTGATCTCCAAACCTGCACGGAGAGACAACCGTGCTAAGCGATAACGCTTAGTCGGGCAAAACAAATAATGGGCAGCCACTCGCAGTGGTTACCGAGGCAAACACTTACAAATCAATATATATATATATATATACAGACATAAGCATAAAGGAAACTGGCTTCAATTAATGTGAACTCATATCGTTACTTTTATACGATAACTTAAACAATTTCATATGCATATTCATTCATGTACCATAACTATAAAATATTGTATTACATTTGATTCACAATTACATTAGACATACTTATTGTTTGCCTGATTCAATTAATTAATCATAAAATAGTTATACCTCATGAAGTTCAGGAATATGGTTTGCAAATCGAAATGTAAAGCCTGGAAATTCTCATTATGACTAACATTTCCAAAATCATGCAAAAATTGCAGTATTAGCACTTACTTAAAACATTTCATTTGTTCAAACTATTAATTGATTAAAACAAAACAAAACATTTAGACTTAAAGATTTGGTTCGGGCTTGAAATAAATATTCCAAGCTTCCTACGTATCCCCATGGTAGGGAATCAAAACCACGTGGTTCTACAAAAAACTTTATACTTAAATAATCCAAGAATTAATCTTAAGTTATTTTCTAAATTTAGTTATCTATCTCATGCGTAACGCTTTTTATCCATCTTACTTAATAATCAATACATCATTCATCGTATTCATTAAAACCACAAACAAGTACATATGAATTTCTTACCAATATACTTACTAAAATTGAACAGGCTAAAGTTCCATAGAAAAATAGCACATAACATACCTGTGTTCTCATTTAAACATATAACAAATATATATATATATATATATATATATATATATATATATATATATATATATATATATATATATATATATATATATATATATATATACACACATATACAAAGTTTATTTACTGAATGTTCAACCATAGAAACATGCATATCAAATATTTTAATAATTCTTTACATAAACTTCATATTGACAAACATACTCGTAACTTTTGAACAATTTCATAACATGGCTTATTCACATACAATTTCTTAAATAGTCAATATTCATTTATACAGATTCGTTAGAGCAAACGTTGATTGCTTTATCACTTTCCATTTCACAGATATCGATTGATTATACAAAACACATAGGTATCCGGAGATACCGCACATTTCCACATAGGTGTCCATAAAGGATCCAGAACAGAGGAGTGCGTAGAGCACAAGTCAAATGGCATTTATCACAAATGTATCAAATGCTTATTCACATAATCATTTGTAAATCATCACAGAGCTTATCAATTAATTCACATTATTTCACTCTTTTAATTGCCTGCTAAGTCAAAAGGGTGGATAAGCGAGTGAACACATGGCAGTACCCGTGGGTAAGATTCGTAAAGCAACATCATATTTTTCTCATTCAAAACATTTTCACATTGGGGATCTTAAACAAGATCCATACACATTGGGGATCGCGAGAATCCAAACAGGGACCTGATCAGGGGCCAAAATAGAACAAAAGGGCTGCAGCTAACAGAACTTTATAGGCATGCCTATCTATCCACGACCGACTACACAGGCTATACATTTTAGCTTCGTCATATAATACTTATAACATTTTATATTTTCATGTAGGTTCATACATTCATAAATATGCATATCGTTAGCACTAATTACAAATTAATCATTAAACAATATCTCATACTTATCACACAAGAAACTAAACATATCCTGAGGTGGTAAATGTTTCAATTCGATATCTTTTATTAGATGATAACTCAAATAGATAAAGATTAAAAGTAACAACGTATTCGAACTAGGCATATAAGACAACATTCAAAAATTCTCAATTTTAAAATAGCAGAATTTTACACAGCGGTATGACCAAAGCTTAACGCCGTGTAAGGCATTTCACATGGTGGTAAGGAAAAACCTTACCGACGTGTAGCCTTCCGAGAAAAACCCCATCCAAAACAGAATGCATTTACAAGGCGGTATGACTAAGCCTTACCGCCGTGTAAAAATGCAGCAAAGCAATTCTTTAGAACAGAATAGATTTACACGGCGGTATGACAAATCCATACCCCCGTGTAAACCCACGATCAAGCAAGACTCAACCCAGAAATACGATCACATGGTGGTAAGGCTTTCCTTACAGCCATGTGACTCAACAAAAACCAAGAAAATTCGTGTTATACACTCCCCAAACTTAAACCAAAATTCAACACAACTCAACTCAAACATTCAAATCATCATAAACAACATAAAACCCAACTTTTATACCAATAAATACACTTACTTCACGCAATAATCTTAATCAAAATCCCTTATTTAACCAAAACCAGAAATTTACTTCCAACCTTCAATCAATTACACATTTTGACCCATTATACCACATTCAAAGCATATCAACACAAGTAAGTCAAAACCCATATCATTTAAACATACTCAAACAACTTTATCCCCATAAATTTGCAGAACATTAAATCAAAATCCCAAATCAAATAACAAAATCCCAAACCTCATCTCCTTTGCTCCTAAAAGCTTCCTTAGATGATCTTTCTTGCTTCCAAACTCATTCAAGATCTTTCTCATCCCAAAATCCTCATCAATCACACAAACACAAAACCCTAGATTAAGAACACATCTTAACAACAAATGAAGGAGATGAAGAAAAGGAAGAACTAAACAAAACTTACCCAAAATAATCTCTTTGAGTTGATCAATTTCCACCAAACTCAGCCAAAGGAAGAGGGATCAAGATGGAGGAAATAGGAAGGGAAGAAGAGAAGGAGAAGAAGGCATGAGGGAGAAAGAACGGGCGAGCTAGGGCAAAAATTATGCTCTTTCATTCTCTGTCCTAGCCCTTTTTACCCCTCTCTAAATCCTTGCCACATGTCATCTTATAATTGGTGGAACTTGACCACTCACACACTAAACCCATGCATGACACTAGACACAAGACTAACTCCAGTAACACATACACTACTTCCCTCTATTTATGCACACTCTATCAAAACCAAAAAATCATGCATGTAACCCACAAATAGATATTCATAATTTACTAATCTTTCATATTCGCCCACTAATTAATTCTTTATCCATTCAAGTCCTAATTCCATCTTCAAAATTTACTATTGGTCGTACTTGTCAAAACTTTGACATTAATTATTAAATTGTCCATTTAGCATACCAACACTTTAACTTGCACAGCTTTGGTCACTACTCATCCTCAATACGCCCAATCCTTCTAGTGCACATTTCGAGTTGTGAAAAATTTTCATTAGCAATCGCTAAATTGCTATTCTTATCGGAAAACTAAGATTCTATGGCTGAATCCTAATTTATTCGCAAATTAGCAACCACTTTTTGTTAGTCACTAAATCGCTATTTTTTTATAGTGAAAGAAATAAAGATGACTAGAATAATAAATGCTTGGATAGTTAAGAGAAGAAAGTGGCGTGGCTGGTGTCTACAGTAATGAGCAATAACTATGAAAAAGTCAACGACAGCAGTGGACTTTTAATGGTATTGCTGATCGTTTTTTTTATAACCCATGGAGATAATTTTCTATTTTTGTTTCTACTTTTTATTCCTTTCCCTCCTTTGATTTTCTGTTTATTTTCTTTTTTTAAAAAATTATTTTATATTTATTTATTTTTATTTTCTTGTGGCTAGGATACTTTTAATCAATTTGGGTATTTTAGTCTTCTGTGTGTATTTTATCCATATAATTCGTTTAGGTGGAAAAAAAGCTAGGTGATAAAATTCATGAATCAGAGGCCAACTATTATGGTCAAATGAGGGATAACGGTCAAAATTAATGTCCATTTAATGAGGGGACTATATTGCACTGTTTTCTAAAGTGCAGGGGCTAAATTGCACCGAAGTGATGTTAATGGGTTACATTGCAATTTTGGCAAAGTACAGGGGTTACTTTCCACCTTCTTTCTTTCAGTATTAAAAAGACTTCTTAAACTAGAGAGAGACATAGTCCATTTTCACATGACCTTTATCATTATATGGTAATCCCTTATGTGGGTGACTCAACCTAAGGTATCTACAGTTGCCCCCAACTTTGAAAAAGCAACCAAACATTTATGAGGTGAGCCAAAGTTCATAAATGCATACCTGGTTAAGGCATACGCATTTGTTGTAGTCTAAGTGGTATGCTCTCTTAGCAAGCGAAAAATGAGATACTCTAGATGATCAGCTTTTCTGGCAGGCTATGATTAGGAAACTCTAGATGATTAGCTTTTATAGTCGGCTATGATTAGGAAACTCCATATAATTAACTCTTTTGGCAAGCTAAAGGTGAGACCAGTTTGGACACCCGTGCTTATTGACAAAAAGTGCATACCCTGCTTAGGTATTTTGCACTAACTGCAATATGACCAACAATGCCCAATTTGGGCATCCATGCTTACTGGCGAAAGTGCATACCCTATTTGGGTACTTTGTAATAACTATAATCTAAGTTTGTTATAGCTTGACCTCCATGTACCTTGTTTAGGCATCCACGCTTACTAGCCAAAGTGCATACCATGTCTGGGTATTTTTCACTAACTGTAATCTGATAAAAATGTATCAAGTTTAGGCATCTATGCTTGTTGGCCAAGGTCCATACCCTGTCTAGGTATTTTGCACTAATTGTAATATGATAAAAATGTACCTAGTTTTGGCGTCCACCTTATTATAGCTTGATCTTTGTGTACCCAGTTTGGCATCCATGCTTACTGGCCAAAGTGCATACCACGTTTGCGTATTTTGCACTAACTGTAATCTGGCGAGGATGTACCCAGTTTGGGCATCTATCTTTACCTTAGTGAAAAAGAATCAAAAAAACTGGATTAGTTTAGAGATTCAATATAGGTGTTTAGAAACTTTACCTATTTGGTAGTACAGTAGAAAAAACTCATAAGCTTACACCTGAATTTGTTGGAGCTCGCGAGTTCCTTATACGATGTTCAAGCAAATTCATCATCTTGATCTTGTTTTGATGATGAAATCTACCACCTAGTTGGGTCATCCACATTAGTGATTTTTAAGAACTCTACTACCTTAGTAGGCAATTACTAATCTAGGAAGCATGATGTTTGCTAAATTAAGATCCTCAAGTCAAATTGAGAAGATTGACCTCTAAAGTAAGTCTGATCTTGAAACCGTTTGCTTATAGGATCGGTTTAGAAAAGCACACCCAGTTACTTATTGTAGTTCTTAAATAGAACAATTTGATTACTTCAATACTTAACATAGGTGTTCAAGAACCCTACCTATTTTGTAATATATTATTTAATAATCATAAGCTTTGGGGAAAGCTTATAAGCTTGCCCCAAAATTTGGTTGAGCTCGCAAGGGTAGGGAGCCAATGTTAAGTGAATTCATAGTCTTGAATTATGGTTCTATTTTTGAAGTTTCTCCCTACATTGGGATAGCAAAGGACTAGGTGCTAGTATATATATATGTGGATACATACTGCAGGCAAAACATGGATATGCATAGTAGGTAATTATGATGCATGTTATAGCATGATATGATGCATGTCATGAAGATAAATGCAAAGTGGATGCATGTCATATGATGGATATGCATATAGCAAATAGGTATAATGAATGTGCATATGGTAGGCAAGTATGATGCATGTTGTAGGTAGATATGATGTACATTGTAGACATTGGCTCCTGAGGTAGCTTTTTTTAGAGTTACCAAATGAGGAAAACACTTTTCTTATAAGGCAGGGTCTTTTCACATTTTCATGCCTTTTCAAAAAGATTTTGGCCCTCCGAGCCCCATAGAGCACTTAGAGGGAGGAAAAACTCAGTTCTGGGTGGTTAAACTCCTGTCACACCCATTACTGATGTTTTCACACCAAATGGACTGGAAGAGCCAAGTCACACCCGTGACTAGTGAGTCACACTCGTGACTCATGAGTCGTAGCCGTGACATGGAGACTTCCATAAAGAACCTATAAAAGGTATTCTCTCTGCCTTTCAAGTTTTGGGGCTCCAAGCTTCCATTCTCAAGTTTTGTTCTAAGTTGCTAATTAGAAGATAGCTTGGAACACAAGGTTCCATTGTTTGTCTGACAAAAGTACACTGAAGGCAATGTTGCAAAGCTTTTCATCCTCTTAGCCTAGTTTCTCACGGTTTGAGTTTGTACATTTATTCTTGGATGCTATAAACTCAACCTTTTATTGCTCTTAAAGCATTTTATATCACTTTGGTCAGATTTAGGTTGTGAAAACCTTTTGAGGGTATTTGCCGCATAATAGAAGCATTGTAGTTTTTTTTTGTGCTAAAAGCTTTGTTTCTTCTTGTTTTGATTTGTTTTCATTCTAAAACTTGTTTAAAAGTTGTTTTTAAAGAGTTTTGAGGATTTTTGCTTTCCTGGGTTTTTAACCCATTTTAAGGCAATAAAAAGCAGGAAGAAAAAAGTTACCACTTTAAAGTGACTTACGGCCATGACTTGCTAAGTCACAGACTGGACTCATTTTTTCCCTCCAAAAATTGTGAACCTGGTTGTCTCATTCCTGTGACTCTTTAGTCATGGGTGTGAGTCAAATTTTGGGGTGTGAGTCTCTAGTCACAACCCAGATTTCATTTTAAATCCCTTATTTTCATTTTTTCTTTACTTTATTTCATTTTCTTTGTATATAATTTGTACATAACTTACTCTCTTGCGTGCAATCTGCCCAATGTAATGAAACAGTTTTACTTTCAATTACTTATTACTATTGGCCTGTCTAATGTAATAAAAGATTTTCTTTTAGTTAATGTAAAATTGAGATTTTTGTTAATAAAATGAGATCATGTCTTATTTCACGCACAACAATAGCATGAAAAAAGTAAGTTTTAATAATGTAAAAGATTTTGTACATAATTAAATAATCTTGCAAACTTCCTTAATAAATTAAGACCAAATGTCCTTGTTTCCAACCAATAAATTTACAATAAATGCCTCTTTATAGGTTGCATGCGAGGACCAATATCCCCACCCAAAAATGATCTTAATGAATAAACCATTTTATAGATGATTATTTAATAACTTATGGATATTTATTTCATAATTTACATATTTCTAACTTGATTATGTGCACCTTTATTTTCTCTGTTATGATAATATGCATGAGAAGATGAATAAAATAATTAATCTAAAAAGCCAAATTTTGCCACATTAACCAAGGGTATAAATAAGAGTGAGGTTCTGAACCCTCAATTAGTATTGGTCTTATAAGTTTGGAACACCATTTTCCAATGTTCTATTGGGTGACGACTCCTTTATACTTACCTTGTGGTGCCCAAAACGATGCATGCCAAAGTCAATTGCCAACAATAAAATATGGGTACCCCAAACCATTATCTCGTACCTTTTTGATATTCGAGACTGAAAAAATTAGGTCAAATCCCTTGACCATTATGAAGCAACCGATCCTTTTGGGAGGGAGACTTTCACCTGGCCGTCACTAAAAGTGGGACTCGATCTAGATAAAATGGTCAACCCGACCGTACAATGGTATATGCACGTCACAGTGGTGACTCCACTAGGGACCTCGAGACTTTGCTCTAAAAATATGTGGTTAAATATGACATAAATGGGCTTAAGATTAAGTAATTTTTTATATTTTTTTGAATTTGTGTTATAGTTATACTAGAGCCTTAAAGTATGTTAGTCATTCCTCTTTTTACCTCGGTTTCTTCCCGAAGCATGACTATATGTTCACTCACTGCGGAAAAGTGTTAGGGATAATCACCAGTCAAGCCTTGTACCTTATTGTATATTAAATGCTGACCCAGTTGGTCATTATGCATGCAATGACCTAGACCCATCGATAGTGACCATGCTTAGATAGCCCTAAAGTTGTACACCTAGACTGAAGCCCATGTAATGGCATGGATACTTCTATTAGGATAGCTAATAAGCTCTATAATAATCTTACATTATTTGTGCTATGGGCTCTTGTGTAACACCCCATAACCACCTGTAGAAATTTACTAAGGTGACTATGGAGTGTTACAACACAAACACATGCGCATCAAATAGTTTTACAAACAAAGTTCAGGATTAATAAAATTTCTTTAACATACATTACTAGATTACGTTTCGAAAATCCAAACATTACATTTCATAACATTCATAGTCTTACATCAGCTGTGACTTTACAAAATACAACATCTTTGTTACAACCACTTCAGTTCTTATGCACATATCAATTATATTTACACATCTTATACTATTAGAAAATAGCCTACTATTGCAGCGGTTCCTAATGTGTCGGCCGTTGGCGATGCTGAATTGTCTTCCAAAAGCTCCATCCTCAAAAATCTACATGGATAAAATATCCATGCTAAGCGATAACACTTAGTGGGGAACAATAGCATAACATTCTTATACAAAACAATCATTTGATTAAGTCCTATCATGTCTTGAATTAACACATCTATATACAACATATAACTTTCTTATCAATGCAATCATAAGTAATTACGCATATACGTCCCATACTCAAGTTCTCTTATAGTATAATTCTTGCATCATGCATAAACTTACATTGCTATACTCATAACATAACATTCATTTTATACTCTATATTCATCACTTCTAGGAATGGATAACGATATGTTACCTTGCACATAAGAATACTTTTTCACATATATACCTGAACACACATACATTTTGCGATCAACTTAGTATAAACATAGCATATCACACATCTTGGTTTACTTATAGCCTTACTAATGAATCATATTCATATGGCTGTATCACAAGTTAGAATTTAACGCATCGCATTCACATTTCTAATAATATAACATTCTTTTAAAATGCTCAATGTTATCATTAACCTTGCCTGCAATTCAATGACGTGGATAACGGGTATCGCATTGGTACCACTCAGGTACTAGAATCGCATTGAGATCTCATTTACGCATTGGTACCCTCAGGTACATATTATCAATCCACTTATAATAAAATTCAGCAACGATTATTCGCATTGTTTTCGCATTGTGATTCCCATGGAATCAGACACATTTAACGCATGGGGCTGTAGCACTTGACCCTATAGGCATGCCTAACTATCCACTACTTGACTCGCAGGCTTAAGTTGTTAAACATTTTATTCATTTCACATTGAACACATTTCGCATCACATATGTTGTTGACTAACATCACATTCGCTTTATACATTTGCATTAGCACATAGCCATTCTCTTCACTTGCATACTCATAGCATTTCCAATCTCATTCTTTCATAGTTAATAATCACATATTTGATTGCATTCAAAAGTCATCATGTTTATGCAAATATACATTACTTTATACACACATAATACTTACTCATAATGTCCTTCATTACAGCTTAAAGCCTTGCCATTTAAAAGTTCAACAATTTTAGGGTTATATTGCCAAAACAGGGTAGGTCACTTCATAATTCACTATCATAGTTAACATATTCGCATGGTATAACTCATTCATATAGTCATATGAAATAGCTCATAACGCATAATAGCTCACACATGTTTGTAAGCATACAATCATGTTCACATTCCTCTCCGAAGTACACATTCATATAATTCACAATCACTTCACAAGCTAAAAGCATTTAATCACATTTATCATTATCATAATATACAATCACTGTAAGCACCGTGTCCTGGAGCGGTCCGGATCGGAGGTTACCCTATGATGAAATCAATGTTCAAGGCCTGTGCAGGGGGCTGAAGTTGGAGGTTTTAGTCCCACGTTCCATGAGAAATGAGGTTTTTCTACACTTCAGGGGCAGAGGGGGAGAAAACGGGAGTTTTCCGAGTAAAAAAAGGTTTTTTGTCCTCCACAGACGGCCAGCCCGTCTGTGGAGATAGCCCGTCGCTCCGAGTGACCGACGGCTCAGGGTTTTTTCCGACGCCCGTCGGAAAGTCACCGCCCCTGTCAGGAGCCGCCTGGTTTCCCGGAGCACGCAACCGTTCCGACGCCCGTCGGTGGATGTGGCAGGGCCGTCGGAAGTGTCCTTGTGTCAGTAGGATTCTTCCGACGCCCGCCCCTACGCACCGACGCCCGTCGGTCGTGTCTGGCTATATAAGGTCCGGATTTTCACTTCAAAAGGGTGAAAAATTTTTCAGAAGAGGAAACTCTGCCAAAATTCGAGCACATTTTCTCTCTCTTCCAAAAACACACATTTTCCAAAAAAACTTTACTTAATCAAGGATCAAATCGATCAAAGGAACTAAAAGCTAATTAGTTTTCTTTAGATTTGAACTCCTAAATCGACTTTCTGAAGGATCGGAGGTGAAATAGCTCATTTTCTCTCTCTAATCTTTCATTCTCTTACTTTCTCGTGGAACGCGCGGGGATCTAACCGACATCAAAAATTCTACCCAAGGCAACTATCTGAGGGTAAATATTCCGGATTCTCTCTCCATTTTTATCTCATATTTAATTATTTATCATTTATTTATTCATCCCGTGAAAATTTTGAATACGTATTATTACTTTTCTTCATTTTGACTCCCTCATCTCCTTTTTGGATAAAACTTGTTTTTTTATCTCGAAAGTCCCTTTCCTCCTTCCTGTTTTCCGGAGACAGAGGTGACCGACGGGTCATCTTTATGACCGACGCCCGTCGGTCACCCACCTACAGACGCCCATTCTTGAGTGACGAACGGGCATAGCGACTAACCAAACCGACGCCCGTCGGTCAACCAGGAAAGGCCGTCGGTGGGTTCTGCCTCCGTTTTTTTTATCATTTTCCATCTCTATTCAGTCCCTTCGATTTCTTATGTGTTAATTTTATGAATGTTAACATCTCTTAACTTTCTGTGAGTGTATATTGGCCCTCTTGGATAATTTCGAGCTTGAGCGGTTGCCTACCATGCATGGTGGATTTCGTCTGGTTTAGTTTTCTTAAACCTCTTGATTTATTTCTCTCGTTCTTTCATTCATTGATTATTTTATGTATATGAATAAGCTCTTTTATCCCGTTAAATGTAAGAATAGATCAACGATTTATACTTAAACAAAATTGAGTTTTGTATAAAATGTAAAAAGGGTCCAACGCCCTATTTTCATCCAATAAAAATAATCACATATTAAATATCCCATTTTCAATGATGATGCATGAGAGGACCGAAGTCCTCAAAATAAATAATGCCCCGATTTGTGTATGAACCGCACATTTACATAAGGGAGTTGTATTCCGCTCCTTGTGTTATTGTAATTTATCGCTTTTGATATCTATTCTGCTCATTTACTGCTTTCCGAATGTGAATAAATGCGCCTTTTAAATCAACTGCATAGTGTGGAGAGAGAGCGAACAAATGACATTAAAATTTGATCATAAATTAATCGAGGTAGAAATAGATGAGAAATCCCGGACCCAGCTCTGGTCTTTGGGGCTCGAGAGGTTAGAGGTTATCCTCCAAAATACTTCTTGAGTCACGAGGCTTTAGCGCTAATCCTAGGCTCTTTTGGGCGAGAAGTTTACCTTCCAAGACCCCTCTAGCTGGCCCAAAATGGATACCAAGCGCAGTCTTAGGCTCTCCGAGGCGAGAGTAACTTTCCCAATGTTCTATTGGGTGGCGACTCCATGATACCTCTTTGTTGCCCAACATAGACGCACTTGCGATTTATTGCAGGATGCCAACGGACCCGCAAATGCCCCGACCGCCCACGTGCGGGCGGTCCGAACGGGCGGCCGCTCGGGATCCGGCGCGCGTCACAGTGGCGACTCCACTGGGGACGTTATTGGTTCGAGATTTCGATTTGAAAATACCTCTTTTAACATTTTATGATTAAAATTTAATTCATAAATTCGCTTTCTCTCAAATTTGCATTTACATATCATTAGAGCCTTAGAATAAGCTAGTTTGGTCCCTCTTCTAGCCCCGGTGCGTTCCTGAAGCACCTCCTCATTTTCACTCAATTTGGGGAAGTGTTAAGGATAATCACCAGCCCAAGCCAGGTACCTCAATGGTATATCAAAATGATGACCCGATCGGTCGCTATGCTCGTGATGAGCTAGACCCGTCGGCAGGGATCATGCTTGGGTAGCCTCAAAGAAACATCTCCCTCGTCCAAAGCTCATGTAATGACTGTAGTCACTCTCCACAGGTGAAATGAACCATAATCTCATGCTTGCTGTATGGATCTTCACATATTGGGTGAATCCAAATATCTCGCTTGGTAACCTAGCCAAAGGCTATCATGCCCCGGTAGGGCCATGTCGAAATTTGTGGGCCGTTCGAATACGTGACGATCATTATCCATCTGCTTGTACATTAGCATAGGAGTGTTATGCTGCCGGTTTTTCGCCGCGCACCATACGCGTCCATTGGGTTCCTTGTTGACCCTTGGGCTAATCCCACCTAGGAAAGAGACTGCACGACCACGTGTGTGGGAGAAGTAAGGGTGGAAGGACTTACTTGCTTGCTTGTGCTCTGTAAATGTTGCATATCACGATCATGCATTATACCTACATTTCATGCATCATTCTAACTTTTGTCCCTGCAGCCATCATAGATCTGCCCAGGTGGACTAGATCACCGACCGGGCGACTGATCCGAGTTCTTACTCCCGAGCTGTCAGATAGAGAAGGTCTGCCGGAGATCTTATCAGAAGTAAGTGGCGCAGTATCTCATATGGCAAACTCACCCAGGGGGGAAGACGCCACCAGGGCCATGATTGCCGAAGAAGTGGGCCGTCGATTTGAAGAATTCGAGGGAAGGATGATGAATATGTTGGCCGCCTTGACGCAGCAGAACGCTCAGCCGAATGTTCCCCAGAATCCTCCTCCTCCTCCTCCTCCTCCAGTGAGACTGAATGAGCCTGAAGAAGAAAGGGTTGAAAGGCGAGAGGAGCCCGTTAGGCCGCCACCGGTAGAGTTGAGATCAGTGGCTTCGGGAGAGCTGAGAAGAAGGCCAGTGCTGAGAATTGATGACGATAGAGATATTGAGGATGATAGGTTGAGCGTGGCATCCGAAAAGGGGAAGGCACCTCAGGCTGATGATTTTATTTTAAAAAGGATGGAAGAGAGGTTCGAGGCCATGGCTCGTATGATAGGTAGAGCTCACGGGATGAATCCTGAGGATAGGGAGCTGGACGGAGAGGACCCGATCCCTTATAACTTCAAGATGCCGGACGTGCCGAAGTTCGATGGTACTTCTGATCCTACTGCACATGTGAAGCAATATTCTCTGGTCATGAAGGGGACCACATTGTCTAAGAAGCAGAAAGTGGAATACTTTTGTCTGAGTTTGACCTCTCATGCCATAGATTGGTATCACGGCCTTGACCGCCGCACTAAAGAAGATTGGGATCTGCTCACTGAGGAGTTTCTGAAACAGTACGATTGTAATACCAGAATGGAGGTGACTCTGAAAGATCTTGAGCTGCTCCAACAGAAGGCCGGAGAATCCTTCCATGAGTACCTTACCCGATGGCGGAACCGAGTGATGGAGATGCGCCGAAAGCCTGATACCCAAGATCAGATTCGTCTTTTCATTAAGAACGCGAGTCCATACTTGAAGGAGGGACTGAGGATGAAGGGGTTAAAGGACTGGGAGTCTCTCAAGGATATAGCCATCGAAGCGGAAGGGGAGTTCTTGACCCGAAAAGCTAGCAATGATATTTTTGCCAAAAGGGCTAACCCTGGTCAAGGAGCCAGCAGGCCGGCAGGTCCCAGTAATAGCAATAGAAGGATGAGTGAAGTGTCTGCTACTGAGGTAGCCACCCCGAGGAAATTTTCGAACTTAGGGAGACCATTATCCTGGGTCTTGAAGAGACTGATGAAGGAGGGAAAATTGCGTCCTCTAACTCCCAGGCCGGCTTTGACACAAGGGAAGCCGGGACATAAGGACAACGAATTCTGTGCATTCCACCAGCACTCGGGCCATATCACTGATAAATGCAAAGCACTTCGGCACTCCATTCAAGATTTGATCGATAGCAAACAGATCTCTGACCCTGAGAGGAGGGAAGCTGAGAAGAAGCCTAGTTATAATGCCGTACCCCCACCTGTGTTTATGATTCAATCTAGCCTGCCAGAGTGGTACGTGCTACGAGATCTATATGGGAATGAGGAGTCTTCTGTCGGTAGTTCCGATGGAGAAGATGAGGAGAAAGCAGTTGTGGCGACTCTTGATTGCTGGTCTAGCAGTGAGAGCGGTGGAGAAGCCGATGATGAAGAAGGATTGAACCTTGATCTGTGGGGCTCCGATGGAGAAGATGGGGAGATAAGCGCTGTCACTAGAAGCGGAAGGGTGATCCCCGAGATTGCGAAGCTACCTGGGCCAGTTCAGCCAGTGGCAGAGAAAGAGCCAGAGGAGGAACAGATTATAAAGCAATTGAAGAAAACCACGGCTCAGATATCCATTTGGGATTTGTTGAGGCAGTCTCCCTCTCATAGGCAGAAGGTAGTGGAGGCTTTGGTTGAGGCCACAGTTGCCACCACTATTTCCCCATCAGAGCTTTTGGGTCTAATCAAGGGAGGATCCGAGGAGAGGTTGATCTTTTCCGATGCTGACTTACCGGCAGAAGGCCGTAATCATAACCGACCCTTATACATTAAGGCACAGATTAGCGGCAAGCACACTGCTTGCGTTATGGTGGACGATGGGTCTTCTATCAATGTATGCCCTTTGATAGCTTTACAAGCTTTTGGCTTAAGCAAGGATATGCTCAGCGAATCCGACCTAACTATCACGGCCTACGACAACTCAAGGAGGCAAGCCTCGGGAACCTTCAAGACCTTGGTCAAGACAGGACCTATCGAAGTGGAAGCCGAATTTGTGGTTCTGCCCATTCCTGCTAATTTCTCGGCTTTGCTAGGGAGACCCTGGTTTCATAAATTAGGAGGAGTGCCATCCACACTGCATCAGATGATAAAATTCCCGCACGAAGGGGAGGTGGTGACTATCAAGGCAGCCAGGGAAAACCAGGTCTCAGCGCTAGAAATTGCCAATCAGCCGTTCAGTGGTTTTCATGTATCTATGATAAAGGAAGAGCACGAATCAGGAGGTAGCCCGGCTGTGGTTAATATGTTGAAGAAGATGCACTATCTTCCTGGGGCTGGTTTGGGAAGAAGCTCCCAAGGGCTGCGGACCGCGGTTACCACTCGAGGGCAGAAGAACCGTAAAGGTCTGGGGTACAGAGGTGGTTTTGGCAAGAAGAGGGTAACAGACAGGATTCCCCACATTTCAGAAAGCTTTGTCCCCGCATCCTCAGTATGTGCTTATACTGGTGAAGATGAACCGCAGTGGGTAGATGGGAGGATTGTCCCTGGCTTTGAGATTTTTAATGATGTATATGATTGGCACATCGGATTTGTCAAGACCGCTGAAGGCTTTTGGGATGAAGAAATCATGACCCAGGGGATCACTTGGGACAAGTACGAGCTTGAGGAGATCGTTACTGAGAAAATGGTAGCTGCCAGGCTGAAAGGAAAAGGGAAGATAGCAGATTTAGAGCTGGAAGTGGAGGAGTTGAAGATCTCTTCCGACGTGCCTGAAGGGCCTCTGCTAGATCAGAAAGTCAATAGGCAAGCTGCAATAGCGTCAACCTCGGGGCGGCAGAGGAAGTCTCTAGCCTAGATTGTCTTTTTATTCCAGAACTCTTTTATGATGTAGATGATAACAATAATATTATCAATAAGATGAACAATTTCACTTATTTGTGCGATGTTTCTGATGATTTCAACATGCATGAACATGATCATATTCCATCAATTTTTGACATTGACTCTACTGGCACAACGCCTTTCAATCTTGGAACTTCGGAAAATCCGAGAGAAATTCTAATAGCATCAAACATAACTCCTGAGGAGAGAAAAAATTTTGAGAGAATAATAACAAAACATGAAAAAGTCTTTGCCTGGACCTACGAAGATATGCCGGGGATTGACCGAGCCGTGGCGGAGCATGCCATCCCCACTTACCCAGATTGCAGGCCTGTGAAGCAGAAGTTGAGAAGGCTAAGGCCAGAATGGGCTGATAAGGTTAAGGAGGAAATCCGACAGCAGATCGAAGCTAAGTTTCTGGTGGAAGTCCAGTACCCTACTTGGCTGGCGAATGTGGTGCCTGTGGCTAAGAAGAACGGAAAGGTCAGGGTGTGCGTGGATTATCGAGATCTTAACAAAGCCTGTCCTAAGGATGATTTTCCACTGCCCCATATTGATGTATTGATAGACAGTGCCGCCAACTGCGCGATGTACAGCTTTGGGGATGGATATGTGGGCTACAATCAGATCCTGAACAAGATAGCTGACCGGGTCAAGACTGCCTTCATCACAGAGTGGGGTACTTATGCCTATCGGGTTATGCCTTTCGGCTTAAAGAATGCGGGGGCCACGTACCAGAGGATGGCGACCAAGATCCTAAGCGACCTGATTCACAAAGAAGTAGAGGTGTATGTTGATGATATGATGGTCAAATCAGCCACCCGAGAGGGGCACTTTGAAGCTCTAGAGAAGTTCTTCACCCGGATCGACAGGTATAATCTGCGACTTAACCCCAAGAAGTGCATTTTTGGGGTGACTTCAGGAAAGCTGTTGGGACATGTCGTCAGTCAGAGGGGGATAGAAATTGACCCCGATAAGGTGAAAGCTATCAGAGAGATGCCTGTGCCACAAAAGGAAAAAGATGTAAGGAGTTTTCTGGGCAAGTTGCAGTATGTTAGCCGGTTTATTGCCAAGCTCACTTCGATATGTGAACCTGTTTTTAAGCTGCTTAGGAAGAATCAGCCCGTAGTTTAGAATGAAGACTGCCAGAGAGCCTTTGATAATATCAGGGAGTACCTGTTAAATCTGCCAGTACTAAGACCTCCACAACCTGTCAAACCGCTTATTCTGTACCTGGCAGTAGAAGACGGTTCAGTGGGCGCCATGATGGCTCAAGAGGATGAGTTTGGGGTGGAGTTTGCAGTTTATTACCTCAGCAAGAAGTTTCTGGCTTACGAAATAAAATATGCTGAAGTAGAGAAGATCTGCCTTGCAGTGATTTGGGCATCGAAGAAGCTAAGGCATTACTTTCACTCGTACAAGGTTCAGGCTGTAGCCAAGCAGAATCCTTTAAGATATTTGCAGGAGGCACCATCTTTGCTTGGAAGGATGGGGAGGTGGTTGCTCTTGCTACAAGAGTTTGATGTGCAATACATCACCCGCAAGACTATTAAGGGGCGAGCTGTAGCCGAATTTCTTGCTGAGCATCCTATCCAAGGGGACACCCTCGAATTTACCTTTCCTGACGAGAGCATAGGCACGATTTCTGTTCAAGGATGGCAATTGCATTTTGACGGGGCGGTAAACAACAAAGGAGCCGGAGTCGGAGTCATCCTAACAACCCCAGATAATGAGAAACTTCCTCTCGCTAAGAAACTGAGATACAAAACAACCAACAACGAAGCTGAATATGAAGCATGCACTTTTGGGTTGGAGGCTTTGGCTGTGTTGGGGGCCAGAAATGTAGAGGTATTTGGTGATTCGTCCTTGGTAATAAACCAGATCCGAGGTGAGTGGGCTGTTAAGGAAGAGCGACTGGTCCCTTATGTTCAATATCTGAAAGGGATGTGTGGGCAGTTTGAGATTTGCACCTTCCACTTCGTGCCAAGAGACGAGAACCGTTTGGCTGATGCGTTGGCAACCTTAGTATCAATATGGGATAACCCTGAGGGAGTGGCCATGAAGCCGGTGCTGATTTCGAGCTCTGATAGGCCCAGCTTTGAAACCGTGCCTGTAATGGAATTAGAGGTGTCAGATGGGAGGCCGTGGTACTTTGATATCATGAATTACTTGGAAAGCGATAGATTTCCAGAGGAAGCCACTGAAAAAGATCAGAGGATGATACGTAAGTTATCTACTCAGTTCATATCCTTGGAAGGGGTGCTGTATAAGAGACGGTCAGATGGGATCCAGCTCAGATGTTTGAATGAGAGAGAAGCGCGCAAGATAATGGAAGAAACCCATGCAGGGGTCTGCAGGGCCCACATGAATGGTGTGACCTTGGCCAAGAAGATAATGAGGCAAGGCTTTTATTGGCTTACGATGGACACTGATTGTTCAAAATATGTCAAGCAATGTCAGTTGTGCCAACAGTACGCGGATCTGAGGCACCTGCCGGTATCAGAGCTACATAACTTAACATCTCCTTGGCCGTTTGCCGCCTGGGGGATAGATATCATTGGGGAGATTCGCCCTACGGCGTCCAATGGGCACAGGTACATCATAGTCGCGATCGACTACTTCACCAAATGGGTCGAGGCAGAATCTTTCAAGAAAATTGACGCAAGGGATATGGCCAGGTTCATAGAGAGGAATTTGATCTGCAGATATGGTCTCCCTCACCACATAGTGTCTGATAATGGAGTGCAGTTTATGGGAGAGACCAGAAAACTTCTTGAGAAGTACGGTGTTGAGCATCATAAATCCTCTCCCTACCGACCGCAAGCGAATGGAGCAGTGGAAGCCGCCAATAAGAATGTGAAGAAGATCTTGTCCAAGATGGTCCAAACCTACAAAGATTGGGCTGAGAAGTTGCCCTTCGCCCTGTGGGGATACAGAACGACAGTAAGATCATCTACGGGTGCTACACCATTTTCTCTGGTATACGGAACAGAAGCAGTATTGCCGATAGAGATAGAGCTTAAATCATTAAGGGTGGTCATGGAGGCCCAAATCCCGGAAGCCGAATGGGCGCAGCAGAGATTGCAGCACTTGAACTTGCTGGATGAGAGTAGGCTGAAAGCTTATTATCATAATCAGATATATCAGAAGAGATTAGCGAGAACTTTCGGAAAGAAGGTGAGGAAACACCCGCTGAAAGAGGGGGACTTGGTGTTCAAGCAGATGAGGCCAGGAATACCAGATATCAGGGGGAAATTCAGGCCTACCTGGGAAGGGCCGTACATCCTTAAGAAGCTGTTGTCCAGAGGGGCTGCAATCTTATCAGACAGCGATGGGAACGAGTTCAAGGAGCCAGTCAATGTCGACAGACTCAAAAGGTTCCACGGCTAAAGACCAAAATAAAAAGAAGAGAATAAAATGCCCTGCAAGTCGAAAACCGAAAAAAGGCGGCTGTGCTAAAATTGGGCGCCTCGACAGGGTGAAAACCGGAAAAAAGGCATCCTGTGCAAAAATTAGAGGCATGAGAGAGAATGTCCGATCGTGAAAACCCGAGAGGGCCGATCGGTAACAGGAGTTGATGCTGTTAAAATTTGGTTTCATGTATTGATAGTGCATAAGCAGCTGAGTAAATGCCAAAACTGATCATGTATGCTGAAATTATCTAGAAATGCACACGAAACTTGTGAAAGGGATGAATATTATTCTTTTCACTTTTGTCATTTTCTAGTTCTGCATTAAAAAGAAATGTAGCAAAAAATACACATGTAGGCTAAACTAGGTCTTGCTGCTGCTCTCGCCGATCAGATGCTTGAGCCCTCGAGTCCTATTATCGGAGGTTGGGCTGAGGATCCACTTCTTGTACCCGCTGGTCGAGGATGCAGAATGATTGCCAAACCTCGGGATGACAGTCTTCACAGGTAATCTGCCCCATAGCTCATGATACCGGGAAGCAAATGTGACCGAGAGATCTCCTCCTCGGAAAGCAAGGGGAACCCTCACTATATCCTGGGTCATCCCAAGCTGCCGTGAACATCGCGAGGTAATGCAGAAGGTAGCCTGGCGGAGGCCGCAGAGGGGGACACAACCTGATGACCCATCGGTGACCGCATGAGACAGCGGGAGCCAGGCGGATGTAAAACTGATGTCGTCATCTGACAGCTCACTAAACCTGGTAATGCCTTCACTAGTCGTGGCACACCCATACAGTCGCCGACGAGGCAAGAAATGGCTTGGCATGTACCGCGGAATGACTCGAGGGGGTGGTTCAGACAGCATCTTCAGTTTTTCCTGTAGCCAGATCTGAAAAAAAAAAAAAAAAAATAAAAAAAAAGCCGCTGGAGTAAGTAGGGTTTGCTTCAGGCAAAATTTAGGGAGAGGGTTGTGTGAAAATCCGAAAGGACGCACCTCCCGCAAAGAAAAGCTAGTGTGAAAATCCATAAGGGACGCACTACCTTTAAAATAATGACGTACCTGGAGTAATAAGGGGCTACCGGTAAATGTTGTAGTGGACCCAGAGCTCACAGCGTCCAGACCTAAGATGGTTTCGGCCAAAACAAGTGGTAGAGGGGACAATCCTAGATGAAAGTCACTCAGAACTCCAAGCAGACGAAAGTCGCCTGTCAGGCCTCCTGGAACAACAGTAAGGAAGTTCACCATGCAGAATAGGAACGTGATACTTACCCGATAGGTGGGGATGTCAGTGAACTGATCTAGGGCCTCGATCAGGGGCTCCAGAGAAAAGGAGGAACTCAGAGGAATCAGCCGGTTGGCCGCCGAGGGGGATATCCCCAGGGCTAGGGCTACGTCCCGGGTCTGAAGTAGGTCGCAGCGGGGGATGCAAGGCAAGGCGCCAGGAGGGAACTGGGCTCCCAGAATGGAAGCCAATTCTTCAGAAAGAGGGCACAGTTCCTGATAGGTGAACTGGAAGACGTGAAATCGAGGGTTCCAGAAGTGGGTCGCCGCCAGGAGGAGGTTCTGGTTGATTTTCACCCGACACAGATATTTTAGCCCAGCCAGAGAGGAAAGGGCGCCTTCTCCCCAAGTGTGTTTGTCATCTAAGATATGGTGCATCCTTTGAGCAGGAGGGGAGAACATTTTGAGAAGAATGAAATTCCAAGGTGCTGGAAAATGAAGAGACAAGAAAATCTTTCAGATTTTATAGGAGAAGGTCACCGACGGCCTACCCGCCCCTCTACAGGGACGGTCTGCCCGCCTCTCTACGGAGACGGCTTGAACGTCCCTCCATAGAGGCGGCCCGTCCGTCGGAAGTCCACCGGGCAGAAACACGCGTCATCATCGCATTCATCACGAAATTAAATTGCATTCATTTCACGACAGACGGCCAGCCCGTCGGTCGCTTTTACAGACGCCCTGACCGTCGGTCACGAAATTCTATATAAGGGCGAGTGACAGACGGCGCAAACGTTGCTGTCCCTTTCTCCTTCCTCTCTCAAGCGGTTTCTAAGTAGTTTTTGGCGTTTTTTTGAGTCTTTTCTTCTTATTTTTTCGCGATTTCTTCGTTTTTTCGCATTATATACTCACCCGGTGCTCGGATATTTGTATTTCCCTAATTTCTACACTTCTCCGGATTGCAAGTAAGTAAATAATTACTTCTTTATTATTTATTTATCTATTTATTTAATTCAGTTCTACATTCTTTCTTCTTTTAACTCTAAGGAATCTTAAATAGCTTTAGAATTCAGGGGGAAATGCTGCCCAATTTTCTATATTATTTTGTAGTTAAATCCGAACTTTTTGCATGATCACATAAAAATAGAGTTTTTCTATAACCTTGGTGCTGTAGAGTTACACCCTTTTTAGCGCACCATTTTGTGCATTTCTTTGCTTTTATGGCCTGAGGCAATTATTTTGATTTGTTGGGGGCACACTCTTGCCGGGGTGCGCCCCATTTAAAGCATTTACTATTGCTAGGGCCTGAGGCCTGTTGTCTTGCTTTTTTTTCACGCAGGGGGTAGGGCACGTCCCTGCCCGGGTGCTGCCCAAATTTTTATCTTTTATTCTAGAATTGAATATTTATTTACTTTCCGAGTATGATGCATGCCTTAGGACTTGGAAAGCCCATCTTTATTCGCTTTAATTATCTCCATGAGGATTATATGTTCCTTTGCCATGATGCGTGCAAGGCATGTTAGGATACTTCCGTAGACAGGATGTTTGCTATTTTTATCTGTCATTACTTTTTTTTATCTCATGATGGGCCGCCATTGCCCTGTTAAGGCCTAGATGGACCTTAGATTTTGAAAAATAAACCTGATAGTGCTTGCTTTGCTAAGTTTTCGCTATCTGACTTTTTCCTTTTTACAGGATGCCTCCCAGACGCAGAGCACCACAGGCCCAGCCCGAGCTTGAGGCCCCGGCTTGGATGGATGATGAGTCCGCCCAGAGGTACAGGGCGTTGGCTCAGGTAGAGTTTCGGGCCAGCCGCTTTGTATCTCGCCCTTTTTTAGAGGCCCTCGGGTTGGCCCCGGAGTTCGATTTACTTGCCGAGGGAGCGAGCTGGACAGAGTTTCTTGAGCCTGCCTTCCAGACATTTCCAGAGGCTACCCGCCAGGTCTTGACCACTCTCCGTTACACAGGCTTTCAGAGTGCAGATACTGACCCGGGGGTGATACAGTTTTGGTTTGATGGCGACCATGTCAGCATCACCAGGCAGAGGTTCGCTCAGGCTATGGGGCTTCCTTCGGGGGAGGAGGTTGAGATCCCGCGGCGAGCGGTGAGACGCGCCCATTGGGCGGCTATTGCTATACCAGGAGTGCTGTATGATCACGATACAGCGAAGAGCACCGTACTGGTGTCTCAAGCACTCCGGTATCTGCACAGAGTGCTTTCCAGCTCGTACCTCGGTCGAGCTGGTAATCCAGGGTCGCTTAACGCGGCCGAGATCTGGAGCCTCTGGGCTATGGTGGCAGGCCAGCGTCTCAACATTAGCCACGAGATCTTGGCCAACCTGGCCAGAGTGGGCAGAGGGTCGACACCAGTGGTGATGGTAGGGGGGGTCATCACCCGATTACTGTTGGGATTGGGGTTTACACCCGAGAGGCTGAGAGGACCTCTACCGGAGGGGATCCATGTAGATGCTGCAGCAGCGGTTCAGATGGGGATGATCTCCCCGATTTCTGGCCAGGCAGAGGCCTACAGGGTGTTGACTATCCATGAGACCCGGCGGTTGTTCTCGCTTCCACCCTTGGGGGCAGATCCTGATCACCCAGAGCACCAGGAGGAGCAGCCTCCACAGCCCGAGCCACAGGCCGAGCCACAGCTCCAGCCTCTGCAGGTACAGCCTCCACAGACTGAGCCTCAGCCGGAGCACCAGCCTCCTCCACCTCCTCAGTCCCAGGCAGTGCCTCCGCCACAGCACCAGGAGCCTCCTAGGACCCCCATGGATTTTGATTTTGAGGTCACGATGGACGAGCTCTTCGGCTCTTCACCGGCGTCTAGGGTCCCGACTCCGGCCCCGTCACCAGGTACCAGGATACAGAGGCCTGCCCGCGAGCCCTTCGAGAGATACCATCCGTACTCCCGAGGCGATCCTGGGGCATCCACTTCTTCGGCACCACCACCAGAGCCAGCGCCACATCAGCCAGCTCAGCCGGACTATTTCCAGCTCCTCTCCTCCATATTTACGGCCTTTGAGCGGCGACAGGATGAGAGGGATAGGGCCATTCATGAGAGGTTGGATCGCCAGCAGACCGCTATCCAGGAGCAGTCTCAGGCAGTGGAGCGCCTATCCCGAGAGCAGGCAGGCTACATGGAGCATGCAGCGAGGGAGCAGACTCGGGCCATGGATGCCCTTAGAGATGAGCAGATTCGAGTTCTGGAGGCCTTCAGGGGAGAGCAGATGAGGCTAGTTGAGCAGATTGCTCAGGGGCAGAGAGAGTTGAGGCAGCAGCTCGCTCATGATGTGGGGACGTCGCAGGACCAGGCGTCGCAGAGGGTTGACATGACCCTTCAGATGATTGACGAGTCACTGGACTCTCTGAGATCCCGCGTCCAGGCGATAGAGGGGATTCTCCCTCCTCTTTCCCAGACCATGAGAGAGTTCCGGGAACAGACGGAGCAGAGCTTAGAGCGTAGGAGAGCAGCCGCCGTTGAGCAGACCACTCAGCTGAGCCAAGCCTTCAAGAAGTTGGGGGAAAAGATCTCTGAGACCTTAGGGTTTCTGGGCACTTGTACCCAGCCCTTCTTAGATGGCTATGCTCAGGTACAGTTCAGGCGAGCCCATGATCACGAGGCAGGACCCTCTACAGCTCCGTCACCACCTCAGGCCCGTCCACCTCCGCCAGGGACCGTGCACATATCAGATGATGAGGATCCCGATGAGCCTTCAGACTACACACCTCTCTGAGCTTCAGGGAGTTATTTTTGTATCTCTTGTATTTTGTATATGCATTGTACAAAAATGACATTTCTAGTGGAAAACTTTTGCTCCATTATTTGCATGTTTTTCTTTTCGATTAATTACTTAAATAACACCACAGGAAGTGTATATTCTCATATTTACTCATGTGTCGATAAAAATGACAATAATAAAAAAAAAAAATAACACGAAAGAAAGACAAACAACAAAAGAATAATAATCAATAACAGGTCAAAAGATGACCTTTCAAACATGAATTAACAAAATCTTTTATCTCACAGGTATAAAGGAATACCAACCTAAGCACGGACATCGATTAAGGAGGTCTCCTTCGAAACAAGGAAACCAGCGGAGTTTTCACACTCCAAGATCGAAGATGCAGTTGAAGAAACACCGCTCTTCACCAGATCGAAGCTGCAGTTGAAGAAACACTGCTCTTCACCCCGAAGCTGCGGTTCAAGAAACACCGCTCTTCACCAGATCGAAGCTGCAGTTGAAGAAACACTGCTCTTCACCCCGAAGCTGCGGTTCAAGAAACACCGCTCTTCACCAGATCGAAGCTGCAGTTGAAGAAACACTGCTCTTCACCCCGAAGCTGCGGTTCAAGAAACACCGCTCTTCACCAGATCGAAGCTGCAGTTGAAGAAACACTGCTCTTCACCCCGAAGCTGCAGTTGAAGAAACACTGCTCTTCACCTCGAAGCTGCGGTTGAGGAAACGCCGCTCTTCACCAGATCGAGATTGAAGCCAAAGCTTGCTGCATCTCACCAAGCCCTACGGATCGAGATGAGGTCTAACCGGCAAAAAGGTATGGAAGGTGAAAAGCCGCCGAAGGTACGCTTTCTTTCCAACCTTTCTCTGAGTTTTGGCTTATCTAGGCACTTGTGCGCTAGTTTCCCCAAAACTGGGGGCAACTGTAAGCACCGTGTCCTGGAGCGGTCCGGATCGGAGGTTACCCTATGATGAAATCAATGTTCAAGGCCTGTGCAGGGGGCTGAAGTTGGAGGTTTTAGTCCCACGTTCCATGAGAAATGAGGTTTTTCTACACTTCAGGGGCAGAGGGGGAGAAAACGGGAGTTTTCCGAGTAAAAAAAGGTTTTTTGTCCTCCACAGACGGCCAGCCCGTCTGTGGAGATAGCCCGTCGCTCCGAGTGACCGACGGCTCAGGGTTTTTTCCGACGCCCGTCGGAAAGTCACCGCCCCTGTCAGGAGCCGCCTGGTTTCCCGGAGCACGCAACCGTTCCGACGCCCGTCGGTGGATGTGGCAGGGCCGTCGGAAGTGTCCTTGTGTCAGTAGGATTCTTCCGACGCCCGCCCCTACGCACCGACGCCCGTCGGTCGTGTCTGGCTATATAAGGTCCGGATTTTCACTTCAAAAGGGTGAAAAATTTTTCAGAAGAGGAAACTCTGCCAAAATTCGAGCACATTTTCTCTCTCTTCCAAAAACACACATTTTCCAAAAAAACTTTACTTAATCAAGGATCAAATCGATCAAAGGAACTAAAAGCTAATTAGTTTTCTTTAGATTTGAACTCCTAAATCGACTTTCTGAAGGATCGGAGGTGAAATAGCTCATTTTCTCTCTCTAATCTTTCATTCTCTTACTTTCTCGTGGAACGCGCGGGGATCTAACCGACATCAAAAATTCTACCCAAGGCAACTATCTGAGGGTAAATATTCCGGATTCTCTCTCCATTTTTATCTCATATTTAATTATTTATCATTTATTTATTCATCCCGTGAAAATTTTGAATACGTATTATTACTTTTCTTCATTTTGACTCCCTCATCTCCTTTTTGGATAAAACTTGTTTTTTTATCTCGAAAGTCCCTTTCCTCCTTCCTGTTTTCCGGAGACAGAGGTGACCGACGGGTCATCTTTATGACCGACGCCCGTCGGTCACCCACCTACAGACGCCCATTCTTGAGTGACGAACGGGCATAGCGACTAACCAAACCGACGCCCGTCGGTCAACCAGGAAAGGCCGTCGGTGGGTTCTGCCTCCGTTTTTTTTATCATTTTCCATCTCTATTCAGTCCCTTCGATTTCTTATGTGTTAATTTTATGAATGTTAACATCTCTTAACTTTCTGTGAGTGTATATTGGCCCTCTTGGATAATTTCGAGCTTGAGCGGTTGCCTACCATGCATGGTGGATTTCGTCTGGTTTAGTTTTCTTAAACCTCTTGATTTATTTCTCTCGTTCTTTCATTCATTGATTATTTTATGTATATGAATAAGCTCTTTTATCCCGTTAAATGTAAGAATAGATCAACGATTTATACTTAAACAAAATTGAGTTTTGTATAAAATGTAAAAAGGGTCCAACGCCCTATTTTCATCCAATAAAAATAATCACATATTAAATATCCCATTTTCAATGATGATGCATGAGAGGACCGAAGTCCTCAAAATAAATAATGCCCCGATTTGTGTATGAACCGCACATTTACATAAGGGAGTTGTATTCCGCTCCTTGTGTTATTGTAATTTATCGCTTTTGATATCTATTCTGCTCATTTACTGCTTTCCGAATGTGAATAAATGCGCCTTTTAAATCAACTGCATAGTGTGGAGAGAGAGCGAACAAATGACATTAAAATTTGATCATAAATTAATCGAGGTAGAAATAGATGAGAAATCCCGGACCCAGCTCTGGTCTTTGGGGCTCGAGAGGTTAGAGGTTATCCTCCAAAATACTTCTTGAGTCACGAGGCTTTAGCGCTAATCCTAGGCTCTTTTGGGCGAGAAGTTTACCTTCCAAGACCCCTCTAGCTGGCCCAAAATGGATACCAAGCGCAGTCTTAGGCTCTCCGAGGCGAGAGTAACTTTCCCAATGTTCTATTGGGTGGCGACTCCATGATACCTCTTTGTTGCCCAACATAGACGCACTTGCGATTTATTGCAGGATGCCAACGGACCCGCAAATGCCCCGACCGCCCACGTGCGGGCGGTCCGAACGGGCGGCCGCTCGGGATCCGGCGCGCGTCACAATCACTCATTTATCCACATGAACCAATATAACATCCTTAAATATCTTGCATAATAATTCATTCTAGTAACCTCTATCTCAGTTCACACCTCACATAATAATGCTAGGCTAATACTTTAATCACACATTCATTGAACATATCACATTTTAGCAAACTCATTTCATTTGATATCCTTCATGTGTGTATAACTTATTCTCAATTCATAATTATGTACACTTGTTCATGTTATACATGCTCATATAGATTAAGGTATTATAACCCTCAATAATGTCATTAAACTTGACTTGGTTCTATTACATACAATTACCCATCATTACTTCATTAGTTTGCTATTGATCTTAGTCTTATTCATGTTTATTTTCCAAGTGATAACTATTCTTATACCCATTTGATAGTCCTAAACTTGAATCAAATAGATCCGAGAAAGTCTCGGCGCAATACGGGTTCAATTCGGGAAGAAAAACCCATAAAATGGTCAAAACAGAAGGGGTCACGGTGGTAATGACTTTGTTGTGACCGTGAGGTCCAGAAATAGGCATTCTGCCTTCTATAAACATATGTCACGGTGGCAATGAATTTCATTGTGACCGTGACATACGAAAATAAGCAAAACAGAAGCTAAACTTCAGGACTACTTCACACCACAATTTTGTACAACCCAAACTGAAGTCTTACACTCCATTTTTGGCAAAGGTCCCTTCATAACATTTATTCCTCTATGTCTTATCTTTCAAACAGGACAAGTTCTAGGTCAATTGGATTTGCAAAACATCATATATAAATTAAACAATATAGACTGTTCCATGGACCCTACAAGGTACAGACACGACTGTTTGTGCTATTTTTAGCAGTTTTCGAGCCAGAATTAGCTCATAATCGTTTCTGTTCAATTTATAGGTATGGAAGTCATGGTTCCAATGGCGGAACAATAACTCAATTCGGAGTTAGAAACCTCTAGTTATGACCAAAACACTACACTGAGGTCTGGTGACATATAAACATAATTTTTTCCCTAACTAGGGTTTATACTTAAATTAAGCACACAACAATTCAATCATCAATTTCAACACAAATCAACCAAATATTTCAACTATATCATCTTTCAATTGTCACATGATAAACTAATTTACACACATATAACAATGGTTAGTTCCCAAACCTCTCTATCCTTTGCTCCAATGCTCACTTGATACTTGACTCATCAACCTCCATCTTTCCTTTTCTTTTATCATAACCACCTCCACATGTACAACCAAATTCCAGAATTGTAACACCATAATCAATCCTCAATCTCATAAATTCCAAAATAATAAGAAGTAGAATATGAAGGACTATAATTAGTCACTTACCTTTGCAATAATCAACAGTTTAATTAGCCAGCTAGACATATGATTAACCAGCAGAATTTGTAGAAGAAAATGGTAACTTTGAAAGGAAATTCACGTTGAAGAAGAAGAAGGAATAGCAGATTTTAGAGAGAGGAAAGAATGACTGAATACACATGCAAAACTAGTGGGTTTTCTCTCTCCTTAAGCTTTACATTGCATGTAGGTAGATGAAGTGGCAAAGGCAGAAATTGGCAGCTGGAATCCATCACTCACATCCTCCATTGCATGAAAATGCTGTGTTTGTACCTCCAGCAATCTCCACTTAGAATCCACTCCCACAATCTTAATTGAGATTAACTTAATTAATCCCCACTAACTCTTGATTAATCCCTCATTAATTTAATCATACATATTTACCCATAAGTCACTTAAACTTATTTACTTTCTTCAATGAAGTCCTCCATTTCCCAATTACTCTTAAATCTGATTTCTTCCACTTAATTATTCCATATTAATTCAAATCAATTCACTTAACTTATATGCACATTTACAAATTGGCCACTTAAACTTATCTATCTTATACAATTGGGTCCTTGATTTCTTAATTGCACTTATGTCCAAGTTAGCAACTCACTATTAAATTCACCTAATTACCTTAATCGGCCAACATACCACTAGGGTAGATTTCGGGGCGTTACAACTCTCCCCTCCTTAAAAGAATTTCGTCCGCGAAATTCATAATTAGGCAAAATAGCTGAGAGTTCAACTCTCACATATCCTCTTTTGCTTCCTCTTGCTGGTAGTTCAAACTCCTTGAAACATGCTTCCCTTTCAGATTATCCATAGAGTTGTTTCAAATCCTCATACATCATATTATTGCTTAAACACATAATGTATTATACACTTTATGTATTAGTCTTCCTCTAGTTTTCATAACATTTGCAGAATATAACTACTGTTAGGAGTACAGTATCCCATCCTAATTCACTAGGTAGTCAGTTTTGTTTTTACTTTCAATTGACCGCAAAATTCATCGCAGCTTAAAATCACTTCTCTACACATCTACCTACTCATATCTTGTTGATTTGTCATTGCCTCATATGATGTAAGACAACTAGCAATAAAGCTTTCTTTGTTGCCACATCTAAGGCATGCTCCGATCAACCTCCAGCATTCACTTCTATGGCGCTTACCACAATGGGAACACTATACCCTTTCTAGTTCCAGATACATAAGAGGATTCTTATCTCCTACTCTTAATAGCTGCTTGAGCTATTTGATAATGACTTACAGTTTGAGATGTAGTCATAGATATTAATAGTGCTTTAATTTGCCCCTTCAGTCCATCTTTAAATTGCTGACATCTAAACTCCTCAGTAGCACGTCAGATGGCGCATACTTACTACGTCTATAGAATTCTTTTTCATACTCAACCAGTTATATACCTCTTAGCCCTAAATCTACGGATTACTTCCCATTTGCCTCACGATACGCCTTAGTTACATACTTATTCTGGAATTCCTTTTCGAAAAATTCCCAAGTAACTGGTTTTGATAGCATTGGATGCTGAAGGTCTAATTTCCACCAATCATACGCTGCACCCTGCAGCAGCGACACTACTCATTCAACTTGTTAATCCGAGGGACATCTTATTTCCCAAAGGATCCTCTGAACTTTCTCAATCCAATACTCGATTTTTTTTTTACTCATAAGGTCTAATCCCATGGAACTCCTCTGCTCCATGCTTTCTCATGGACTCCAGTTACTTCTTTCACTCATTTTATTCTTTCTCCATCCAAAACCTTATTCATATTTGTTTGTATAAACTTCGTAAATCACTTCATTATCTTGGCTTTAATTATTACACCTCACTCCCCTTCAGAAATCCTCTTTATAACACCAACTATGCATGTACATCCTGTCAGCTTTCTCTTCAAATGAGTAACATACACTATGTTTTGCACACATGATCAAGGGATGCGAATGATTATATAATGATGTATATATGCATGCAAAATGATGCAAAAATGTAGTTTATGCGATATTAATGCACTTTTTCCCATCCCCATGTTTTTACATGCTCTTGCTCATGTTCAGATGATTTCATTGAGATAGCTGACAGGAGTACAAAATATTACCACTTTATCTTACTCTTCACCTCATTCTTAGTTCCAAACTTATTCATACCCAGAATTAATTCAAATTCATGGGATATCACTTCAATCAAATTATCAGATAACTCTTTACGTTACATCGCTTAGTAACAATTCCTAGGTGCATACTCACATCTACACTATGTCCCGAAGGACCAATTACATACGCATTACAATTAAGATAATCTATACACACTTTAACACATGAATCTTGAGAACTATCTCTTTCATCGCTTCAGGAGAAGAATCTCTTGACATTTGAAAGAAATGAAGACATCCGCATCCAGCCAACACAACTATACGCATTTCTATACTACTCTAGCCCAGAAAAGACTAAACCCATGCTCTGATACCACTAACTGTAACACCCCCTAACCACCTGTAGAGATTTACTAAGGTGACTATGGAGTGTTACAACACAAACACATGCGCATCAAATAGTTTTACAAACAAAGTTTAGGATTAATAAAATTTCTTTAACATACAATACTAGATTACGTTTCGAAAATCCAAATATTACATTTCATAACATTCATAGTCTTACATCAGCTATGACTTTACAAAATACAACATCTTTGTTACAAACACTTCAGTTCTTATGCACATAACAATTATATTTACACATCTTATACTATTACAAAATAGCCTATTATTGCAGCGGTTCCTAATGTGTTGGCCATTGGCGACGCTGAATTGTCTTCCAAAAGCTCCATCCTCAAAAACCTATATGGATAAAATATCCATGCTAAGCGATACGCTTAGTGGGGAACAATAGCATAACATTCTTATACAAAACAATCATTTGATTAAGTCCTATCATGTCTTGAATTAACACATCTATATACAACATATAACTTTCTTATCAATGCAATCATAAGTAATTACGCATATACGTCCCATACTCAAGTTCTCTTATAGTATAATTCTTGCATCATGCATAAACTTACATTGCTATACTCATAACATAACATTCATTTTATACTCTATATTCATCACTTTTAGGAATGGATAACAATATGTTACCATGCACATAAGAATACTTTTTCACATATATACCTGAACACACATACACTTTGGGATCAACTTAGTATAAACATAGCATATCACACATCTTGGTTTACTCATAGCCTTACTAATGAATTATATTCATATGGCTGTATCACAAGTTAGAATTTAACGCATCGCATTCACATTTCTAATAATATAACATTATTTTAAAATGCTCAATGTTATCATTAACCTTGCCTGCAATTCAATGACGTGGATAACGGGTATCGCATTGGTACCACACAGGTACTAGAATCGCATTGAGATCTCATTTACGCATTGGTACCCTCAGGTACATATTATCAATCCACTTATAATAAAATCTAGCAACGATTATTCGCATTGTTTTCGCATTGTGATTCCCATGGAATTAGACACATTTAACGCATGGGGCTGCAGCACTTGACCCTATAGGCATGCCTAACTATCCACTACTTGACTCGCAGGCTTAAGTTGTTAAACATTTTATTCATTTCACATTGAACACATTTCGCATCACATATGTTGTTGACCAACATCACATTCGCTTTATACATTTGCATTAGCACATAGCTATTCTCTTCACTTGCATACTCATAGCATTTCCAATCTCATTCTTTCATAGTTAATAATTACATATTTGATTGCATTCAAAAGTCATCATGTTTATGCAAATATACATTACTTTATACACACATAATACTTACTCATAATGTCCTTCATTACAGCTTAAAGCCTTGCCATTTAGAAGTCCAACCATTTTAGGGTTATATTGCCAAAACAGGGTAGGTCACTTCATAATTCACTATCATAGTTAACATATTCACATGGTATAACTCATTCATATAGTCATATGAAATAGCTCATAATGCATAATAGCTCACACATGTTTGTAAGCATACAATCATGTTCACATTCCTCTCCGAAGTACACATTCATATAATTCACAATCACTTCTAAAGCTAAAAGCATTTAATCACATTTATCATTATCATAATATACAATCACTCATTTATCCACATGAACCAATATAACATCCTTAAATATCTTGCATAATAATTCATTCTAGTAACCTCTATCTCAGTTCACACCTCACCTAATAATGCTAGGCCAATACTTCAATCACACATTCATTGAACATATCACATTTAGCAAACTCATTTCATTTGATATCCTTCATGTGTGTATAACTTATTCTCAATTCATAATTATGTACATTTGTTCATGTTATACATGCTCATATAGATTAAGGTATTATAACCCTCAATAATGTCATTAAACTTGACTTGGTTCTATTACATACAATTACCCATCATTACTTCATTAGTTTGCTATTGATCTTAGTCTTATTCATGTTTATTTTCCAAGTGATAACTATTCTTATACCCATTTGATAGTCCTAAACTTGAATCAAATAGATCCGAGCAAGTCTCGGCGTAATACGGGTTCAATTCGGGAAGAAAAACCCATAAAATGTCAAAACAGAAGGGGTCACGGTGGTAATGACTTTGTTGTGACCGTGAGGTCCATAAATAGGCATTCTGTCTTCTATAAACATATGTCACGATGGCAATTAATTTCATTGTGACCGTGACATACCAAAATAAGCAAAACAGAAGCTAAACTTCGGGACTGCTTCACACCACAATTTTGTACAACCCAAACCGAAGTCTTACACTCCATTTTTGGCAAAGGTCCCTTCATAACATTTCTTCCTCTATGTCTTATATTTGAAATGGGACAAGTTCCAGGTCAACTGGGTTTGTAAGACATCAGATATGAATTAAAAAATATAGACTATTCCAGTGAACCCTACAAGGTACAGACATGACAGTTTGTGCTATTTTTATGGGTCTTCGAGCAAGAATTAGCTCATAATCGTTTCTGTAAAATTTATAGGTATGGAAGTTATGGTTCAAATGGCGCAACAATAACTCAATTTGGAGTTCTCAACCTCTAGTTATGACCAAAATACTACACTGAGGTCTGGTGACATATAAACAGAAGTTTTTCCCTAACTAGGGTTTATACTTAAATTAAGCACACAACAATTCAATCATCAATTTCAACACAAATCAACCAAATATTCCAACTATATCATCTTTCAATTGTCACATGATAAACTAATTTACACACATATAACAATGGTTAGTTCCCAAACCTCTCTATCCTTTGCTCCAATGCTCACTTGATACTTGACTCATCAACCTCCATCTTTCCTTTTCTTTTATCATAACCACCTCCACATGTGCAACCAAATTCCAGAATTATAACACCATAATCAATCCTCAATCTCATAAATTCCAAAATAAGAAGAAGTAGAATATGAAGGACTATAATTAGTCACTTACCTTTGCAATAATCAACAGTTTAATTAACCAGCTAGACATATGATTAACCAGCAGAATTTGTAGAACAAAATGGTAACTTTGAAAGGAAATTCACGTTGAAGAAGAAGAAGGAATAGCAAATTTTAGAGAGAGGAAAGAATGACTGAATACACATGCAAAACTAGTGGGTTTTTTCTCTCCTTAAACTTTACATTGCGTGTAAGTAGATGAAGTGGCAATGGCAGAAATTGGCAGCTGGAATCCATCACTCAAATCCTCCATTGCATGAAAATGCTGAGTTGGCACCTCCAGCAATCTCCACTTAGAATCCACTCCCACAATCTTACTTGAGATTAACTTAATTAATACCCACTAACTCTTGATTAATCCCTCATTAATTTAATCATACATATTTACCCATAAGTCACTTAAACTTATTTACTTTCTTCAATGAAGTCCTCCATTTCCCAATTACTCTTAAATCTGATTTCTTCCACTTAATTATTCCATATTAATTCAAATCAATTCACTTAACTTATATGCACATTTACAAATTGGCCACTTAAACTTATCTATCTTATACAATTGGGTCCTTGATTTCTTAATTGCACTTATGTCCAAGTTAGCAACTCACTATTAAATTCATCTAATTACCTTAATCGACCAACATACCACTAGGGTAGATTTCGGGGCGTTACACCCTGATAAGCCCATTTTAGTTTATTTGGATTGTTCAAATATGCAAAGGCCAAACCTTTTTACAAGTGCTTTAAATAAAGAGGTGTTATGCTATCAAATTTTTACGGTGCATCATATATGTCCATTGGGTTCCTTATTTGTGTGTGATTATCAATGCTGCATTCACGGTCATTCATTATACTCTATACATGCATCATGCTAACACCCTTGCTTTACTTTAATTATTGATCACTCATCTCCTAGGTGGTTTCGTGTGGTTTTGGGGTCTAAACGGTTGCCTCATCAAAAAGCTTTTCCTAGGATAGTCAGTGTCTAATGCATAGGATCAGAGCTCATAATTGTGTTTTGATTTAGATAGTACATCATAATTGGGGTTTGATTCACTCTACCAATAACACTTGCTGCCACATGAGTTGAACTAACTACTATTCGGGGGACTCCTACAGTAGTTATTGTAGCACCTCAGTCAGTTGTTGATATAAGAAACATGGAACCATGGGTCCTATCAGCTGAGCATGAGAGAGACATAGTGATGATGATGAGCCCCAGGGCTCCCAAATAGTGAGAAATATGGTCCTTAGGATGGAGGATCCAGCCATCTAAAGTATTCAAGAGAAACTAAAGGCCATGGCCATAGTACTCTTAGCTGGAAAAGGGGATTAACCCTGAGGATATGGATCTGGATAGTGAAGAAATTCTACCTCACTAATTCAAAATGCCTGACTTGCCTAAGTTTGATGGCACGTTTGACCCACATTAAATAGTAGGCTTCGATGATAAAAGGAACCACCCTAATTAAAAGGAAAAGGGTTCACTATTTCAGCCTTAGTCTTGTCGGGTTACCCATTAACAGGTACCATGGGTTGGATAGAAGGATAAAAGAAGACTAGGGAAGGTTGACTGAAGAGTTTCTGAGAAAACATGATTGCAACACACGGATAGAGGTGATGTTAAAGGACCTTGAATTGTTAGAGCAAAAGCTAGATAAGTCCTTTCATGAGTACCTCACTCGTTGGAGAAATCAGGTGATAGAGATGAAAAGGAAGCCAGAAATGTAACACCTTCTAATTCGGAATATATGACCGTATACAAAAAGTATAGTTAAATATGTGCAATCATTCAAGACTATCAAAACAAATGGGGTGTCACATTGCTATGCATATTTAAATTCCACATCACTATCATGTCAGTACTAGTCACTTCAGTAATACTGATTCATGTTCATAAACATAATATAAAATTTCTTTAAAATTAGAAATACCTTAAATCCTACTATTCATCCAACAAAAATTTGGGCAGTGTTTTCACATAAAAGAGCCTATTCCCCTGCAAAGAAATTTTTTTCCACACTTCTAATAGTCATCTCAATTTATCTCATCAACAACTCAATTCCCACTCCAACACTAAATACAAGTCATGGCACATGTCACTACCTCAATAAGAATGTCACAACAGAGGTTACAACTCATAGAATATTTTCGAAAGCTGTTGTTTGGCCACCCTACTACTACTATGACCATGTAGTACTTGACCTTAAAAGGATTTGGAGATACTATACCTTAGTTCTTATATAATGTGGAGCCATAATTGGTTGATTCTAAATATTTTTGTGCTGCAGCAAGGAAAACGAGTTATATACACAATCATTCCTATTTAGAACATATTTCCCCTTCTTCCATTGCCCCCATAAACTATACATGAATCATTAGAAGTGCAAAACTGATAGAGTGTAAGACCCCCATGCCCTAGGAGCAGCTGGGTGTGCTACCCTAGACTGATGATTAATCAGGTGGCAAGTTCAGTTACTTATATAATACCTTTATCCAAAATTTATCTTACAAGTTAAGAATTCATATGTCAATTCAAACTTCTCATTTATCCGTAGAAGTCAAATTATGTATTGATATTAACTTATTACACATTTAGGGCTTAAAATACATTATTTCATATAAACTATCATACTCAGTAGAATTACAACTATGTTCTACACCTCCCCGACTTTTTCCAATAAAACTCCTTCACTTTTACTTATATCACTTTACAATGTTGTTATTCTATTATGCAAAATTCCAAGGGTGTTACAAAGGCTTGAAATTAATCAAGTAACAAGCTCAATTACTTACCATTCCATATAAAATTCTTATATTGTTATGCAAGATCCTAGTTTTATCTTTAATACTTAATCTTATATAACATTTGCCTATTCTTTACCGGCTTATAATTTTTAATTCGTGAATAGTAAAACACATGACTATATATAACACATGAATATAAATTTTGGTTTATGACATTAAATCTTATTTTAAAGTCTAAGCTCATATATGACATTACTATATAAATTCACCTTATACCGGATATTTTATATATTTATAATAGTTATACCTTTATATGTGTCTACTTGTACAAATTACTATATTTGATCCTTTCCAAAATGTAGTCAAGTGAAAGCTTAAGTCAAGCTTCATTCATAATGCTACCTAAAACTTTTGTGCACTTATTAGTTCTTTATGATTTGGTTTGAACTTGGAATAGCATTCCAAGATTCCTACATATCCAAAAAATTTGGGAATCAAAACCACGTAATTCTACACATTCAATTATTTTGCATAAGGGCATTCACTTATAGACATGTTAATACATAAATTGAATGCACTTTACTTGCATACGTTTACATTAAATTATATAGTTGTATATATGCATGAAGACCATATAATACATATCATTTATGATAAATTCATTATATTCATAAACACTAGTTAATCACAATAGTGGTCATATTATGGTAAAAAGTATTATCAGAACATTTTATTAACATTTAAAAGTCACTTAGCAATGACAAGCATAAGTACGTACAAACCCATAGGTACTCACAATTTGTTTATAAATGCAATAAATATAATACTTGATAATAGCAATATATCGTAGTAAGCATAGCACAACTGTACTATTTACATACCATTAGTTAAAGGTCACAATGGAAATCAGTATATAACACATTCGGATCAGTGTATATTTTAGCATGCATATCATGTTCATATAATTTATTCATAAATAGTTCAAATATCAGAATTCAAATTTCATAATATTGATTATAATATTCAGATCACATTGTATAGTTATTCATTGCCTGCTTTACTAGAAAGTGGATAATAGGGAGAATCTCAAGACTTCCTGGAGGGAAGTATGTTAGAACTGGTGTCCCCAGAAAGAAAATCATATCAGGATCCCTGAAGGGAAAAATATCAAGTCAGGTATTCCCCATAAGAAAAATGCCACCGTAGTGTCATAAGTATAGCATCTACATCAAGCTCCCTATAGGCATGTCTATCTATCCACATCCTAGACTAGTTAAGCAAGCACTATTATCAATTTAGGATTATTTATGATAATATCACATTCATAAGTGCACATTCACAAGCATATAATTAATAATGAAATAAGAAACAAATAAATCAGATTGTTTTAATCAATATTAGTGATTGATAGTAATTTGTAGGTAATAATACCTTTTATTACTATATTTTCATTAATGATATATAGTACTATCTAGTACATTCATAACACATCACTGTTTGAGCTCATTCTAACATAAACATATTATATGTAGTTAATAACATATATCGACTATTTCCAATCATTTTTGACAATTGAATAATAGATATTCATATAATTTCTCACATGTATTTTTACATTTAACACACATACCATTGCAATGTTCTATAGTTTACATACATCTATGGGTGCACATTCATAATTATCTAATTAGTTTATTTAGTCTGGAACATATGCCATATTCTTATGAACAATACTGAAAATTGATAACTCTTTAAACTAATATGTAAATTATGTTAATATTATAATTTACATACATACTTCAGAAATAAGTAAATCAAGTAAATTAAGGACATAAAGTTAACCATTATTATTGATAAGTATAAAGCCTCATATAAGCATTCTATTCATAATTTCATAATTTTCATATTAACTTATGTATATTGCATATGTATATATGTATAATATCCTTGAACAAACATTGGAAAAATTTATACATACTCTTTTAATTTGAACCTACTCAATTCCATGACACAATTAATGTGCAAATACAATTTTTATAATAAAATTTCAATTCTAAGCTATCTACTATTGCTATTAGCAACATGATGCCCAATGCTATAATAACAAATACGTGAGATGTACCTGATTAATAAAGTGACCCTAACTTCAACCTAGACCACCTCATATACATGAGAGACTACTGACATATATAAACCACATTACAGTTGAAAGAAACCATATAAGACTTTCAATTCTAGCAAATGCTCTCCCAAATTAATTAGGTAAGTAACATTCCATAGCTAAGGTAAAAGTTGGCAAATAAGATATAGAAAGACAAATAAACAGAACATATGAAATATGAAAACAGAGAAAAACCACACACATCTTAAAGCATAATTAACAGGTTCTCGTGCACTTACTATTTTGAAGTCTTTCCTATTTTTTATCACTGTGGTTGATCGATCATTGGTCACCAGAGTTTTACAGGAGGAGTTCCACCACTACTGGAGGGAGCTAGAGCCATCACGAATCTATTGGAAGTGGTCACGTGCCCTCATATGACCTGGTGTGGCCGAAATCTTCATCGAAAGAGTTTGGGTTCCTCAAATCTGATCTGACTACTACCAGTGAGTGAGAGAGAATAGCAGTTACAGGGAGGAATGCCTAAGCACTAGGAGCCCGATGGTACTATTCGTGTTGCCATTCGATGTCGAAGGTGGCCGAAAATGGAGAAATATTTTTGATTTTCTATAGAAAGAGAGATCTCACTAGAAGACGACAGTGGCTGAGATGGTTGGAAATAACAGTGGTGGAGGTTCAATTCATTATCAGGTAGTTGCTGGCATTTGCGAAGCTGGTCGCCGGCCTCTCCAATTTTTCCCCTATTCTGCTCCCCATTTTCTTTTCTTTTTTCTTTTTTTATTCTTTTTTTTTCTTCTTCTTTATTTTTCTAGAAAAAATTTGGATATTTTTATTTTTTATTTTTATATTATTATCATTATTTATTTATTTATTTAACTTAAACTCTTATTTATAATCCAATAAGAACATTTTTCATTTTAGTCGCTAGACTATTTACTTTTATTCAATTAAATCCTAATCTCTTATAATTCACTTGCAATTTACCTCAAACATAGCATATTACTACCAGTGTATATTTTTGGCCATTACAAGAAATCCATGTTCAAATCCGATTATTTATCCCTAATGCCATCTCGTATCTAAAGGAGGGGATCAAAATCAACGAGCTAAAGGAGTGAGAGCCCTAAAGGATATAGGTATAGAAGCAAAAGAGGAATACATAAAGAAGAAGGCAAGCCCTGCAGGTTCAAGCAGCGAGGCCTACAATGGCAATTACAAAGGTTATGGTAATTATAGGTTTAACAAGAACACAGGCAATGGCAACAATAGTGGTGGCAGTTGTAATAGAACAGCTAAGGTTTTAACCATAGGTATAGCTTCAAGGCACTACTCTACCCTTAGCAAAATGGTTATCGTGGTGCCTAGCCCATTTTCTAAAAGAGGGGAAGTTACAGCCTTTGCCTATAAAACTAGCCAAAACATTGAGACAACTCGGATATAGAGCATAATGATATCATGCCTTTCATCAAAACAAGGGGCATGAAAGAAATTGCTGTTAAGCCTTTAGAGATTGCATCTAAGATTTGATTGACACCAAGTAGGTGAGTGACTCAGAAAAGAGGGGAAAAAAGTAAGGGGCTTACAGTGCTGTACCATAACCAATTTTCTTGGTCGATTCAATCTTGCTCACGTGGTATGTCCTTTAAGATTTGTATAGTAATGACTACTTAGCTGTCACTTGTAAGGCTAGAGGGGATGCTGAAGGGCAGGATGAAGAGGTTTGGGGAAATGAGGTTGGTACAAATGCAAACATGAGCATGTTGGTCAGTGTTAATAAGACAGAGGCACCAGTTGGCTTTGTAGACATTTGGGTCACTGATAGCAAGGTAGAGTTAATCAAGAGGGAAAATAGTGATAAAGAACAATCAAGAGAGCTATAGGAATCAGAGGAAAAGGATACGGAAGGGAAAAAATGGGATGGTTGAGGCTATCACACAGAGTGAAAGGGTGGTGGTAGAAGTTGAAAGGCAACCTACACTAGCTATACCTACAAAGGAAGGGGCAACAGAAATTGATGAAATTCTTAAATAGCTAAGGAAGACACCAGCATAGATTTTGATTTGGAAACTTCTGAGGCAATCACCCTCTCATTAGTAAAAGTTGGTAAAAGCTTTGTGTGAATCGACTGTTACAACAACTATCTCCCCAGTCAAAGCTATTGGAGATAGTGAAGAGAGATTTACAATAGAGAAATGCTTTTACTATTGTGGATTTTCCCATTGAGGGGTAAGAATACAATAACCTCTATACATCAGAGTGAAAGTTAATGGCAAGCACATATCCTGTGTAATTGTAGATGATGGCTCCTTCATCAATGTGTGCCCATTTACAACCATGACTGCCTATGGTATTGATGAATCAATGCTGATAAGGTCTAGGCTCATAATCACGTCCTATTACAATTCAAAGAGGTAGGCCACTACTACATTTAAGGTGATTGTGAAAGTGGGACCCATTTTGATAGAAGTGAAATTTGCAGTGCCATCGATCTCGACCCACTTATTACTCTTGCTAGGTAGGCCTTGGTTCCACAAGTTGGGATGTGTTCCTTCTACTTTTCATCTGATGATTCGAATCCCCCACATAGGCATAATAGCAACAATTAGAGCTGCAAGGAAAAATTGAGTATCTAAGCTGGAAATTGCCAACCAGCCATTCAATGGGTTCCACATAGTCGACATCAATGTTGAGGAAGAAGGGAAAGAGTTTAAGGACCCGCAGGTGGTTAATATGATGAGCAACATGAACTATCTGCTAGATACTAGTTTGGGCAAGAATTCTCAAAGGTTTTAGAAAGCCATTGCACTAGTAGGATAGAAAGACAGAAAAGGCTTATGCTACAGTACAAATCATGCTAAGAAAGACCAAGTAAGAGCCAATTGATATCCGCACATCTTAGAAAGTTTTGTGCTAGCCTCCCAAGAGTGTAAGTATTGTGGCAAAATAGTGCCAATAATAGTCAACGGTAAAATAGTTCTCAACTTTGAAATCTTTGACGACGCCTTCGATTGGGCCACTATGACCATCAAGCCAGTGCCTGGGTTCTAGGATGAAAAAATCATGATCAAGCTGCCTAATATGGACTTGGACCGACCTAAACATGTCATGACATTGGAGTTGCTAGCCACCAGGGCCAAAGGGAAAAAAAGATAAGTTTAGAATGAGTAAGTCCCGAAGAAGAGCTTCCATAGCCTACACCAATGGTCCAAAAAGGCAAAGAGTCTACTACTTTATCAGCAGCTGCTGAATTAGATATTGATTCTTATGCTGAATTAGATATTTATGTTCTCGACTTATTTGAAAATGATGTATCTTTTTCTAAATGTGTTAATAATATGGACAACTTTGCTTATTTGTGTGATGTCTCATCTAACTGCATCATGCATGGCAATAATCATGACTCACGTGACATATTTGACATCAATTCAACAAACACTACACCATTTAATATTGGAACACATGATAACCCTAAAGAGATTTTAATTGCATCTGATATGACTCTTGAGGATAGGTTAAAATTTGTGAGAATATTAAGAAAATATGAAAGAGTCTTTGCCTGGACCTATGATGACATGCTGGAAATTGATTAAGGTATCGCAAAATATGCAATTTTGACCAACCCAAATAGCAAACAAGTCAAATAGAAACTTCAAAGGCTCTAACGAAAATGGGCATAAAATATAAAGGAGGAAGTATGCAAACAGATTGAGGCAAATTCTTGGTAGAGGAATATCTTACTTACTTAGCCAATGTAGTTCTAGTGGCCAAGAAGGATGGGAAAGTATAGATATGTGTAGATTACCGGGACTTGAACAAAGCTTACCCTAAGGTTGACTTCCCGCTTATTCACATAGACTTGCCGGTTGACAATGCTGCAATATGTATGATGTAAAATTTTATTGTTGGGTATGAAGGGTACAACCAAATTCTCAATAAGATTATGGATTACATAAAAATAACCTTAATGATGGAATATGGGACCTAAGCTTACAAGGTAATGCCATTTAGGTTAAAGAATGCCAGGGCAACTTATAAGAGGATGGCCACCAAGATCCTCAATGACCCGATCCATATGAAGGTTGAGGTATACGTGGATGATATGATGATTAAGTCCCATTAGGGAAGGCCACTTTGAGGCATTGGAGAAATTCTTCCAAATAATTGACAAGTATAATCTCTACCTCAACCCAAAAAAGTGTATGTTCGGGGTTACCTCAGCAAGCTACTGGGCCATATCATCAGCCATCTAGGAAATGCTAGTGCTAAGAAGGGAAAAAGAGATCTGAGGGTTTCTGGGACAGATTCAGTACATTAGCCGATTTATTGCTAAGCTCACCTCCATTTGTAAGCCAATTTTTATGATCTTGAGGAAAGATTGCAACACCCCTTACCCCGTGCGAAACACACCGTATGATAACATAGCCAGTGAACGACGACAAGTAAAGGATGCCACCAAGTGAAACTCAAGAGGAACAAAAACAAATAACAAAAGCAGAATTATAAATTTTCATTCCATATAAAATACTTTCACATATTACAACTACAAAATTCAAAATTTTACCTTGTACATATAATTAACAAATACAAAATCTATTTTAAGAATTCCTACAGATTAGTTGGCCTCAACCGATGCAGGTTGTCCTTGTCGAGACCTATATCTCTAAAATCTGTACGGTTAAAACACCTGTACTAAGCTAATAGCTTAATGGGGAAATACATAAGATGGATGACCACTCATCAATTCATTTTCACATACACATGAAGCACAAATATAAATATAATAGGTAATATACATGATATCTAATAAAATAATTATCATAATTTACTTATCAAACCATATTACTGAATATGAAGTTAAACATTCTATTTCCTTTTATTCACATATTGTCTTTAATCGCATAGAGTTTTTAATCACATTAAGCCTGCATTTTCAAAGTAGTGGATAATGGGTTAAAATGCATAGGTACCCAAAGGTACAATTCAATTACGCATAAAGATCCAATCCGGGATCCAAAGCACATAGAGACCAAACCGCAGTTCAAACACATAGGCTGCAGCAATAGAGCCTATAGGCATGCCTATCTATCCACGACCCGACACTTAAGGCTAACAATCATTTAATTCACTTATTTATAGTGTTTCATCATAGATCATTCGCATAATACACTTTATAGACATTCGTATAATACACTTTACATATCATTCACTTAATATTTCAATAAGTAATTTTAATCAGGTTGCATTGCTCATAAATAATTAATATAACATGTCAATTCATTTTTAGCTTTGTTCGATAAGTTTTGATTAATTATACCATTAAGCACTTCACTAATTACTCATATTTATAACCTATTCACTTATGTTTCGAAGTTCTAACCACTCAAATATTTATTACATAGCTCTAGACATGTATTGGATAAGTTCCAGAAAGTACCAGTGAAATTCGGGTTCCATTCAGGATGAAAAAATGTATCATATAATCAAAATGGGGGTGAGGGATGGCCACACCTGAGGGACAGGCATCCCACACTTGCGGGACAAACATACCTTAGTTGGACTGCCCGTCCCTCACAAAAATAGCTCATGAGGAACAAGCTAACCCCAAAACAGCTCTCGAACCAACTCTGTTTCACAAAAATAGATTACAACCTCAACTTACACATCCAAAATCACATAGAAAACATCATTTTCAACACAAATGGTCTTATAAAAATTAATCCTCATGATGTTAGCTTTCTAATGAAACATATTTCAAGTAATTTAGAGTTATATCCAAAGAGTTATGCCAAAAAATGTCCATACTGCTCCAAAGACATACCTGAAAAATTTAGCTATTATATGGGCGATTTTGTGGATCTTAGAGTTACAAATAAATTATGGATATTTCTAAAACATTTTTAGACACGGATTTACTAGTTCTAGCCCAACTACAATCATGCAATTTGGATTTTTAAATCACAACTTATGACAAAAACAGTCACTAAAGGTCAATCTAAACCTCTGGATAGAACTTACCATTCATAACTTTTCAAGCTCTAATCCAACCAATTCAATACATCCAACCACCAAATTCAATTCACAAGATCACAACACATATATATATATACACTATGGAAAATGCAATCCATCAATTATACAATTAAAACATATAAACTCCTAAACCTCTTTCTCCTTTGCTCCTATTTGCTCACTTAGTGCTACCTTTACCACTTGCTTCTTTCCTTTTGATGCACAAACCTTCTCCTCTATAAATCTTTTCCAATTTCTAGAATTCAAATTAGAAATCAAATTCCCAATTCAAATCATGTAGAGAAGAAGAAGATAACTATACTAAAATCCTTACCATTAACTTGGAAGCACACAAGCATAACTTATCTAACTTGAACTTCACTTGAGCAATACTATAAAAAAGATTTGCTTGAACTAAGAAGATGAAGAAGAAAATGGCAAATGCAGAATTTCCATTGAATTGGCTAGAACCCTTCTAATAAACAAGCCAAATTCCACCTCTTCACACCTTTTATATGCACGTAAATGCTTAGGTGGTACAACCTTCACTCAAGACATGTAATCCAATTACTCACATACTAATCACACTCAGGTTTAATTAATTCGACTTAATTTAATCCATTCTTAATTCTAATTAAACTCCTACTTATTATTTTATCTCACAAAATTCAATTCAATCCCTTAACATATTTAATTTATACAATGAACTTCCTCAAAAATAGATCTTGTCCTGCATTTTGTGCAATCAATTTGAGCTTACAAATGATAGAATTAGCAAAAAATATTCTTTTAGACTTTTATTATTCAAAACCTTAATTTGCTACATGTAAAATTTTAGATCAATTGGAATTAAAACCTAGGAGATATGGCCTTAGAGATGCATTGTAACACCCCTTACCCGTATGTAGTAAACCACATTTGTCACTATAGCTTACTAAGCAGGTTGAAGAGTGTTAACAATCTGCTACAAAACTTAGTAATACCCATTATAACTAAGCATTTATCAAAATCAGGGTTATAAAATTTTTTTCTCTTTATAAGGAAGTACCATTTCAAGTTACTCTTACTATAGTTCATATTAATTCACAATACAAAACTATTTTAAGTTACATACATATAGGTATACACTACTTAATACATATTTATTAAAATAAGATTATATTTACAAAGTAGTGTCAAAACACAAAACCTACATAAGGAAGCTCTGACTAGTGTGTTGGCCTTGAAGATTGCGAGATGTCCTTGGCGTTATCTCTTACTTCAGTACCTACACGGAGGAAACACCCATACTGAGCATAAAGCTTAGTAGGGAATTAGTATGACATGGACGACCACTCACAGCGATCGTCAATGCATGCATACACACATGATAAACAAACATTTATGAATATATTGCATAACTAAATTAAACATCATAATACATAATACTGAATAAAGACATCACAAATTTTCAGGAGCTTGTGATCTTTATAGTTCATTTAATACATCTAACGATCCTTTAAAGGGACTACAATGCCTAAGGAAGTGGACAACGGGAATACAAAATTGCAGGTACCCGTAGGTACAAATTTATTTTAATTAATTATTTAGATTTATGTGACAAAAAGGTGACCCAAATGAGGCCGACAGATGACCCAAACAGGGCCAATAAAATAGAATAGTAGGCTACAACATTTAAGGTCCCTATAGGTATTCTTATTTATCCACAACCTAGACACAAGCAGGTAACTAATTTTATTGCTCATAAATTTACTTTATATTCATAAATAAATTCAAGTTGTACCATTTATTTTAATTCCCATGTCTTGGATAAATTAATCCAATCATTTTATCATGTACATTTTATAAATAATATTATTTATTTACATAACAAATATTTCTATATTATTCATTTATATGCATATATCCATGTATAATTTAATTACAAGTGTCATATATTTATTAATTAAATTAATTATTTTTCATTTACAAAGCCCAAGAAAGCCAATTACCATTTCATTTACAAAGAAATGACGAGATGTACACAAATGGGACAAATGGGACAAAAGAATTCATAAGGGAAAAGGGGAGGCTGTCACAAGTCATGCCCAATGTCACGACTCGTGACAGTGGCCTGCTGTGCCGAGTCGACACAAGGGCCAAATGTTCTGAGTCTACATCAGGGCAGACTCAAATCCCCATCTAGTGCCTCAAAACCGAACTAGGAAATAAAGTTTTTAGCCAAAATAGTCTTCTTAACAAATGTTTCACCAGATGTTAACTTTCTAATGGAATAAATTGCATATCATTTTGATCACTAGAACTCAAGATATGGCCTAAATAATCCGGGCTACTCCCATCGGGGCGGCATAATCCTTGAGTCACGTTTAAGCTCAATTTTTAGCATCTTAAGTATAGAATTAGCTCACTGGTATTTTTATACAAATTGTAGATATTGTCTTAGATTTCTAATTCAACTAAAATCATGAAATTTAGAGTTGTGTAACTCAAATTAGACAAATAACAATCTATAAAGGTCAGACGGGATTTGGGCAGAGTTTCCTCTTAAAATTCAACCTTTCCAATTCAATCAATTCCACAACAATCATCAACACAACTCGACTCGGTTTCACATAAGATATCCATATACAATTTAAATTAACATTTTATCAATTAAATGCATGTAAAACACACAAATCCCAAAACTTAAAATAACTTCTTGTCTCCTTCTCTTTCACCTCCTTTCTCCTTCTTCTTTCTTCTTCTTTTTTCCTTCGGGTGCCTCTTCATCACGTTTACATAACAAAATTGTTTTTAGTTTATATAAGCCACAGCTTATACTCTTTAAAAACTAGAAGAAAGAGATGATAAATAACACAAAATTCTTACCTTGTTTAATGCAAGCTTACACCTAAAATTAATCCTTTTTACTTAAAAAATCACTCTAAGCAAGTTAGGATAAATTTTCGTGATTTTGGGTTAATAGATTAGTGATTTTAGGATGAGAAGAATAGCTGACTTTCTGTGTTTTTCCCTTTAGCCAACCTTCATGGCTCTTTAAGCCATAAAGACTCCTCTTCACGTTTCTAGAAATTAGCATGTTGTTAAAGGTGATTGGTTACTTTACATATTTCCATTTCAATCCTTAATCTTCTACATAATCATACATTCACATCTTAATTGTGTCATTTTTATACATTATCATACTAAATAATCCATTTTATGCATGTAAGTCCATGTGAGTCAAATGACCAATTTTTCCTTTGATATTTTAATTAATACCAGTTCTATCCCTAACATACATATTGAACCACATAGACATTCTCGGCCACTCTTGTACCCTAAATGTATCCAAAATGACTAGAGTATAAGTCGGGGCCTTACATACATAGTGTTCTATAAACCCGAACAAAGAAGATACCCTTCCATTTTGGCCAGTTTTGGGCCATTTAGAGCTAAAATTAGCTCACGACTATTTGTAAGATATTTGTTGACATGAAGTCACGGTTCAAATGCCACTAGTTACATTTAGTTTGGTTATTCCTAGACTGAGTTATGGCCTAAAATTTGAATCAGGGTCAAGAGTGAAATTGAGCAAATATTTCCCTTTCGACTTTAATATAACCAAGTTCATGTTTCCATTCAATTCCATAACAAACACAACCATAAATCAACTCAATTTCTGTTTCATACATTGATCCACCATACTATTTCTTTTATACATATTTATCATACTTTGAAATAAACAATTAGCAAATGGCCACTCTTACCAAATCTTTCTAATTAATGACGGTTGAATCCTTTTTGACACTTTCGTCACTTAATCATCCACTTTCGATTTCCATTTCACCCCTAAGTATGCCTTATTACTACTAGGGTGTATTTTGGGTCCTTACAAAGATAAACCGGTCAAGGAGGAATAATGACGGTCAGAAGACCTTCGACACAATCAAGGAATATCTTTCGCATCCTCCCATTCTCTAGCCACCTGAACCGTTGAAGCCTTTGATCCTATATTTGCTAGTGGAATTGAGTTTAATAGGTGCTATATTAACTTAGGAAGACGAGTTTAGGGTAAAGTTTATTGTGTATTAACTACGTAAGAAGTTTCTTCCATATGAGGCAAAGTATATAGATGTCAAAAAATAAATTTGGCAGTGGTATAAGCCTTCAAAAAGCTAAGACACCATTTTCATTCCTATCAGATATGTTAGGTGCTAAAAAAGCTAACTCCGCAAGTGCACGGTTAATCGCTTATAGTACTTAAGATGTCGATCCCACAGAGAATGTAGATTAAATATCACTCACTATTACTACTTGATTTTATCTTATTTACAATATTCAATAATTTGTAAGTTAATTCTATACTACTCGTGTCATGCAAATTAATTAAACCTAATTAATGATGATCATCAAAGACAATGTAGATGATGAAGAACTAATGATTATGAAACTTGATTCCATCTTTTAATTATAATTATAATCTTATCAGCAAGCCAAATTGGAATAATATTTTAATTCACTCTCTTGACATGAACTAGAGTGCCTAAAACATGCAATTACAATGCTAATCCTTAACTCTCATTAATGAACTAGTTAATTCTAATTACATAATCTAAGATTAGTTACCAACTTATAGCAATTATCTTGACATACTGATCTCTCAAGTTATGTTTTGATAATGAAGTTCTATTAGTTATAAGATAAAGTGAATCTCTCAGCTCTACTTTAACTTATAATGATTATGCAAATATACCAATTGAGAATTCTCCTTTCAAAGACTATTAACATTGATGGAATTAGAAATAACATTAATATCATTCAAGTTTCTTAAATAACATTCATTTAATATTTACAATGAAGAAGTGAAAGATTAGAAATAGAAGAAGGAGATCTCTCAACCCTTTTTCCCTTCACAAAGTATGATCTTCTCCCTTATAATTGCCTTCTCTTCAAAACATAAAAACTAACTTAGAACTTCAACTAAAGAAATTGTTTTCTCTCAAACTTACAGAAAAATACTTAATTAAAAATTCCCTTCTTTTTTTAAATTACAGTTGAATTTAATATATAATGTTCTAAAAGTCATGTCCCTTGATAAGCTTTTTCAAAGGGTTGCACAAGTAGGTGAGAAAGCGTGACCATTCAAGTGACTTTTTAAAAATAACTACCCAATGGATCTCTTTATCGCGATCGCGACGCCTGTTGTGCTCACGACAGAGCATGACCCTCTCTCCCTTCCTGCTCTTTAGCTGCGTTGGCTATTTCTCTTTCCTCCGCGTCTCATTGCACTCGCGACAGTGCACATCTTCTCCTTTGGTTCTTCTCCTTCTCTCTTATCTTCCCTCTTCTTTGGCACCTTCTATCGCACTTGCGACAGAATCATCTTCTCTTTCACAATTTTGCTCATTTTTCCATTGTTTTTTCTAATTTCTCCTATATTCACAAAACATAGAACAACACATAAAACATACCTAATTCTAACACAATTAACTACAAATAAACATTATTTTAATCACAAAACATGGACTAAATATGAGCTATTTAGGCTCATATCAAGCCCCAATACTTAGACTTTTGCTTGTCCCCAAGCAAAACATAACAAATAGAACAAACAAAACACATACACAAAACAACATTCACACAATTTTAGATCTTGTATCTATATTTGACAAACATTTGGAAATAAAATGAAATAGCTTTTATCTCTTAATATATTAGTCTAAATATGCAAATTCTCAAACAATATCATTGTCCATTAAACTTGAACAACCATGCACCTTTGGAAAATGATGAAGTTGCAAACCACGAGAATGTTTGAACTCAAGAAATTAAATATCTTAACACATATATAGACTATTTCGTACAAAACATTGCCTAAGATAATTCTCATTCAAACACTACATTCTTCAATCATTCAATGTGTTTATGGGTTAGTGTTTCACTCATTCCTTAAATATGCCATTGCATAACTGTAGACACCGGGTCTTGAGATAGTCCAGATCTGAGTTACCCGATGAAGAAAATAAAGTCGATTTCCGGATAAAGATGAAGTTCAAGAGCATTTATTCCCCAGTCGTACTAGGATCGGAATCTTTTTAAGGAAAATGGCAGGTCTCGAAGAGTCGAGAGGGTCAAAACTTTTAAACTTGAGATTTTGGTCCAGAGACGGGATTCCCGTCTGTGGAGAGATGCCCCGTCTCTCGGTCGAGCGGCGTCTCGTCTCTCGGTGGAGAGATGCCCCGTCTCTCGGTTGACCGGCGCCTCATCTCTCGGTGGAGAGACACCCCGTCTCTCAGTTAAGCAGTGCCCCGTCTCTTGCTTGAGCGGGTGCCCGACCGCTCGCCTTTGTGCCACGTGTAGATCCTCAAGATGACAGATGCCCCGTCGGTCGGTGATCAGGTTGTTCAACCGCCGGATTCTACAAGATTTAAGGGATTTTTACAAAATATTTGGGAGATCTCTCAAATCTTTTCAAATATTTTTGAATATTAGATTTGATGTTTGAGGATATCCCGAATATCTTTCAGTTTTTAATTTGATTTCGAAAAATCCTCTTCAAATCTGAACTTAAAATTTAAGTTTATTGGAAATCCCTCCTAAAATCTATAAATAAGGGAAGGGGGATTCGGTTGAGGGGGTTGGAAAAAAAGAGGTCTGACTGAGAAATTTTTGTTTAGAAAACCTTTTATTAGAAATTGTTCACAAAAAGATTTTCTTCTCAATTTCTACATAAAACAATTTTCCTTTAAAAATATTTTTGATTTTCGAATTACGCTAATACGGGAAAACGAGATCCATTCTTTTTCATCCAACTAGCTAATTCAGATATTTATTACTGTCCAAATTCAAAGAAAGAGAAAATAATCTTCTTCTCTTGGCTGATTTTTTTTAAGCAACTTTTTGTAACCGAAAATCTCTTCTGTTCGCGCGGTCACAATCCAATCCTTATAGAACTCGAGGAGTCAATATCTTACAACGTTCACCTTCGCAAGGTAAAAAAATTTGAGGGTAAGCATTTTTGAATTATTATTTTAAATTCGATTTATTTTCGTTAATTTCTTGCATAAAAATTCTCTTCATTCAAATCAAAACAATAATTTGACTGTTTTGGATTTACAATTCGAAAACAGACTTGACCGACGGGCATAAGGACCGCCGATGGCCATCTCTCAATCGAGGGACGGGACATCGCGGTTTGCCCTTACGCCCGTCTGTCGCTCCCAGAGACGCCTGTCGATCATACGTTTTGGGCCATCCCTAGGCCTCTTTTTCCTCTTAACCTCTTTTCTTCTCTTCTTTCATTTAAAAATGGTTTCATTATTCAATTTCTTCTACTTCCCTCCTTATTATTTAACTTTATGTTTATTTTCTTTTTGTTACATTAACATGTTCTTTATTTTGTGAGTTATTATTTGGATTTGTTGGGCGAATTTGGAACCACTTGGTGTAGAGGCTATTGCAAAGACTTAAGGGTCTCATCTCTAGTTCATTCTCTCGACTTTATCATTTTCATGTTATTATTGTGAATAATGCTATTTTATATTTCCTCGCTGATGTAAAAAAAGACTAAATGTTTTTTTATTAATTAAATTGGAGTTTTTCTCATAAATTGAGGATCAATGTCCTATTTTTTCTAACAAATAAGAATCAATGTCTCAAAGCCATTTTATAATAAATGTGTATGCGAGGACCAATATCCTCATCTTTAACATATATCCCATTTTATGCATGCTTTGTATTTTACTTACAATGGGGGTTGTATTCCGCCCCTAGTTTTATTGTAATCTATTTTCATACACTTTACGCTAATTATGCTTTATTTATCGCTTCTTCTTAATGAATAACTTGCGCTTTAATTTAATTGCACCAAATTGAATGAGGAATTGGATAAAACGATAAATTCAAAACTCGATTATAAACCTAACCAAGGTATAAATAAATGGGGAGTCCCGAACCTACTCTGCTCTTTGGACTCAATGAGGCGAGAGGGCCCACCTCGTCATTTTGTTGGGGTGGGAAACCTCCAAGATACCTCTTGTGTCCCGTAACAGGATCAAATTTGCACAATCCTAGGTGCTACGAGGCGAGAGGACTATCTTAATGTTCTATTATGGTGGATACCTCCAAGACACCTCTGGTTTGCCCAAGCATGAGGCTAGAGGACCATTCTGTCATTAGGGTGGATACCTCCAAGACACCTCCGGCTTGCCTATGATGGACATAACAGCACTGTCTTAGGCTCACTGAGGCTAGACGACCTTTCCCAATGTTCTATTGGGTGGCGACTCCAAGAAACGTCCTTGTTGCCCAACATAGACGCACTTGTGAATACCTTATAAGTTTTCATGAACCTCCACCCGATAGCCCTAAAAGCGAGCCTTCGGGGCGCCCCGGGGTTCGGCACGCGTCACAGTGGGACTCCGCTGGGGATGAACTCGAGACTTCTCTTCGAAAGTACCTTGGTTAAAATTTACAATTGAGTTTTAATTTAAAATTTCATCCTTTTTCGAAACTGCAATGCATCTCAATAGAGCCTTAGATCTATGCTAGTTTGGTCCCTCTTTTAGTCCCGGTGTGTTCCCGAACCACGACTCTACGTTCACTCAATGTAGGAAAGTGTTAAGGATAATCACCAGCCTAAGCCTCGTACCATCATGGTATATTAAATGGAGACCCGATCGGTCGTTACGCTCGTGATGAGCTAGACCCATTGGCAGGGACTATGCTTGGGTAGCCCTAAAGTAAAATCACCTTGACCAAAGCTTATGTAATGGAAATAGATACTTCCTCTAAGTGGTATGAACCATGACACCTTGTTTGCTATATGGATCATTTTATATTAGACAACCCCAAATAATTTGATTGGTCACCTAATCAAAGGCTTTCATGCCCCAATAGGCCCATGTCGACTTATTCGGACTACCTAAATACACAATAATCATAACTCATGCGCCTATGCAATAGTTAAGAGAGGTTTTGCTGTCGGTTTTCCGCCGTGCACCATACGAGCCCATTGGGGTCCCTGCTGACCCATGGGCCAAGCCGACCTAGGAAAGAGACTATGACCTCGTGTGCGGGAGTAATAAGGTTGGAAGGACCTATGTACTTGCATGTGATTTTGTGGATGTTGCATAAACACAATCATGAATTATATTTCATTCACGCATCATCCTAACGGGTGTATTTTGCAGCCATTATAGATCTGCCTAATTGGTCAAGAGGTTCCCAAGGGCGGCTACGCAGAAATCCATTCTTCGAGCTACCAGAAAGGGTGAAGTATTTGGACACTCCTTCAAAAACTAGCTATGCTACTTCAGCTCAGTTTTCTCTACACAAAGAAATGGCAAACTCACCATGAGGGGAAGATGCCACCAGGGCTTTGATAGCGGATGAAGTGGTCCGAAGCTTAAAAGAGTTTGAGAACCAGATGTTGGCCATAATGGGTCAGCAAGGGGCCCCATAGAACCCACCACCTCCTCCTATGAGGAATAATGAATGGGAGGAGGTCAGAGAAGATCAACAAGAGGAAATCTACCCACCACCTATATAGAGGAGAAGGCCAGTGCCGAGATCAGATAATGGCTGGGAAGATGATGAACATAAAGGAATAGTATCAGAAAGGGGGAAGGCACCCTGGAATGAAGAAGCCATCTGGAAAAAAATGGAGGAAAAATTCGAAATAATGGCGAAGATGTTGATAAGGGGTCGAGGAATGAACCCCGAAGACAAAGATTTAGAAGGGGAAGATCTGATTCCGATGAACTTTAAGATGCCAGATGTTCTGAAGTTTGACGGCACTTTCGATCCCACCGCCCACATAAAGCAGCACTCCTTGATGATGAAGGGCACCACTTTGACGAAAAGGCAAAAAATCAAGTACTTTTGCTTGAGTTTGACTGACCCAACGGTGGATTGGTACCACGGGCTCGACCACAAAACTAAGGAGGATTGGGATTTATTGACGAAGGAGTTTTTGAGATAATACGACTGCAGTACGAGAATGGAAATAACCTTGAAGGACTTAGAGCTGCTACAGTAAAAGGGAGGCGAGTCCTTCCATGAGTATCTAACCCGGTGGAGGAATTTGGTGATGGAAATAATGAGGAAACCGGATACTCAGGATCAAATACGACTATTCATTAAAAATGTGAGGCTGTATTTGAGAGAAGGATTAATGATGAATGGACTAAAGGACTGGGAGTTTCTGAAGGACATCGCCATTAAAGCTGAAGGAGAGTACCTTGCAAGGAGAGCAGGTAGTGAGAACTATTCCAAGAAAGGTAGTAGTAGCTAGGGGACAAGTAGACCGATAGGTTCCGCTAGTGGCACGAGGAAGATTGCTGAAGTATCAACTACTAATACCACCCCGAGACGTTTCTCTAACCTTGGAAGGTCTTTTTTATGGGTACGGAGAAGGCCGATGAAAGAAGGTAAGCTGCAGCCTTTACCACCTAGACCAGCTAGAACTCAGGGCATGCCGGGGCATAAGGATGATGAGTATTGTGCATATCATCAGCACACTGGGCATACGATCGATAACTGCAAAGCTTTGAGGCATGCAATTCAGGATTTAATTGACTCGAAGCAGATCATAGACCCAGAGAAGGGAGAGAGTCAGAAAAAAGCTGGATACAACAATGTGCCCCTGCCAGTATTTATGATCGGGTCCAGTTTACCTGAGAAGTTTGTGTTAAAGGAGTTGTACGGCAACGATGTCAACACTGCTGTCATGAGCCTCCATGAGGTGAGTGAAGAAGGGCTTCCCGCTGTAGTGATCAATTGCTGGTCCACTAATGACAGTGGAACTGAAAATGGTGATTATGAAGTATTTCCTAACCTATGGGGTTCAGAGGAGAAAGAAGAGGAAGAAAAGAAAGAAAGGAAGAATAAAGTTGGAGCTGTGACCTGGAGCGGAAGGGTAGCTCCAGAAGTCAAGAAGCCCCGGGAGCCGGTGGAGGGCAAAGAGGGACAAGAGCCGGAAGAAGATCTGATCATTAAACAGCTGAAAAAGATGTTGGCTCAGATTTCAATATGGGATCTCCTGAGACAGTCGCCGTCGCATAGATAGAAGGTAGTAGAGGCTTTGTGCGAGGCAACTATGGCCACAACCATCTCACCTACGAAACTTCTGGATGTAGTGAAAGGAGGATCGGGAGAACATGTTATTTTTACCAATGCTGATTTCCTGGCAGAAGGCCGTAACCATAATCGCCCTTTGTACATAAGGGCACAGATTAACCAAAAGCACACAGCCTGTGTAATGGTGGATGATGGCTCTTCAATAAATGTGTGCCCGTAGGTGGCGATGGTAGCTTTTGGGGTGACAGAGGAAATGTTGGCCAATTCTGATCTCACAATCACAGCGTATGATAACTCGCGTAGACATGCTTCAGGGACATTCATGGCAATAGTGAAGATGGGTCCAGTAGAGTCAGAAGTTGAGTTTGTGGTACTGCCTATACCCGCCAATTTCTCAACTCTTCTAGGCAGACCATGGTTTCATAAGTTGGGATGAGTTCCCTCTACGCTTCACCAAATGGCAAAGATACCCCATGAAAGCAAAATTGTGACTATAAGGGCTGTACGGGAGAATCAGGTTTCAATACTGAAGATCGCTAGGTAGCCGTTTAGTGGGTTTCATGTTGCCATGATAGGGGAGGAAGAGCAGAAGGGAGAAAGCCCCCAGGTGCTAAATATGATGAAAAGGATGTCGTTCCTTCACGGCGCGGGATTAGGGAAGAATTCTCAGGGGATGCCAACCACTGTTGTTACCAAAGGCCAAAAGGACAGAAGGGGTCTAGGATACACAGGTGTTGTAGAGCGGGGTGAGAAGCCAGAAATGAAAATTCCTCACATCCAGAAAACTTTTGTGCCAGCAACCGCAGCATGTGCCTATACAGGGGAAGCTGAATCGCAGTGGGTGGATGGAGAAATTGTGCTCGGGTTCGAGGTCTTTAATGATGTTTATAACTTGGACATTGGATTGATCAAGCCAGCAGAGGGCTTTTGGGATGAGGAAATCATGACTAGTAGGGCAGTTTGGGACCGTGAGATGCCTGAAGAAGTGATCACTGAGAAGATGGTAGCCACCCAGCTGAAGGGGAAAGCAAAGGTAGACGAAGCCATACAAGACGTGGCTGAAGAGCCTCCACAGAGCCAAAGTAACACAGGACCATAAACAACGGCAGACGTGCCAGCAGAGTAAGAAGAAGAAAATAGTTTAGATTTTCTTTTTGCTCCAGAACTTTTCAATGATGTCAATGACAATTCAATCTTATTAATAAAATGAATGATTTTGCTTACTTGTGTGATGTTTCCGATGATTTCACTATGCATGATCATCATCCATCCATATTTTATATTGATTCAACTGATGCTACTTCATTTAATCTTGGAACCATAGAAAATCCAAAAGAAATTTTGATAGCATCAAATATAACTCCTGAAGAGCGAGAAAAATTTGAGAGAATATTAAAAAAATATGAAAAAGTTTTTGCCTGGACCTACGAAGATATGCCAGGAATTGATCAAGAAGTCACAGAGCACGCTATTCCTACATATCTAGATCATAAACCTGTTAAGCAGAAACTGAGAAGGCTTAGACCGGAATGGGCGGATAAAGTGACGGAGGAGATTCACCAGCAAATCAAAGCCAAATTTCTAGTTGAGGTACAGTATCCAACTTGGCTGGCCAATGTTGTCCCCGTAGCCAAAAAGAATGGCAAGGTAAGGGTATGCGTAGATTATCGGGACCTAAATAAGGCTTGCCAAAAAGATGACTTTTGGTTGCCCCATATAGATGTGTTGATAGACAGCACCGCTGCCTGCGAGATGTATAGCTTTGGAGATGGTTATGCTGGCTACAATCAAATTCTCAATAAAATAGTTGATCGAATTAAGATGGCTTTCATCACAGAATGGGGGACGTATGCTTACTGGGTAATGCCTTTTGGCCTAAAAAATGCAGGAGCCACTTATCAGAGGATGGCAACAAAAATCTTAAACGACTTGATCCATAAAGAAGTGGAGGTATACATGAACGACATGATGATCAAGTCGGCCACTAGGGAAGGTCATTTCGAAGCCTTGGAAAAATTCTTCCAGTGGATAAATAAGTACAATTTGCGATTAAATCCTAAGAAGTGTATATTTGGTGTCACCTCAGGGAAGCTCCTAGGACACATAGTTAGCAAAAGGGGCATCGAGATCGACCCAGACAAGGTTAAAGCTATCAGAGAAATGCCAGTGCCTCAGAAGGAAAAAGATGTCAGGAGCTTCTTTGGCAGATTACAGTATGTTAACAGATTCATTGCCAAGTTAACTTCGATTTGTGTGCCAATCTTTAAACTCCTCAGGAAAAATCAACCTGTAGTGTGGAATGAAGGTTGTCAGAGAGCTTTCGATACTGTCAGAGAATACTTGTTGAAACCACCGGTGTTGAGACTGCCACAGCTAGTCAAACCAATTATTCTGTATTTAGCTATAAAAGATAGTTCTGTAGGCGCCATGATGGCCCAAGAGGACGAATTCGGAGTAGAATTTGCTATTTACTATCTTAGTAAGAAGTTCCTGGCTTATGAGATTAAGTACACAGAAGTAGAAAAGATTTGCCTTGCGGTAATCTGCGCCTCTAAAAAGTTGAGACATTACTTTCATTCCTACAAGGTGCAGGCAGTAACAAAGCAGAATCCCTTAAGATACTTGCAGGAGGCCCCATCTTTACTTGGGAAAATGGGTAGGTGGCTATTGCTGCTACAAGAATTTGATGTAGAGTACATTACTCGGAAAACTATCAAAGGGCATGCAGTAGCAGAATTCCTAGCAGAACACCCAATCCAAGGAGACTCATACGAGTTTAACTTTCCAGACGAGGATGTGACAGCTTTCGAAGTTCAGGAATGGCAACTGCACTTTGACGGGGCTGTTAATAGTAAAGGGGCAGGGGTAGGAGTTATTTTGACAACCCCGGATGATGAGAAGCTTCCCTTAGCAAAGAAGTTGAGATTCAAGGCCACCAACAATGAGGCCGAGTATGAAGCATGTACTTTCGGGTTTGAAGCGCTAATAGCCTTGGAGGCAAAGAACGTGGAAGTGTTTGGTGATTCATCCTTGGTAATTAATCAAAGTCGAGGCGAATGGGCTATTAAAGAAGAAAGGCTAATGCCGTACATCAAGTACTTGAGAGACCTGAGCGGTCAGTTTGAAGTGTGCACATTCCATTTTGTTCCGAGGGATGAAAATCAGTTGGCTGATGCACTCGCCACTTTAGTGTCAATGTGGGACAATCCAGAAGGGACAGTTATGAGGCCGGTTTTGATTTCCAGCTTTGAGAGACCTAGCTTCGAATCTAAGTCAGTCATGGAAACAGAAGTAGCGGATGTGAAGCCGTGGTACTACGAACATTATGAACTACCTAGAAAATGCATCCTTTCCAGAGGAAGCTACCGAGAAAGATCAAAGGATGATTTGCAAGTTGTCTACTCAGTTCATCTGCATAGATGGAATGTTGTATAAACGACAGGCTGATGGTATCCAGTTAAGGTGTTTGGATGAGAAAGATGCCAAGAGGGTAATAGAAGAAACGCACGCCGGCATATGCGGAGCCCATATGAACAGGCTGACATTGGCTAAAAAGATTATGAGATAAGGATTCTTCTGGCTCACCATGGATAACGATTGCTCAAAGTATGTGAAGCAGTGTCAGTTATGCCAACAATACGCAGATTTGAGGCATTTGCCCATATCAAAATTGCATAATTTGACATCGCCTTGGCCGTTCGCAGCTTGGGAAATCGATATTATTGGGGAAATCAGCCCCACGACTTCCAATGGACACAGATACATCATTGTTGCCATCGACTATTTTACTAAGTGGGTAGAAGCTGAATCCTTCAAGAAGGTGGATGCTCGAGATATGGAAAAATTCATTGAGAAGAACTTGATATGTAGATATGGCCTTCCGCACCACGTGGTATCTAACAACGGGGTCCAGTTCATGGCCGAAACGAAAAAGTTATTCCAGAAATATGGTATTGAACATCACAAATCTTCTCCATATCGTCCTTAGGCCAACGGGGTAGTAGAAGCTGCCAAAAAGAATGTCAAGAGGATCTTGGCCAAAATGGTTTAGAGTCACAAAGATTGGGCAGACAAGTTGCCTTTTGCGCTCTAGGGTTACAGAACAATCTTCAGAATGTCTACAGGGGCCACTCCATATTCCTTGGTCTATGGAACGGAAGCGGTGTTGCCGGTCGAAGTGGAACTCAAGTCACTAAGGGTAGTTATGGAAACTGATATTCCGGAGGCTGAATGGGCGCAGCAGCGGCTGCAACACTTGAACATGTTAGATGAGGGCAGATTGAGAGCCTACTACCATAATCAGATCTATCAGAAGAGGCTTGCCAGATCATTTGGCAAGAAAGTCAAGAGGCACCCATTGAAAGAGGGAGACCTGGTATTCAAACAGATGAGACCAGGCGCACCAGACATAAGGGGGAAGTTCAGGCCCATGTGGGAAGGTCCGTTTATCCTCAAGAAGCTGCTATCAAAGGGTGCCGCGATCTTGTCAGATAGCGATGGCAACGAATTTAAGGAGCCAGTCAATGTCGACACACTCAAGAGTTTCCATGGCTAAAGATAATAAAATCAAAAGAAGAGAACAAAAGCCCCGCGGGTAAAAAACTGAAAAAAGGCGGCCTTGCTAAAAGTGGGCGCCTCATCAGGGTGAAAACCGAAAAAAGGCACCCTGGGCAAAAGTTAGAGGCTTGAGAGAAAATGTCCAATCAAGAAAACCCGAGAGGACTGATTGGTAACAGGAGTTGATGCTATCAAGATTTGGTTCCACGAATAGATGTAGTTTTGCATAATTGAGTTAGTGCCAAAAAGGATCATGTGTGCTGAAATCGTACTGAAATGAACACAATTTTGTGAAATAAAATAAGTCTTGATTTATACATTTACATCATTGTTTGGTTCTGTTTTGAAAAGAAACATACTGCTCAAAATACATGCAAACCTAAACTATGCTCTACTACTACTTTCGCCAGCCAAATGCCTAAGTTGTCGTGTCCTTTTATCAGATGTTGGGATGAGTACCCACCTCTTGTACGCACTAGTGGAAGTAACAGAAAAATTCCCGAAGGGAGGCATGACAGTCTTCAATGGATGTTGTGTAACACCCCCTACCCATACGTAAGCGATCCCATCCGATAAGGAGTGAGACGCCGTATGAGTAAAGGTGTCACCAAATAGATACAAAGCGAATCATACATTCATTCATAACATACATACTGAAATACAGGATAATTAAAAACTTTAAAAGGAAAAGAAAGCAATAGCTGATCATACATTAATATAACAAAACCATTACAATAATGTTCTGATCAACTAGCTGAAACGAAAGATAGTACATCACTAAAATATAAGTACAAAAGCGGAAGCTGAAACAAAACTGATACAAGAGAGTTCAATACAAAAAATTCATTACAGATTACAAAACTGAGCCCTACACTAAAACCTTTTGTGTTGGCTTGACGGCGGTGACTCTCTCAAAGAAAAACTCCTTCCGCACCTGCACGGGTAAAAACACCGTGCTAAGCGATAAACGCTTAGTGGGGAAACACACATAAAATATGAATGGCCATTCACAATGGTCGTCAAGGCATAACACATTCACAATGGCAAAATGCAATAGTTCATAACATAATTCATAAGAACATGCTCACAAATTAAAGCCATACATTTTGTATCTCAAATCCATATCCATTTCCAGATTAGTTGAACATACATTTCATCAATATACTCATACAGATATCACATGTATATAGTCATAAGAGTAGGGCAAACCAATCGAACACCAAAAGAACACCTGCTGACTCTGGGTAGTGGATAACGAGTGTACAGACAGTACTTTATGGGTACGAGCCGATTACAGACAGTACCTTACGAGTACGAATCGAGAAAACCATTTTACTTTTAACTTTTACAAATCATTTTCAAAAGGGACCTTAAACAAGATCCTTACACAATAGGGTTTTCGAGGAACCAAACGGTGACCTGATCGGGGTACAAACGAAACAAAGGGCTGCAGCTAAAAGACTCTATTAGGCATGCCTAACTATCCACTTACTTGACTCTAGCAGGTTATGCGTCATTCAAACCATATTTCAGAAGATAACATAAAATTCATCTGAAGAATCACGGTATCACTCATATCAAAGCATATAAAGGTACGACATGCATCATACAGCAATATAAGTCCATTCGGAAGAATTACGGAATTCATTGTTGAGTTAAAACCGAAAAATTTCAGAAAATAAGCTGAACGGGGTGACCGACGAGGTTGGCTGGTCACGAGTCGTGACTGGCATCACAACTCGTGACTTGCCTCCTCACAAGGCTGGTCACGCTTCCACTCATGCCGGTCACGAGTCGTGACTGGGTGTCACGTCTCGTGACTTGCTCTCTGCTGCTGGTCACGTAACGTGACTTGCCCCTTTCCTCTCGCTGGTCACGAGTCGTGACTGGGAGTCACGTCTCGTGACTGGCTTCCTTCTTTCGGCTGGTCACGGGTCGTGACTGGGCGTCACTACCCGTGACTGCCTACACTGGCTGGTCACCCCTCGTGACTGGGAGTCACGCCTCGTGACTGGCTTCCTCGGCTAGTCACGAGTTGTGACAGGCAGTCACAACTCGTGACTGGCTTCATTCTGGCAGGTCACGAGTCATGACTGGCTTCATTCTGGCAGGTCACGAGTCGTGACTGGAAGTCCTGTCTCGTGACTTGCCTCTCTTCTTAGCTAATCACGCGACAGACACAGCAAACGGGAATATTTCTACAGTAACCCAATTTTCCAGAATTTCCCAGAACACATAATCAACTCCAAACTTGAATCAAAATCACACAAATCAGTTCTTACCTTCCACAAAATCATTCAAGCATCAAAATGACATATAATCAACTTAATTCAACACTCATTACAACTAAAATCATGCATAACCACATACAAGAACATAAACCCTAGAAATTTACAGTAAGTTCAATTCAACCACAATTCACAAATATAATTCCCAAGCCTGAGATTCTAAACTTCAATCACTTAGCTCCACTAGGTCCAGCAATCTCCTTGTCCTTAGGATCGCGAGGGAGATCAACTAACAACACAACAAAGAACATACAACCATGTAAACCCTAAGTTAATTCTAAACCCAAGGAAGAAGAAGAACAAATGGAAAACAAGATGAGGAATGCAATTACTTACCAGAGAAGATGCAAAGAGATGATTAACTCCACCAATACAAGCTTGAATCCACCCCACAATTCTTAGAATGAAGAAAATGAAGAAGAAGAAGAAAAGAAACGTGAGGGGAAGAAGAAAACGTGAATCTGGTATCTTCCCTTCTTTCTTTTTCTTTTCTTTGCCCTAAGCATGTGTCCATTTCCTATTGGTGAAGCTAACCACTCACACCAAACTAACATGCACTACACACACCTAATGCATTCCCAATTAAATACACCCTACAATGGTACGAACACACACACACAAGCATATCCCAACTTAAAACACCATAAAATGATATGCTCAAGTGCACACAACTATTACCCAATTAATTCACACCCTAAAGCCATATATGCACCCACATACTAACAAAACCCAAAAACATGCATTTTTACCAAAATACCCTTATGATATGCCGAACACATGCACATGCATGTTCACACAGACAGGTTCATTCTACCAGGGGGCAAATGGGGTGTGACATGTTGGCCCCAGAGCTCATGATAGCAAGAGGCAAAAGCGGCAGAAAAGACTCCGCCTTGAAAGGATAAAGGGAGACTCACCACATCTTGAGTTATCCCGAGTTGGCGAACACAGCGGGATGTAATGTAGAAGGTAGCCTTTCGAAGACCGCATAAGGGAATGCATCCTGAGGATCCATCGATTATTGCACTGGATAGAGGAAGCCAGGCGTGCATGAAGCTAATATCCTCGCCCGATAATTCGTTGAATCTGGCAATACCTTCGTCAGGAGTCACAAATGAGTACAGCCGTTGCCGTGGAAGGAAGTGTCTCGGAGTGTATTGACTGATGACCCTTGAAGGGGGTTCTGATAGTAATTTCAGCTTCTCTTATAACCATATCTGAAAAAAAAAGAAAAAAGAAAAAAGAAAAAAGACGCTAGAGTGAGTTGGGTCCTCTTCAAGCAAAAGTAAGGCATAGGGTTGTGTGAAAATCCGAAAAGGACGCACTTCCCACCAAGAAAAGCTAGTGTGAAAATCCACAAGGGACACACTACCTTTTGAAATAATGACTTACCTGGAGTAATAAGGGGCTCCCAGAGAAAGTGGTAGAAGACCCAGCACGAACAGAATCAAGGCCTATGATAGTCTCAGCAAGAATAAGTGAAAAGGGGGTCAATCCACGTTGAAAGTCATCCAGAATCCCAAACAGAAGAGAGTCTCCAATCAACTCCTCTGAGGTCATAATCAAATATTTCATTAAGTAGAATGACACTTACGCGGTATGGAGGAGCATTGGGGAACTCTTCCAATGCTTCGATCAATGGTTCTAAGGCAAACTTGGGTCCCTGAGGAACTAGACGGGTAGCGTCAGAAGGGGTAATGCTTAATGCCAATGCTACGTCTCGAGTCTGAGTTAGACCACAACGGGGAATGCAAGGCAAAGTGCTAGGTGGGTACCAGGTCCCGGTAATAGCAACAAACTCTTCATGAAGGGGGCAAAGTTCCTGGTAGGTAAACCTGAAGACATGAAATCGCGGATCCCAGAAATGAACCACGGCCAGAAAAGACTATAGTCTACTTTGAATCTTCTCAGGAATCTCAGACCAGAAATCAGAGCCAAAGTAGGGTTTTCCCAAGTCTGTTGAGTATCTAGAATTCGGTGCATCCTAACAGCAGTGGCAGAAGGCATTTCTCAAGTCCTATGATTGAAAGTTTAAAATTGGCCGAGGAAATAAGCAAGAAAACCTGGAAAAAGGCTTGGATCTAAGCTTGAAAGGATAAAGACACGAAAACTAAGGGAAAAAGGAGCAATTTATGGTGAGGGGTTACGGACGGGGTGCCCGTCTCTCATGTTACGGACGGCAATCCCGTCTGAAAGAGTGCCCGTCTGTCATATAACCGGCGGCATACCTATCGGTCATTCGGATTGGCCCCCTAGGCAGATCTCTTTCTGCATGTCGCATGCATGACACACGCATAAAATAATCTTGGCATATTACGTTTGGAGTTTTGCAGGTGAATGCGCAGAGGAGGTGAAAAAAAAAGTGTGTAATTAATTGCCATTTAATTAGAAATTAATTAGGCCATTAATTGGCGTTGAAAAAACGGAATCCGGAGCGACCGGCGGGCTGCACGTCTCTCGCTATGTGGACGGGCTGCCCGTCTGTCATTAAAATCTATAAGTAGGGTGAGTCGCCGATGCCCATCCGTTCTTTTCTTCTTCTTTTCTTTCTCTCCCTCACCTAGCCGACGCCCTTTCGGTTTTTTAGCCATATCTCCCTCATTTTTTGCCCGTTTACGCACCGTTCGCACCAAAACGACCCTCACACTGTCCCGCACATTTTGACACACTTTTTACGCATTTTAGTTGGGTTTATTTTCAGCACAGTTTCGTCGACATACAGGTCAGTTATTCATTTTTTTTATTGTTCTTCCCTTTTAATTTCATTTTTTTCATGAGAAATGTGGGTTGGCATAATTTAGCATAAGATGACGCTAATTTCTACTCAATTTCTTTGAACTGTATATATGCATAAAATAAAAATCAGAGAAAATAAAAAGAACAAAATGATAAGAGAACGAAGATTATCTATAGCGAACTTGGATTTGCCGCTGTTGGGATTAATTTTAGGACCAACCCGAACTGGACAAGACATGAATATTTTAAAATGTTGTTTGGGGCCTGAGGCCAGTCCTTTTTCTTGTTTCTTTTGTCGCGTAGGAGGTTGGGCACATTCTTGCTGGGATGCTGCCCAAATTTTTGTAAATTTTTCTGTTTGGGCACATCCTTGCCAGGACACTGCCCAAATTTTTATAGGGCACGCCTCATTGGGATGCCACCCAATGTCCTATATATGTTCTGTATAAATGTACCCTACGAGAACGTTGTTGGTATTATCGCATGTTGGCCCTGGACGCTACCGAAATTTATAAAGTCATAATTTTCTGATTAGCAGTGCTATGGCAAAACTAATTTATTTTTTTCTTTTATTTCTTTTCAGGATGCCTCCTAGATGTTAGGTTCCACATGGCCAGCTAGAGCTTGAGCCTCCTGCCTGGATGACCGATGAGGCGAGGGCCAGGTTTTGACTGCTGGCTTAGGTGTAGTTTCGAGCTAGTCGATTTGTCTCCAGACCGTTCTTAGTGGCCATGGGTATGTTGGAGGAGGTCGATACACTAGTGGCGGCTATAGGATGGATAGAGTTTCTATTGCCTGCCTTCCCCACTCACCCAGGGATTGTTCGGGAGTTCCTCGCTACTTTGCAGTACGGGGGATTCCAGAGGTCGGACACAGAGGAGGGGATCATTCAGTTCCTGGTAGATGGATATCATTACAGCATCACTCGCCATCGATTCGCAAAGGCCATGAGATTACCACTCGGGGACGATGTCATAGTGCTTTAGATGGGTGTCAGGCGCTAGCATTGGGAGATTATAGCTCTTCTGGGGGTACCATATGATCATGACACAGCAAAGAGTATAATACTCTCATCGCAGGCTCTCCGGTACATCCATAGGGTTTTGTCCAGCTCCTACGTAGGACGGGCTGGTAACCCAGGCTCACTTAATGCTGTAGAGATATGGAGTCTGTGGGATATGGTGACGGGGCGCCGGCTCAACATTAGTCATGAGATTGTGGCTAACTTGGTTAGAGTATCTAGAGGGGCAGTCCCTGTAGTATATGTGGAAGGAGTAATCACTAGGTTGTTGCTAGAGCTTGGAGCTCATCCAGATCGTTTCGGAGCCGCACTAGAGGAGAGCATATATGTAGATGCGCCATCAGCTCTCACCATGGGGATGATAGCTCAGTTACCAGAACAGGCCGAGGCATATAGACTGCGCACGATTCATGAGACCAGACGTGCTCTAAGCCTTCCATCGCTTCAGCCAGCAGAGGAGCCCGAGATGGAGGAGGAGCCTCCCCAGCAGCCTGAGTTTCTAGAGGAGCAGCCTCCCCATCAGCCTGAGTTTATAGAGGAGTAGCCTCCACAGCAGCCTGTGTTTACAGAGGAGCAGCTTCCCCAGCCCCAGCAGCCTAAGTTTCAGGAGGGACCGTCTCCGCAGCAGCCGCCATAAGACGAGGGACAGCCACAAACTCCTATTGGCATGGGGATAGAGTTCACCATGGATGAGTTGTTCGCTACTCCCCTAGCATAGAGGGTACCGAGTCCTCCTCCGTCTCCAGCACGAGTTTAGAGGCCAGCACCACGGGATACACCCAGGTTTTACCCCTACAGCCGAGCAGGGTACCCGAGGGCATCTACTTCCACGACGCCACCTCCAGATTACTCGGCAGGGTTGGTACCAGCACCATCTCCACAGCCAGCCCAGCCCGACCTATTGGCGGCCATGACATCTATTCTTGCTACTATGGAGCACAGGCAGGAGGACAGAGACAGGGTCCTCCTTGAGCGTATTGGGCAGCAGGAGGAGTGTGCCAGGGCCCTCCTTGAGCGGATGGGACAATATGAGGAGCGTGATCGAGCCATGTTGGAGAGATTGGCCCAGCAGGAGAGGATTATTCAGGACCAGGCTAGGCTTGTTGAGGAGTTGTGATGGGATTTATCAGCTTCTCATGGAGCTGCAGCTGACAGGGTTGATACGGCTGTCCAGATGGTGGACGAGTCTATTACTTCCCTCGGGTTCAGGGTAGGAGTGCTGGAGGGTGCCATCCCGCCTACCGCCCAGTCTATTAGAGAATTCTGAGACCAGACAGAGTCTATGCTTGAGGGGATCAGGAGTGCAACTCGAGATCAGACCTGGACACTGGCTAAGAGATTCCAGGAGCTAGGATAGGTAGTCAGAGACACCTTGGATTTCATGGGAACTTGCGCCGAGCCTTTCCTAGATAGCTATGCGCAGGTGCAGTTCCAGCAGGTGGACCCTGCTAGGGCACGACCCACAGCTGCACTGACACGACCTCAGCAAGTGTACAGAATCGACAAGTAATATAATGGAGTAAAATTAAGACTCCGAGTTATCGTACCCAAGGGACTGAACACGCAAGTTATGAAAATTGAATGTATGCTAAAGAATTCCCAGTTATTGAATTGATTTAATTATGACTAAACTAAAACTAATAAATTAATCGACTACTGTAATGGTTAAGTAAAAATAAATTAAAATGACAGTAAAACTAGCAAAGATTAGAATTAAATGAAAACAAGAAAAGATATCAAATTATAAAAGCGTTGTTCAAGTTCACTCATCCACCCCTTACCCAAATATGAATAAAATCAATCTATGAATCTTATATGAAAGAAATCGGGATAACCCTCTTAACCCAAGCGTCCCATTCCGGAGCAAGCTATTATAATCGCATAACGTCCCATTTCGGAGCAAGTCATACAACTAGCCTAATCACGGGTCTAAAATCCTAGGTTCGGTTTGCTTTCCCATTCCGGAGTCAAACATCCCAAAACCTCATTATTTCACTCATCACTCAAATCTTAAATCATAAAATCCTGTCCATTTAGATTCCCATTCCGGAGTAGTCTAAACACCACAGCAACATGATAGAAAATTCTGAGAATAAAATACATTCATGGCATGCACTTAACAAATTCAATCACCAACATAAACATATGAAATAAATCATTCATCATATCTGGAAATTGAACTGTAAAACGAAATTCCATAAAGAATCAATAAGAACCAGCAAAATAAACCAATCTTTCATACATAAACTCAAAAGATGTTCATCATTCACATTATAGGTATAGGAGATTCAGAGATCCCCCGAACAACTAAACGACTACTCACAATCCATTACAAAATCAAAAGAGTAAAAGAAAGAATAACCCCTGAAATTCATTGAGAAAATCCCAGTTGAATTGCTCGATCTTCGATCTCTTTCTTCAAATCTTCAATGGAGAAAATAACTAAAATTCTGGAAAAACTAAGAACTAGCAAAACTCTTGAAATTAAACTATGAAACTAAAGCAAATTAACCTCAATTAATGATTGAAAACCAAAGAACTAATTGAAAACTAAGAGTTTAGAACAGAATGATAACTTAGAAATCCATTGTGACCGTGAGGTACGTGCTGCCTTGATTCTGCCTTGCTAAATTGACATGTCACGATGACAATGAAGTTTGGTTGCCACCGTGAGGTCTCCATCCTTTGCATTCTGCCTACTTGATAATTATGTCACGGTCACAACCATTTTCATTGTGACCGTGACCCCTGCAACTTTCATTCTGCCTGCAATCTCCTTATGTCACGGTCACAACCAATTCATTGTGACCGTGACCTCTTGAGCAAAAATCTACAAAGGCACGAAATTAACATCAAAATGCTTTATAAAATGAATCAAAACTTCAATTTGGCTAAAATTAACAAAATTAACATAAAAGAAACATAACTCAACATTAAACACAACTAAACACCCAAAAATCACACTAAAACACTATGAAAACTAAACACTATATTGAAGTTATCAAAATACCCCACACTTAGACTTTGCTCGTCCTCGAGTAAATGAATTATCCAAATTCTTGAAATTTCAAACTCTAACTCAGAATATGAAAACTTAACAACAGTCATAGCACTAAGTAGAAGGGTCTTAGTTACAAATTCTCAAATCAATTTATATCAAGTAATTTCACATGTGTGTGTACTAGGCTCAAAACCAATTTTCTCTTTTCAAAACAAAACAACCAATGCATTCCAGTAATTGAGCAAAGAAATTAAATATGCAAATGAATTCGCATATAGGTTTCGCGCTTAAAACTCAGGATAATCATACGCCTCTCCTTTAGCACCGGAACCACAAGGGTCATCTCCACTTAAACAACTCAAACCAAGAATAGAATCAAAAGGACTTATTCCAGGGTTGTAATGTTAGGTTAAGGTATTGGCTAACAAGAAAAGTTAAAGAATTCAAACAAAGAATTTGCCACTTTACCTAAAATTCAACTAACCAAAACTGAACAAAATTGTCCAGATCCTACCTTCAATTCACCCATAATTTCCAATGTTGTCTACTTCTCCATACATAATATGCATTGAACTCAACCACAACAAATTGATGAATTTCCCTTTTAATTCACTTTTAAACCCAATTCCGTAATATGAGTATCTCTTTTTCTACTCAAGGGTACCCCACACTTGAATTTTTCTATATTCACTACATCAAAATTGACTAATAGAAACCACAAAACTCATCAAACTTTCATCATCATTTTTTTTTCTTTTCTTCTTTTTTTTTCATTATTTCTTTTCTTTCTCTTTTTTTTTCTTTTCTCTTTTTTTTTTCCTGGGGTACCCAAAGTCTAGAATTTCTTATACCCATTTTTTCTAATGAGGGAAAGTTTAACACCATACTAAATAATGCCCACAAAATTCAACAATTCTTCTCACACTTCCACTATTATCAACAATAGATACTCTTATTCAACTTTCAATGATATTCCAACCCAATCCTAGAGTGGCCAATTCTTAGAAACGGGTAGGCAAAGGCATTTAGGCTAAATGGTAAAATAATAGTGTAACAAGAAAATTTCGTAGTACGCTTTTAGCATACTAAATCAGCTCAACGGGGCTAGCAATGGAAATAACATAAACAGGTAGGTTTAAAGCTGTTTAAAAGTGGCTATCAAAGAACAAATTGCCTTAATCATGTCCTAAACTTGTTTAAGTTGTTATCATATTTCGAAGGGTGATGAGGAAGGTTCTAATTATCCTACCATTCCTTCACTCAAAAACTCTTACGCACCGGATTTTTTTTAAATTTTTACAAACAAGCCTATAGTGCATAAAAGATTGGAAATCACAAGATATATGACCGATTGAGATTCAATTTGCTTCTAAAACTTCCAACTACTCGTTTGCCAAGATCAGTTTTTAAGATAGATTATTCTCCAATTAAAGTTCAAAACATTCACAACAGGAATAACTGAGGTTAAGCTAGACTAAGATAAGGATATTTAGGCAACAACAATAAAGTGCAAATAAACTAAAAATAGAACTAACCATGCATCATACATCAATGGAATGGCTGTTAATTACATATATAATGCAAAATTAATGTCTCCTACCCCCCACATAAAAACTTGCTGTCCCCAGCAAGTAATAATATTACAGATCAAAAAGAAAAATAAAATTAAAATAAACAACAGTCAAAACAAAAGATAAGAGTTCTCCCTGATCATCGATCGGATGGTGGTGGCGGTGGCAGAAAATGTGTATCAAATCTGGAAGTCAAAGATGCCAGGCCATAAAGCACTTGCTCCATCTGAGATCGGAGCTCAGTTTGGGTAGCGGAAATGCTATCCATCCGCTCCATCAGAGCGTCATATTGCGCTTGCCCAAACTGATGCGGTGCGTGTGCAGGGGATCCTGTGGCTCAGCCTCTTCACCTGCCTCCTGTGGCAGTCCGCCTAAACCCCGCTCCACCCCTTGCAGATATTCATCTCTGGTAGACAACTGGTATCCATCTGCGGTGGTGGCATCCTTGACTATCACTTTCATATTTCGCAGCATCTTATCATCAATGACTGAAATCGATGATAGAATTTTTCCCCTTCCAAAGTCATGATGAACCCGCTTTGCAATCAAAGTCACAAAACCCCCCAGCGCTACTTTTTTTACCTTCTTCGGGTGCCACTGCATTTCTTCTAATTTGTGCCAGAAATGGGTAGCACCATTGATCCGAACACCCCTTACCATGCAGGCAAGAAAAAGGGCTTCGGGAAGGTTTACCTGACCTGCGGAATCTACATGGCTCAGAAGAGACAGGGAGAAGAAGCGGTGGATGATTCGCAATGTGTGATCAGCCAAATGATGAGCCTTCGTCTTCCCCGAGACATACATGGTGGCAGTGGCGGGGTCTCTAATGGTAGCCCAAGAAGTGTCTTTGTCATAGTCGTCAAAAGCATCGTGGGTGCGTGGTGGAAAACCCAGAATTTCTGAAAATTCCTGAAAATACATGTTATACTGCGTTCCCTCTAACCAAAATGAGACTTTACCTGGGTCCTGGGCTGGGTTGCGACCGGGTGTACAAGTGACTGTGGATATGAAATCTCTGGTCAAGTTCGGGTAGACTTTCTCTTGGATTGAGAAGACTTGTTCCCACCCGATGTTCGCAATTAAGTGCTGCACTTGATCCTTTATCCTGAGCTTCTGCAGCAAGTCAAAATCCAGATAGGTGGTGGGGACGTAGGTGCATTTGGTGAATAGAGCATAAACCTCTTTCTTTGGTACCGGTACCCACTTAGGGACCTTCGAAATATCTACGGATTGTGAGCTTGGGGGTGAGCTGATGGAGCCAGAAGCAGATGCTGTACTCTTTCTTTTGGGAGCCACTACATAAAGAAGCAATTGGCCACAATCAAATACAACATGCAAAATTCATCCCAACAATGCAATTATCACAAACTCTACTCACAAAGATACATGGATTTAGCCAAATGATAGCAGTTACTAACAAGTGTAAAAGTGCATCGCCCTTATAAAAACTAGTAAGCATGATGGTCATTTAATTCGGCATTCCAATTGGTAACAACCATGTGGCTAAATCTGTAAATTCGCTCATAGAGTCATTAAATCAAACAGTTGGTGTGCAACATTTACACTCACTGGTAAGAACAAGCATAGCCAAAATTTGGACCTCAAAATTGTAATACACAGCAAACACAATCAGAACAAGACATTATAGATGATTAATTTCCATTACAAGCCACAAATTTAGGTTAAAGCATTAAATCCATTCAAATTCAGATAAAGCCCTAAACCGTTGATCCCCCTCAATATGAATATTCATAGATATAAAGAGAAGAAGGGAAGGTAGGAATAAGGGATTCATATGAGATTGCGATCATCAAATAAGAGAATGACCTCTTAAAACTAAACCCAAATCCGAAAATTTGTAGGAACAGGGGAAAACGCAACAATGGGGAATAAGGGAAAGTGAAAAATGGAAATTAAAATAAAAGAAATAAAATCAACGTGAAATAGAAGAGGAGAAAACTTACTTGCAGTGAAGTCACAAAGAATGGAGCGCTAGAGAGAGAAAAAGAACAATTCGAGAGGAGGAGATTACGTTTTGCAGGAGAGAGTGAGAAAGAAAAGAACGAAACTGGAATACTTAAGGTTTAAAATTTTTCGATGGGTCACGGTGGTAACCAAATGGTTGTCACCGTGACATCCTTAAAAATTGTATCCAGAATCAAACCGCCAATATGTCACGGTGGCAACCAATGTCGTTGCGACCGTGACATACCACTCTCTGAAAAGAGAATCGAAACTTGCACATGTCACGGTCACAATGAATTTCATTGTCACCGTGACATGTTCAATTTGAAAACAGAAGGCAATTTACCCGTATGTCACGGTCACAATGAAAACCATTGTCACCGTGACATGTTCAATTTGAAAACAGAAGGCAATTTACCCGTATGTCACGGTCACAATGAAAACCATTGTCACCGTGACATGTTAAATTTTTCAATTCAGAATGTACCTTAAGGGGTCACGGTGACAACCAATATCTTGTCACCGTGACATGTTCAGTAGACAAATTCCAGAATGCATCCTTTATTGGTCACGGTGGTAACCAAATCCATTGCCACCGTGACCACCTGCATACTTCAAAAGTAAATTTATCAAATGCTTAACTTCCAGCTACAAATACATTTGAACTCCTCCAACACAAACTGAATTTCTCTTCTACACACAAAATGTGGTAAAATTAAATAAAATTAGCTACATAAAAGAGAAACTAATTAACATCAAAAAAAACAAAATGGAGAAATAGTTCTGCATTTAACAAGTCCGCAGCTGGACTTTTAAAACCCGTCAAGTATCTGTGAGAGTAACGATCGTGGAAGCATTATCAAACGTAGATGTAAAATAAGGCTTCACACGATGTCCATTGACTTTGAATTCTGTCTCACCCCTCGGGTGCTTCAGTGTTACCACTCCAAACTTGTCCACAGCCACTATTTGATATGGTCCCTTCCACCTTGACTTCAACTTACCAGGGAATAATCGCAGCCTACTGTCATAAAGAAGTACATGCATGCCAGGCACAAATTCCTTCCTAACTAACTTCCGATCATGCCGCTTCTTGGTGATGTCCTTGTATTTCATGGCATGATCATAAGCCCAGAATCGGTGCTCCTCAAGTTCATTCAACTGTAAAAACCTGCACTTTCCTGCATTCTCAAGGTTAAAATTTAGAAATTTGGTAGCCCAATAGGCTTTATGCTCTAATTCCACTGGGAGGTGACAGGACTTCCCATAAACCAACCTAAAGGGAGACATCCCTATCGGCGTCTTGAATGCTGTCCTGTAGGCCCATAAAGCATCATCTAACTTAAGGTACCAATCTTTCCTAGAGGAATTTACCGTCTTTTCTAAAATGGCCTTTAATTCCCTATTTGACACTTCCACTTGACCATTAGCCTGAGCATGATATGGGGTTGTGACTTTATGCCTAACGCCAAATTTCTTTAATAAAGCATTGAATTGGTGATTAACAAAATGTTTTCCACCATCGCTTATAATGGCTCTAGGAGCTCCATAATGGGTAAAAATATTTTTTCTTAAAAATTCTAACACAATTCGTGCATCACAAGTCCTGGTAGCTACAGCTTCGACCCATTTACTAACATAATCCACTGCTACCAGAATATATTCAAACCCGTATGAAACCGGAAAAGGTCCCATGAAATCTATTCCCCAAACATCGAATAATTCAACCTCAAGCACATTTGTTAAGGGCATCTCATCACGCTTAGATATGTTTCCTACCCTTTGGCATCTATCACAACTTTTTACATAAAATTGGACATCTTTAAACATTGTTGGCCAATAAAAACCAGAAGACAGAATTTTCATTACCGTTCTATTCGGCCCATGATGTCCACCAGCTTCTCCACTGTTACAAGCTGTGATGATTGCACTGGTCTCCGCATCGGAGATGCACCGTTTTAACACTTGGTCAGCGCATAATTTGAAAAGGTAGGGATCATCCCATATGTAGTGTCTCGCATCCGCACGCAATTTCTTCTTTTGCTGCCATGAAAAATCCTTTGGCATAAAGCCCCCTGCAAGAAAATTAGCGATATTAGCAAACCAAGGGACAAAATTTTCACAGGAAAATACAACACAAATATGCTCAGCGGGAAATAAATCTAAAATTTTCCCTTTTTCAATACGATCATTTTCCAATCTGGACAGATGATCTGCCACAAAATTCTCAGCGCCCTTCTTATCCTTAATTTGCAAATCAAATTCCTGCAATAAAAGCACCCATCGAATCAGCCTCGGTTTTGATTCCTTCTTTGCGAATAAATGCCTCAAGGCTGCATGATCCGACCACACCACCACTTTTGCACCCAGCAAATACGGCCTGAACTTTTCAAACGCATACACTATCGCCAGAAGTTCTTTCTCTGTGGTGGTGTAATTTACCTGTGCTCCTGTCAAAGTGTGACTAGCATAATATATGGCATAAAAAATCTTATCTCTTCGTTGTCCAAGCACTGCCCCTATTGCAAAGTCACTAGCATCACACATTAGTTCGAACGGCAAATTCCAATCTGGAGATATAATCACCGGAGCTGAAATAAGTCGTTTCTTTAAAGTTTCAAAGGCTAACATACATGCACTGTCAAAAACAAAAGGAGCATCTTTCATAAGTAAATTAGACAAGGGTTTTGCAATTTTTGAAATATCTTGAATAAAATGCCTGTAAAACCCTGCATGTCCTAAAAAACTTCTTATGCCCTTAACATTTGTCGGAGGTGGTAATTTTTCAATTACTTCAACTTTGGCCTTATCTACCTCTATCCCATTCTCTGAAATTTTATGTCCTAGCACTATGCCCTCTCTCACCATAAAATGACATTTTTCCAAATTCAATACCAGGTTAGTCTTTTCACACCTCCCTAGTACTAGATCAAGATGCTATAAACAGCTCTCAAAATCAACCCCATATATGGTGAAATCATCCATGAATACTTCAATAAATTTTTCTATAAAATCATGGAAAATGGCCATCATACACCGCTGAAACGTAGCCGGTGCATTATATAACCCAAAAGGCATTCTTCGATATGCAAATGTGCCATATGGGCAGGTAAAGGTTGTTTTCTCCTGATCCTCAGGTCTATTGGAATCTGCATATATCCCGAATACCCATCTAAAAAACAGTAAAACCTATTACCCGCTAACCTCTCTAACATTTGGTTAATAAAAGGCAAAGGAAAATGGTCCTTCCTAGTGGCATTATTTAACCGTCTGAAATCAATGCAGACTCTCCAACCCGTAACTGTACGAGTTGGAATTAACTCATCTAGTTCATTCTTTACCACTGTCATTCCCCCCTTTTTAGGCACACATTGCACAGGACTTGCCCACTTACTGTCAGAGATAGGGTAGATAATACCTGAGTCTAGGAGTTTAAGTACCTCCTTCTTTACTACCTCTTGCATGACTGGATTGAGTCGCCGTTGAGGCTGAGCTACCGGCTTGCACTCCTCCTCCATTGGGATCCTATGTGTATAGTAGCTTGGGTCAATTCCCTTCAAATCTGAGGTCTTCCAGCCAATGGCTCCCTTGTGCTTTTTCAGCACCTCTAGCAGCATCGTCTCTTCTGCACCTGACAACATAGAAGAAATGATTACTGGTTTACTCTCATTTTCTAAAAACACATACTTCAAGTGAGAGGGAAGAGGTTTAAGTTCAGAATTTGAATCCCCCTCTTTAGGATCAATTTTCTCCTTGTTGTCGTCTATCTCCACACTTGCTATCTCTTGTCCCCTCATCTCTTCTTCACATTCTTCTCCCTCCACTGAATGTAATAGACACTTATTTTCTGAATCAGCTCCCAATTCTTTTTCTTGCACTTCCTCCACACAATCATCAATTACATCCATAAAATATATAGACTCTTTCACATCTCCAGATGGGTATTTTTGAGCCTTGTTCATATCTACCACCAACTCCTCACCATTAAACCTTAGGGTAACCGTTTGACCATTAACATCTATCAACGCCTTGGCAGTATTTAAAAATGGCCTCCCCACAATCAATGGCACCTTGTGGTCTTCTTTCATCTCCATTACCACAAAGTCCACTGGAAAAATAAATTTCCCCACCTTCACTAGCAGATCCTCAATCACTCCCTTTGGTCTCCTCACAGACCTGTCTGCTAGTTGGAGTCTCATTCCTGTCTCCCTAAGCTCTCCAAGATTCAGCTTCCTGCATATCGAATAAGGCATTAAGTTTATGCTTGCACCTAGATCATATAAAGCATTACCGTAAAAATCTTCACCAATAACACAAGGAAGAGTAAAGCTACCTGGATCTTCCAGTTTCTCAGGAATCTTGTTCATAATAATAGCACTGCAATTTTCTATTATTTGTACAGTCTCATGCCCTTCTAATTTCTTTTTATTAGAACAGAGTTCTTTCATGAATTTAGCATAGTTAGGCATATGAGCTAAAGCTTCAGCAAATGGTAAATTTATGTGCAGTTTCTTAAACATCTCTAGAAACCTAGCTTTTTGCTCATTTTTCTTTTCTTGTCTAGCAATTGCAGGAAATGGCAGTTTATTAATATCAAGATCCTCTATCTTAGGATTCACTATACTCTTTCCCTTGTCACTTTTAGGAGCATTTTCTTTAACTTCTAACTTAGAGTTAGAGTTACTTACCGTCCGTGTCGGCTCCTCCTTTTCTGATAAAAGATTTTTACCTCGATCATCTTTCGGTTCCACTTCCTTACCACTCCTCAGTGTAATTGCCTTAGCCTCCTCTTTTGGATTTCGGTCTACATTTGAAGGAAATGTTCCTGGTTGCCTCTGGGACATAGAATTTGCAAGCTGTCCCACTTGAGTCTCCAAATTTCTTATGGAGGCATCCTGGTTCCGGTTCCACTGCTCTTGAGACTTCCATCTAGACTCTTGATTTACCATGAATTGCTGTTGGTTATTCATAAACTGCTGTTGACTGTTAATGAATGTAGCCAACATGTCTTCCATATTTGGCTTTCTCTCTTGAACGGGTGGCCTGGGTTGATAACCCGGTGGGTGATACTGCTGCCCTTGGTTCTAAGGAGGTGGATATGGTGGCTGATATGGTTGCCCGTGGTTTTGATGAATGTTTTGGTTGAAGGGAGCTCTTACTTGCGGATTAGAGGATAAAGCATTTGAATTTCCATCTTTCCAGGAGAAATTTGGATGATTTCTCCATCCCGGGTTGTACGTGTTACTGTAAGGGTCATTCCTTCTGAAATCTCCCACAGCATTGACATCACCCATTGCTCCTCCACTTTCTTGCCCACTTTGCTCCTGTTCATACATCCACTCTCTTGGCCCACAGCAGCTACATTCTGTACTTTCAAACTACTCATCTCCTTCCTCATAGACTCCATCTGTGCCTTCAGAATCGATACCTCATCCACAGCATGTATCCCCTATCTTCTCGAAACTGTCCTAGGATTAGACCACTGAGCATCATTAGTTGCCATTTCATCCAGTAATTGAAAAGCTTCCTCTGGTAGCCTATTCATAAATGACCCTCCTGATGAAGCATCTAATAAGGATCTTGTCTGTGGTGTAACCCCAGAATAAAAGGTGGTCATCAAATGGTAAATTGCTATCTCATGGTGTGGACAGCTTCTCAACAATCTTCTAAACCTTTCCCATGCTTCATGAAAGGGCTCCTCACTCATCTGACTAAAGCCTAATATACTATTTCTGATGTTCGCAATCTTTGTGGGAGGGAAGAATCTCATCAAAAAAATTTCCTACAACTTATCCCATGATCTAATTGACTGTCTAGGTAGCATTTGCAGCCATTCACGAGCTTTTCCAATCAATGTAAAAGGGAACAGCTTTAATCTTACTGCGTCAGATGACACTCCAGGAATTTGAACCGTATCACTGATCTCTAAGAAAATGTCTAAATGTTGTGCAGGATCTTCGACATCTGAACCTGAAAACTGATTTCGCTGTACCATACCGATGGTGGCTGGTTTAAGTTCAAATTGCACTCCCCTTGGCAGCACAATTGTCCTATTATCTTCATTCCATCTTGGTACTGCATAATCCCTAATTGTCCTCTGTCTCGGGACATCTTCTCTATAATTTCCCAGATTTTCATTTTGTGCCCTCGGCACTTGTGCGTTCTCGGGAGGAACTTCACCAATAGGAAGAGGATTTTCTTCCATATTATTATTTCTGTTGGCTCTTATTCGTTGGTGTAAAGTCCTCTCGATTTCAGGGTCGTAGGGTGCGATTTGTTCCTGTCTCAATCTGCTCATGCACCTTCAACAACCACCTGAAAAGAATACAAAAAATAAATAAAAATAAGATAAAATAAAATAAAAAAAATAAAAACACACACAAGTAATAATCAAAACTTAAAAAAACGCTAGTCCCCGGCAACGGCGCCAAAAACATGACACGACCTCAGCAAGTGTACTGAATCGACAAGTAATATAATGGAGTAAAATTAAGACTCCAAGTTATCGTACCCAAGGGACTGAACACGCAAGTTATGAAAATTGAATGTATGCTAAAGAATTCCCAGTTATTGAATTGATTTAATTATGACTAAACTAAAACTAATAAATTAATCGACTACTGTAATGGTTAAGTAAAAATAAATTAAAATGACAGTAAAACTAGCAAAGATTAGAATTAAATGAAAACAAGAAAAGATATCAAATTATAAAAGCGTTGTTCAAGTTCACTCATCCACCCCTTACCCAAATATGAATAAAATCAATCTATGAATCTTATATGAAAGAAATCGGGATAACCCTCTTAACCCAAGCGTCCCATTCCGGAGCAAGCTATTATAATCGCATAACGTCCCATTTCGGAGCAAGTCATACAACTAGCCTAATCACGGGTCTAAAATCCTAGGTTTGGTTTGCTTTCCCATTCCGGAGTCAAACATCCCAAAACCTCATTATTTCACTCATCACTCAAATCTTAAATCATAAAATCCTGTCCATTTAGATTCCCATTCCGGAGTAGTCTAAACACCACAGCAACATGATAGAAAATTCTGAGAATAAAATACATTCATGGCATCCACTTAACAAATTCAATCACCAACATAAACATATGAAATAAATCATTCATCATATCTGGAAATTGAACTGAAAAACGAAATTCCATAAAGAATCAATAAGAACCAGCAAAATAAACCAATCTTTCATACATAAACTCAAAAGATGTTCATCATTCACATTATAGGTATAGGAGATTCAGAGATCCCCCGAACAACTAAACGACTACTCACAATCCATTACAAAATCAAAAGAGTAAAAGAAAGAATAACCCCTGAAATTCATTGAGAAAATCCCAGTTGAATTGCTCGATCTTCGATCTCTTTCTTTAAATCTTCAATGGAGAAAATAACTAAAATTCTGGAAAAACTAAGAACTAGCAAAACTCTTGAAATTAAACTATGAAACTAAAGCAAATTAACCTCAATTACTGATTGAAAACCAAAGAACTAATTGAAAACTAAGAGTTTAGAACAGAATGATAACTTAGAAAAACTCAGCCGCAAAACAAAGAACAAAAACTAGCTAAAAATTTTCGGAACCCTAACCAAATAGAAAGCTACGAATTTATACTTCCAGAGGGGTCACGGTGGCAATGGATTTGGTTGCCACCGTGATCTATCGGGAATTTCAAATCCTTTTCCGCACAGGAGATTGGTCACGGTGACAATGAATTTCATTGTCACCGTGAGGTCTTCACAGTTTAGCTTCTGTCCACGAATTAATTATGTCACGGTCACAATGAAATCCATTGTGACCGTGAGGTACGTGCTGCCTTGATTCTGCCTTGCTAAATTGACATGTCACGGTGACAATGAAGTTTGGTTGCCACCGTGAGGTCTCCATCCTTTGCATTCTGCCTACTTGATAATTATGTCATGGTCATAACCATTTTCATTGTGACTGTGACCCCTGCAACTTTCATTCTGCCTGCAATCTCCTTATGTCACGGTCACAACCAATTCATTGTGACCGTGACCTCTTGAGCAAAAATCTACAAAGGCACGAAATTAACATCAAAATGCTTTCTAAAATGAATCAAAACTTCAATTTGGCTAAAATTAACAAAATTAACATAAAAGAAACATAACTCAACATTAAACACAACTAAACACCCAAAAATCACACTAAAACACTATGAAAACTAAACACTATATTGAAGTTATCATGCACCGGTCGCAGCCCCTCCTCACGCACAGGCCGCATTCAGACCCCCAGCGCCAGCACAGCCTAGCCAACCCTCCACGTCCAGGGCACAGCCATCGGTGTCCTTGTCACAGAGCCAGCCAGTGCATGTATTGGATTATGATGAGGATCTAAAGGAGCCCTCGGACTACTGCCCTCTTTAGACCATTCAGGGAGCTCATTCTCATCACATTTTGTTTTACTTGTATATGTTTCTTGTACAAAACAGGTTATCACTTAGTGGAACATTTACGTTTATATTTTGACTAACTTATATGTTATCAAATCCATATTTCATGCTGTATATTCTGCCATGATCAACATCTTACTTTCCTAACGATTGATAACATGGTAAATGAACAAGAAAAAAAAATAACAACAACAATAATAGAATGAGATGATAATGATGCAATAAATTGTTTAAAAGACAAGCAAGCAAATTAACTCACAACAAATTAATCAAATTTTATTGGTAACACAGGAACACGAGTTCACACTGACCCGAGGAAGGTCAATGTTAAAACAGTTCAGACTCCACACAGGCCGAGATGAGGCTAGCGGAACACACAGCCACCGTACATGCCAAGGCGAGGACAGCGGGGCACACGCGATAGAACAAATCGCAAACATAGGAGGTAGTTAGACAACAGTTCACCTCACTCCACATAGGCCGAGATGAGGCTAGCGGAACACACAGCCACCGTGCATGTCGAGACGAGGATAGCGGGGTACACGCAACAGAACAGATCACAAGCGGAGAGTGCAGTTGGATAACACTTCACCTCACATCACGCAGGCCGAGATGAGGCTAGCAGAATATATCAGCCACCACGCAGACCAAGATGAGGTTAGTGGGGGCAAACGCAATAGAACAGATCGCAACCGAGATGGGGCTGGATAACACTGCATCCCACAAACGGTGTACAAGCCGAAACAAGGCTCACCAGATGGGAACGAGAAGCCACTTGCTTCTATACAACGTCAGGAAGGTAAGAACTACCACAGGTACGCATTCTTCCTTTCTCCTCTGAATTTTGGCTCATCTAGACATTAGTCTACTACCTTCCCCAAAATTAGGGGCAACTGTAGACACTAGGTCTTGAGACAGTCCAGATCTGAGTTACCCGATGAAGAAAATAAAGTCAGTTTCCAAATAAAGATGAAGTTCGTGAGCATTCGTTCCCCAGTCTTTCAAGGATCAGAAACTTTTTAAGGAAAACGGGAGGTCTCGGAGAGTCGAGAGGGTCAAAACTTTTACACTTGAGATTTTGGTCCAGAGATAGGAATCTCGTCTGTGGAGAGATGCCCCGTATCTCGATCGAGCGGCGCCCCGTCTCTCGGTTGAGCAGCACCTCGTCTTTTGGTTGAGCAGCACCCCGTCTCTCGGTTGAGCGGTGCCCCGTCTCTCGCTTGAGCGGGTGCCCGACCGCTCGCCTTTGTGCCACATGTAGCTCCTCAGGATGACAAACGCCCCATCTGTTGTACACGGGATGCCCGTTGGTCGGTGATCAAGTTGTTCAACCGTTGGATTCTACAAGATTTAAGCGATTTTTATAAAATATTTGGGAGATCTCTCAAATCTTTTCAAATATTTTTTAATATTAGATTTTATTTTGAGGATATCCTGAATATCTTTCAGTTTTTTATTTGATTTCAAAATATCCCCTTCAAATCTGCACTTAAAATTTAAGTTTATTGGAATTCCCTCCCAAAATCTATAAATAGGGGAAGGGGGATTCGGTTGATGGGGTTGGAAAAAAAGAGATCTGACTGAGAAATTTTTGTTTAGAAAACCTTTTATTAGAAATTGTTCACAAAAAGATTTTCTTCTCAATTTCTACATAAAACAATTTTCCTTTAAAAATCTTTTTGATTTTCGAATTACTCTAATATGGGAAAATGAGATCCATTCGTTTTCATCCAACTAGCTAATTCAGATATTTATTACTGTCCAAATTTCAAAAAAGAGAAAATAATCTTCTTCTCTTGGCTGATTTTTTTAAGCGACTTTTTGCAATCGAAAATCTCTTCCGTTCGCGTGGTCACAATCCGATCCTTGTAGAACTCGAGGAGTCAATATCTTACAACGTTCACCTTCGCAAGGTAAAAAAATCCGAGGGTAAACATTATGGAATTATTATTTTAAATTCGATTTATTTTCGTTAATTTCTTGCATAAAAATTCTCTTCATTCAAATCAAAACAATAATTTGACTTTTTTGAATTTACTGTTCGGAAACAGACTCGACCGACGGGCATAAGGACCGCCGACGGCCATCTCTCAATCGAGGGACGGGACGTCGCGGTTTGCCCTTACACCCATCTGTCGCTCCAAGAGACGCCCGTCTGTCATACGTTTTGGGCCGTCCCTGGGCCTCTTTTTCCTCTTAACCTCTTTTCTTCTCTTCTTTCATTTAAAAATGGTTTCATTATTCAATTTCTTCTACTTCCCTCCTTATTATTTAACTTCACATTTATTTTCTTTTTTTTTACATTAACATGTTCTTTATTTTGTGAGTTATTATTTTGATTTCTTGGGCGAATTTGGTGCCACTTGGTGTAGAGGCTATTGCAAAGACTTAAGGGTCTCATCTCTAGTTCATTCTCTCGACTTTATCATTTTTCATGTTATTATTGTGAATAATGCTATTTTATATTTCCTTGCTGATGTAAAAAATGACTAAATGTTTTTTTATTAATTAAATTGGAGATTTTCTCATAAATTGAGGACCAATGTCCTATTTTTTCTAACAAATAAGAATCGACATCTCAAAGCCATTTTATAATAAATGTGTATGTGAGGACCAATGTCCTCATCTTTAACATATATCCCGTTTTATGCATGCTTTGTATTTTACTTACAATGGGGGTTGTATTCCACCCCTAGTTTTGTTGTAATCTATTTTCATGCACTCTACTCTAATTATGCTTTATTTTTCGCTTCTTCTTAATGAATAACTTGCGCTTTAATTTAATTGCACTAAATTGAATGAGGAATTGGATGAAATGATAAATTCAAAACTCGATTATAAACCTAACCAAGGTATAAATAAATGGGGATTCTCGAACCTACTCTGGTCTTTGGGCTCAATGAGGTGAGAGGGCCCACCTTGTCATTTTGTTGGGGTGGAAACCTCCAAGATACCTCTTGTGTCCCGTAACAGGATCAAATTTGCACAGTCCTAGGTGCTACGAGGCGAGAGGACTATCTTAATGTTTTATTAAGGTGGATACCTCAAAGACACCTCTGGTTTGCCTAAGCATGAGGCTAGAGGACCATTCTGTCATTAGGGTGGATACCTCCAAGACACCTCCGGCTTGCCTATGATGGACATATCAGCGCTGTCTTAGGTTCACTAAGACTAGACGACCTTTCCCAATGTTCTATTGGGTGGCGACTCTAAGAAACCACCTTGTTGCCCAACATAGACGCACTTCTAAATACCTTACAAGTTTTTATGAACCGCCACCCGATAGCCCTAAAACGGGCCTTCAGGGAGCCCTGGGGTTCCTGTACGGTGTCTAGCCTTAGCCGAGTTGGTATCTAACCTGTTGGTGTGGTGTCTAACCTTCCTCGTTGCGGTATCTAACCTGTGTGGTGTGTAGCATTACCCGGGTTGTTATGTAACCTGTTGGTGTGGTGTCTAACCTTCTTTGTTGCGGCATCTAACCTATGCAGTGTCTAGATTTAGCCGGGTCGGTATCTAACCTATTGGTGTGGTATCTAACCTTCCTCGTTGCGGCGTCTAACCTATGCGGTGTCTAGCCTTAGCTGGGTCGGTATTTAACCTGTTTTAGATTTGAATTGGTGCCCTTTCAAAGCCCTCTTGTTGACTGCCCCCTGAGGGGTCCTTGGTTGGATTTGCCTCTTAAGAGGACTTTGAAGGATTTTGCCTCTTAAGAGGACCTTGAAGGATTTTGCCTGAAGGGTTTGCCTCTTAAGAGGACTTAGGGACTTGCCTCTTGAGAGGATTTTGAAGGGTTTCACCTCTTGAGAGGACTTTGAAGGGTTTCACCTCTTGAGAGGACTTTGAAGGGTTTCGCCTCTTGAGAGAACTCTGAAGGGTTTGCCTCTTAAGAGGACTTAGGGACTTGCAACTTAAGAGGACTTTGAAGGGTTTTGCCTCTTGAGAGGACTCTCTCTTGGTTGAATTGTCAAGTACGGGTGAGTGCCCATGTTGTGTTGAATCCATCCTCGACCCATTTTCATGTGTGTAGTCTTCATCTGGACTTTTCCTGCAAAATTATATACACAGGGATATGTACAAAAAAAATCGTGTGTACAGGTAAAAAGTTATATGCAAATATTTGCAAAAGAACTGTATTACATGATATGCATGCAAAAATGAATAGACTGAGCATTGAGTGGCTAGGGTCCGCTGAGGGTACAGCTTGGCTACTCGCATTGTTTGATACTTTCCAGAGACCTAGAGGAGTGTTTTCTTGGCTTAAGAATTATGACCTATGATTTTCCTTTCAAGAGAACCCATTCGTGCGTCTCTTTGCCCCAGATCAAATGAGCCTTTTTGCCCCCCGAGACTTTAACTTGTGTTTTGAATCATGCATTATCTGCCCGAAAAGAGATTACCTGAAGTAATGCCGCCTTATTGCTCCAGGTATCAGAAGTCATTATTTTAAAGGTAGTGTGTCCCTTATTGATTTTCACATCAGCTTTTCTTTGCGGGAAATGCGTCCTTTTCGGATTTTCACATAACCCTGTGCCTAATTTTTGCTTGGAACGGATCCAACCCACTCCAGTAGCTTTTTTTTTTTTATGAATTGCAATTGGGTATGAAGATGTTACTGGAGATCCCTTAAGAGTGGCCTACATGCGTTTAAATCCCAGATCGTTGTTGCATGGGCTTGATTGTCCTTATGAAGGTGCTGTAGCTTTTGGCTTCAGAGTTGACAAATTGGTTGGAGCATCTGAGTAGTGAGAGTAGCAAAGGGTAGGCAGCAATAATGTGCTAGTTTTACACTAGACCTAGACAACTTTAAGCATGCAAAATGAGACATGGCTATTACATAAATGCATACATTTCAGTTTAATTTCATGACACATGATCATTATTTGGTATTAATCTCAAAAATACAAAATCTCATTTAATCTCGGGGTAGATCCTAGTAGCATCAAACTCCTATTATCAATCAACCCTCTCGGGTTTTGATTGAAAATTTTCTCTCAGCTCTTATTATTATTATTATTATTATTATTATTATTATTATTATTATTATTATTATTATTATTATTATTATTATTATTATTATTATTATTATTATTATTATTATTATTATTATTATTATTATTTTCTTTGAACGCGGATTCTAGATGCAACGTTGGGGATGAGACTTAACTCAAATGCATGAATGCACTCATGGCTCCCCGCTTGAAGTTCAAGAAACACCATATGCCTCTTCCTACGTACCAAACCTTATTAGAAGGTCATCTCCACTAATTGATAAGACAGAACCAAAAATCAAGAGGTCTTACTTTGGTTGCATCGTTAGGCTTAGGTAGATGGCTGTCAAAAAAGGATCAGGTCGCTAGAGAAAAATGGCCACGAGGTATTCTTGAATTTGGACTTGATAATATTTTAGCTCATCAAGATCAGAATAACAATTAAAAACATAATCGTTAAAACTCGTCAAGTGGTTACTATCTTGAGCTCTATTTCTTTTTATTCTTTTCCTTTTTTCTTTTTTTTTCTCTTTTTTTTTCTTTTTTTTTTCTTTTTTCTTTTATTTCTCTGACCATGTAGAGTTTGTGAATAACTAAACCCTCTTCCCTATATGTAAACTCATCCTTATTTGGGCGAGCTTTGATAGCCCAAAAGATTATCAATGAAGTACATCCGTCCTTATTAGAGCAGTCATTCTTCTAAGGGGAGATAAAAGTCATTTTAGGCGAAGGGTAGTTTCAACATGTGTAACAACAAAATCGGCACGCATTTAGCATACCAATATAAAAGCTCAACGGGCTGGCAAACGATTGCAAAATAAAGGTAGAAAATAGTCATATAGAGAGCTATGCAAAGAAGAGCTGCCTAAATCATTTTCTAGGTTCTGTCTTATCTAGGGATCGCTTTGATGGGTAATCATAAAGGTTCTAGTGCTCTTAGTGAGTTTTCCTCCAATCCCCTAATTACAACGAGTTTGTTTCATCTACTCATTTTCTCTTTTATTTTTCTTCTTTCTTTTTCTTTCATCTCTCTGAATTTCTCTCTCTTCAGGAGTTATATTAGATGGCATCAAGATTTTCTTTGGATTTTTCAAAGTTCTGAGATTAAATACAGTCGTATTAATTGAATTAATGTCAAAAATGAATGCATCATGATCATGTGAAATGAAATCATTAGAAACATTCATGCAAATAAGAAAAATCGTTCATCTGATTGAAATTGTAAGGATTGTCATAAGAAGTTCTTGGAATAAAAGAACAAAGCAACTGAAAAAAATCATAATATTCTCCTTCACAAGGCCCAATATATTTACGGTGGGGGTATTGTATTATAGCCCATCTTCTTCTTCTTCTCTCTCTTCTAAGGGTCAGTGATCTCCTTGGAATTAATAAGATCTTGGATTTTGTTCCTCAAAGTCCGGCAGCAATCCGTCAAGTGCCCAGTATGTTGATGGTAGGCACAGTACAGATCATCTCTGTACCCTGGCTGTCCTTGATTCATAGATGCCTTGGACAATAGTGGTCTTAGCTTCCCCTCCTTTGTCAATTTCTCTAAGACCTAGGATAGAGAGAGGCCTAAATTGGAATAGTACCTCTGAGTTTACCCAACCTCGGTAGCTGAAACCTCAGTTGTGTCACCATTCCCGTCATTACTGCCCCCAGCACTACCTAATCTGTACCCTGATTGATTCCTGAAATTTTTTCCAGCAAAGCTACCTTGGCTTGCTTTCTTTGCTAGGTACTCACCCTGTGCTTCAATGACTATGTCCTTTAGAGACTCCCAATCTTTGAGCCCCTTCATCTTTAGCCCCTCCTTAAGATATGGACTAGCATTCCAAATGAACAACCGAATCTGATCTGGAGTATCCGGCTTCCTTTTCATTTCCATTACCCGATTTCTCCATTGAGTAAGATACTCGTGGAATAACTCATCAGATTTCTGTTGAAGTAGTTCCAGATCCTTCAAAGTAACCTCCATTCGGATGCTACAGTCATACTGTTTGAGGAACTCTTCAGTCAATAGGTCCCAATCTTCTCTTGTTCTCCTATCCAAACAGTGGTACCAGTCCACAACAGGCCCTGTCAAGTTGAGGCAAAAGTATTCGACTTTCTATCTCTTGGTAAGCCTAGTTCCCATCATTATAAGCGTGTATTACTTAATGTGAGCAGACGGATCTGATGTGCCATCAAACTTGGGCAGCTCGGGCATTTTAAATCTTTGAGGAAGCATTTCTTTGTCCTCTAAATCCCTATCTTCGGGGCTTATCCCCTTCCCGACAGACAGTAAATGGGCCATCGCCTCAACTTTCTCTTTTATCATTCTTAGGGCAGGATCCTCTTTAGGAGGTCTATCTCTTACTGACATGGACTCCTCATGCTCATCCTCTATAAAATCCTCTTCGGGCCTATGCTCCCCAATTCTTTTAGGCTCAATATTTGCAAAAGTTTTAGGCTCTACAGCAGGAGGTAGTTCTACAACTGCTGCCAGAGGTGCCTCCCTGATCGAAACCTATTCGGCTTTTCCTCCGGCAGGAGCGGCAGGTTGTTAGCCCGCTGTCGATAGTACAGCAGCAATTAGGTTGCCCATCATAGTCATCATTTTACGTTCAAACTCCTCAAATCTGTGCTCCATTTCTTGGACCCTCTAGTCCATCTCTTAGGTGGTGTTCAACTCTAGGTTAGCCATATCCCGTGATAATTCTAAAGACAAGGACTCAGTGCTATCGAAAAGTGACTCTGAACCCCAATATGCAACTCGCTCTACTGCCTCAAAGAATGTGTTACTTCTTACAGTCGGCCGTTTGGACCCCTAGACCATTGCTTAGTACATATGATGGCTGAAAGATTCAGATTGTTAGCATGATGCATGAATGACACTAAAAATGCATGGTCGTGTTGATGCAGCATAGACAACCACATGCAAGTAAATAGATCCTTCCAACCTTGTTACTCTCACATAAGAGGTAGTGCAGGGTCTTTCCTAGGTAGGCTTGACCGCGGGGAGCCCAATGGCCATGTATGGTGCATGGCGAGAAACCAGCAGCATAACACTCTTAATTTAAAAGCACATGCGTATGGGTTTTGGCCATTATATATTTAGACCCTTCAAACAGACTAGAATGAGCCCACAGGGGCATGAAAGCCTTTGATGAGTGCCCAATTAATATGTTTGAATTGATTCGATATATAAGGGCCAATGTAATAAGCATCGTATTAAGGAGCACATTGCCTAGTGGAAGTTTCTATTGCCATTACATGAGCTTTGGTCAAGGGTGGTGTTACTTTAGGTCTACCCAAGCATGGTTCCTACCAACTGGTCTAGCTCATCATGAGCGTAACGACCGGTCGGGTCTCTATTTAATATACCATGATGGTACAAGGCTTGGGCTGGTAATTATCCTTAATATTTCCCTACATTGAGTGAACGTAGGGTCATGCTTCAGGAATGCACCGGGGTTAAAAGATGGACCAAACTAGCATAAATCTAAGGCCCTAATGAGATGCAATGCAAGTTTGAAAAGAAATAGAAGAAACTCAATTATATTTTTAACTTAATTCACTTTCGAAGCGAAGTTTCGATATTCCCCAGTGGAGTCGCCACTGTGATGCGTGCCGAACCTAGCAAAGGCACTCATCGGCAAGACTCGCTTTTAGGGCTCAAGGGATTAGTTTGCGTCTTTTGATCTTGGGCATTATGAGACATTTTGGACACCTCCTTCCAGTAGAACATTAGAAGGGTCATCTAGTCTCATGACACCTTTTAGGCACCTTTTGAGGTATTTTGGAGTCGCCACCTAATTTACGAGAAATTAGGAAAGGTCTTCTAACCTCGGGGGTCTTAAACCAGAGAAGGTGTTCGGAACTTCACTCTTATTAATGACTTAAGTTAAGTTTATAAGTGAATTTTTAAGAAATCAAAATTCCATCTCTCATCTCACGCGGCCGTGCAATAAAATTAGAGCGCATTGCAATCATATTTGGAAAGCGGTAAAGAAAGCGTTAAGGAAAGCGAAAAATAAATTGCATATAACAAAATGGGGCAGGACAATCCCCCAAAATAAGAAAGTATAAAAGAATAAAATTCACCCCAAAATAAATTACAAGGGGCCAAGATAAATAAATGAATGCTACAAAAAAAATAAATAATATAAAATACATTATACATAAATCGTGACATTTATTAGGATTAGGAACTTTGGTTCCCTTTTATTTGACTTAGAAAATTGGAGAACCATTTTTTGTGTATTTATTGAGAAAATTAGGATGAGTGATCCCATTTTATGAAAATTAATTCTCCATTTGAAAGTGAGATTTTATTGGTTAAAAGAGGATATTGGTCCATTTTATTAGGAAAAAAAACCGAATTTATTAATAAAAATCTTTTTGGTGATTTCTTATTCAAAACGTGCATAAAAATTATTAATTTTTCATAAAAATAAAAATACACGAATATGACAAACAAATCGAAGAAAAGAAAATTCGGAGTTTAAAATACGCAAACCAAAGAGTATTTTTCAAGGAAATCATCACTTCTATTTGCCTTTTTGGCTGTGAATAGGTATCATTTTCATCATTGGGTAACTTCGATCTGGGCTGCTTCAGGACCCGGTGTCTACAGTGTGTACATTCAGACATATATCCCGGGATGAGAATCAGTTGGCAGATGCCCTAACAATGTTAGTATCCATGTGGGACAATCCTGAAGGGGTAGCCATGAGGCCTGTAGTGATCATTAGCTCAACCAAGCCCTGCTTCAAAAATGAATAGGCAATGAACATTGAGGAAACCGATAGGAGACACTGGTTCTACGACATCTAAAATTAGTTGGAAAGGTTGGTGTTCCCAAAAGAAGCCATAGAGAAGGATCAGAGGATGATTCGAAAGCTATCCACTCAGTTTATTAATGTAGATGTGCATTGTATAAGACAGAAGCTGATGGTATTCAGCTGAGGTGTTTGGTCATGGAAGAAACACATGTCGGGACCTGCGAAAACCCACATGAATGGTTTGGCATTTACAAATAAATTCATGCACCAAGGATTCTTCTCGCTGACTATTGATAATGACTGCTCGAGATATGTGAAGCAATGCTACAAATGCCGGTAAGATGGGATCTTAATCATTTGGCCATTTTAGAATTGTATAACTTGTCATCTCCATGGCCTTTCTTAGCTTGGGGAATAGATATTATTAGGGAAATACATCCAACAACTTTGAACGGATACATATACATTGTGGTAACCATCAACTACTTCATTAAGTGGACAGGGGTTGAATCCTTGAAAAGGCTAGGGGCTTGAGAAATGGCTCGATTTATCGAACGAAACTTGATATGCAGGTACGGGGTGCCTCATTATGTTATGCCTGCTAATGGGGGCAAGCAAGTGCTTAAGAGGTATGAGATCCAGCATCACATATCTTTTCCCTATCGACCGTAGGCAAATGGGGCAGTGGACAAGAATTTGTAGATGATATTGTCCAAGACCGTGCAGAATTATAAGGATTGGGCATAAAAGTTGGCATTTGCACTATGGGGGGGGGGGGGGTACAGAACAACGATTTAGACTTCAACAAGGGCCACTCATTTCTCCTTAGTTTATGGGATAGAAGCGATACTACCAATTGAAATTGAACTTTCATAATGCTTTGGAAGCTAAATTGCCATAATTAGAATGGGCAAAACATAAGTTGAACTTATTATATGAGAACCGGATGAAAGCCTATTATCATAACCAAGTCTACCAAAAGAAGCCGACTTGGTCTTTTAGCAAAAAAGTCAAAGGTCACTATTTAAAGGAAGGCAATTTAGTATTTAAGCAACTAAGACCTGGCATCTCGGGCTACAGAGGCAAATTCAGACATAACTAAGAAGGACCCTTCGTGCTAGAGAAGTAGTTGTTAAAATGGGCAGCAATTCTCACCGACAATGATGGGAACCAATTCAAGGAAGCAGACAACATAAAGAGGCTAAATAGGTTCCATGGCTTAGGCAAAAGATCAAAAGAAAAGAAAAGATAGCTCCCCAAGTCAAAAATCGAAAAAAGCCAGCCCTATTAAAATTTAGCATCTCGCTAGGGCTAAAACTGATAAAGGCATCCTAGGAAAAAAATTAGAGGTTCAGAGAAAACCTTCAATCAATAAAACCTACAAGAGCTAATTGATAATAGAATTTGGATGTGCTAAAGGTGTCACCTCTAAGATATTATCGCCATAGCCATGTGGTGTATGTAGATAGGAATGCATGCATAAGCTAAGTGCAAGCATATGATTAACATGTAAGGAAAACGTAATTTCTCTTGTAAGAACGTCAGAACATATACCTAGACTCATTGATTTTAAAAGACAATAAAAGTAGTATTTCACAACTATTGTAATCAAGTCTTTTATCTTTTGTTGTTGCCTTCACCGCTCTATTGCTTTAGCCAAGATGCTCTATTGTCTCTGGTAGGGCTCGTCACCCAAAGCTTGTACTTGGGAGTAGTGCTAAAGTTGCACACAGTGAGTTCTCATATGTTAGACCTCCCTGACACTTGATTCCAAAGCTTATGATAATTTGAGACAAATGTAGCAATTAGTTTGCCACCGTAAAAAGATGATGGGTTTTTGAAAATGCCCTATTGTGACGCGCACCGAACCTCGTGTCCTCCTGAGGGCCCGCTTTAGGGCGATCAGGAGAGGTTCATAAAACTTGTAAGGTATTTACAAGTGCGTCTATTTTGGGCAACAATGAGGTTTCTTGGAGTCGCCACCGAATTGAACATTGGGAAAGGTCTTCTAGCCTCAGCAAGCCTAAGACGGGGTATACATATCCATCTTGGGCTAGCAAGAGAAATCTTGGAGGCCTCAGCCTCTACCCCCTGGAGCCTAGGATTGTAAATGTAAGTCTTTTAGTGAGATTCAAGAGGTGTCTTGGAAGTCCTAGACCTCTCGCCTCATTGAGCCCTAAAGACCAGAGTGAGTTCGGGACTTCTCATTTATTTGTACCTTGATCAATATTATGATTAAGTTTTGAATTTATTGTTTCATCAACTTTCCACACGATGCATTTAATTAAGGCGCAATCATTCACGTCAAAAGCAATAAATAAAGCATTATTAAAATAAATATCCTCAAAATAAATTGCAATAAAACTAGGGGCGGAATACAACCCCCATTCTAAATAAAATACAAAACATGCATAAAATAGGATATTCATTAATGATGAGGACATTGGTCCTCGCATGCATATTTATAATAAACTGATTTTTAAAAAGGTGTCAATTTTGTTGGTTAAAAATAGGACATTGGTCCACAGCTTTCGAGAAAATACCAAATTAATTACTATAAAATATTTGGCCCTCTTCGCTTTAACGACATTGAAATAATCTGAATAATAACATAAATAAAAAACGAGGGTGAAGAAAGAACTCGTGTGGAAATCCTCGGATTGGCTCGACCATCATCATTTATAACTCTAATTCCAAATGGTCAGAAAATAACTCATAGGAATAAACATGTCAGTGTCAAAATTGTTGAATAAAGTAAAGAAAGGAAAATAATAGGAAACTTTAAAGAAATGAGTTAAAAGATAAAAAAAATAAAAATATGAACCCAAGTAATATAAGTTAATTAAATCATACAAGTATTAATCCAGAACGTTTACCCTCGGATCTTACCTTTTTGGGTGAATATCAGATGGTTTCGGTCCCCGCACACTCCACAAGGATCAAATAAAAATAAGATCAAAGTAAGAAAATTTATATTTTCCCTTCTTGAAAATTTGATAGCGATCGAATGTCTGAATAAGCTGTATTGAAGAAAATGAATGAATTTCATTACCTCAAGTTGGCTTAATTCACAAGAGAAATTTAAGTAAATCAAATTAATTGGAAGAATTTTTATCAGAAATCAAATTCTAAAAATAAACAGAAATTTTATAGCTGTTTTGGTAAATTGCTCACAAAGAAATCTTTTCTAAAAAAATTTTCAATCTCTCAAAAAGTGTTTAATTTTCTCCACTAAAAATTTGTCAAATTTTCTAACCCCAAATAATGAATTTCACTTCTCAATTTATAGAATATTTGGAGATAAAATCAGATAAGCATCAATTTAAAGTTTGAATTTTAAAAGGAGTTTTGTTCAAAAAATTCAATCTTTTAACCAAAACTTATCCCCATTTGAAAGATTTTAGATAAAATTTCATCAAATCCGGCGATAACTGATCAGATCCACTACCGACGGGCATCCCTGCAATTACCGATGGGCGTCCCTACTAAGGGCACGCGTGGAAATCTGGATACAGACGGGCCGTAATGCAAGACTAGGGACGGGCGTCCCTACTCAGGCACGTGTCCGTCCCTAGCTACAGACGGGCCGTAACGCGAGACTAGGGACGGGCGTCCCTACTCAGGCACGTGTTCGTCCCTAGCTACAGACGGGCCGACCCTACCACGCATAGAGACGGGGATCACCCCAAGTAGGGACGGGCATCCCTGCTTCAGACGGTCATCCCGTCTGTGAAGTAAAACTTCTATTTTCAAGCAAAATTTCCCAAACTCTTTCAAAGCCTCACGCTATAGAGAAAAAGATTTTGATCCTTGCGAAATCGAAAGACGAAAACCTCCGAATTCCATCCATTTATCTGGAAACCAACGTGGATCACTTCATTGGGTAAATCTGACCTGGACTGCCTCAAGACCCGGTGTCTACACCTGTGTTTCTCTAAATTGTTGAGTACAGTGTGCTGGAAGGAAAAAGGTAGCCCTGCGCAGTTCGCATAATGGTACGCCAACCAAAGTTACCACCTTGAGTGATATAAGAGAGCCTCAGCCATAGGCACATGAAGCTAACATCCCCCTCAACAATTATAGACAACTACACAGCTCCCATATTCGAGAAGTCAAATTGGTATAGTTTACACTTCAGAATAAAATTTTTCAAGGAAGATGTACAGATCAACTTCGAGGGAGGTTCATCCAACGGCCTCAATTTCTCCTTTAGCCATACCTGAAAAAATAAATAATGATGATGATGATGATGATGATGATGATGATAATGATGATGATAACAACAACAATAATAAAAAGCTGTTGAAGAGGGTTGGATCCATTATAGGCAAAAGTTAAGCGCCGACTAATGTGAAAATCTCTAAAGGGATGTATTTCCTACTAAGAAAAGCTTATGTGAAAACCCTCAAGGGCGTACTAGCTTTGAATAAATGACTACAGGTACATAGAGTAATAAACGGCTGTCAGTAGAAAGAACATGTGGGTCAACTTGTAAAACATTCAAATTAAGTAGGGAATCTGCTAAGATTCGTGACGAATGTCTTCAATGACACAAAAAAGTCTATAGTCACCTATGAGTCCATCCTTGATCATGGGCAGATGTCGAGAAAAGCAGATCAATAGGATCTCCCCGATACAATAAGACAAGATGTTGACAAACCTATTAAGGGCATAAAAATTATCTCTAGAGATACAGGACTGCCTCGGGGCACCAGACTTGTTGCTGTAAAGGGTAGAATTCGCAATGCTTGGACGATCTCTCTTGGGTAGTTTGGCATGCAATTTGGGACAGAAGGCAGAGTCTTGGGCTCAAAGGGCATGCTTAGGATGGCAGCAAATGCTTCATCAGGGGGGCATATCTCTTGGTACGTAAAGCGAAATACATGGAACCGTGGGTCCTACTACAACACAACTAGTAAGAGGAGATGCATGTCAAGTACCTTAAAAACTACAGATCCGAATAAGTGGCCAACATGGGGTTTTCCCAGATTCTTGGGACATAGAGTAATTTATGCATTCTATTCAAGAATAGGGTGGCCATGACTGGAAGACAACAATCTCCCTTAAAAATGCTAAAGAAAAAGATTAAAGAAAAGAAGGCATAAGAAAAGCCTAAAAAAAGAGGGAGAAGTTTGCAAAACGTGTAGTGAGGCTGAAAATGAGCATTGAAGAAGCATTTATGAAGGACAGCCATGCCATAACAGTGACATGATGAGTCACACCCGTGATTGGGGCTTATAACCACCTACGACATAGTCTATTCAATTTGCATGTTGCATGTATTTTACTTACATGTTTTTTCATATATTTTTTTACATGTAATTTTTGTAGGAAAAAATGACATAGGCTCCTCAGGTGAAGTTAGGCAAATGAATATTCTAGGAGTAAGAAAAAACTATTAATTTTGCATATATCTCTGTTAAAATTTCTAGGAAAACTTTTCATATTTTGAGTCAAGGGCGAGTCACACCATGACTTAGTGAAGCATTGCTTTAAATTCAAAAATCAAGTCACAGGCATGACTCGACTAGATTGTTTGCATTTGCATTTTCTCCATTGAGGTATGCTTTTGAGATTTCATGTATATTTTTGCATTATATGGACTACAAATGATGATAAAATAATACGAAATAACATGGCCATGAATGGTGATGTGCTTTTTTATCTTTCTACAAATTTTTACGATGTAGTTTACGTGTTATCATGGTAGTTATCTTGTTTGAAAAATAATTTTGATATTTTTGCCGTGCCATTAGTGTCTCAATGAACATATATTTAATTTATTTTTTTGAAAAAAAATGAATATTTTAAGCGTAGGACCATAATGCATGAAGAAAACTAATGGAAAAATAAAAAATATAATAATGATAATAATAGTAAGGAATAGAAAAAAATGTGTGTAATAATAATAGTAATATTATTGATGAATAATAATAATAATAATAATAACATTGTTAATGAATAAATGATGATGATGAATAATGGGTGAAATGATGTGTACATTGTTGATAAATGTCTTGAAATAAATGAATGAATAACTAATGTTATTATCGGTTTTTATGCATGTATAGTAGACTCTCATTGATGGGCGTGCATGTTGCTTAGGGCTTAGTAACCATATGTGAATTTTTATGTAGGATTGATTTAAATATTTTAAAGTCGAAATGTTGCTAAAATTCACACACGACATGTTAATGTCTAAATTGCATCGAAATTTTGACAAGGGACTAACCATTCCTTCTTTCTTTTTACAGACTATATGGCTCCAAGATGCATGCCTATTCCTCTAACTAACCTGTACCAAGCTGCTACCTGGATGAATACTAAAGAAAGGGAGTGATACTATGCCCTATACACCCTGAGGATACTACCTAGTCAATTTATGACTCGGACAATACTTGAGCACCTGGGCCTGATTTAAAAGACTGATACATTACTCGCACAGATTGGGTAGGCGAACTTCTATAGCCCGACTCTCACATGTACCGTAAGATAGTTAGATAGTTCCTATCCACGTTTCACTATGGGGGCTACCAGTGTCTAGATATAGAGGAAGGGGTGATCACTTTCGCTGTGCTGAGAGATCATAGGATTTCCTGTGGGGGAAGATGCCGTATAGCTGTGTAGGCAGATCATGCCAGACCAGTAGGCTACAATTGGACAACTAAGGACAATCCATGGTCCCAGGTTGTTAAAGTCCCTTTTGCCGGCTCGCAGCTACTATGGTATATGCAGCAGGTGCTATTATCATCCTACTTAGGGCACATGGTTAGCCAAAACTCGATGAAAGTCATAGACCTCTGATGTTTGTGGGGGATGGTGATGGGCAAGAGGCTCGACATTAGCCATCATATTCTCATGAATCTACAGAGGGTGGCTCGCACTCAAGGATTGGAGACTATTATAGGTGGGGTCATTATTAGACTGGGGAGTGCCTAAGGCAGTGATGGGGGATGTAGCCTATGTAACCCCCTTATAACATACTATACTGTACGTACAACGGTAAGTCAATTCAGATGACATAACAATACTAAAGTTACTCAAAATACTACAGTTAATTTTTATTTTTTTTAAAAACATTCTTATACATATAACAATATAGTAGTCTATACATAATTCTCATTAGGATACTACACTTATACAAACATATGGACTTTAAACCTACCCATACAATAATCTTAACTCCTTCCAATCCGATCATATACATGCTATGCTCATCTTCTATCCTCGCTTTCCGTTACTCTTCTTGATCATCAATAAAATCTGGGCCATTTCTAATCTTTATACTTGTCATAACCTGCGCGCAATAAAACACTACACATTGAGCATTCAAAATGCTTAGTGATGGATACACATCTAATATTTTCCATCTAACTATACACATACATTTGTACATCAAGCATACATTCATGCGTGTTTAAATCCATACCTTTATTACCTTAGCCTTTCTTTATTTCATTACAATACCCTTCATTTTATTCTTTTATTTTCTGATATTTTATTTCCATATACAGTCAATAATTATCGTCTCTTTTTTTTTAGTTTATTATACTATTACTCTTTCGAGTAAGTGACTTAAATTATTTAATGTTCATTATTATTCTGCCATTTTGTTCACTTGTCCTTTTGATCTTATCTCCATTTATCTATTTTTCTTTACTCATAATCACTAGTCAATTTTTAAATCTTATATTCTCTTATACCTTTACTATTTATATTATTCATTTCTTCTTACACTTTATTGCTACTTAATTTCCAATTTATAATTTCTTGTATATTTATCAGTTTCCATATTCTCATTTGACTTACTTACTCAAACTTAATCTTTTAAATATTATATACTGATTTCATATGTATTCATTATTAACCTTCATTTTCGGTATTCATTTTCTTATGCATTTACAGTTTACTCATTTTCTTCTTATTGCTTTATAATATCATTCATAGGATTCCTTAATTTGGACATTTATTACACCTTCACTCTTTACCATTTACATTTATCATTTACCATCCTATCTTTAATTCGCTTAAATAATAATCAATTTGGTCACAATTTAATCGTCGTCACATATCAACGGCTATGCCCTCTCTAAATCGGATACATGGGATCATTACATATTAGAGTGATCCCGATAAACCACCCGTACATTTTCATTTTAACATTTCATCACATTTACATTGAGCATTACATTTCAAACATTCAATCGCTATGGTAGACTATCGCGAATCTACCAAAACAATGCAAGTCGCCATGACTTGCGACCGCAGTATAGGTGTCCCTATGACTAGCCAATTATATGCCGAGCTAGATTTAACTACCAGATTACTAAGGGTAATGTACATTCACTTTTATCACTTTTCACTATATATATATAATCATATACTTTTATTTCCATACTAGCAACATATTCATTTAGGATATTTCATATTCATCCATTAGGAATGTACAACCATTCATCTCATGTTCACTCCAATATTAACATGATCATGTCCATATAAATATTAAATCAATATAAATCCTATACATGCATTTTTTTCTTTGGCTATAACTATAACATAACATAGTAATATATCTCTTTATCTTTCGTTACTTAATTTCCTATTTTTCTTGCCTTTAATTATTTAATTTGTTTCCTTTTTTTTAAATTCTTTATCCTAACTACAATTAATCAATATTCATTTTAATTATATTATGCTTATATATATAGAATTGTTTAAATCCAACTATTCCATTTATGGTTTATATTATTCATTTAAAAAATATTCTTATTTGTTTAACATTTCTTATATTATCTACTTCTCTACTATTATTAGCATTATTCTTATTACCATTATTGTTTTTATTACTGTCATCACTATTATTATGGACCTTGTTATTTTTTATTACTAATATTATTAATATCACTATTAACATTATTACTATTATTATCATTATTATTCTTTTAATCTTGCTAATATACTTGTTTTCCTACCTTAAATTCTTAATTTCTTTACTATTAGTCCTAAGTTTGCATTTCCATGCTTACTTTTCCACAAGCACACGTGAGAGGATTTCCATGCACTTAATACTATTACTTCCATGCATTATTTCTTTTATTTCCTCTTTATTATTACTACATAATTCTAATTCCATTCAGATAGACTTGCATGTCCATGTAATTTATAATTTTCTTTATGCATGTGCTAAAGACTATTAATAAAACTAACCTACACATTATCATGCACACATGTACAATTTAACGTACTAACTATTATAAATTATATATATTAATTACATTATTACTTCATAAGTTATCACCTTAGTGCATATTCAATACTATATTACTTTGCATGTATTTATATATTAAATTGATAGGTCCCACACGTTTTACATCTGCATGTTTCTTAATCCATATATATGTTACTTATATTCTTTATAACTCTTATATCATTTATACTCCATTGTCGCTTTTAATTTTTCCTACCAATTGAAGTAATGTTATTATTATTATTATTATTATTATTATTATTATTATTATTATTTAAATTTATTTAATTCTCGTAATTCAATTACTTATCATACTCCTTATTCAATTACCTTTTAATCCCTATTTTATCACTAACACGGCTAATTTCACTTTAACCCCTAAAATTCCACTAATTTACGGTTTTACCCTTTATAATCATTAATTTTCATTTTGCCATTACTCAACCACTTTTACTTTTAATTAATTATTTGACATGTAAATTTATCATTTAGTCCCTACATCTCATTTTTTGTGTGCATAATTACACTTTGAGTCCTTGTTTTATCACTTTTTCACTTATTCTATTATTTAATTACTTATTCTTCTATATTTATCCTTTTACCTTAAAGTTTTGCTTAATTACCATTTTACTCCTAATTCTTTAAAATCTTCAAAATCTTATCCTTTTTCACTTAATTTACTCTTATTTTACCTTGTTCATTCATTTTAAATCAAATTTACTTATTTTCCACATCTATATTCGCTTATATACTTCCATAACACATTTTATTATATTTTTGTTGTCCTACTTATTAATATGACTTCACTCACTTGTGTACATCATACACTATTATATATCCACATATGTATACCCATGAACACCATAATTTCACATTTAAGATATTCCTTCCATTCGGCCAACACACCATTTAATTCTCATTTTTTTTCCTTTTTTTCAACTAATTTTAATTCCATGCCATTAATTGCTTATTTTAAACTCAATTATATCATTACTTCACTTTAATCAAACTTATTTCATATTCTTCGCTTTAATCATAATCCTTTACCCAACTAAAATATATTCAATTAAATTCTAAAAATTTCTAAATAAATTATTGAACACTCATTTTTAATTCTATATTCATCTTTAGGCATTATATTCATGAAATTATCAAAATATACCCTAAACTACCATAATATATCATTCGGCCCCAACTACTAATTTGTTTCAAATTTTATTTCTTTCTCAATTATCATCAATTCTAATTTATTTCATGCTAATTAACATTACTTTATAATTATATTACATTAAACACCAAAATCAACCATATTAATTCTTTAATACATAATCGACCCATTTTAAGGTTTCTAGTACAATTCCATTCTTTTCAAATTTAACATGTTGTCCAACATATTTAAACTAAATTAACATAGTTCTAAGGTTATTTTACATTATACATGCATATTCCATCACACACAGACAAGAACACACACTTAAACATATTCAAAATTGATGGAAAATAGAAGATGTTGTATCCACTAACCTTATTTTTTCTTCTTTTCAAGCTTAATTTCCCTTGCCCCATTCTTTCTTCCTTCCATAGCCGAACTCACCCTCATAGAAATTCTTTAAATTTCCTTTTTCCATAATTTAAGTTAAACACATAATAGTCATAACTACCTTCAATTCTACCATAAAAATTAATTAAACCATTAAAATCTAATTAAATCAACTTACTTGAATCTTACTCCATTCTTTTTCTTCACACTTTCATCCACCTCTATCACTTAAATCCTACTCTTGAGTTTGCTAGACATGGATTTAAGGGCTAAGAATTACTTAGGGTGGTTGAATTTGGAAGAAATTATAATGTAGAATTGAAGAAAATCATTAATGAAGAAACGAAAAGTGGTTCGGACATCCAAGGTGGAGAAGAAGGCTGAAGATTTCTCTACTCTCCTGCAGATTTTTCATCCTTTTACAAGTTTCTTAAATGGGCATGGGCTTGGTCCAACCGATTGGGCCAACCTAATAAGCCTAAATCCATTTATTTAACCATTATTTGGCCCAAATTAATTTTTTTTACTTAACAAACACAATTTCACCCAAAAATTATTCCATAATTCTTAGAATATTTAATTAGGCCTCCATAAAAATTTTTAGCTCAATTGGAGTCCATTTCTAGTGTAGTTCACTCAACCCGGTCCGATTAGGCAATTTTCTATGTTACTGTAAATTTCCTTTTTCATTGTCAAATAATTATAAATATTATTTTATATAAATCTAAAAATTTCTACAAATTTTGGAGATCATTTGCTATTTTTAAAGCCTCGGTCAAACTAGTCAGACTAAAGTCAAACCGGTCCGGTCGGTCTGGTTCACTAGTTAAACCGGTTTGGTTCACTTTTCATTCTTAACCTTCGTTTTACTCTTAATAGCTCATTTGATTTTGGTTTCATCTCAATCGGGGTCCATAGCTGGTTCAATTCAATTGAACCGATCCGATTCACGAATTTTTCATTAGGCAATTTTCATTGTTACCGTTAAATTCCTTTTCACTATCAAATAATTATAAATATTATTTTATATAAATCAGAAAATTTCTACAAATTTTGGAGATCATTTGCTATTTTTAAATTCTCATTCAAACCTCGGTCAAACTAGTCAGACTAAAGTCAAACTGGTCCAATCGGACCGGTTAAATAATTGACCCGGTTTGGTTCACTTTTCATTATTAGCCTTCTTTTTACTCTTAATAGCTCATTTGATTTTGGTTTCATCTCAATTTGGGTCCATAGCTGGTTCGATTCAATTGAATTTGTCCAATTCACTAATTTTTCATTGCCACTATCAAATTTTCTTTTTACCACCAAATTGTTCTACACATCATTCCGAGTCCATCCATGCCTTAAGATAAATTTTCAGAGGTCATTTACTATTTTTAGAAGTCCGGTCAAATCTAATGTCAACCCTATCACTATTTGAACCGAGCCGTTATTTTTCTTATTTTTTACTTTTGGAGACCTATTTAATCTCATTTTCACTTCAAATTTCATTCTTGGACTAGTCGCGACTAGAATTATCCAATGGTTTAACAAAATATTTTTCACTTTCGGATGCCCTGAAGCGTCACCCATCCTAGAATTTCTCTGGTGCGTGCACGTTTAACCTTAGAGTCCTGATGGGATCCAGCGCATTTGTGCTAGTATAATTGACCCGGTTTGGTTCACTTTTCATTCTTAGCCTTCTTTTTACTCTTAATAGCTCATTTGATTTTGGTTTCATCTCAATTTGGGTCCATAGCTGGTTCGATTCAATTGAATTGGTCCAATTCACTAATTTTTAATTGCCACTATCAAATTTCTTTTTTACCACCAAATTGTTCTACACATCATTCTGAGTCCATCCATGCCTTAAGATAAATTTTCAGAGGTCATTTACTATTTTTAGAAGTCCGGTCAAATCTAATATCAACCCTGTCACTATTTGAACCGAGCTGTTATTTTTCTTATTTTTTACTTTTGGAAACCTATTTAATCTCATTTTCACTTCAAATTTCATTCTTGGACTAGTCGCGACTAGAATTATCCAATGGTTTAACAAAATATTTTTCACTTTCGGATGCCCTGAAGCGTCACCCATCCTAGAATTTCTCTGGTGCGTGCACGTTTAACCTTAGAGTCCTGATGGGATTCGGCACATTTGTGCTAGTATAATTGAACCTCGAGAAACACTTTCATGCCTGACTGACAATTAGGCTATTACAGTTGCCCGATGTCACTATTCATAGCTCGAAAAATCACTATTCACATCAGTCGGAATTTTTGGCCATTACAATTCTCCCTCATTAATAAAAATTTCGTTCTCGAAATTTTCTTGCAGACTGTACCTGTAATCACAATTACTATATAGGTGATCACCTTGCAGGGGTATCCAGTTCGAGAAACTCATTACTTAACATTCCATTGGTTTTCATATCTTTTAATTCTTATGATTCGATAAACTTAAGTTATCATTATACTTCCTCATATACTCCCAAACACTTCTGTTATCAAATCCTATTCATGGCATGTATACGTAACACTTCCTCCATAATACATTTTCTCTGATCTTAGAATCCTATAAATCGCGCTCTGATACCAATAAAATTGTAACACCCTTATAACGTAATATACTGTAAGTACGGCGGTAAGTCAATTCAGATGACACAACAATACTAAAGTTACTCTAAATAGTATGGTAAATTTTTTATTTTTTTTAATAACATTCTTATATATATAACCATATAATAGTCTATACATAGCTCTAATTAAGATACTACACTTATACAAACATATGGACTTTAAACCTACCCATTCAATAATCTTAATGCCTTCTAATAAGATCATATACACGCCATGCTCGTCTTCTATCCTAGCTTTCCATTACTCTTCTTGATCGTCAGTCAAATCTTGGTCACTTCCAATCTTTATACTTGTCATAACATGCGTGCAGTAAAACACTATGCACTGAGCATTAAAAATGCTCAGCGGTGGATACACATCTAATATTTTCCATCTAACTATACACATACATTTGTACATCAAGCATACATTCATGCATGTTTAAATCCATACCTTTATTACCTTGGCCTTTCTTTATTTCATTACACTACCCTTCATTTCATTCTTTTGTTTTCTTATATTTTATTTCCATATACAGTCAATAATTATCTTGTCTTCTTTTTTTTTTATTATACTATTACACATTTGAGTAAGTGACTTAAATTATTTAATGTTCATTATTATTTTACCATTTTGTTCACTTGTCCTTTTGATCTTAGCTCCATTTATCTATTTTTCTTTACTCATAATCACTAGTCAATTTTTAAATCTTATGTTCTCTTATACCTTTACTCTTTACATTATTCATTTCTACTTACATTTTAGTGCTACTTAATTTCCAATTTATAATATCTTGTATATTTATCAGTTTCAATATTCTCATTTGACTTACTTACTCAAACTTAATCTTTTAAATATTATATACTGATTTCATATGTATTCATTATTAACCTTCATTTTCGGTATTCATTTTCTTATGTATTTACAGTTTACTCATTTTCTTCTTATTGCTTTATAATGTCATTCATAGGATTCCTTAATTTGTACATTTATTACGCCTTCACTCTTTAGCATTTACATTTATCATTTACCATCCTATCTTTAATTCCCTTAAATAATTATCTATTTGATCACAATTTAATCGTCTTTACATATCAACGGCTATGCCCCTAGTAACATCCAGTAGAAATCTCTAAATCGGATACACGCGATCATTATATTTTAGAGTGATCCCAAAGATCCACCCGTACATTTACATTTCATTTCATTTTCATTTTAACAGTTCATCACATTTACATTGAGCATTATATTACAAACATTCAATCACTATGGTAGACCATCACAAATCTACCATAGCAATGCAAGTCGCCATGACTTGCAACCGCAGTATAGGCGTCCTTATGGCTAGCCAATTATATCACGAGCTAGATTTAACTACCAGATTACTAAGGGCAATGTACATTCACTTTTATGACTTTGCACTATATATATAATCATATACTTTTATTTCCATACTAGTAACATATTCATTTAGCATATTTCATATTCATCCATTAGGAATGTACACCCATTCGTCTCATGTTCATTGCGATATTAACATGATCATGCCCATATAAATATTACATCAATATAAATTTCTATACATGCATTTTTTTCTTTGGTTATAACTATAACATAACATAGTAATATATTTCTTTATTTTTCTTTCCTTAATTTCCTATATTTTTCTTGTCTTTAATTATTTAATTGTTTCTTTCTTTTCAAATTCTTTATCCTAACTATAATTAATCAATATTCATTTTAATTATATTATGCTTATATATATATAGAATTCTTTAAATCCAACTATTCCATTTATGGTATATATTATTCATTTAATAAATATTCTTATTTGTTTAACATTTCTTATATTATCTACTTCTCTACTATTATTAGCATTATTTTTATTACCACTATTGTTTTTATTACTGTCATCACTATTATTATGGACATAGTTATTTTTGATTGCTAATATTATTAATATCACTATTAACATTATTACTATTATTATCATTATTATTCTTTTCATCTTGCTATTACTTCTGTACTTGTTTTTCTACCTTAAATTCTTAATTTCTTTACTATTAGCCCTAAGTTTGCATTTCCAAGCTTACTTTTCCACATGCGCATGTGAGAGGATTTCCATGCATTAATACTATTACTTCCATACTTTATTTCTATTACCTTTTAATCCCTATTTTATCACTAACACGGCTAATTTTCACTTTAATCTCTAAATTTCCACTAATTTATGGTTTTACCTTTTATAATCCATTAATTTCCATTTTGCCATTACTCAATAACTTTTTACTTTTAATTCATTATTTGACATGTAAAATTATCATTTAGTCCCTGCAGCTCATTTTTTTTTTTGCATAATTACACTTTTAGTTCTTATTTTATCACTTTTTCACTTATTCTATTATCTAATTACTTATTCTTCTATATTTATCCTTTTACCTTAATATTTTGCTTAATTACCATTTTACTCCTAATTTTTAAAATCTTCAAAATTTTATCCTTTTTCACTCAGTTTACTCTTATTTTACCTTATTCATTCATTTTAAATCAAATTTACTTATTTTCCACATCTATATTCGCTTATATACTTGCATAACACATTTTATTGTATTTTTGGTGTACTACTTATTAATATGACTTCACTCACTTCTGTACATTATATAATATTATATCTCCACATTTGTGTACCCATGCTCACTATAATTTCACATTTAAGATATCCCTTCCATTCAGTCAACACACCATTTAATTATCTTTTTTTTTTTTTTCCTTTTTCTTCCACTAATTTTAATTCCATGCCATTAATTACTTATTTTAAACTCAATTATATCATTACTTCACTTTAATCAAACTTATTTCATATTCTTCACTTTAATCATAATCGTTTACCCATCAAAAATATATTCAATTAAATTCTAAAAATTTCTTAATAAATTATTGAACACTCATTTTTAATTCTATAATCATCTTTACGCACTATATTCATGAAATTATCAAAATATAGCCGAAACTACCATAATATATCATTGGCCCCAATTACTAATTTGTTTTAAATTTTATTTCTTTCTCAATTATCATCAATTCTACTATTTTTCATGCTAATTAACATTAATTTATAATTAGATTACATTAAACACCAAAATAAACCATATTAGTTCTTTAATACGTAATCGGCCCATTTTAAGGTTTCTAATACAATTCCATTCTTTTCAAATTTAACATGTTGTCCGACATATTTGAGCTAAATTAAGATAGTTCTAAGGTTATTTTACATTATACATGAATATTCCATCACACACACACAAGAACATACACTTAAAGATATTCAAAATTGATGGAAAATAGAAGATGTTGTATCCACTAACCTTATTTTTTCTTCTTTTCAAGGTTAATTTCCCTTACTCCTTTCTTTCTTCTTTCGATAGCCGAACTCACCCTCATAGAAATTCTTTAAATTTATTTTTTCCATAATTCAAATTAAACACATAATAGTCATAATTACCTTCAATTCTACCATAAAAACTAATTAAACCATTAAAATCTAACTAAATCAACTTACTTGAATCTTGCTCCATACATTTTCTTCACACTTTCATCCACCTCTATCACTTAAATCCTTCTCTTGAGGTTGCTAGACATGGATTTAAGGGCTAAGAATTACTTAGGGTGGTTGAATTTGGTAGAAATTATGGTGTAGAATTGAAGAAAATCATTAATGAAGAGAAGAAGAGTGGCTCGGCCACCCAATGAGGAGAAGAATGCTAAAGAATTCTCTAGTCTCCTGTAGATTTTTCATCCTTTTACAAGTGCCTTAAATGGGCTTGGGCTTTGTCCAACCAAATGGGCTAACCTAATAAGCCTAAATCCATTTATTTAACCATTATTTGGCCCACATTAATTTAGTTTACTTCCCAAACACAATTTCACCCAAAAATGATTCCATAATTCTTAAAATATTTAATTAGGCCTCCATAAAAATTTTTAGCTCAACCAGAGTCCTGTTTTGTCCAGGTTCACTCAAACCGGTCCGATTAAATAATTTTTGGTGTTGCCGTAAAATTCTTTTTTCACTGTCAAATAATTATAAATATTATTTTATATAAATCTAAAAATTTCTACAAATTTTGGAGATTATTTGCTATTTTTAAAGTTTTGGTCAAACCTCAATCAAACTAGTCAGACTAAAGTCAAACTGGTCTGACTGGTCCGGATCACTAGTTGAACCGGTTTGGTTCACTTTTCATTCTTAACCTTCTTTTTACTCTTAATAGCTCATTTAATTTTGGTTTCATCTCAATCGGGGTCCACAGCTAGTTTGGTTTAATTGAACGGATCCGATTCACTAATTTTTTATTGCCACCATAAAATTTCCTTTTACCACCGAATTGTTCTACACATCATTCTAAGTCCATCCATGTCTTCAAATAAATTTTCAGAGGCCATTTATTATTTTTAGAAGTGCAGTCAATTCTAAAGTCAACCGTGTCACTATTTGAAAGAGTCGAGGCTTTTCTTATTTTCGACTTTTAGAAACTTATTTAATCTTATTTTCACTTCATATTTCATTCTTGGACTAGTCGCGACTAGTATTATCAAATGGTCTAATAAAATATTTTTCACTTCCGAGTGCCCTGAAGGGTCACTCATCCCAGAATTTCTCTAGCGTATGCACGTTTAACCTTATAGTCCCGATGGGATTTGGTGCATTTGTGCTAGAATAATTGAACCTCGAGAAACACTTTTCACGCCTGGCCGACAATTAGGCTATTACAGTTGCCTGATGTCACTATTCACAGCCCAAAAATCACTATTCACATAAATCGAAATTTTGGGCCATTACAGCCCGAGTAGCGTATTCCTTCACCAAAAGGCAGTGTTAGACATGCAGATGGCATACGCCAATCTTGCTTCGCCGACTAGGTAAAGATTGATGACACTAGAGCAGATAGATAAGGCACTAGGCCTCAAAAGGATTGTACTAGTGGAGTTCTGCCACCATCTGCTCAGCATTTGCCATTAGATGAGAGACACGATGATGCAGGGATGGAGGAGGTACTAAGTATTGACTTGGGATAGGATGAGGGCCATAAAACTTGATATTACGATATGGGGACTCACCCCAGCACAGGCAGCCTATCGACAACACTAGCGAAACTTCCAACAGGAGTAGCCAGCCTATTTTCACTCGAGGTTCCATCAGTACTTTGACCCAGGGCATCCACCTCTACAGCACTGCAACCACCTCTGCCTCCATCAAATTCCTTGGTTACCACACTTGTCGCCATCCTTGACCAACTAAAATGCCTTTAGGAGCACAGGAGATACAATGCCTTTAGGAGCACAGGAGATACAATGCCTTCAGGAGCCACAGGCAAAGATGAGTTAAGACGCATGCCTTTCAGTGTTCCACATGGAGACTAAGGTCTAGCTGTTGGAGATCCAATCATCTAGCACCATCTTGAATCAGGGGATCCAACTGCTAGATGAAAACCTCCAGCACATGCGAGAGCATGTGGATGTCATTAAGGGTACAGTGCTAAACTCCAAATATATAGCGTCTGAGCAACACGAAGAGCTACAAACATAGCAGGAGACCACGACATAGAGGATCACAGGCCTGACCTCTGAGATCACTACAGTATAGTAGGACATTGGATAGATAGTTGGTGCCTTTGAGCACCTGATTACTCCAGTCTCAGTCAACTGTGCAGAATTTTGCCTCTAGCTTCTCTTAGCTACACTCCCTCACCCAGCTTCTCCATTTGATTGACTGTTTAGCTTCCATTCTCTCTGCCTTTCATGGTTTTACACTTTAAACTTCCATTCTTAAGTTTTGTTCTAAGTTTCAAGTTATGAGAGATCTTGGAACTCGAGGTTCCATTGTTTGACTGAGAAAAGTACACTGAAGGTAACATTACAAAGCTTGTCTTCCTTTTTGCCTAGTTTCTCACGGTTTAAGTTTATTCATTCACTCTTGAATATTGTAAGCTTAACCTTTAGTTGCTCTTAAAGCATTTTATATAATTTTGTTTAGATTTAGGTTGTAAAACCCTTTAGAGGGTATTTGCTGTGTGATAGAAGCATTGTAGGTTTTTTTGTGCTAAAAGCTTTGTTTTTAATTGTTTTGATTGTTGTCATTCTAAAACTTGTTTAACTTCTTTTAAGAGTTTTGAGTGGTTTTTACCCTCTCTTCTTCATCTGCATTTCTTGGGTTTTTAACTCATTTTTAAGGTAGTGAACGATATAGAGGAGGAAGAAGAAAGTGACCACATTTAAGTGACTTATGGCCGTGAGTGGACTCATTTTCTCCCTCTAAAAATTATAAGCATAGCTTTCTCGAGTATGAGTCAAAGTCATACTCATGAGTTCATGTCACGGGTGTGAGTCAAACTCTGAGGTGTGACTTGCTAGTCATAGCCCAGATTTCAATTTAAAACCCCCTCTTTTCATTTTTGCTTTACTTTATTTCCTTTATTTTATTTTCTTTGTATATAATTTTTACATAACTTACACTCTTATGTGCAATCTGGCTAATGTAATGAAGCAGTTTCATTTTCATGTAGTTATTACTTTTAGCCTATCTAGTCTAATAAAGAAATTTCTTCCACTTAATGGAAAATATCGTGTAAAAATATTTATATTGAATAATCAGAATTTTTTCTATTCAAATGGGACCAATATCTTATTTCATCCACAAAAATCACATGTAAAAAGTAAGCTTTAATAATGTAAAAGATTCTATACATAATTAAATAATCTAGCAAACTTTCTTGATAAATTAGGGCCAAACGTCCTAGTTTCTAACCAATAAATTCACAATCAATGCCTTATTATAAATTGCATGCGAGGACCAACTTCCCTACCCAAAAAGGATCTTAATGAATAACCTATTTTTATTAATGATTATTTGATATCATGTGGATATTTATGCCATGATTTACAACTTTCGAGTTTGATTGAGTGCGCTTTTATTTTTTTGTTATTATGACACATGTGAGAAGAGGGATAAAATAATTAATCTAAAAAGCCTAATATTGCCACATTAACCAAGGGTATAAATAAGAGTGAGGTTCTGTAACACCCCCACACACCCTGGAAGGATAAAGGGGCGCCACGCCGACACTTACGTATACAAATACATATGCATACACTAACGGAAGCGATAGCATTATACACATCTATACAAGAATAATAAAATAAAATAATACTACATTAGGGCCCAACATGTATTTCAGATTAACTACACATCTATATACATATTACAAAACTATTGCCATTTTACTTTACATATTCGTTTCTGTACATATATTACAATAAACTTTATGATAGGAGCTTAGTTAATGTATAATTAAGTATATGTTTTGTATGAGATTATGATATTAATTATGCCATTAAGTGTGTATTTGATGTTATAATTGTTTAGTTTAAGTGGATATGTGTTAGTGGTGAGTTTGGTGTATTACAGGTCTATTTAACTGTTAAATTGGGCAAGTAAGCTATGATGGTGAGAAAACAGGAGGTACTGGAGCTAGAGCATGAGAAGAACAGAGCAAAAGGAGAGGATCCGACTAGGATTCTAGAACGCGAGTCGGACAGGCCTTGAGTAGGGAAGGAAAGAAGAAGAAAAGGGAAGAGGAAGTAAGCATTCGAGTGGAGCATCCGAGTAGGACAATTCATCCGACTAGGATGGACAAGCACGGGTCGGATGGGTATAGCAGAACGAAGAAAAGCACGAGGGGAAAGAAGGAGCATCCGACTAGGATATGGAATCCGACTAGGATGTTGCATCCGACTAGGACAGGAGAGAAGGTGAGACGTGAGCACCAGTCACTCCACACGCGAAGACACGCCGTGATGGGAGGTAACGAGGCCAGAGAAGGAAGAGAAAACCGAGAGAAAGAAAGAAAGAAGAAAACAAGGAGCGTGTTCTGTCGCGATCGCGACAACCTTGCGAGCGCGACAGAGGCGACAGTTGGGCAGTTTTTAGCCAAAAGTCACTTGAAAAGTCACCTATTTTCACCAAAAGTTGCAACTATTCTCAATGGACATTTTCAAGTGACACAACTCTCAAATCAACATCTATAAATATGTAGTTTAATTGTAGTTTTAAAACATATACATATGAGACAATATAGAATAATATATAAATTTTAGTTAAGTAATTCTCTGTATTTTTCTTTAGTTCTATTTTCTTATTTAGTTTTATGATTTGAAGAAGAAGATCAAGGAGAAGAAAATTTGTTTCAAGAGATTGAGAAAAGGGTTGAAAGGCTTCTATCTTATTCTCTTATTTTTAATTATTCTCCAATATTTTTATGAATATCATTCTAATGAATTTACATGTTATAATTCTTTCTATTTTCATCTACTTTCATAGTCTTAAAATGTAGATTCTCTATTAGTATATTTTGCATGATCTTTATAAGTTAAAGTAATTCGAGAGTTTGTTTTATCTGACATCTAATAGAGTTTCATTATCAAGGTATATTTTGAGAAATCGGTATATTGAGATAATTGCTATAGGTTGGTGTTTATTCTTAAAATATGTAATTAGAAACCTCTAATTCATTAATGAAAGTTGTGAGTTAGAATTTTAATTGCATGTTTTAGGCATTTTAATTTATGTCGAGAGAGTAAATTAGAACTTTAGTTCAACTTGGCTTGCATGAAAGATGAATAAATGTTAATCAAAAGGATGGATCAGATTCATTATGTTTAGTTCTTCATTCATATATCATTTATCTTCTTCTGATAAATATAAATTAGGTTTAGTTAATTAGTATAATAAAGTAGATTAAATTTAACCACCAATTATCACCATTGTAAACAAGATTAAAATTGATTAGTAATAGTGTGTAAACACGTTCCTCGTGGGATCGACATCTTAAGTACTATTGCGGTACACCGTATACTTGCGGTCAATAAGCATATATAGAAAATGCTCAACAAGTTTTTGGCGCCGTTGCCGGGGAACGGTTGTTTTGCCATTATGAAAATTGATTTATGATTTTGGATTACAATATTTTCTTTTGTTTTAATTTGTTTGTTTGTTTTAGTTTAATTTTGTGTTTTGTTTGTGTTTTGTTTTTGGCTTACAGGATTTGTAGTTTACTTAGTTTTATTTTCTTTCTAAATATATTTTATGTTGTGTTAGATTTGTATAGATAGATTTATGTATTAATTTTTGTATTCTAGTTTCTTATGTTACTAACACATTTGATTTTTATGTTACAGCTAAGTTAGGAACATTAGAGTAGTTTAATTTAATTTATTTAAAAAAAAAATTATTTCGAAGCGTTCTGTCGCGAGCGTGGCATCATCGCGCTCGCGATAGAGAGGATTTGCAGGCAAACTCAATTGGAGCGTCCGAGACGAACAGGAGAATCCGAGTAGGACGCCAGAACACGAGTCGTGCTGGGTTGTCCGACTCGTGCTGGTTGCCTATAATCCCCCGTTTGCATCATACTCTTTTGAGCGCTGAAAGTTTTTCACTTTTCTAAATTGTTTTATTTCCTTTTATTTCTTACTAATCTGGTTTTCTCTAATATTACCTGTGTGTCCTAAGTTTAACTAACTTTAACTCAATTAACTTTTACCCTAAAACTCCTTAATTAGAAATCAGAATAGGGAATTGGTCTTTTATAACCTAACATTTCAAAACCCTAACTTTTTAAATCGCTACTTTCCTTTGATTTTTTTTCTCCAGCCCCACTTCCTTTTACTTCCTTCTTCACATGTTCTTCTATACGAGTCGCACACGCTCCCCCATTTTTGCTCTTTAGTTTCTTCTTCTTTCACGCATTTCTCTTCTCATTTGTGCATCACGTTTTTCTTTTTACTTGTGTTTTTATCTACAGTTCAGCATTCTATTTCACTTCTGTTTCCTAAATTTTCTTAGGGTTTCATATGTTTCTTCTCCTCATTACTATTATTCCATTTTAATTTTTGTTTTAAACGCAAAACAATGGTGAGGACTAAGAATCCAACTCCTTCAAGCGACAACCAGGAGCATGTGGAGGAACCACTGGCAGATTTGGCTTCCCAACTTGGTACCAACTTCCCTATTCACTCTGCTGATGAAGGTAATCGATTCCTTGCTCTTACAAAAAGAGGTACACTGCAATGTAAGTTTTTTCCCACAAATTTACTTGAAGAATCTGGTATGCTAAATGTTGTGAATGAAATGTTATCCACTTGTGGTTTGTCTAGATTTGCTAACTTGCATGAGAGTTTCTATCCTGACATTGTGCTTGAATTTTATACAACATTGCAACAAAATGAAAAAATAATAGACTATTAGATTTTCGCCTAGAAGGTAGGCCATACACACTTACATATTTTATTATGCATAGGATTTATGGCTTTTCACAAAATGGATTAACAGAATTTCCTAGATCTTTTAACCCGAATGAGTTTTGGACTTATTTGACTGATATACAAACTCCTTTCAAAACTAGGGATGCTAAATCCATGTTTATGAAAGATTTAAGATTTTGGATTTTGCACAAAATTTTAGCTTCCTATGTTTTTAATCGGATGGAGTCTAATCGGGATTCTTTGAATGAATTATTTCTCATGTGGTGTGTGCATAAAGGAAAGCCTATTTGTTGGTCATATTGGATATTCAGTGAATTGTTGCAATGTGTTAACAAGAAAAACTCACCTCTTACCCATGGGCATATCATTGCTTCTATTGCTAAACATTTACATGTTTCTGTTCGTGTCTTTGCTAACATGCTTCCTTATAAATATTTTACTAAGCATTTATTTGTGCGTGGAGGTGTGGTTAATAATGATTTTCAGGAAATTCCACCTCGCTTGAGATCTTGTTGGAGGGACTTTGCAGGCCCCTCTGCACAACAAGAAGAAGATAGTGAGGAGGAACCTAGTGGTGATGCATCAATGCATGAGGTTCCTACTGCACCTGAAGTTGGATCATCAAGCTCTAATATTCCAGCCATGTTTGATCAGATTCTTAGTAACCTGCACCACATACAAGATCAACAAACCAATTTAGCTAGAAGACAAAGAAGGTTGGAGTACAAATTTGACAACTTCATAACACAAGTTGGGTTTCGGGTTCCTTCACCTCCACCTTCACCATGATAGGGGAGTTCTCTTCTCTTACTTTTTCTTTATTTATTTATTTATTGTGTGTCATTCCTTCACATTGAGGACAATGTGTGTTTTAAGTGTGGGGGAGTGTGTTTATTGGTTTGTGTTTGTGTATGTGTTATAATTATGTGTGTATATATATATTGTGCATATTAATTGTATGATTGTTTTGTGAGTATGCATATAGGTTATGTGTATGTTTTAATTAGCCTTTTAAGTACGCTTTATTATAAGGCATTGTTCACTTGGCATGTTATATAGGTTGTGAAGTCATTTATTTTTTATGCTCATTTTTACCAATTTTTCAAAATTTTTGGTATGTGTTTTAAGTTTTTCAAGTTAATTTGTTTTACTTATTTCAATATTATAGATTATTTAGTCTTTTTAACTACCCATGTTTTTAAAGTAAGAATTTGTTCATTTAGTTAAAACTTTAGGTTTCTAGTTGCCTATGGAAACTATAGCCATAATACTTACCCTTATTTCTTTTCAATAATGGATGAGGACTTAGAAAATAAAAAGAAAAGTTAAAAGTGGGATGGAGCATAAAATGCACCCACTAATTTCAACAATAAATAGCAAGATGTACATTTAAAATTGCAAAAATATGGGATGGAGCGTAAAACGCACCCATATTACTTTCTCTTGCTATACATGGGATTCAATAAAATGTTATACCCATGTGAAAGAAAAAGAAAAAAATTTGAAAAGAAAAATACAAAGAAAAAGTAAAGTCTAAAAATGCTATGAGATTAGAATAAGGGTGAGTGAGCTTACATTTGTTCTAAAAAGCAACTAGAAAATTTAGAATTTTTAACTTTGTGATCAAATTTCTCTCTTTAGTTCATGCTTAGTTTTTTGAGACTTAGTATTCTTTATGTTAGAGTTAGTAAAGTTGAGTAACTTGTTGAATTTTTAATGCATATGTTGAAATTTGATTTATTGGTATTTGTGAGTATTTGGGATAGTTGATCTTTGCAACTCTAATGTATATGCTGAATGGACATTGCTTTGTAATTATGTTTACTAGCTGTTAAATTTGCTCATGTCTTTTGTCTTGCTTGGGGACAAGCAAGGTTCAAGTGTGGGGGAATTTGATAGGAGCTTAGTTAATGTATAATTAAGTATATGTTTTGTATGAGATTATAATATTAATTATGCCATTAAGTGTGTATTTGATGTTATAATTGTTTAGTTTAAGTGGATATGTGTTAGTGGTGAGTTTGGTATATTACAGGTCTATTTAACTATTAAATTGGGCAAGTAAGCTATGATGGTGAGAAAATAGGAGGTACTGGAGCTGGAGCATGAGAAGAACAGAGTAAAAGGAGAGGATCCGACTAGGATTCTAGAACGCGAGTCGGACAGGCCTTGAGTAGGGAAGGAAAGAAGAAGAAAAGGGAAGAGGAAGTAAGCATTCGAGTGGAGCATCTGAGTAGGACAATTCATCCGACTAGGATGGACAAGCACGGGCCGGATGGGTATAGCAGAACGAAAAAAAGCACGAGGGGAAAGAAGGAGCATCCGACTAGGATATGGAATCCGACTAGGATGTTGCATCCGACTAGGAATGGAGAGAAGGTGAGACGTGAGCACCAGTCACGCCACACGCGAAGACACGCCGTGATGGGAGGTAACGAGTCGTGACTGGCCAGAGAAGGAAGAGAAAATCGAGAGAAAGAAAGAAAGAAGAAAACAAGGAGCGTGTTCTATCGCGATCGCGACAACCTTACGAGCGCGACAGAGGCGACAGTTGGGCAGTTTTTAGCCAAAAGTCACTTGAAAAGTCACCTATTTTCACCAAAAGTTGCAATTATTCTCAATGGACATTTTCAAGTGACACAGCTCTCAAATCAACATCTATAAATATGTAGTTTAATTGTAGTTTTAAAACATATATATATGAGACAATATAGAATAATATATAAATTTTAGTTAAGTAATTCTCTATATTTTTCTTTAGTTCTATTTTCTTATTTAGTTTTATGATTTGAAGAAGAAGATCAAGGAGAAGAAAATTTGTTTCAAGAGATTGAGAAAAGGGTTGAAAGGCTTCTATCTTATTCTCTTATTTTTAATTCTTCTCCAATATTTTTATGAATATCATTCTAATGAATTTACATGTTATAATTATTTCTATTTTCATCTACTTTCATAGTCTTTCAATGTAGATTCTCTATTAGTATACTTTGCATGATCTTTATAAGTTAAAGTAATTCGAGAGTTTGCTTTATCTGACATCTAATAGAGTTTCATTATCAAGGTATATTTTGAGAAATCGGTATATTGAGATAATTGCTATAGGTTGGTGTTTATTCTTAAAATATGTAATTAGAAACCTCTAATTCATTAATGAAAGTTGTGAGTTAGAATTTTAATTGCATGTTTTAGGCATTTTAATTTATGTCGAGAGAGTAAATTAGAACTTTAGTTCAACTTGGTTTGCATGAAAGATGAATAAATGTTAATCAAAAGGATGGATCAGATTCATTATGTTTAGTTCTTCATTCATATATCATTTATCTTCTTCAGATAAACATAAATTAGGTTTAGTTAATTAGTATAATAAAGTAGATTAAATTTAACCACCAATTATCACCATTGTAAACAAGATTAAAATTGATTAGTAATAGTGTGTAAACACGTTCCTCGTGGGATCGATATCTTAAGTACTATTGCGGTACACCGTATACTTGCGGTCAATAAGCATATATAGAAAATGCTCAACACTTTACATGTAACAACTATACTCTTTTATCACATAATGATGTTACTCAAAACATCAAAAACTCTATTTCTATCTTATACAAAAAGAGATCAAAACAAAATTCCTAGTGGCCTTGACCTGCAGATGCCCGCTCACTGTTCCGAACCTATAAAACTACACGGAAACAAACATCCGTCCTAAGCGATAATGCTTAGTGGGGATGAAAATAAAGTAAGGGACTTCTACTGAAGTCACACATACATATTACATACATTACTTATACAAACATGTTCAATATAAATCAATAACCACCTAATCTATATACTCTCGTATTCACATGCATATAAACAGTTATTCATTAACAGGTCATGTATACATATTCTCATTTTCAAGCAAAGGCATATATATATAAATCAAGACTTATACATCAACTCTTGTACACTTCAAAACATATAATAGGAATAGCCTGAAATCCTTTAGTTGTGGATACGGGAGCTCTATAATCAGAAGATCGAAGTCTCAGAACATGTACTATATCTATATCTGTATCTATATGACCATCTCGGAGGTCGGCCTCTTCGCCCAAACGGGGCGGTCGGTAGTAGCTGCACAGTAACCCTTTATAAGCATGCTTATCAATCCACTATAATGGTGATCAGGCTCAATAAATAACTCATATATTCTATACACAGATACCAATTTATTAACTATAACTCAAGTGCATACATCAAATTTAGAGACATTCAATTCATGTACAATCTTTATTAATCATGTTCATTTAACTAGTATTAACTATGCAGGAGGTTTAAGAGATAATTTTAAACCAAACACGGACCAAATGGTAATATACAAAACTCACATAGACATATATCAACTCAAAACAGAAGCAACAGATCAAAACAGAAACAATAGAGAAGGAGAGAGCATGAAAATGACTCGTGCTCCTTGAGCACGATTCGTGCTCACTCCCTCATTCAACTGGAGCACGTTTCGTGCTCTCACTTCCCTCTCTCTATGAGCACGTCTCGTGCTCACCTGTGCAACTCGTGCTCATGCATGTGACTCGTGCCCTTGTGTGTGACTCGTGCTCATGCTAAAACAAATTGGAGAAGTCCATCTCTGTTGCGATCGCGATAAGCCTCGCGCTCGTGACAGACTTGTATTTCTCCCCAAAACAGTCACCTCAAACTTGTATCGTCTAAACCGACCTCTAAACGTCATTTTCAGGCAACACTTCCTCTTAACAATTATTCCCTAGGATGTTAAATTTTATATAGGAAAAATTTCAAGTCGTTCTGATATCTATAACTTCAGATATGACTTAAACACTCCATACTGTTCTAGTGAACCTGGGTTAGTTGAAGAGAGAGTTGTGAAAGGTAGAGTTGATCCTTGAGAAGGTTGGTTTGGCTGATTTTCTGATCTGACCTCCTTTTTCTTTATGTTTTTGATTTAAAGTGAGAAGAAGTTTAACTCAAGTGTTTTCTATGTGATTTGTGGAAGCTATGAACAAGAGGTTGGATAAAGAAAAGGAAAAGGTTGGAGCTGAGTAGAGCATAGAGTTCAAGCTTCCTAGAGGTAGGGATTGTGTGCGAATCTTATTTTGATCATTTGATTGCTTGCAGTGCTCTCATGATGTATGTATGCATATATGTTTGTGATTATGTATTGGATCATATTGCATGAGGAGCAAGGCAAATGAAGAAGAAAAGAAACAAAAGAAAGAACAAGAGAGGGAGGACGGCAGAAAACCAAAGAAAGAAGAAAAGAAAAGCAAAATCAAAGGCCAAAAGCAAACCAACGGGAGTAAGAACCAAATAGATGGTCAATCCTCAACCAAACCCTTTACTTCTATTCAAAGTTCACCAACCTCAATTAAAGCCACTTACCCTTCATAAATACATTCATTTACTTAAAATAAAAAGTCCAATGCCAAGTGTCACATTACCTTGTAGCCATGTGTCAACCTCCTACAATGCCACTTGTCAAACTCCTATGCCGCCACGTGTCCGATACACATCAAATAATCCAACCCAAATAGGCTTCATGTGAAGCATTCTGTAGCGCCCGCGACACTGTCGCGCTCGCGATAGAACCCACACACATGCCACTTACTCAAATACACTCTCTTATACACACAAACTCTTGAATTCCCGAACAAAATTTCCGAAATTCTACTAGGGCCAAATCGAGTTGTTACAGGTTCTGAACCCTCTCTTGGTTTTGGCCTCATAAGGTAGAAACACCATATCTTAATGTTCTATTGGGTGGCAACTCCTAGATACCTACTTGTGGTGCCCAAAAAGACGCATCTCGAGGTCCACTACCAACAAGGGAATAAGGGTACCCTAAAATGCTGTTTTATGCATTTTTTAGGTTTGAAACTCGATAAATTGGGTCAGATCCCTTAACCATTACGGACTAACTGGCCATCTTGGATGGGAGACCTTCATCTAGCCGTCCCTAAATGTGGGACTCAATCCAGATAAAACGGTTGGCCCGGCCATGCAGCAACACGTGCATCACCTGCATGCAGTTCAAGCAAGTATAATACACATTAATGCATTTTGTATGCGAATGTAATGTGTATGTATGTCATTTGCAAGTGCATAAATGTGTGTATGTCAGCGATGGATGTTCGCACATGGACAATTCATGGAGGGTCAATTTCACTCATGGTCACTCAACTTATCACTTATCGCGCAAAAGTAACCGACTTTTTTTTCCTTACTTAAATGTCAATGAACTTTTAACATTATTGCACAAAAGTCATGTTGACCGAAATCCGGCGACGACCCTTGCCGGATTGATGACGTTTTTGCAAAAATGTTAAAAATTCAGTAATATTTAAGTTAAAAAAAAAGTTAATTACTTTTGCGAGATAAATTATAAGTCTAGTGACCGTGAGTGAAATTAATTTAAATGTAGCATTTGTTGAACTTATCAATCCGGCAAGAGTCGTCGCTGGATTCCGGCCAACATGACTTTTGTGCAATAATGTTAAAAGTTCAGTAACATTTAAGTAAGAAAAAAAAAGTTGGTTACTTTTTTCGCGATAAGCGATAAGTTGAGTGACCATGGGTGAAATCAACCCATTCATGGATGAGATATCCTAACATTCTATTTTTGCAAGTTTTATATTATGCAAGTCTATGCTTATGAATGCGTAAGGTAAACATGAGTATGCGTGCTAATGCATTTATGCATATAAGAGTTTAGATCAGCCATCATAAGTGAGGATTGGGTCATCTCATTCCTTATAAGGTGTCCTACTTTCATTGCCTATTGTATTGTTTCTTTTATTTGTCCTAATTTTTATTTAGAGCGCCCTTCTTAAGGTTTTCCATATAGTGGACTTATCCTAACTTTTGCTTGATAAGCCATTTGGGGGTTTTCACATTAGTGGACTATGCCAACTCTTGTTTAGGTGGTCCCAAAGGATTTTCCATACCTAACTCTTGCTTAGAAGAGATCGATATTACCGACTCATGGAGGAAGATTTGTACCAAGGGGTAGTGTAGACACCGGGTCCTGAGACAGTCCAGATCAGAGTTACCCAATGATGATAAGATGCCTGTTCACAGACAAAAAGGTTGAAAGTGACGATTTCCTTGTTAAATTTGCATTTTAGAATAAAAAATAAAAAAATAATAAAAAATGTATTAAAAATTAAATTTGAAACATGGAGTTTAAAAATTATAATGTTTAAAAAAAAATCGGATGTCGGCCGCGTTGGCGCACTGCGGGCAGGTGCGCGGGGCACCAGCGCGCAGTGACAGGCGTCGGTCGCCCCAGTTCCGCCGAAAATGCTGATTTTGGCCCCAAAATTGATTTTTTCGTGATTTTTTCACCAAATTTGATTTTTTTATCCCATTTTCAAAGGTTTTTCATGATTTTTTCCATTTTTAAAATATAGATAAATAATATTTGAATTAATTAAGGGTTTTTTCCTTAATTAATTATATTTTCCTTTTTTTCTTGATATAAATAGAAAAAGATGAAACAAAAAAGGGGATAGGATTTTTTAGGGTTTTTTTTTCTTCACTGTTCTCTTCTTCTCTTCTTCAACAAAATTCTCTCTAGATTTTTTAGGTTTTCTCCCCAAAATAAAAAGGCTTTAAAGTTAAAAAGTTTAATTTCTTGATGATTAATAATTTTTCTTGAGACAGAGAAATGATTCTTTGTTCTTAAGATTCTTATTTATTTTTTTGATCAATTCTTTTCCTTGAGACAAAGAAATTCATTCTTTGTTCTTGAGAATTTTCATTTTTCTTTCATTATTTTTTTATTTCTTCTTCAAATAGAAATCATTTTTTTAATCAATAATCATTCTTTAGACAAAGAAAATCATTATTTGTTCTTAAAATTTTTTATTTTATTTCAGTTTTTGCAATTTATTTCTTGGAATAAAATTCCAATTTCTATTATTTTCAATTCTAGCTTGCAAAATGAAGTAAGGAAATCAATCACTTTTTTCCCTTCATCGAATCCGAACTCTGAGGGTAAACAATTTAGCCTTGATCTCTTTTTTTATTTATTTTATTTTATTTATTTTTGTTCATATTTAGTTGATTAACAAGTAAATTTTTATTGTTTTCATTTATTTATTTATTCTATTGTTTGTATATTTGTTTTATTTAATATGTTTATATATTATTATTATCATTTAATTATTATAATTATTTTATTATTATTATTAATTTATTATTATTATTATTATTATTATTATTATTATTATTATTATTATTATTATTATTATTATTATTATTATTATTATTATTATTATTATTATTATGTTGTTTTATTTATTTCAGTCATATCCCTTAATTCCTTTGTCATTCATAATGCATTTTTTTCATTTATTTTAATTTATTAACATTTTAATTCATTTGTCATCTTTCATGTCATCTTATTTTATTTTAATTTGTTATTTATTATTTTATGTGCTTAATTGATCTTATTGATTTAATTACTAACATTCATTTTCTTGTATTTGTTTTTTACTCCAATATCCATTTTCCCTTTTTGGACATTCTCGCAAGCAAACGGGAAAATCTAGGAGGCTTGTTTGGTTTTACCATTTATTTGCATTATTTGTATTATTTTCTTTATTTGGCTTGTTCATTTACTTTATCATGTAATTTTTAAAAAAATTATTTATTTTATGTACGTTTAAAAAAAATCACAAAATATTTATATTAATTAATTTGGCATTTTTCTAATAAAGTGGGACCAATATCCTGGTTTTTTATATCCAAATAAACCACCACCTTTAATACTTTTTCTTATTTAATAAATATCCTATTTTATGTATGATTTACATGTCATTTACAATGGGGGTTGTATTTTGCCTCTAGTTTTGTTATAATGTATCGTACTTTTTATTTACTTTATTTTAATCTTGCTTTTATTTATCGCTTTCATTATATGATTGATCTGACGCTTTAATTATTGCATTTAACTGAATGAGAAAATTGATTGAAATTTTAAATTCAAAACACAATTATAATTTAACCAAGGTATAAATAAATGGGGAGTCTCGAACCATCTATGGCCTTAGTCTCAACGAGGTTAGAGGACCATCTTAATGTACTATTGGGATGGGGTCTCCAAAATATCTCTTGTTGCCCAAAATAGGCCCAATGTGCATTATCTTATACTCCATGAGATTAGATGATCTTTCTAGTATTTTTTTTGAAAGAGGCATCCAAAATATCTTTGGCTTGCCCAAAATAGACGTATATGCATCGTATTAGGCTTCACGAGATTAGATGATCCTTCCAATGTTCTATTGGAAGCAGGTGTCCAAAATATCTCTGATTGCCCAAAATAGACACACATGCGCTGTCTTAGGCTTAGTGAGACTAGACGACCTTTCCCAATGTTCTATTGGGTGGCGACTCCAAAACACCTCTTTGTTGCCCAAAATAGACGCCCTTGTAAATCTCTTACAAGTTTTCATGAACCTATCCCGAACGCCCTAAAATAGGGACGTTCGGGGCATCCCGGGGTTCGGCGCGTGTCACAGGTAGTGTAGCGAAGCATTCCATTTTTGTTTTTGTTTGACTTTATTCTTGGGCACTGACTCAGGGTATCGACTAATCTTTTAATGCAATGAGTGACCATGCTTCCTTAAGTGTTCTAATCTGATAACATCATTTAGACAATAATGACAATTAATACATAGACAAAAATGCCACAAGCATACTTCTTAATTTTATTTCAGTAGATGACATTTTTATTGCATTTGATTACAGCTCTTATTATCAATGAGCCCTTTTAGGTTTTCATGATTGATTATTTTCTCTCAACCTCTAATTGTTGCCTAGGATGCCTTTTTCAATTTTTGCCCATTCTTACCTAAGCCGGCCATTTTTAGGTGTTCAACTTGTAAGGCTGTACTTTTTTTCTTTCTTTCTTTTTGATTCTTTTTCAATCTATGAGAATTGCCTTAGTTTGCTGAGATGGCTTTTATCTAGTGATTGAGAGAATAATAGCCTTTTCATGTTGATTCAAAGTCATTGGTTCAAATGTACTTGATTTGATTAGTTTGTAAGGGAAAATCTGCTTCTCTTGCTTAAGGATCTTCAACGTAGACAATTGGATAGTGATGATGAGTTGTCTTCCATCTTATGCGGACTTGGAAACTCTAGTATTTGGAGTGAACTACTTCTGTTGAATTTCTAATTGATGTGTATGGCCACCTTTCCTAATTTTCCTCTACTTCATTATGATTGTCTTCACCAAGACCCTCTGCTTCTTCCTCCTAATTTTATGTCTTTTTCTTTCTCTTTTTTCTTCATTTTCTTGAAGCTTTTCATTATTCGTCCTTTTTTGATATTTCTTATTTTTTTATCTTTTCTAATTTTTGTCCTTTTTTATTTTTGTTTGTTTGAACCTTCTAATGTTGATGGCTGGCTAGATCCTTTATAGTAGAGGGGCTATAGATGTTGCCCCTAGTTTCTGTTTGATGATCTGGATCTTAAACTTCTTAGCTAAATAGCCTTTTTGTGGATGTCGAGATCAATTGGGTTGATTTCTGCTTGGTCTCCATTAATAGTTTTGCACCACTACAAGAATTTGCATGATTAGCGACGAAAAAATAGTGATGGAACAATAATTTCATCGCTATTTAGCGATGGAAAAATAATTTTATCTCTAATTAGCAATGAAAAACAAATACCGTCACTAAATGTGGTGCCAAATTTTTGCAACAAAGATTGCTATGGAAATTAGCGATGGAAATAATGTTGTGTCACTAAAAATTAGCGACGGAGTACCATATCCATTGCTAATTAGCGACAGAATATGCTTCCCGTCGCTAAATATGGGTAGCAGAAATTTCCAGGGAAATTAGCAACCAAAATAATGCTTTCGTCGCTAAAGGTTAGCGATGGAAGTCATATATCATCGCTAATAAGCGACGAAAAATGCTTTCCATAGCTAAAATCTCTATATATAAAAACAAAAAACCCTATCATATTTTTCTCTCTTCCTCTCCCTCCCTTCCTCCCTCCCACTCACTCTCTCTCTCCCTCGCTCGGTCTGCCGAGCTTTCCCCTCCACCCCTTGCTCACATCATTGCCACGCGCTCCCCCTGGTCGCTGTGCTCTCACCTACCCAGCTCGCTTTCACCGTGCCAGTCGCACGCTCACCCTCCCATCGAGCTTCCCTCGCCGCCCTTCGCTCCCCGACATCACTCCTCCCCTCAGCATTAGATCTGCTAGCCCCCAACCGCTGGCCAGATTTGCTTGCCCCCAGCCACTAGCAAATTCGCCGCTACTCCCTCACAGGCAAGCTAGATCTGCTGTTAGTCTCCCTCACGTGCGCCAGATCTGCCGCAATCCTCCGCCGCTTCCCGCCCTAGCCTTATCGATCACCGCTTCAACCTCGCTGGTTGCCGCTCCTCCCTTGCCATGGACATTGCTGCCGTCTTACCTCAACAGGTAAATTATAATTTTGATTTTTTTCATTTATTTTTATTTTTCATTTTCTGTCTCTCGCTCACAGCCGATGCTGACCTCCTCTTGCCAAGTATCCATCTGTCAATCTCGATCTTCGTAACTCCCCTCAGCCTCACCGCATTTGCCAACCTCCATCACCCCCGCTCATCAGGTTTAAACACATTATATATATATATATATATATATATATATATATATATATATATATATATATATATATTGCAATTATACGTTGCTTTATTTTGCTGTGAGAATTGATTTTATTTGCTTTATTGTGCTATGACTTTTGATTCTATTTGCTTTATTTTGGTTGGTTTGGGGATCTATTTGAAGGCATTTTCTGCTATCTTTTGGTGGTCTATGCTCAATCTTGAGGTTTTAATACATTTGCTCTATATTGCTTTCATCAATTAGATTCTTGTGTGAATCGGATTATAATTTTCGTTTGCAAGTTTGTAGCAAAAGAGTTTCTCTATTCAAAATAAGTTAGAATTAATTCGCAACTACAATTAGCATATTTGCTTTTACATATTTTGAAGGATATGTTGCAATAACTTTACTCCCTCTGCTTTTAAAGCACCTTTTGTCCAGTCTATTACAATTTTATAGCTAAACTTTGCTTCAGCTCTGTCACACCCCAATTTCCCCCTAGTGGTTTGAGCCATGTGTATGTGTGCATGTGTGGGTGTGTTGGCATGTATTAAGGGTATTCTGGGATAATATGCATGTTTTGTGCGCTTTATTGGAGTGTAGGTACATATATGTTAGTAGTGTGTGCATTAGTGGGATTAGTCTTGTGTGTGGTGTCTTGCATGTTGGTATGGTGTGAGTGATCAAGATCCATAAAAGATGGGGAGACATGTGGCTAGGGTTTTAGGAAGTAGGTATAAATAGAAGGAGAGAGAAAAAGGGAGCAGCCATTTTGCTGTCTCTTTCCCGTTTGCTTCCTCTTCTCTTTATCTCTTCTTCCTCTCCTCTCTTCTAGAGTGCCCTAGCTTGGATCCAAGTTATTTTTTGTGGAAATTGATAATCTCTCAAGTTCATTTGGTAAGTTTTGGTTAGGTTTTCTCTTCTTCCTCCTCTCCTTCTCTTGGTCTAGTAGAATGTATTTTAACTTAGAGTTTTTATGTGTTTGTGTGTTCGTCTTGGGTTCCTAGGGTAGAAGCACCTACTCATGATCCCAAGGGGAAAGAGAAGGCAAGTGGGAGTGGAGCTTGCAACTAGGAGCATAGGAATTTATAGGTTTGGGAATTTATGTGTTTAAATGTATTCTCTTGATTTTATACTTTTGGTTGATTTTTTGGAAAGTGAATGTTTAATGGGGTTCATGTGAATGAAATGTGATGAGCTTTGGTTGATTTAAGTTATGATGCATGAATAATGATTATGGGAACAAGTTTGAGTTGGATGGATTTTACTGTGAATTTCTGGGTTTGCCACTGTCAGGATTAATTTTTGTAAATGCATGAACTGATTGTATTAAGTGTTGTAAAGTTGTGTTTGTAGCGCCCCAATACCCCTTGGGAGGATATTAGGTCGCCACACACGCATACACATGCAAACAGTCATGCGAAAGCGGAAATAGTAATCATGCAAGACACACTTGCAGCGAAAAATCATTCTAAAGCACAGGTTACTATATAAGCCTTAAACAAAATCTTATGATAATTTACATTGCAAAATATGGTTGTTCTTTATACATTACAAAACATTCTCTTTAATTAGTCTTTACCTATCATCTATAAAAGAAACAACCTTCACTTTATCATTTACATGCCATGTACTAAAATGCTTTACATTTACAGAAGCTGAACATTACAAGGCTATACAAAATTTCTATATTATATATACAAAACTATGCCACATATACAAAAAGACTTCAACTTATACTCCTAGTGGCCTCGGCCTGCAGATGTCCAACCCTCACTGAGCCTGTAAACCTACATGGGAAAACACCCGTCCTAAGCGATAACGCTTAGTGGGGATAACACAAGTAATAGACTTCTGACGAAGTCACCAGCATCAATCATCGAAGCATACCAATAGTGGATATGCCAATTAAATTAAGAGCATATAAAAGTCATAAGCATTTATCATATTTGTAACACACCAACATTTATCAACATGCTTTATAACATATCTACTATTCTCATGCAACCTATATCATGTTCATATTCTTCCAGCTCTAGCTACCGGCTCATATAACATGTATTTCATATCATAGCATGTCATGGACATTTATATACATTTAAGCTTATCAGCATACTTCTAGCCTATTCATGTATAATTATAACTTTTCATATGCACTTATAAGCTCATATAAACATCTCTAATGCAACAGTCATGTACCTCTATTAGCATTCTTTATAGCTCTTTAACGTATATTAACATCTCATATACATTTAGCAAGTAATTAATAGCCTGACTTCATACTATAAGTGGATACGGGTTCTGTAGACACCGGGTCCTGAGTCAGCCTAGATCGAAGTTACCCAATGATGATAAGATGCCTTGTCACGGGCAAAAGGGTCAAAAGTGATGATTTCCTTGAAAATTTGCATTTTAGAGTGAAAATTTGAAAAATAATAAAAAATATTCTAAAAATTAATTTTGAAAAATGGAAGTTTGAAATTATGTTATTTTTAGTCAATTTAGAAAATTTAAAAAAAAAAAGAAAATAAATTCAGATCGCGAGTGTTGGGCGCGGCGGCGCGTTGGGCGTGAAGAGGCGACGCTGCATGTTGTGCGTCGCTAAAAGCTCGCACTGCACGCCGCACTGCACGCTGAAGCACGCGGAATTGCGCAGAGTGGAGGTGGGAAGCCCGTCCCTCTATAGTGACGGGCTTCCCTCAGCTGCTGGCCGTCGCTATAGGGTCTGAGACCCTTTTTTTCCGATTTTTTCACCCAAAAATCCATGTTTTATCCCATTTTTTTAGGGTTTTTGAGTCCAAATTAAATTCTAAAATATTTTCTGAGATAATTAATTAATAAAATTTGATTTTATCATTAAAATAAAAGAATTTTGTGTTAAAAATAAATTTGTTTTCCTTAATTAAATTAAGGCAACTTCTTTTTATCTTATAAATACGTTATGATGAAAAATCAAAGGGGAGCCTCCATAATAATTTTTTTACATCTGAATTTTTTAGCTTCTCTACTCTTTTGATTTCTTTCTTCAAAGTTTTGAGATTTTGTTCTTGAATTAATAAGGTTTAATTTAGATTGGAAAATTAATTTTCAATACTTAATTATTCCAATTTATTCTTTTGTTCGGCTTCAAGAAAATTAATCATTCACTTCAAAATCATTTCTTTTAAATTTCAAGCATTCAGATTAATTTCTTTGTTTTATTCATAAACAAAGATAATTAATTTCATTGCTAAATTATTTTTTCAAGCAATTTTCCGGAAAATCATCACTTTTCCTTCATCAAATCCAATACTTTGAAGGTAAATATTCTTAGCTCCATTTCTATTTTCTTTTATTTTATTTATATTTAATCTATTCATATATATTTTGTTGTTTGTATTGATTTATTTATTGTTTTCATTTATTTACTTGTTGTATTGAATTTATATTTGTTCTATTTAATTTCTTATGTATGATTTTATTTTTATTCATGTGAATATTGATTTCTTTTGATTCTTAACATGTAAATAATTTATTTTATTTTGATTCCTCATTATTTTTAACATGTAAATAATTAATTAACTTAAATTAATCTTTTTGCCATGTAAATAGTTTGTTTTAATTATGAACACATCAATTAACCTTGTCATATATCATTATTATTTTCATCATTCTTTTGTTTACTAACTTTTATTATTCTTTTTATCATTGTTACATGATTTATTTATTATTATTTGTTTATTTATTTATTTATTATTTTTCACTTTTCATCATTATTTTCATCATGTGTATATTTTCATGTATTAATTAATCAACATGTTTTATTTTATTTTCATCACATCATTTAATCATTTGTCATACATAATGCATGTTTCTCATTTATTTTGGTTTGTAACATTTTGATTTAATTATCATTCTTTTCATGTCATCTTATTTTATTTTAATTTGTTATTCATTATTTTGTATATTTAATTGATTTAATTACTAACATTATTTTATTTATATTTTGTTTTTACGTCTAAACTCATTTTTTGCTTGGTTGTTTTTGCGAGCACATCGGGAGTTCCAGGAGGCTCATTTGGATTATATATTTATTTTATTTGTTTGTAATATTTGTTTATTTGCCTTTTTACTTATTTTTGTCATGCATATTTTCCTATAAGATCGTTTTCCTTAGGGCCGCTAGAAAGAAAATCATCAAAGCATTTTTATCAATTAAATTGGTATTTTTTCCTAATAAAATGGGACCAATATCCTAGTTTTTCATAACCATCATCACTAAATGCTTTTCTTAAAATATGCATGTAAGGACCAATGTCCCCACTCTTAATAAATATCCCGTTTTATGCATGTTTTGTACTTTATTTACAATGGGGGTTGTATTCTTCTCCTAGTTTTATTGTAATATTTTTACATGTGCTTTATTTTACTTATGCTTTTACCGCTTTTCTTAAATGTATGTTGTGCGCTTTAATTAATTGGATTAAATGTATGTGGAATGGGATGAAATAATAAATTCAAAACTCAATTGTAAACTTAACCAAGGTATGAATAAATGAGAAGTCCCGAACTAACTCTAGTCTTTGGGGCTCAATGAGGCGAGAGGTCTAGGACTTCCAAGACACCTCTTTAGTCTCACCAAACGACTAAAATTTACAATCTTAGGCTCCAGGGGGTAGAGGCTGAGACCTCCAAGATCTCTCTTGCTTGCCTAAGATGGATATGTATGCACCGTCTTAGGCTCGCTGAGGCTAGACGACCCTTCCCAATGTTCTATTGGGTGGCGACTCCAAGAAATCTCATTGTTGCTCAAAATAGACGCACTTGTAAATACCTTATAAGTTTTATGAACTTCTCCTGATCGCCCTAAAGCGGGCCCTCGGGAGGACAAGAGGTTCAGCGCGCGTCACAGTGGCGACTCCGCTGGGGACTCATCTAAGTGGCTTCGATTCAAAAGTACCTTGGTTAAAATTTATAATTGAGTTTTAATTTAAAATTTTTATCCCTTTTCGAAATTGCATATCATATCATTAGAGCCTTAGAATTATGCTAGTTTGGTCCCTTTATTAGCCTCGGTGCATTCCCGAAGCACAACCCTACGTTCACTCAATGTAGGGAAGTGTTAAGGATAATCACCTGCCCAAGTCTCGTACCATCATGGTATATTAAATGGTGACCCGATCGGTCGTTACGCTCGTGATGAGCTAGACCCGTTGGCAGGGACCATGCTTGGGTAACCCCAAAATATCATCACCCATGAGCAAAGCTCATGTAATGGCAATAGATACTTCCCCTAGGTGGCATGTACCTTAATACAATGCTTGCTATGTGGGCCATTATATATTGAACAAATTCAACCCAATTAAATGGGCTTTTATAAAAGGCTTTCATGCCCCGCTGGGCCCATCTTAATTTAGTTGAAGTGTTTAAATACATAAAGGCCAAAATCCATGTTTATGCTCATTAGATAAGAGATGTTATGATGCCGGTTTTCCACCAAGCACCATACGTGTCTATTGGGTTCCCCGCTAACCCATGGATCAAGCCCACCTAGGAAAGAGACCACATTACCTTGTGTGTGGGAGTAATAAGGTTGGAAGGATCTACTTGGTTGCATGTGATTGTAAATATTGCATAACTCACTATCATGCATTATATATATCATTCATGTATCATTCTAACAATTTAATTTTTCAGCCATCATAGATCCATCTAAGTGGACTAGAGGTTCAGACGGTCGACTAGCGAGGACGAATCCACTTTTTGAGTTGCCTGAATTAGTGCCCAACTGGGATTCTGAGTCACTCTCTCCAGGACCATAAATGGCAAAAGAGACTGCGGTGTTGACCACTCAAGACCTAGCGAGGAGGCTAGAGGAATTTGAAAGAAGGATGGTTGACATATTGGGCGCTATGGCTGAAAGGATTGCCCATCCTCCTGTTCCACCAGCACCTACGGCCTCACAGCCACCTGTTGCTCCGCAACCACAGGCAGTCCCTCCTCGGGGGCAAGCCGAACCACCTGTGTGTGGGGAGGCTCCCTTCATTGGAGTTGCTACTCGCCAACCCATCTATGAACACAGGGCCGCTCCACCTGTCGAGCCAAGAGGAGAAAGGGTCCCTAACCCCAATGATGACTTATTGATGGAAGAAGAAGATGAAGGGCCAATAGTCCACTAAGCTGCGAGGCCCAGAGCACCCAGAGTAGAGGATAAAGCTTTTAGAGGAATGAGACAGCAGATCGAAGCTATCACCCGCATGCTCTCAGCTGGAAAGGGGGTCAACCCAGAAGACAGAGATCTGGGGGATAAAGAGTTGCTACCTCAAAGATTCAAGATGCCCGAGCTTCCGAAGTTTGATGGCACCTCGGACCCATTCGCCCACATCAAGCAGTACACCTTGGTCATGAAAGGCACAGGGCCGAGCAAGAAGCATAAGGTGGAATATTTCTACCTTAGTCTGGTGGGCCCGGCAGTTGACTGGTACCACGGGTTGGATAGGAGGTCCAAGGAGGACTGGGACCTTTTAACCGAAGAATTCATGAAGCAGTATGACTGCAGCACCAGGATGGAGGTCACCCTATAGGATCTCGAGCTTCTACAGAAGAAAAATGATGAGTCATTCCATGAGTACCTTACAAGATGGAGAAACAGGGTCATGGAGATGAAGAGGAAGCCTGACAATGCAGACCAGATCAGCCTGTTTATCAGAAACTCATGCCCTTACTTAAGGGACTTGCTCAGCTTTAAGGGGCTCAAGGACTGGGAGTCGCTCAAGGATATCGCTGTAGAAGCTGAGGCGGCTTACCTAGAAAAGAAAGCAAGCCAAAATAACTTTGCTGGGAAAGGCTATGGGAACCAGTCGGGATTCAAATCAGGAGGTGCTGGGAGCAGCAACAATAGGAACGGTAAGGTAGCAGAAGTTTCAGCTACCGGAGTGGGGAAAGGTCAAAGGCACTTTTCAAATTTGGACCGCCCCTTATCCTGGGTGTTAAAAAGACTGATAAAAGAAGGAAAGGTGCAGCCCCTGCCACCTAAGCCAGCCAAAACCCAAGGACAACCAGGTCATAGAGATGATGAGTATTGTGCTTTCCATCAGCACACGGGGCATATGACAGACCGTAGGCTAAGGCATGAAATTCAGGACTTGATCGATAGCAAGCAGATCACTGATCCTGAACAGAGGGAAAGTAAGTAAAAGTCCGCCTGTAATTCCATGATTGGTTCCAGCTTGCCTAAAGAGTATGTACTGCAAGATTTGTTCGGTAGTGAATACGATGCTACAACTCGCCCTAAGGCAAATGGAGGAGAGATCTTCGTGACAATGATAGACTCTTGGTCCACCGACGAGAATGGGGAAGAAGAAGAAGGCAAGCTACAATGCAGTCCTTCTGCTGTGAATATGCTCCACTAGTGGGAATGGTGAAAGAGATGTTTTTCATGCTTGATCCTTTTGTTTCTAGAACTTTTTATGTTGCAATTTTCAATTTGTAATAAAGAGAACAATTTTTGCTTATTTGTATGATATTTCTATTGATTTCATTTAACATGATCACACTGCATTTACTTTGACATTAATTCAAATAATATGACTGCAGTTAATCTCGAAACTTTGGGGAACCCAAAGAAAATCTTGATAGCATCTGACATAACTCCTGTAGAGAGGGAAGTTCAAGAGAAAGAAGGCTAGTTGCAATTAGGGGATTGGATTAAGACTCACTAAGAGCACTAGAACCTTTCTGATTATCCATCAAAGCGATCCTTGGATAAGACGGAACCTAGGAAATGATTTAGGCAACCTTTTCTTTGTATAAATCTCTAAATGACCATTTCCTACCCTTATTTCACAATCGCTTGCTAGCCCATTGAGCCTTTATGAGGGTATGCTAAATGCGTGCCGATTTTTTCTTGTTACACATGTCAAAACTATCCCTAAACCTAAAATGAATTTTTCCACCCCTTAGAAGAATGGCCGCTCCAAAAAGGATGGGTGTACATTGTGACAATTCTTTGGGATAAAAAAATAAATAAATAAATAAATAAATAAATAAATAAATTGCCTGTGTGACACCCCTTACCCATACTCAGGCGATCCCATCCCATGAGGAGTAAGATGCCGTACGAGTCAAGGTGCTCCCAAACAAAGCAGAGAACAAAGCATAGATAAACATACACAAAAGCGAGGTAATTAAAAACTTTTGCGAAGTAATAGAAAGCGAAAGTTGATCATGCATTAATATAACGAAGGCATTACATTACTGTTCTGATCAACTAAGAGATACAATAGTTAATTACAAATCCCAAAATTACATAAACAAAAGCAGAAGCTATTACAAAACCAATATAAGAGAGTTCTATACAAAAAGAATCTCAAAATACAAAACTCAGTCCTATTCTAAACCCTGCTGCGTTTATCACACCCCAAATAAGGCCTGGTCGGATTTGGAGCGATAAGTTAGGAATTCAAGGGTATTTCAGTAATTTGTGCTTGAGGAAGATTGGATAATAAGGATTTAATGGCAAAGTAATTGATTAAGTATGTTAAGAATAGAAATGTTAGAGTGTGCTTGTAGTGTATGGAAGTAGGATATAAGTGGATTAAGAGGTTTTATATTGTGGTTTATGAGCATGGTGCCTTGGATGAAAAGTGGGTTTTTAAGGAATGATTTGGTGTGACTCAAGTTTAGTGCCTTGAAGATTTTTATTCAAGGAATGCTTGTGTGTGGATGGTGTATGGTGCAAGGTGTGGTAAAGTCAAAAGTGGGATTTTTGGTCCTATAGGAAGTTGCCAAGTGGATTGTTAGGTGAGCAATTAATGAGAAAGGAGAATAAGGAAAAGGAGAAAGAAAGGGAGAGTAGAAATTCACGTTGGGCTCTCTTCTCTCTCTCCCGTCCTTTCTCTTCTTCTCTTCTTTCCCGTTGATTGTTCTTCCTCCCTTGGCTGGGTGTGCATTGGAGATGATTTGGAAGTGTTTGGGAGCGAGATTGAGACGGTAAGTGGTTAGATTTTGAATATTTGTGTTTGGATCTTCTTCTTCTTTGGTTTTATTTAAGTTGGGGTTTTTAGAAAAGTAATTGTGGGTTTTGGTTTTGTGCAAGTTTTGGGTGACAAGAGAAAGCTCAAGGGTAAAGAGAAGGTGAAGATTGGGTTTTGAAGCTACAAGAAATCAGGTTTGGGAGTTGTATTTGAGTGTGTGTGCTTGGAAGCTTTGATTTATGAATTTGACTTTGTGAGTTGTTTTTGCCCTAATTCTCACTTAGGTTATAAATGTGTTTGTATTGTTTAAATTTCTGAAATTTAAAGTGTTTTGGCTTGTGTATATGCATGATTGATGTGGATTAATGTGTTAGTAATGCATGCTTAGGATGGAATGGAAGGTATGTGAGTTTGGGAAATTTATTGTTTTGTATGTAAATGTGTTTATGCATGTGTTCTTGATAATTTCCGGAATTTTGGTTGTGATATGTTCTTGATGAGGCATGTATGTTATGGGTTTTTGTTTGGGTAAAGTAATTTTGCATGAGCATGGGATTATTGTAGTGATTTTGTGGATTGATGTGGTTTTTGCTGCAATTTTGTGGGTATTAAAAATTTATTGGTATTGTGAGTTTGAATTGATATTTAGTGTGAAATTAATTGTTGATAAATGTAATAATGTGATTATTGATGTTGGTGAGTGGCTGGATTGGAGGTAAGAGACCATTTGAATGTGATTTGTGTGTTGTGGGTGTGTTTTGGAAGAGGGAGAAATCTGCAAAATTCTGCCGATTTTGTGAATCCCGACTCTGTCGCGAGCGCAACAGAGACCGGTGATCTTGGCCTGTGCTGTCGCGAGCTCGTGATAGCAAAAGTTGAGGTGCTCTCTGTCGTGAGCGCGACTACGTCGCGATCGCGATAGAGCGCAATGCTAGCCTGTGCTGTCGCTAGTACGCGAGCTATCGCGAGCTTGCATTGGCAAAATATTAGTCTATATCGCGATCGCGACATAGTCGCGAGCGTGACAGAGTTCGGCTGTTCCCTTCCTCCCCGCGATTGCGAAACCCGTTGCACGCGCACTGCGAAGAGACTATGGTCTCTGTCGCGAGCGCGACAGACATCGCGAGCGCGACAGTATTGGTTTGCTGATTGAGTTTCTTTTGGCGTGTGCATGTGGTTTTGAACTCCTGTTTCCTCTGGTGACCATAAGCCTTATATTTGTGAACTTATGGATTATATGAATGTGAATCAATGATATGAATATGTCTTTATGTATGCAAATATGTACATATGTAATTTGGAATGCTATTGAATGGATTATGCATGATTTATAATTAGTTATCCTCACCTATCGCATGATTAGGATTTTGTATTGATAATCACTAGCATTTTAGTGTTTCTATGCTTGATTCTGATATGCTTTGGAATTCTGGATAATGTTAAAGTGTGTTGATTGTATTATATTATATGCTTGTAATATGAATTATATGAGGCATGATTGACATTATGAACTTATGTATATGTTTACTATACTCTGGTTTATTCATGTTGGATTATCTTATGTGACTCGAAACATGATTTGTATTATGCATGACCTGCTAGAGTCAGTTCAGTGGATAGTTAGGCATGCCTAATAGGGTCTCTTAGCAGTAGCTCTTGTGAATGTTTGGACCCTGATCAGGTCCCCGCTTGGTTCCTCGCGAACCCTTTATGTGTTCGGATCCTCGCGATCCTTTTTAATGTGTTTGGATCTTGTTTAAGATCCCCCTCTCAGTGAAATTTTTTAAAAAGCAAAAAGGTTTTCGATTCGTACCCGTAAGTGTTGGGTTTCTACGGAATTAAATCACATTAAACGCAGCGGAAAATTCGAAACCCGAAACAGGATCCAAGTATTTTCGATTGATTCAAAAAGGAAGAGATTGAATTACTAACCTTTAGAACGAAATAACTCCTTTGAATGCGAACTGAAGACGCTGCCTTTACGCGAACGTCCTCTATCGGTATCCACACGCACGAACAAAAGATCAGAAATCGCAGGGGTGCTAGCTCCCTTGAATGCGAATGGATTTTCTTTACTTTCTTTCTCAAAGAATAACGATGGCTGTGTTTTCTTTTCTTTCTTTCTAAATAGAGAAAACTGGCTCTGTTTTCTTTTCTTTCGTTTTTTCCAGGAAGAAAGATTGCGGCCACACTAATCCCTGTTATTCTCAATAACGTGATTAGTGTTTTATTTTGGGTTAAACTCCTTTACTACATATATCCCATATATATAATTGTATATATATTTCAAATCTTTTTCCTCTTAGGAAAAGATAAATAATGATATTATCTCTTAATTCAAAATTAAGATATAATATATATATATATATACATATATTTATATATATATATTTATTTATTTATTTATTATTCTAAATAATAAGAAATAATATATTAATACATATTATTATCTCATATTCAAAATAAGAGATATTTATATGTATAAATATATATATATATAAATATGTAATTTCGAAATTAAATATAAATACCTATATTTATATTTTATTCCGAAATAACCCAATAAAATCCATTCTGTTCATTTTGCTCTTGGTGTGTGACCCAATAGGTTTATATTATGTTGGCAGTGGGCCTAATCCCATAAAAGCCCACAAGTCATAATTGGTCTCTAGCAAGACATTATGACTACCCAAATAATATAAATATCGTTAGTCCGATTTTAACCTTGCAATAGAACATGTTATTATCCTTTTATCACACGATATCTTGTTCGAACATAAGTCATGGTCCATGTCAAACTTAAATTGTTCAAACATATAATTTCTCGATCACCAAGTAGACTGATAAATTCAAATGACATTGATCACACTATCAATTCATTTGAGCACGGCCATGCATTTTACAGTCCTACTTATCGAGGGGCCCAATAGATATCTCTCTCATAAGAGAGGGACAAATTCCATCTTGATTATTCACTTTCCTCCGCATAATTCTCATTATGTCCGATCATAAACTTTATAATTATCCGATTAAAGATAACGTTTGATTATGTCAAAACATAATGATCCTTATGTAGGAAACTATGATAACCTCAGGTCAAGGATTCAATAATATATCTATTATAAGAACACTTATGACATTAACCCATGAAGTGATCTTATAGTGGGTCTATCCAGTACTTTGTTCTCTAGCAAGTACATATAGATTTGATTTATATCAACATATATAATCATCCCATGATTATCAATGCAAATCTATACTAGTCTTAATTATCTTTATGCCCTTTATTGATAAATGACTAGGGACAACATGAATAACGTTGTTATTCATAAACATTACAATAATGTAACATGCCAATAATATCAATACGAAGAAAACCATTATATAAATGAAAAAAGTAATGATTACATCAAGGTCCAAATGCTTGGCCTAGGGCATAACCACTAACAATCTCCCACTTGCACTAGGCCCAATCATAGATATATCTAATACCCATTGACCTAGTATGTCCGTCATGTTTGGCTTGTGGGAGAGCTTTGGTAAGTGGATCGGCGATGTTATCATCAGTAGGTACTCTGCATATCTTGACGTCTCCTCTCTCAATTATTTCTCGAATGAGATGAAAACGCCTGAGTATATGTTTTGATCTCTGGTGAGATCTAGGCTCCTTAGCCTGTGCAATAGCACCATTGTTGTCACAATAAAGATCCACTGGGTTGCTGATACTAGGTACTACTCCCAATTCAGCAATGAATTTCTTGATCCATACTGCTTCTTTAGCCGCATCTGATGCTGCTATATACTCAGCTTCTGTTGTAGAATCAGCGACAGTGCTTTGTTTAGAACTTTTCCAGCTTACAGCACCTCCATTTAACACAAACACATATCCTGACTGCGATCTAAAATCATCTTTGTCAGATTGGAAGCTTGCATCTGTATAACCATTTATTACTAGCTCATCTTCCAATCCTCCATATATTAAGAATGCATCTTTAGTTCTTCTTAAGTACTTAAGAATATTCTTAACAGCTGTCCAGTGACTTTCACCGGGATCTGACTGGTATCTGCTCGTCATGCTCAAAGCATACGAAACGTCTGGTCGAGTGCATAACATGGCATACATGATTGATCCTATAGCCGAAGCATAAGGAATCATACTCATGCGATCTCGCTCATCAGATGTCATTGGACATTGAGTCTTGCTAAGAGTAATGCCATGAGACATTGGCAAAAATCCTCTCTTGGAATTTTGCATACTGAATCTATTTAGCACCTTATCTATATAAGTGCTTTGACTCAGACCAATTATCCTTTTAGATCTATCCCTATAGATCTTAATCCCAAGGATATAAGCAGCTTCGCCCAAATCTTTCATTGAAAAAGATTTCCCTAACCATTCTTTTGTCTTTTGCATGATAGGGATGTCATTTCCAATGAGTAATATGTCATCGACATATAACACAAGAAACATCATAGCGCTCCCACTAACCTTCTTATATACACAAGGTTCATCCTCATTTTTGATAAACCCAAACTCTTTGACTGTTTCATCAAAACGAAGATTCCAGCTCCGAGAAGCTTGCTTCAATCCATAAATGGATCGTTGCAGCTTACATACCTTCTTAGAATTCTCAGGATGGACAAAACCCTCAGGTTGTGTCATGTACACATCCTCAAGTAAGTTTCCATTAAGAAACGCTGTTTTGACATCCATTTGCCATATCTCATAGTCATAATATGCAGCAATGGCAATAAGAATTCTTATAGACTTAAGCATTGCGACTGGTGAAAAGGTTTCATCATAGTCAATACCATGAGTTTGTTTGAATCCTTTTGCAACAAGTCTTGCTTTAAAGGTATTTATTTTGCCATCCATGTCGGTTTTCTTTTTGAAAACCCATTTGCACCCAATGGTTTTAATTCCTTCAGGTGGATCAATCAAGTTCCAAACTTGATTATCATACATGGATTGCATCTCAGACTTCATGGCTTCTAGCCATTTCTGAGATTCCGGACCTGACACGGCATCTTGATAGGTAGTAGGCTCATCTTGATCCATGAGCATTACTTCACGACTATCTGTCACGAGAAATCCATATCTCTCGGGTTGAAGTCGTGTCCTATCAGATCTACGTGGTACTTGTGTAACAGGTACAGGTTCCACAACAGGTTGTGAAACTTGTTGAGTTTCCACCAATGGTTCAATGTTTTCTTGTGGTTCTTGAATTTCTTCAAGTTGTACTTTACTCCCACTGGTTCTTTTAGAAATGAATTCTTTTTCTAGAAAGACACCATTTCGAGCAACAAACACTTTGTTCTCAGAAGGATTGTAAAAGTAATATCCTTTAGTTTCCTTAGGATATCCCACAAAAAGACATTTATCAGATTTTGGTGCTAATTTATCTGAGACTTGTCGTTTGACGTAAGCCTCACAGCCCCAAATCTTTAGAAAAGACAAATTAGGAATTTTCCTAGTCCATATCTCATATGGTGTCTTTTCAACCGCTTTAGATGGAACTCGATTCAAAGTGAATGCGGCTGTTTCTAATGCATAACCCCAAAAGGATAATGGAAGATCTGTTTGACTCATCATAGATCGAACCATATCTAATAAAGTTCGATTCCTCCTTTCAGATACACCATTCCATTGTGGTGTTCCTGGTGGAGTTAATTGTGAAACAATTCCACAATCTCTTAGATGATTATCAAACTCTTGGCTCAAATATTCACCACCTCGATCAGATCGAAGTGCTTTAATAGTTTTACCAAGTTGATTTTGTACTTCATTTTGAAAGGTTCTAAACATTTCAAATGATTCATGTTTATGTTTCATTAGATAGACATAGCCATATCTACTGAAATCATCAGTGAATGTAATGAAGTACTGAAATCCTCCCCTGGCATTTATGCTTAATGGGCCACATACATCAGAATGTACAAGGCCTAATAAGTCGGTGGCCCTTTCACTATGTCCAGTAAAAGGATCCTTTGTCATCTTGCCCAATAAACAAGATTCACAATTTTCAAATGATTCAAAATCAAATGATTGCAAAATTCCATCTGAATGGAGTTTAGCTATGCGTTTCTCATTTATATGACCAAGGCGACAATGCCATAAATATGTTGTATTTAAATCATTTGGTTTGGATTTCTTTGTACTTATGTTATAAATATCATGATTATTGGATGTTTCTAGGTTTAGGACATAAAGCCCACAATATGAATCAGCAATACCATAAAGCATATCATCATAATAAATGGAACATTTCTTATTCTTAATAAGAAAAGAAAAACCTTCATCATCCAAACTTGAAACTGAAATAATATTCCTACTCAAACTAGGAACATAATAGCAATTGTTCAACACTAACAAAAGCCCATTGGGCAAAGTCAACTCATAAGATCCTACAGCTAGAGCAGCAACTTTTGCTCCATTTCCAACTCGTAGGTCCACTTCACCCCTTTTCAGCTGCCTACTCCTTTTGAGTCCCTGCACATTTGTACAAATGTGAGATCCACATCCAGTATCTAATACCCAGGAATTAGAAGTAGATAAGTTAATTTCTATAACATAAATACCTGAAGAAGTAGTCTCACCATTCTTCTTCTTCTTTAACTCTTCCAAGTAAAGCTTGCAATTCCTCTTCCAATGACCAGGTTCATTGCAGTGGAAGCAAACTCCTTCCTTTGGAGGTTTAACCTTGGGCTTGGGTTTGGGCTTAGGCTTACCACCAACTTTTGTCTTAGCCTTAGCCTTACCCTTGACTTTCATGCCTTTCCCTTTGTTGACCATCAGAACATGGCCAGGCTTTTTACTGATGCTTTGCTCAGCTGTTTTGAGCATGGCATGCAGCTCAGCTATTGATTTCTCCATATTATTCATGTTGTAGTTCATGACAAAATGGTCATAACTATCAGGCAATGAATTAAGGATCAAATCCGTTGCCAGTTCCAAACTGAGGGGAAATCCAAGCCTCTCAAGGTGATCAATGTAGCCCTTCATTTTCAAAACATGAGAGCTAACTGAAGCACCTTCAGCCATTTTGCAAGAATGCAAAGCTTTGGTAGTCTCATACCTTTCTTGCCTAGCCTGCTGTTGAAATGTTTGCTTCAGATGAGTACTCAACTCATAAGCTTCCATGTTTTCCAGATGCTTCTGAAGCTCTGGAGCCATGGTAGCTAACATTAGACAGCCAACATCCACAGAATCATCAACATGTTTCTTGAATTTCTCTTTGACTGCCCTTGTGGCATCAGCAGGTGGCTCATTGGGAATAGGCTCATCCAGCACATACAATTTCCTTTCTTGCTTAAGGACAATCCTCAAGTTTCTGAACCAGTCAAGGAAATTTGTGCCAGTTTCTTTAAGTTTGTCCTTCTCAAGAACAGATCGCAGTGACATAGCAGAAGTGTTATTTGATGCCATTAATCTACAAACATGCAAGATAAATTATATTAGTACCAATTTCATTTTAGGTTTTCTTATAAACTCCCACTAAAATAGTAACCCTCATTAATAATTACAATAATTATAATAATTTAGTGGGCTAAGATCCATATTTCACTTAACTCTAAGTCAGCTTTGGCATGACGCTTAAAGCTAAGTTATTTAGGTAGGTAGCTAATTTACCAATTATATCTTATATAACTCTTAGATCATTTATGGGATTTTGACATCATATGTCCCGGCATGTTATAATCCCATCTTATGCCCTTAGGCCCAAAACCGTTTTGATAGCCTAATTAAGTCTAACCATTTTAAACATATGAGTAGCACCATTACTCATCTTGCCTTACTAGGATAACCTAATGCACTTCGCTTTGGCAGAACCCACATTTTGGTGATCTTAGTCTTGACAAGTGTTTTAATAATGGGTGGCAAATGACTTAAAATTATGGTGAGGGATTTAGTTTTAACTTATAATGTCTAATTATTTATATACATCATGCATCAATTCATACATGCCATCTCATACACATATATAAACATTCATCGCATCACATACTAAGAACATATGCATAATATATATAAAACCGTGTCATAGCATGGCCAAATCTATATTGATCCTCATAAGCCAATATGAAGATCAAAGGTCAATCCTAGGTGTGAAAAATGGACTTGATCAAAATCTTCCATCTTGCACCTCCATCGCCATGAATTTGGATTGATCTCCATTGTTGCTCTTCGTCTTCATTACATTAATAATACAAAGATATCTTACTACAACTATTGAATAAAATAAAGATTACAACAAAATTAACGACACGCAGGTCGTATTTAAAATTACAAACCCTTAAAAAAATAAAATAAAATTCATCCACAAAAGGTTCAATTGGCCATGCTATGCACCATGCAAAGACATCATACATAAACATAATAAATCATATTTATATCATATCATGCATAATATACCTTATTTCATAAATTGATATATTAAAATTACCGATTGATAATCATAAATAAAATTAAGGCGCTACGAAGAGGTAGCACGGCTGCCCCGCCAATCATATTAACAATTTTCTGCCCAAAAAACCCTATTCTGTATGTATGAGAAAACAATTCTGTTGATCATATCAGCCATCATTTAATCATGTTAAACAATTTAATATATACAGAATACCATCAATAAATAATTATCCAATAATCATTTAAAAAGAGGAGGCTACGGATAGCTGCACAAGTCGTGCTTCATGAGCACGTCGTGAGCAAGGCATCACGAGTCGTGCTTCATGAGCACGTCGTGAGCATGCCTCACGAGTCGTGCTTCATGAGCACGTCGTGAGCTTGCCTGTATGATTACCAGAATCACATATGAAGATCACGACGTGATCCAATATCCGTCTCGTGACCGTATTCTCTGTCATGAAATTAAACGATTTTTGATCAAATCATCAATCGTTCAACAGACACAGAATATGATCATTGAAATTTTCGTATTAAACACTTTAATTATACAAGTTAATCACATTAACATAATCGATTATCATATAATTGAATCGTAGCCCTTTAGAAAACAAGATTATGTTTTTAACAGTGAAAACAGTAATCAATTATCAAAACCAGTGTATCGACATACATGCCAACAGAAGTAAAATTATACATATCACATACATATAAATTTGAATCAATCGAATATACAAGTTGCTCTGATACCACTGTTGGGTTTCTACGGAATTAAATCACATTAAACGCAGCGGAAAAATTCGAAACCCGAAACAGGATCCAAGTATTTTCGATTGATTCAAAAAGGAAGAGATTGAATTACTAACCTTTAGAACGAAATAACTCCTTTGAATGCGAACTGAAGACGCTGCCTTTACGCGAACGTCCTCTATCGGTATCCACACGCACGAACAAAAGATCAGAAATCGCAGGGGTGCTAGCTCCCTTGAATGCGAATGGATTTTCTTTACTTTCTTTCTCAAAGAATAACGATGGCTGTGTTTTCTTTTCTTTCTTTCTAAATAGAGAAAACTGGCTCTGTTTTCTTTTCTTTCGTTTTTTCCAGGAAGAAAGATTGCGGCCACACTAATCCCTGTTATTCTCAATAACGTGATTAGTGTTTTATTTTGGGTTAAACTCCTTTACTACATATATCCCATATATATAATTGTATATATATTTCAAATCTTTTTCCTCTTAGGAAAAGATAAATAATGATATTATCTCTTAATTCAAAATTAAGATATAATATATATATATATATACATATATTTATATATATTTATTTATTTATTTATTTATTATTCTAAATAATAAGAAATAATATATTAATACATATTATTATCTCATATTCAAAATAAGAGATATTTATATGTATAAATATATATATATATAAATATGTAATTTCGAAATTAAATATAAATACCTATATTTATATTTTATTCCGAAATAACCCAATAAAATCCATTCTGTTCATTTTGCTCTTGGTGTGTGACCCAATAGGTTTATATTATGTTGGCAGTGGGCCTAATCCCATAAAAGCCCACAAGTCATAATTGGTCTCTAGCAAGACATTATGACTACCCAAATAATATAAATATCGTTAGTCCGATTTTAACCTTGCAATAGAACATGTTATTATCCTTTTATCACACGATATCTTGTTCGAACATAAGTCATGGTCCATGTCAAACTTAAATTGTTCAAACATATAATTTCTCGATCACCAAGTAGACTGATAAATTCAAATGACATTGATCACACTATCAATTCATTTGAGCACGGCCATGCATTTTACAGTTCTACTTATCGAGGGGCCCAATAGATATCTCTCTCATAAGAGAGGGACAAATTCCATCTTGATTATTCACTTTCCTCCGCATAATTCTCATTATGTCCGATCATAAACTTTATAATTATCCGATTAAAGATAACGTTTGATTATGTCAAAACATAATGATCCTTATGTAGGAAACTATGATAACCTCAGGTCAAGGATTCAATAATATATCTATTATAAGAACACTTATGACATTAACCCATGAAGTGATCTTATAGTGGGTCTATCCAGTACTTTGTTCTCTAGCAAGTACATATAGATTTGATTTATATCAACATATATAATCATCCCATGATTATCAATGCAAATCTATACTAGTCTTAATTATCTTTATGCCCTTTATTGATAAATGACTAGGGACAACATGAATAACGTTGTTATTCATAAACATTACAATAATGTAACATGCCAATAATATCAATACGAAGAAAACCATTATATAAATGAAAAAAGTAATGATTACATCAAGGTCCAAATGCTTGGCCTAGGGCATAACCACTAACAGTAAGGTACCCTTTTGGCCGGTTGGTACCCGTAAAGTACTGTCCGTATACTCATTATCCACTATTTTGAGTCAGCAGGTATTCTGTTCACTTTGTCTGATATGAATATAAGAATATGATGACCGTTTGGGTAAGATCTCAGTAATGTGAATCAGCTATCTTTCTGAATGTGATCATGAAAGTCTGAGTGGTCTGAATGTGACTTAAGTATGTATTTGTATATGCTTTCCCACTTATATTGTATTGTGAATGGATTTAATTGATCAGTTGGGAGTGTAAGCATGCAAACTAGTATGTATAAGTACGCTGGCTTGCATCATTGAATACTATGGTTAAATGTGTGAACAAGTATTTGTCATATTGTGATGCAATGCATATGGATCGACGTCCGGTAAGTGCATGTGCCATGATGTAATGATATGCTATATGTTCCTTTGAACTCAGTTATCGCAGTGTTTTTGGTGCGTTGTTGTGTGGTTGCAATTCATGGCATGATATTGTATAGTTTAGAGTTGCGCAGTGGAAGTGTGGTGGTTTGATTCTATACACTGGGTTTTATTTAGTGTATGCATCTTGTGACATGATAAAAAGTATGTTTTACTACCTCTTTATAGTGCATGATGGTTGGGTGTAATATTACTTGGTATTTGTGTTGCATGTGAACGGGTTCCGCTAAAGTAAGGGTACCTTGGTATGATATGTGCATGTGTAAATTTTCAAGAGATTATGCATGGTGACGTGTTGCTATCTGATGCCTCGGCGAACCAGTAAGTATATGCATGTGAGATTGTATGTAGTTCTGCATGATGATATCTGTACTATGTATGGTATTGGTTTTGCTTTGGCTTATTTTAACATAAGTATATGGATATGGATGTGAGTTCTCGAATGAATGCCCTTGCTATGCAAGTCTGATTATATATGTGTTATGAATATCCGCATTTGCCATTTGAATGTGTTATGCCTTGGCGACCATTGTGAATGGCCATCCATATTTCTTGTGTGTTCTTCCCACTAAGCGTTATCGCTTAGCACGAGCTCTCTTCCCGTGCAGGTGGCAGGTTGTGTTCGGACCGAGTCGCGCATCTGCAAGGTCGACAATGTAGAAGTCAGAAGTTTTGTTTTGAGACCAGCTTCTGTATTTTGGATTTTTGTTATTCCTGTAGTCTTATGTATCTGTAAGGTTTTGGATATTATTTTGGGTTATGTAAATGTTATTATATTTATATATTAAGTTATTCCTTCGTTTTATCTTTCCTTATGCTTCCGTTGAATGATTATATGTATGTATGTGAGTTATTGTATGTTCAGCTATTGTTTCTTTAAAAGTTTTAATTTCCATTGTATTTTCGTATGTATGTTATGTATGAATGAATGCTTTCGCATAGTGTATGTGTGCATGTGTGTGAGTGAGCGTTGAGTAGCGCGCCTGCCGGCGCCCTTCCAATGGGGGCGACAGTGGGGGTGTTACAGCGTTGGCTCAGACTGCGGCAACTCTACCAAAGCAACTCCTTCCGCACCTGCACGGGTAAACACACCGTACTAAGCAATAAACGCTTAGCGGGGAACACACATAAATATATTAAAGGACAACCATTCACAACGGTCGTCAAGGCAAAACAGAAGTGTTCATCATAATATACCATACACATAGCATATCAATTGCATAAGCATGCATATATACTAAAGCCATACATTCTTAAGCTCATAACAATATTCATATTCCCATAACAGATTATACTTTTCATTTATGAGTTCACACTCGAGGGAGTGGATAACGAGTATACGGACAGTACTTTACTGGCACGAGCCGATCACAAATAGTACCTTATGGGTACGAATCGAAAAACCAAGATACTTTTAACATTCACAAAACATTTTCAAAAGGGATCTTAAACAAGATCCGAGCACATAGGGGTTCGCGAGGAACCAAGCGGGGACCTGATCGGGGTCCAAACGAAACTGAGGGCTGCAGCTATAAGACTCTATTAGGCATGCCTAACTATCCAATTTCTAGACTCTAGCAGGTCATTCATAAACCATTCAATCCATTTCATAACATTCCAAAATTATCATCATACATGTACATAGTCGTATCATGGATCCGCATTCATATAATTCATAAGACATCAAGCATAAATCTCATAGACATTAAAGGAAACTGGAGTTCATAAACCACACACAACAAAAGAAAACTTACTCAGCATGTAGGGAGCTGTCGCGCTCGCGACGTCTGTCTCGCTCGCAACAGAGACCTAAGTCTCTTCGCTGTGCGTGCGTGACGGATTTCGCGACCGCGAGGAGGACGAAGGGGCCAGGCTCTGTCGTGCTCGCGACGGATATCGCGATCGCGACAGAGAACAAATATTGCTGTCCCGAGCTCGCAACGAATTGCGTGCTCGCGATAGCACTTAGCCAGCATCGCGCACTATCGCGATCGCGACGAATGTCGTGCACGCGACAGAGGGTGCTCAACGCTTCAGCTATCGCGGGCTCGCGATGACTGTCACGTGCTCGCGATAGTGAAGGTCCAAAATGCCGATCTCCGTAGTGCTCGTGATAGCATTGGGTTTTGCAAAATCTACAGAATTTTGCAGATTTTTTTCCTCCCACAATCAACCACAAACACATGCAAAACTCACCCAAGAACCTCTTACCTCAAACCCAGCCATCCAATACCATCAACAACCATAATATAACATTAATCAACAAGAAATTTCACACAATTCATTAATTTAAACCTCCAATTCAAAGAATCATCCAAAACCCCAATTTATGCACAAAACCACATCGACTCCAACATTATCACAATTAACTCATGCTCTTGCAAGATCCACATTCCAAAATAAAAACCCATAGCATATACATCAAAATAAGGAACATATAACAACCTAATTCTAAGAAACCATCAAATCTCATACATAAACGTATATACATGAAAACCAAGAAATTCCCAAACCTCAAAATCCTTAGCTCCTATTGCTTGGATCCACTAGTTCCAGCCTTCTCTTTGCCCTTTGGCTCGCGAGGAGGCTCAAGTAAGCACAAACAAGCACCCAAACACCAAAAACACAAACCCTAACTTAGATCCAACCCAAGGAGAAGAAGAAGAAAATGCATGAATAACACAAGAAAAAAGCAAGAACTTACCAAGGAAGATGTAAGGGAGTAATTAATTCCACCACTTGAGCTTGAATCTAAGTAAAGCACTTAGGAGAGTGTAAAGGAGGAAGAAGAAGAAGAAGAAGGAGAGAAAACGGGAAATGGGTTTCAAAAATCTGATTTTCCCTTTTTCATTTTCTCTTTCCCATCTTTCTTTCCCCTTTAAACATGTTAACCATCTAGTGGAGGAGATTACTTACTCACACCCTAACTAAATGTATCACATACACACAATAAAACACCCTATTAATGCACCCTACAAATGTATGCATGCCCACACACCACAATAACCCACTAGTGCATATCCTACTATGGTATGATCAACCACACATAATGCAACTCCCATGCACACACACTACAATGGTGCACTCATGCACACACAAACCTGTCCCAACTAATTTGCACCATAGTGCTACAGATGCACACACACGCACTAGAAAAACCCCAAATCATGCAATATTACCAAAATGACTTTATGATCATGCCAAAACACATACAAATACATACACACACACACGGCTCGTTCTACTAGGGGGCAAACGGGCCATACCGAGTCCGAAATGCAGTCTTAACCACATCCTCATCCTTAACATGAAGCTGATAATACCCCGACCGTAGATCTATCTTAGAGAAAACACCGAAACCCCGAAGAACCGGAACCCCGAAGCTGATCAAACAAATCCTCGACTCTGGGCAACGGATACTTGTTCTTCACTGTGACCTTATTGATCTGCCTGTAGTCGATACACATCCTCAAGGATCCATCCTTCTTCTTAACGAATAGAACCGGAGCTCCCCAAGGAGATATGCTGGGTCGAATAAACCCCTTATCCAAGAGCTCTTGTAGTTGAGTTTTTAATTCTCTCAACTCTACAGGAGCCATTCGATAAGGTGCCTTCGATACAGGTGTGGTACCCGACATGATCTCTATGGCAAGCTCAACTTCCCTCTCTGGAGGCAAACCTGGCAATTCACTTGGAAAAACATCACTAAACTCTCGAAAACAGGGATGTCCTCAATCCTCACTTGATCCCTCTTGGAATCCAAAACCATAGCCAGAAAAGCCTCACAACCTTTTCACATAAACCTCTTGGCTTGAATCGCAGAAATCACATTGTTCACAGAACTCGCACCCAAACCTCTTACAAACACTGGAGCTCGGTTCCTATCCCGAAGCACGAAGGTCTTCCTATGACAATCAACTACAGTTCGATGCTCGCCCAACCAATCCATACCCAAAATCAAATCATACTCTCTGAAGGGTAACTCTATCAAATCCACAGGGAACTCAACACCCTCAACCATCAAAAGGACAATTCCTAAAAAGTCTACTCACACTAACACTATGCCCTAAAGGATTGGTCACACATATCTCATAGTCTAACTGATCTACCACATGCAACTTATCAATAATCTTATCCATGCACAAATACGAGTGTGTGGAACCAGGATCTATTAGAGCATATAATTCAGTGTCATGGAGTAGGAACTTACCAGCAATCACATCAGGGGCATCCTGCTCCTCTCTGGCTCTAACTGCATAAGCTCTAGCTGCAACTGGTGGAGGACGCTCAACTGACTCAGAAATAGCTCCATTTCTTGGTCGACCGCCTCGACCTCTACCTCTACCCCGACCTCTTGCAGCCTGAGAAGCATTCGATCCAACTCTGCTAGCTCCTCCATGAGGTCCCGAATCTTCACCCAACTGGGGACAACTGACCAAATGGTGTTCGGTGCTCCCACACTTAAAGCACCCACCCGTGAGCCACCTACACTCACCCCGGTGAGCCTTACCGCAATGCTCACAAACAGGCGTAGCATCCGATCGGCCACCTCTACCAGTACTAGCTGCTGCAGCTAAACCTTGCCTTCTCCCTCTAGCAGCCGAACCAATTGAAGACTCATCTTGCGGGTTCCTAGATCTCTTACCCGAAGATGAGGAAGAACCCCCTCTTGCAGAATTCCTTTGCTGAGCTCTCTCTCTAAGCAAAGATTCCGTCTTCTCCACCCTCATGGCAGCCTCTGCAATCTGATAATAACTTACTCAAGGCATACACATCAAGGAAATCAAAGCAATCTTCAAAGACTCGTTCAACCCGGCTTCAAAATGCTTGCATCTAAAATCATTTGTCATAACCCCACGCGGAGCATAACGAGACAACCGATTAAACTCCTTCTCATAATCCGAAACTGACAAGGCCCTCTGCTTTAAACTCAGAAACTGTGCCCATCTTGAGTCCCTATAAGCCTTAGTTACATACTTCTTAGTGAACTCCTCACTGAAGAAATCCCAAGTAACTGGATCAGGCATCTGAGGTCACCTACATACCAACTCCCACCATTCGTAAGCCGATCCCTGAAGCAATGCCACAGCACACTCAGCTTGCTGATCGGGAGGACACTTGACTTCCCTTAAAGCTCTCTTTACCTTATCAAGCCACTTTTCAGCTAACTCTAACTCATCAAGCCCAGTCCTATAAAAATCCTCAACACCAGCTCTGCTTAAACTCTCTATCGAAGCTTTAGGGGCAGTCACCCTTTCCAAAACCCGAACCATGTCCTGATGCAATCTGAACATTGCCTCAAAAGGCATGGCAGCGGCCTCGGGATGGACCCTAGCACGTTGAGCCGACACCAAAATAGAAATAGACGGATCTACAACTGGAGGATTCACACTTTCAGCGGACTCCTCGAGCGCACCATGAGCAGAATCAGAATCCATCTAACAAACAAGAGGACAGCCGCATCAGCCAACACAGCCCTAGACATAGACATATCCACACATAGCATCACATAGACAATCACCCAGAAATGCCTAAACCTAGGCTCTGATACCACAACTTGTGACACCCCTTACCCGTACTCAGGCGATCCCATCCCATGAGGAGTAAGATGCCGTACGAGTCAAGGTGCTCCCAAACAAAGCAGAGAACAAAGCATAGATAAACATACACAAAAGCGAGGTAATTAAAAACTTTTGCGAAGTAATAGAAAGCGAAAGCTGATCATGCATTAATATAACGGAGGCATTACATTACTGTTCTGATCAACTAAGAGATACAATAGTTAATTACAAATCCCAAAATTACATAAACAAAAGCGGAAGCTATTACAAAACCAATATAAGAGAGTTCTATACAAAAAGAATCTCAAAATACGAAACTCAGTCCTATTCTAAACCCTGCTGTGTTGGCTCAGACTTCGGCGACTCTCCCAAAGCAACTCCTTCCGCACCTGCACGGGTAAACACACCGTGCTAAGCGATAAACGCTTAGTGGGGAACACACATAAATATATTAAAGGACAACCATTCACAACGGTTGTCAAGGCAAAACACAAGCGTTCATCATAATATACCATACACATAGCATATCAATTGCATAAGTATGCATATATACTAAAGCCATACATTCTTAAGCTCATAACAATATTCATATTCCCATAAGAGATTATACTTTTCATTTATGAGTTCACACATGTATCACATACATTTCCTCATAACACAATTCATACCAGGCACCTGCTAACTCGAGGTAGTGGATAACGAGTATACGGACAGTACTTTATGGGTACGAGCCGATAACAAATAGTGCCTTACGGGTACAAATCGAAAAACCAAGATACTTTTAACTTTCATAAAACATTTTCAAAAGGGATCTTAAATAAGATCCGAGCACATAGGGGTTCGCGAGGAACGAAGCAGGGACCTGATCGGGGTCCAAATGAAACTGAGGGCTGCAGCTATAAGACTCTATTAGGCCTGCCTAACTATCCACTTTCTAGACTCTAGCAGGTCATGCATAAACCATTCAATCCATTTCATAACATTCCAAAATCATCATCATACATGTACATAGTCGTATCATGGATCCGCATTCATATAATTCATAAGACATCAAGCATAAATCTCATAGACATTAAAGGAAACTGGAGTTCATAAACCACACACAACAAAAGAAAACTTACTCAGCATGCAGGGAGCTGTCGCGCTCGCGACGGATGTCGCGATCGTGACAGAGAACAAATATTGCTGTCGCGGGCTCACGACGAATCGCGTGCTCGCGATAGCACTTAGCCAGCATCACGCTCTGTAGCGATCGCGACAGAGGGTGCTCAACGCTTCGGCTATCGCGGGCTCGCGACAGCGAAGCTCCAAAACGCCGATCTCTGTCGCGCTCGCTACATCATCACGATCGCGACAGCATCGGGTTTTGCAAAATCTGCAGAATTCTGCAGATTTTCTTCCTCCCACAATAAACCACAAACACATGCAAAACTCACCCAAGAACCTCTTACCTCAATCCCAGCCATCCAATAGCATCAACAACCATAATATAACATTAATCAACAAGAAATTTCACACAATTCATTAATTTAAACCTCCAATTCCAAGAATTATCCAAAACCCCAATTTATGCACAAAACCACATCGACTCCAACATTATCACAATTAACTCATGCTCTTGCAAGATCCACATTCCAAAACAAAAACCCATAGCATATACATCAAAATAAGGAACATATAACAACCTAATTCTAAGAAACCATCAAATCTCATACGTAAACATATATATATGAAAACTAAAAAATTCCCAAACCTCAAAATCCTTAGCTCCTATTGCTTGGATCCACTAGTTCCAGCCTTCTCTTTGCCCTTTGGCTCGCGAGGAGGCTCAAGTAAGCACAAACAAGCACCCAAACACCAAAAACACAAACCCTAACTTAGATCCAACCCAAGGAGAAGAAGAAGAAAATGCATGAATAACACAAGGAAAAAGCAAGAACTTACTAAGGAAGATGCAAGGGAGTAATTAATTCCACCACTTGAGCTTGAATCTAAGTAAAGCACTTAGGAGAGTGTAAAGGAGGAAGAAGAAGAAGAAGAAGAAGAAGAAGGAGAGAAAATGGGAAATGGGTTCCAAAAATCTAATTTTCCCTTTTTCATTTTCTCTTTCCCATCTTTCTTTCCCCTTTACACATGTCAACCATCTAGTGGAGGAGATTACTTACTCACACCCTTACAAAATGTATCACATACACACAATGAAGCACCCTATTAATGCACCCTACAAATGTATGCATGCCCACACACCACAATAACCCACTAGTGCATATCGTACTATGGTATGATCAACCACACATAATGCAACTCCCATGCACACACACTACAATGGTGCACTCATGCACACACAAACCTGTTCCAACTAATTTGCACCATAGTGCTACAGATGCACACACATGCACTAGAAAAACCCCAAATCATGCAATATTACCAAAATGACCTTATGATCATGCCAAAACACATACAAATACATACACACACACATGGCTCGTTCTACTAGGGGGCAAACGGGGTGTGACAGCCTTGATAAGGATGAGTTTACGTTTTGAGAAGAGGGTTTAGTCAGGCACAAAAGACATGAGCTTGTATAAGCAGAGTATCCACTTGATGAGTTTCTAATGCAATCACTTCAACTTAATGTTATTTTGAGCTAAAAGTATCCAAATTCAAGAATACCTTTGTAGTGCGGCCATTTTTCTCTAGCAACCTGAACCTTCTTTGATAGCCATCTACCTAAGCCTAACATTACATCTGAAGTAAGACCTTTTGATTATTGGTTTAGTCTTATCCAATTAGCGGAGATGACCTCTCAATAGGGTTTGGTATGTAGGAAAAGGCATATGGTGTTTCTTGAGTTCCAAGTGGGGAGCCACGAATGCATTTATGCATTAGAGTTGAGTCTCATCCCCAACATTGCATCTAGAAGTTGCTTCAGAAAAATTAGGGCATAGAGAGAATTTTTAATCATGAAACCTGAGAGGGCTGATTGATAACAGGAGTTTGATGCTTTCAAGATCTATCTCGAGATTAGCTGAGGTCTTGTATTTTTTGAAATCAATGCCAAAATAATGATCATGTTTAATGAAATCAAATTGAAACACATGCATTTATGCAATGATGTGATCAGAGTATTATACCCTGTGTGATCACAGTCATGCATACCCTCTGCTACTCTCAGCACGCAAACGCTTCAGCCGATTCATCCTGTTATCAAATGTACAAAATCAAGCTCATACAACCATGTCCTAGGACTCCAGAAAGATTCTTGCCAACAGCTTCAGTAATCTACAAAAAAAAAAGGCCCGTTAGAGTGAAAATCATAACTGGCGCTCTAAGCAAAAATTTGGCAAAAGGATGGGGTAAAAACCTGAAAACAGGCAGTCTGTCCTTAAAAAAAACAGCTGGATTGGGTTGGGTCCTCTCCAGGCAAAATTAAGGCACAGGGTTATGTTAAAATCCGCAAAGGACGCATCTCCCGTTAAGAAAAGCTAGTGTGAAAATCCACAAGGGATGCACTACCTTCAAATAATGACTACAGGTACCGAATGAGAATCTTGCAATCCCAAAAGGGCATGAAATTCAAAAGCAGCTTAAAAGGCATCGATCCTATTGCAAATTGTAGCTAGCCCGGCTATCATCTCCAAGTCCACATAGATGAATCCTTATACTGCATTTCTGCATGATTCATGCATTTCACTTGCATGCTCACTATTTTTCCTGCATATTTTAGTTTCCCTATTTTACAGAGAGAGAGATTTGATGCAGACACCGATAGAAATCGAGTGACGACATCAGTCCAAACAACCGACCAAAGACCTTTGAGGAGGCAAATCCAGAAGACCTTTGAGGAGGCAAATTTCAAAGACCTTTGAGGAGGCAAATTCCGAAGACCTTTGAGGAGGCAAAAATCCAGAAGACATTTGAGGAGGCAAATCTCGAAGACCTTTGAGGAGGCAAAAACCAGAAGACCTTTGAGGAGGCAAATCTCAAAGACCTTTGAGGAGGCAAAATCCAGAAGTGTGACGCGCGCCAGATCCCCGCTGCCGCCCCTTCGACTGCCCGCACGTGGGCGATCGGGCAATTGTGGGTCCGTTGACAGCTTGCAATAAATCGCAAGTGCGTCTATGTTGAGCAACAAGGAGGTTTCATGGAGTCGCCACCCAATAGAACATTGGGAAAGTTTCTCTCGCCTCGGAGAGCCTAAGATTGCGCTTAGTATCCATTTTGGGCCAGCCAAAGGGGGAAGGTAAACCTCTCGCCCTAAGGAGCCTAGGATTAATGCTAAAGCCTCGTGACACAAGAGGTGTCTTGGAGGGTAAACCTCTAGCCTCTTGAGCCCAAAGACCAGAGCTGGTTCGGGACTTTTCATTTATTTATAGCTTGATTAATATTATAATTAAGTTTTGAATTCATTGTTTCATCAACTTTCCACACAATGCAATTTAAATTAAAGGCGCAATCATTCATATCAAAAGCGGTAAATGTAAGCAAAATCCAAAATAAAACATTTAAAAATAAATTACAATAACACTAGGAGCGGAATACAACTCCCATTTATAAAAGTGAAATACATGCATAAAACGGGTTATTCATTAATAGTGAGAACATTGGTCCTCGCATGCATATTTATTATGAAACAGTTTTGATGTGATGATTTATTTGGGTATGAAAAACTAGGACATTGGTCCCCTTTTATTTAGAAAAAAATGTCAAGTTAATTAATAGAAACGTTTTTGTGATTTTCTTTCTAGCGAGCCTAAATAAATAATTTTACAAGAAAATTATATGGAAAAATTAAATAAAATATTACAAATAAAGAAAATAAATATATGAACCAAATGAGCCTTTTTGGACCCCCGATGTGCTCGCAAAAACGCCCAAGCGAAAAAATGAGTTTAGACATAAAAGCAAATACAAATAAAATAATGTTAGTAATTAAATAAATTAACTTAATTAAACATACAAAATAATGAATAACAAATTAAAATAAAATAAGATGATATGAAAAGAATGATAATTGAATCAAAATGTTAACAAAACAAAATAAATGAGAAACATGCATTATGTATGACAAATGATTGAATGATGTGATGAAAATAAAATAAAACATGTTAATTAATTAGTACATGAAAATATGAACATGATAACAATGACGATGAATATAAACGAATCAAAGAATATATAAAATAATAAATAAAAGAATAATAAATGAAAACAATTAAAGAATGATGAAAACAATTAAATGGAACAATATGATCAATACAACAAATGAATAGATGAAAACAATAAATAAATCAATAAAAACAATAAAATATATATGAATAAATTAAATAAAAAAAATAAAATAGAAATGGAGCCAAGAATATTTACCCTCAGAATATTGGATTTGATGAAGGAAAAGTGATGATTTTCCGGAGAATTGCTTGAAAGAATAATTTAGCAATAAAATTAATTCTCTTTGTTTATGGAGAAAAACAAAGGAATTGATTTGTATGCTTAAGATTAAAAAAGAAATTGATGTTAAAATGATGATTAATTTCTTGTGTTTATGGAGGAAAAACAAAGAAATTAATTGGAATAATTAACAATTGAAAATTGATCTTTCAATTTCAATTAAACCTTATTAATTAAAAAGAGAAATCTGAAATTTTGAAGAGAAAATAGAAGAAGAAGAATTCTGGAAAATTAGGTCTAAAAAATGTGGAGGAGCCCTTTTTATTTCATCATAAACTCTTTATAGAATAAAATAGGTTGCCCTCATTTAATTAAGGAAAAAAAACCTATTTTTAACACAAAATTATTTTATTTTTAATGATAAAATCAAGTTTTATTATTTAATTACCTAAAAAAATATTTTAGAATTTAATTTGAAGTCAAAAACCCCAAAAAAATGGGATAAAAAACGGATTTTTGGGTGAAAAAATCGGAAAAAAGGCTGAAAAGAGGGAAATAGGGCATCAGACCCTGTACCGACGGCCAGGAAGCCCGTCGCTATAGAGGGACGCCGCTCGTCGCTATAGAGCGACGGGGACTCACGCTGCGAGGCGCGAAATCCGCGCGCAGAGGCGCGGAAATCACGTGCCTCAGCGCACGGTGTGGCGCGCAGCGCGCAACGCTGCGCGTCGCTCTTTAGCGACGCGCAGCATTGGCGACGCTGCGCGTCGCCAAATCGCGCCCAGTGCGCTGGGCGCCTGGGCGTCTGCGTGCTGGACGCCTGGCGCCTGCGCGCTGCCGCGCCCGACACTCGCGGTCCGAAATTTTTTTTTATTTTTTTTATTTTTAAATTGACTAAAAACATCATAATTTTAAGCCACCATTTTTCAAAATTAATTTTTTAAATATTTTTTATTATTTTTTAATTTTTCACTCTAAAATGCAAATTTGACGAGAAAACCATCACTTTTAACCTTTTAAGCCTGTGAAGGCAATTATCATCATTGGGTAACTTCGATCTAGGCTTACTCAGGACCCGGTGTCTACAAGAAAACCTTTGAGAAGGCAAATTTCAAAGACCTTTGAGGAGGCAAATTCCGAAGACCTTTGAGGAGGCAAATCCAGAAGACCTTTGAGGAGGCAAAAATTCAGAAGACCTTTGAGGTGGCAAATCTCGAAGACCTTTGAGGAGGCAAAATCCAGAAGACCTTTGAGGAGGAAAATTTCAAAGACTTTTGAGGAGGCAAATTCCGAAGACCTTTGAGTAGGCAAATCCAGAAGACCTTTGAGGAGGCAAATCTCAAAGACCTTTGAGGATGCAAATTCCGAAGACCTTTGAGGAGGCAAAATCCAGAAGACCTTTGAGCAGGCAAATTTCAAAGACCTTTGAGGAGGCAAATTCCGAAGACCTTTGAGGAGGCAAAATCCAGAAGACCTTTGAGGAGGCAAATTCCGAAGACCTTTGAGGAGGCAAATCCAGAAGACCTTTGAGGAGGCAAATTTCAAAGACCTTTGAGGAGGCAAATTCAAAAGACCTTTGAGGAGGCAAATTCAGAAGACCTTTGAGGAGTCAAATTCCGAAGGCCTTTGAGGAGGCAAATCTAGAAGACCTTTGAGGAGGCAAATATCAAAGACCTTTGAGGAGGCAAATTCCGAAGACCTTTGAAGAGGCAAAAATCCAAAAGACCTTTGAGGAGGCAAATCTCGAAGACATTTGAGGAGGCAAAATCCAGAAGACCTTTGAGGAGGCAAATTTCAAAGACCTTTAAGGAGGCAAATTCCGAAGACCTTTGAGGAGGCAAATCTAGAAGACCTTTGAGGAGGCAAATCTCAAAGACCTTTGAGGAGGCAAATTCCGAAGACCTTTGAGGAGGCAAAATCAAGAAGACCTTTGAGGAGGCAAATTCAGAAGACCTCTGAGGAGGCAAATCTCGAAATCTTTTGAGGAGGCAAAACCCGAAACCCTCTGAGGAGGTTAGACACCAAAATCTCATAGTCCTCTGAAGGGGGGCAAAATTTCTAAGTCCTATCAAGGGGCACCATTTCAATAGACGATAACACGCCTACAACAGGGCAACAACCACCACCACGGATTCCCCGCTTCGGAAAGGTAAGAGCTGCCTCAGATACGTGTCCCTTTCCTTTACTTCTTTGAGTTTAGGCTCACCTAGACACTAGTGTATTAGATTCCCCTAAACTGGGGTCAACTGTAGACACCGGGTCCTGAGTCATCCTAGATCGAAGTTACCCAATGATGATAAGATGCCTTGTCACGGGCAAAAGGGTCAAAAGTGATGATTTCCTTGAAAATTTGCATTTTAGAGTGAAAATTTGAAAAATAATAAAAAAATATTCTAAAAATTAATTTTGAAAAATGGAAGTTTGAAATTATGTTATTTTTAGTCAATTTAGAAAATTTAAAAAAAAAAAAAGAAAAAAAAATTTCGGATCGCGAGAGTCGGGCGCGGCGGCGCGCTGGGCGCGAAGAGGCGATGCTAAAAGCGCGCGCAGCATTGCTCACGCTGCGCGCCGCCTCGCTGGAATGCGCAGTTTCCGCGCCTCTGTGCGCGGAATTGCACAGAGTGGAGGCGGGAAGCCCGTCCCTCTATAGCGACGGGCTTCCCTCAGCTGCTGGCCGTCGCTATAGGGTCTGAGACCCTTTTTTCCGATTTTTTACCCAAAAATCCATTTTTTATCCCACTTTTTAAGGGTTTTTGAGTCCAAATTAAATTCTAAAATATTTTCTGAGATAATTAATTAATAAAACTTGATTTTATCATTAAAAATAAAAGAATTTTGTGTTAAAAATAAATTTGTTTTCCTTAATTAAACTAGGGCAACTTCTTTTTATCTTGTAAATACTTTATGATGAAAAATCAAAGGGGAGCCTCCATAATAATTTTTTTACATCTGAATTTTTCAGCTTCTCTCCTCTTTTGATTTTTTTCTTCAAAGTTTTGAGATTTTGTTCTTGAATTAATAAGGTTTAATTGAGATTGGAGAATTAATTTTCAATACTTAATTATTCCAATTGATTCTTTTGTTTGGCTCCAAGAAAATTAATCATTCACTTCAAAATCATTTCTTTTCAATTTCAAGCATCCAAATTAATTTCTTTGTTTTATTCATAAACAAAGATAATTAATTTCATTGCTAAATTATTTTTTCAAGCAATTTTCCGGAAAATCATCACTTTTCCTTCATCAAATCCAATACTCTAAGGGTAAATATTCTTGGCTCCATTTCTATTTTCTTTTATTTTATTTATATTTAATCTATTCATATATATTTTGTTGTTTGTATTGATTTATTTATTGTTTTCATTTATTTACTTGTTGTATTGAATTTATATTTGTTCTATTTAATTGCTTATGTATGATTTTATTTTTATTCATGTGAATATTGATTTCTTTTGATTCTTAACATGTAAATAATTTATTTTATTTTGATTTCTCATTATTTTTAACATGTAAATAATTAATTAACTTAAATTAATCTTTTTGCCATGTAAATTGTTTGTTTTAATTATGAACACATCAATTAAGCTTGTCATATATCATTATTATTTTCATCATTCTTTTGTTTACTAACTTTTATTATTCTTTTTATCATTGTTACATGATTTATTTATTATTATTTATTTACTTATTATTTTTTACTTTTCATCATTATTTTCATCATGTGTATATTTTCATGTATTAATTAATCAACATGTTTTATTTTATTTTCATCACATCATTTAATCATTTGTCATACATAATGCATGTTTCTCATTTATTTTGGTTTGTAACATTTTAATTTAATTATCATTCTTTTCATGTCATCTTATTTTATTTTAATTTGTTATTCATTATTTTGTATATTTAATTGATTTAATTACTAACATTATTATATTTGTATTTTGTTTTTATGTCTAAACTCATTTTTTGCTTGGGCGTTTTTGCGAGCACATCGGGAGTTCCAAGAGGCTCATTTATATATTTATTTTATTTGTTTGTAATATTTGTTTATTTGCCTTTTTACTTATTTTTGTCATGTATATTTTCCTATAAGATCGTTTTCCTTAAGGCCGCTAGAAAGAAAATCATCAAAGCATTTTTTTCAATTAAATTGGTATTTTTTCCTAATAAAATGGGACCAATGTCCTAGTTTTTCATAACCATCATCACTAAATGCTTTTCTTAAAATATGCATGTGAGGACCAATGTCCCTACTCTTAATAAATATCCCGTTTTATGCATGTTTTGTACTTTATTTACAATGGGGGTTGTATTCTGCCCCTAGTTTTATTGTAATATTTTTACATGTGCTTTATTTTACTTATGCTTTTACCGCTTTTCTTAAATGTATGTTGTGCGCTTTAATTAATTGCATTAAATGTATATGGAATGGGATGAAATAATAAATTCAAAACTTAATTCAAAACTTAACCAAGGTATGAATAAATGAGAAGTCCCGAACTCACTCTGGTCTTTGGGGCTCAATGAGGCGAGAGGTCTAGGATTTCCAAGACACCTTTTGAGTCTCACCAAACGACTAAAATTTACAATCCTAGGCTCCAGGGGATAGAGGCTGAGACCTCCAAGATCTCTCTGGCTTGCCCAAGATGGATATGTATGCGCCGTCTTAGGCTCGCTGAGGCTAGACGACCCTTCCCAATGTTCTATTGGGTGGCGACTCCAAGAAATCTCATTGTTGCCCAAAATAGACGCACTTGTAAATACCTTACAAGTTTTATGAACCTCTCCTGATCGCCCTAAAGCGGGCCCTCGGGAGGACACGAGGTTCGGCGTGCGTCACAGGTTCATATAGATACTGTTAAACAACACCAAACATATAGAGAGCGGAGTCTCGAATCATATAGATACTAAACGGTACCAAACATATAGACATCTGTTGATGCCAAACATATAGACACCCGTCGGTGCCAAACATCTAGCAGCTGTAAAACATCTAACCCTTTATAAGCATGCCCATCTATCCACTTTTATGACAAATCAGGCTTTTAATAAACTTCAAAAATAATTCCATATACATACTTTTTTACAACTATCATGTTATTCCATTACTCATACAACTCAATAAATACATATCAATTATACATAACTATGAACACATACCTATAGTTCAACATACAAGTAAACAATTCAATATTCACTCCTACGTCATATATATGTATATTCATTAGTTTAACATATTAGAATTCTCAAATAATGTATTTAAACTAATTTAGATTCCATTTGGCATTCATATATAACATTTGATGATGTTTAACAAAGAAATATGCAAGTTGAAGGTACCTCACGGTGGTAACCTTTTGGTTGTGACCGTGACATAAGAAAATACCAAACAGAACTGAAAAAAGGCATACAACACGATGGGAACCATTTGGTTGTGACCATGAGCTCCAAAAATAGGCAATTCTGCCTTCTCTCGGTATTGGTCACGATGGCAACCATTTTGGTTGTGACGGTGACATTCAAGAATAAGCAAAACAGAAGCTAAACTTCAGGACTACTTCACTTCTCTATTTTGGACAGCCCAGACCAACATCTAAACCTCAATTTTAGGCAAAAGTTCCTTCTTAACATTTGTTCCTTTGAATGTTATCTTTCAAATGGGACAAGCTTTAGGTCAATTGGATTTAAAATGAAGGAGTTATGTTCAAGGGAACACAACTGGTTCAAGAAGCCCTCCTACAAAATTTTAACTACACTTATGGTTAATTTTGAAGACCTTAGAGTCCTCAAATAAACATAGCTATTTCTACAACATTTATAGTCACGAATCTTATGGCTCTAAACCAATTAGTCTCATCCCTTTTGGAGTTGAACAACTCATATTAAACCATAAACAAGTCATGTGGGTAAATATAGGCTTCAAAGACAGGTTAACACAATCAAGCTTGTCAAGCTTGAAAATAGCCAATTTGGCGAAACCAATACACCAAATTCAAACTATAGTTTCTATACACATATGTGAACATTTAAACACAGTCGAATTCTCCACATATGCTATTATCTATAAATTACACAATCAATAGTCACATGTCTGAAATTAAGGTTCTATTCATGGGTCTATATTCTCATAGCAATCAAAGCAACCTCATTTACATGCTACATAATTATTCACTATAACTTATATCATCTATCAAATATCACATATAGACACATAAATATCAACTAACAATATATGCACTTTAACTAAATATATCACACCATCATACTCAATTCCTCAAACCACATATTCACACATCATTTACACATTTAATCCAACCTAGTCAACACATGCACTTAAGCAAAGCTATCACATAAACATATATATCCCAAACCTCAAAAGCAGGCTATTGGACACTATATCATTATCTAGACCTTCTCCTTGCCTTTAGCTCTTCTCTTGTCTAATAATTCTTGCACAGTCATTCAAACACATACTCTTAGTCCATTACTCAAATCACTCAACCCAAATCAGAAATGAGTAGAAGAAAGAGATATTCAAACCATCAACCCTTACTTACCTTCTTTTCTTACTTCTTCATACCAATTCAATTTAAGGCATCAGAATTCCATTGAAAAGGAAATGAAGTTCAAAATCATAAGATGAAGAAGAAACACAAAAATAGGGGAAAGGAAGAATGGCCGGTTCAAAGTGAATCACAATCCAATTTCTGCCTCTTAGTTCCACTATATATTTCATGGGGAAGGTTGGTTTGCAAGAGGTAAAACTTCTTGGGTGCTTTGACGCTCGGCTGCCATGGGTGCTTTGACGCTCTTCCACCAAATGCCCACCTCAATCCAAGGTAAAACTTCTTTTAGTCCGTCACTTTCAATTGCTAACTCCTCTTTTCAATTACATCCCTACATGCACATGGTCACTTACTCGTTCAATCACACTTGTACCCTAATATGCAATTGACACTACAAATCCAGCTAGGGTACACTTTGGGTATTACAGTGTTTTGCTGTTGTTTTGATGCTGGGAACGCTCGATCCAAGGTAAGATGAGGTTTGTTTGGGTTTTGAAGTTTTGGGTGAGCTTTGGAGCCAAGGGAGCTCTGAAGATTTGGAACACGAGCACGACGATCGTCGCGTGTACAACAGGGGGGTCGGTTAATCCAGGTCTCGATCGAGCTACCATCTTTCGATCGGAATTGCCATGGGTGCTTTGACGCTCGGCTGCCGATCGAAAGACGGGAAGTTCCCCGATCGGGAGAGAAGGATAGCGATCTGTTCTTGCGGGGAAGCCAGGTCACGAGACGTGCATTAGAGCACGACTCGTGACATGGTGTGTAACACCCCCTACCCATACCCGTATGAGTCGGGGTGTCACCAAGCAGATACTATACAAATAATATAATCATACATAAACATGTATACTGAATTACAGGATAATTTAAAATTTTCATAATACATCGCATGTTATCACTCATCATATATGTAATAATATTACAAGCCCAAATACAAATACACCAGCGGAAGCTATTTTCCTAACTAATATCAAAAGTTCTTTACATAAAAGAATCAACCATAATAAAATAAACTCCAAACTCTAAACCTTGCTGTGTTGGCTGAACTGCAATGACTCTCTTAAACAAAGCTTCTTATTTACCTGCACGGGTAAACACACTGTGCTAAGCGATAAACGCTTAGTGGGGATTCACACATATTATATGGACGGCCACTCACAGTGGTCGTAAAGGCATATCACATTCATAATGGCATATACATGATTCATGTCATAATATGTATACATATAGGCTCCAATTTATAACCATATATTCAGCATCTCATGTTTATATCCATATCCATATTATCTCATTTAATTATTACTTTTGTATAATCAACGGTAACATAACAAATCACATATCAATTAAAGATCCTGCTGACTCATAATAATGGATAACGAGTATACGCATAGCGATACCTTACGGGTACGAATCGACGTATAGCAATACCTTACGGGTACGAATCGAAAACCATTTTTATTTTATATTTATAAAACCTTTATAGGGGCCCTTAAACAAGATTCATCAGATTAATAAGAATCGCGAGGATTCAAACACATTTTCTTATAGGGTTCGCGAGGAACCAATCGGGGATCTGATCAGGATCCAAATCATCCATATAATTCATCCATATAGGCTGCAGCTAAAAGACTCTATTAGGCATGTCTAACTATCCACTAGACTGACTCTCGCAGGTCATGCATAACACAATTCACATTTAGTTACACATTTGTTCAATATGAATAACCATTGAATTTAACGTCCATTGTTGTGCATTTTCTAATGATGCAACATACCGCAAGTATACGGTGTACCGCAATAGTACTTAAGATATCGATCCCACGAGGAACGTCTTACACACTATTACTAATTGATTTTAATCTTGTTTACAATGATCATAAATTTGATGGTTGAATTAGAACTACTTAATTTGAACCTAATTTATGTTTATTAGAAGAAGATAAATAGTATATGAATGAAGAACTAAACATAATGAATTTGATCCATCATTTTGATTTACATTTATTCATCTTTCATGCAAGCCAAGTTAGAATAAATTTTTAACTCACTCTCTCGACATGAATTAAAATGCCTAAAACATACAATTAAAATTCTAACTCACAATTTTCATTAATGAATTAGAGGTTTCTAATTACATATTTTAAGAATAGACACTAACCTATAGCAATTATCTCAATATACCAATCTCTTAAATATATCTTAATAATGAAATTCTATTAGATGTCAGATAAAGCAAACTCTCGAATTACTTTAACTTGTAAAGATCATGCAAAAGATACTAATAGAAAATCTACAATGAAAGACTATTAAAGTAGATGAAAATAGAAAGAATAAAAACATGCAAATTCATTAAAATGATATTCATAGAAATATTGGAGAATAATTAAAAATAAGAGAATAAGATAGAAGTTCTTCAACCCTTTTCTCAATCTCTTGAAAATAAGTTTTCCTTCTCCTTGATCTTCTTCTTCAAACCATAAAACTAATTAGAAATTTAACTAAGAAATATTTGTTTTGCAAAATACAGAAAAATTACTTAATAAAAATTCCACATATTATTTCTTTTCTCCAAAACTTACAGTTAAATTACATATTTATAGATATTGATTTGAGGGTTGTGTCTCTTGAGAATAGTTGCAATTGTAGGTGAAAAGATGTAACTTTTCATGTGTCTTTTGGCTCAAAACTGCCCCAACGGTCGTCTCTGTCGCGCTCGCAACGGTGTCGCGATCGCGACAGAACGCGCTCCTTCTTTGCTTATTTCTTTCTTTCTCTCGGATTTCTCTTCCTTCTCTGGCCAGTCACGTCGCGTTACTCCCTCTCACGGCGTGTCTTCTCGCGTGTGCGGCATGACTGGTGCTCACGTCTCGCTTCCTCCTCTCCTTTCTCTTCTCTTTCTCTTTTCCCTTGGCCTCTCTGTGGCATCACGTCGCGTGACCTTTGCTCACGGCGTGACTTCTTCTTTCTTCTTCTCTTTCCTTTCTTTCCTTTCTTTGCTGGCTTCTCGTCACGTCGCGTGACCTTTGCTCACGGCGTGACTCGTCTCTTCTCAGCTTCTTTCTCTTCTTTTCCTCCTTCCTCTTCTTTCTTCTCAGCAAGTCACGTCACGTGATTCCTGGTCACGGCGTGACCTCTTATGTGACACGTGATCTTCTCCTCTTCTCGTGACTTCCCACTCTATATCTGGTTCTTCTCTTTAATTTTCACCTAAAAACAACAGTAAACACAAATAAACATGAAATCTAATACAAATAATCCTAAACTAACATATCACCTCAACTTTACATACAATAGCATGATTAATTACATAAATTTATACAAAATAAATACTAAATTATACTTCAATTAAACTCTTATCAAATTCCCCCACACTTAACCCTTGCTTGTCCTCAAGCAAGAGAAAAGACATGAACAAATTCAACAGCCAGTAACATAATTACAAAATAATATCCATTCAGCATATACACTAGAGTTGCAAAGATCAACTATCCCAAATACTCACACATATCAGTAAATCAAAATTCAAAATATGCATTAAAAATTCAACAAGTTTTCTAACTTTACTAGTTCCAACATAAAGAATATAAAGTCTCAAAAACTAAACATGAATCAAAGAGAGAAAATTGATCATAAAAGTTAAAAATTTAAGATTGCTAGTCACCTTTTAGGACAATATAAGCTCACTTACCCTTAATCAAATCTCATGGCATTTTTAGACTCTTTTTCTTTTCTTTTGATATTTCATTTTATTTTCTAGCAAGAGAAAGTATATGGGTGCGTTTTACGCTCCATCCCATATTTTTGCAATTTTGAATGTATATCTTGCTATTTTTTTCTTTTTATAACTTAAGTGGGTGCATTTTATGCTCCATCCCACTTATTACTTGTCTTTTTATTTTTAGTCCTCATTCATTATTGAAAAGAAATAAGGGCAAGTATTATGGCTATAGTTTCCATAGGCAACTAGAAACTTAAAATTTTAAACAAAATGAGCAAATTCTAACTTTAAAAACATGGTAGATAAAGAGACTAAATAATCTATAATGTTGAAATAAGTAAAACCAAATAACTTGAAAAACTTAAAACACATCCCAAAAATTTTGAAAAACTGATAAAATGAGCATAAAAAAATAATGGACTTAACAACCTATACAATATACCAAATAAACAATGTTTTATAATAAAACTTACTTAAAAACTTAATTGAAATATAAAAACACACATAAAAACATTCATGCAATTTCCATACATAATACATACACAAACTCACAAACAAAGTCACAAATATCACAACACATAACACAATCACTCCCCCACACTTAGAACCAACATTGTCCTCAATGTGTAGGAATGACACACAAAAACAAGTAAAAAGAAATAAATGAAATGAATAAAAAGAAAACTCCCCTATCATGGTGAAGGTGGAGGCGATGGAACCCGAAACCCAACTTGGGTGATGAATTGATCAAACTTGTACTCTAACCTCCTTTGCCTTCTAGCTAAAACAGTTTGCTGATCTTGTATATGGTGCAAGTTGCTAAGAATTTGATCAAACATTGCTGGCATATTTTGGCTAGATGAGCCAGGTGCAGTAGGAACCTCAGGCATTGAAGCATCACCACTAGATTGCTCCTCACCCTCTTCTTCTTCTTGTTCCTCAACTTGTGGCGCAGCATTTCCAGCAATATCCCTCCAACATGATCGAGCACGTGCCGGAATTTCCTGAAAATTATTGCCAACAACTTCTCCACGAACTAACATAGTCTTATTAAAATAATGGCAAGGAAAAACTCTATAATAGGCATCAAGATCCACATTTAAATTGTTTGCAATACTAGAAATAACATGCCCATGTGTTAAAGGTGAATCATGCTTATGTACACATTGCAACAATTGACTTATTATCCAAAAAGGCCAACATACGTCCTTGCGTTTATGTACACACCACATCAAAAACAATTCATTATATGAAACTCTATTGAATTCAGACCTATTAAAAACTAAAGAAGCTAAAATCCTATGTAAAATCCAATATCTTAAATCTTTAATAAACATGGATTTAGCATCCCTAGCCCTATAACGAGTTTGCAAGTCAGTCAAAAATGTCCAAAATTCATGTGGCTTAAACGATTTAGGTGGCTCAGTTAAACCCGTTTGAGAAAATCTAAATATCCTATTCATCATAAAATAGGTTAAAGTATAAGGTGTACCAGCCATCCTAAAGTCTAACCAATTCTCGTTATCATCATTCTTTTTTAATGTGGTATAAAATTCTAAAACTAAATCAGGACGCACATTTTCATGCATAGAGGCAAATTTAAACAACCCACATACTCTTAATATATCATTAACTACTTCTAGCATGCCAATTTGATTAAGTAAAGAGTCAGGAAAATACTTACATTGCATCAAATGCCTATTACGAAGAGTCAAATACCTACTGCCTTCATCTACAAAGAAAATAGGAAACAATGCACCATAATGAGCAGCAATGTTCACTTCCTCACCTTCCTGCCCTTCTTGTTCAATATAAGAAACAGAGGGATTCTTTGTTCTCACCATTTTCGATTGTTTGTTAAACAAAGAATGAAAATTATAGGGAAGTAAAGCTGTAAACAAATGAAGAAATTAACCAAACAAAATACACAAAAGAAAAACAGAAAGGATAAAATATAAAGGAATAGAAACAGAGAATAACTACAAAAGAAATGTGATTTAGTTGTGAAAATGCCGAAATTAAATGCAATGAGAGAAAGAAGAAATGAAAAGAAAAATGAAAATAAAATGACAAACCTGGAAATAGAAAGCAAAACCCGAAATCCCTAAGTCAAATGAAGAAAAGAGAAAAGAAATGGAATGCTAAAATGAAGAATTAGAAAAAACGAAAAACAAACAGAGGATGAAAATTCGAAAGTCTCTGTGGAAGAATAAAGAAGAAGAAATGAAGAAATATGGCTAATGAAGGTCTTGTATCTCGTGACCTGTGTAGGGAGAAATAAAACTAACAGAGACAAATGAAGGGTTAAGTGAAATAAAGCCAAGGGAAAGAAAAATTGGAAAGGTCACGACTTTTAGGGTTTGAAAATTTTAAGTTCCCGCTTTTAATGTGTTTTAATTCCTAAATGGTTAGATTAAGTTAATGTAATTGGAATTAAATCATCTAAAGCAGAAAATAAAGCAAAACAAAATAAAATAATATAAAAACAATAAGTGAAATAAGAAAAGAAAAGAAAAGAAAAGAAAAAATTTAAAATATACCTGATGTAGCATCACGTCGTGAGGCAACGTCACGACTCGTGATACTTCACTTACCTGGGAGAAATACTTCTCCTCAGCCCCTCACGTCGCGTGAAGCAACATCACGAGACGAGCTCCCCTGCAATCCTGCTGTCACGATTTCTTCACGTCACGTCGCGTGAAGCTTCATCACGTCGTGAGCATTGCCAAAAATCGCTTGCTGTTGCGATCAATGCCTTCTGTCACGATCGCGATAGTTGCCGCGATCGCGACAGAAGCCAACGTCTGCAAAAATATTTTTTTTTATTTAATTATTTTGTTATTAATTTTTTTTTATAATTGAACAACTCTAATCTTACTAAATTAGCTGTAAAATAAAAACAAATGTGTTAGTAGCATGAGAATCTATAAAATAAAAATATATAAACAAATTGAAAACAAAGAACAAAACATAAATAAAAATAAAATAAACTAAGTAACATAAATAAAAGAACTAGATATATCAATGCTTAATATGCTCCATAGGATTCTCCTCAGTATTGCTTGGAAGGCATCCTAGATTTCTTGAAGGTAAAGAATTAGCAAGTTGGCCTATTTGAATCTCAAGATTATGAATAGAAGCTGCATGATTTTTAGAAATTTGATCAATTTTTACCTCAAGTTTCTTTTGGCTTTCATCTTGAGAATTCATCTTATAATTAATTTCCTCAATAAACTTATCAAGTTTTCCTTCAAAAGCACCAAACCTATCTTGTGGTTGTTGATATCCTACTCCCCTATTTTGATTATTATTGTTATTTCCCCATGAAAGGTTAAGATGGTTTCTCCAACCAGGGTTATAGGTGTTAGAATAAGGATTTCCACGACCTTGGCTTTGAAGAAAATTAATTTGCTCTTCTTTATTAGCTATGCCTAAAGTGCAGTTGCCACTAACATGCCCATTTTCACCACACACATTGCAAGCATTTGATACATTACCTCCCATGCCTAGGCTATTAACTCTATGAGTTAAAGCCTCAACTTGAGCTTGTAATACAACCATAGAATCTACTGAATGTATCCCCCTAACATTAGAATTATTATACTCTCTTACTCTTTCAGGAGGCCACATACAATTGTTCATTGTCATTTCTTCCAAAAGCTCATATGCTGCATCAATTGTTTTTCTCATTAAAGATCCTCCAGCAGCAGCATCAATAGTACCTCTTGTAGTTGGATTGACACCATTATAGAATGTTTGCATCAACAACTCTCTTGGCAAGTTATGGTGTGGACACATTCTTTGCAATTCTTTAAATCTTTCCCAAGCCTCATATAATGATTCATTTTCATTTTGAACAAATGTAGTAATATCCTTTATGATTTTTGCAGTTTTGGCTAATGGAAAATATTTTGATAAAAATGCTTGGGCCAATTGGTCCCAAGTAGTTATAGATCCTCTTGTTAGAGAATTCAACCAAGCTTTTGCTTTATCCTTTAAAGTGAATGGAAAAAGCCTAAGTTTGATTGCATCAGCCGAAACCCCATTAATCTTAAAGGTATCACAAATCTCAAGAAATTTTGCCAAATGAGCATTTGGATCCTCATTTGCCAAACCATAAATTGTATACTATTTTGAATCATTTGTAACAATGAAGACTTAATCTCAAATTGATTGGCATTTACCGTTGGTCTTACCACTCCTTGTTGAGCACCACTCAAAGCAGGTGTGGCAAAGTCCATCAATCTTGGTGGATTTTCTTCAGCCATGATAATTGATCTCCTATTTTTGTTCTTCTTTTTATTGGATTTCCGGTTACTCAATAAAAACCTCTCAATTTCAGGATTTAAAGGCTCAAGCTCTTCTAAAGAACTCCTTGTACTAGGCATGAACTTCTAAAATCCTGTAAAAACAAAACACAAAATTAATTTGAACAAATAAACAAATTAAAACAAAAGAAAATATTGTAATCCAAAATCATAAATCAATTTTCACAATGGCATAGAACCGTTCCCCGGCAACGGCGCCAAAAACTTGTTGTGCAATTTCTAATGATGCAACATACCGCAAGTATACGGTGTACCGCAATAGTACTTAAGATATCGATCCCACGAGGAACGTCTTACACACTATTACTAATTGATTTTAATCTTGTTTACAATGATCATAAATTTGATGGTTGAATTAGAACTACTTAATTTGAACCTAATTTATGTTTATTAGAAGAAGATAAATAGTATATGAATGAAGAACTAAACATAATGAATTTGATCCATCATTTTGATTTACATTTATTCATCTTTCATGCAAGGCAAGTTAGAATAAATTTTTAACTCACTCTCTCGACATGAATTAAAATGCCTAAAACATACAATTAAAATTCTAACTCACAATTTTCATTAATGAATTAGAGGTTTCTAATTACATATTTTAAGAATAGACACTAACCTATAGCAATTATCTCAATATACCAATCTCTTAAATATATCTTAATAATGAAATTCTATTAGATGTCAGATAAAGCAAACTCTCGAATTACTTTAACTTGTAAAGATCATGCAAAAGATACTAATAGAAAATCTACAATGAAAGACTATTAAAGTAGATGAAAATAGAAAGAATAAAAACATGCAAATTCATTAAAATGATATTCATAGAAATATTGGAGAAGAATTAAAAATAAGAAAATAAGATAGAAGTTCTTCAACCCTTTTCTTAATCTCTTGAAAATAAGTTTTCCTTCTCCTTAATCTTCTTCTTCAAACCATAAAACTAATTAGAAATTTAACTAAGAAATATTTGTTTTGCAAAATACAGAAAAATTACTTAATAAAAATTCCACATATTATTTCTTTTCTCCAAAACTTACAGTTAAATTAACTATTTATAGATATTGATTTGAGGGTTGTGTCTCTTGAGAATAGTTGCAATTGTAGGTGAAAAGATGTAACTTTTCATGTGTCTTTTGGCTCAAAACTGCCCCAACGGTCGTCTCTGTCGCGCTCGCAACGGTGTCGCGATCGCGACAGAACGCGCTCCTTCTTTGCTTATTTCTTTCTTTCTCTCGGATTTCTCTTCCTTCTCTGGCCAGTCACGTCGCGTTACTCCCTCTCACGGCGTGTCTTCTCGCGTGTGCGGCGTGACTGGTGCTCACGTCTCGCTTCCTCCTCTCCTTTCTCTTCTCTTTCTCTTTTCCCTTGGCCTCTCTGTAGCGTCACGTCGCGTGACCTTTGCTCACGGCGTGACTTCTTCTTTCTTCTTCTCTTTCCTTTCTTTCCTTTCTTTGCTGGCTTCTCGTCACGTCGCGTGACCTTTGCTCACGGCGTGACTCGTCTCTTCTCAGCTTCTTTCTCTTCTTTTCCTCCTTCCTCTTCTTTCTTCTCAGCAAGTCACGTCACGTGATTCCTGGTCACGGCGTGACCTCTTATGTGACACGTGATCTTCTCCTCTTCTCGTGACTTCCCACTCTATATCCGGTTCTTCTCTTCAATTTTCACCTAAAAACAACAGTAAACACAAATAAACATGAAATCTAATACAAATAATCCTAAACTAACATATCACCTCAACTTTACATACAATAGCATGATTAATTACATAAATTTATACAAAATAAATACTAAATTATACTTCAATTAAACTCTTATCATCCATAAATCAATTATTTTTAAGCATGACACATTAAGTTAATAAGTTAAGGCATAATATGGCATACAAATATTTAGCATAGCAAAAATACAATTATAAGATGTAAAGCATATAAGAAGACATTAAATAACATTTAGATAGCTTATATAATATTCAAATCACAAGTTCTTGCTTCCTAATTAAATTAGATTTATTCAACTAACATATTAGGTTTAATTCCATAATCATAAATTATAAATATATTATATAATTTTTGTCATGAGTATTTATTCATAAAGCAAATTATTCTTATAGTTCGTGTAAACTAATTATGCTATACTGGTTCAAGACAGATTGTATGTCTAAACTTACAATACATTTTACACATAGTTAAAAACATATTTAGGAAAAACGTTCTTCACAAAAATTGTTCTTTAGGATGTTAGCTTTCAAATGAGATAAATTTGAGGTCATTTGGACGTCTATAACTCCAGATATGATTTAAATAATATATACTGTTCCACAGACACACCTGACAAATTTTCGCTACTGTAATTGGCGATTTGAAAATGGTTAGAGTCCGAATTAAATTATAGTTTCTTCTACAAACTTTTAACCAAAGATGTCATAGTTCTAACCTAACTGAAATTATGCAATTTGGAGTTATAAAACTCGATTTATGTTAAAACCAATGAGCAAAGGTCAATCTGTGTGCTTTCCAACTAGTCCCCAGACACAGGGCAGAATCCGTTTACTGACTTTAAATGCATTTTTGGACAAGTAAACGACATTTTCAAACCAAGTGGTCTTCATAGAAATTAATCCTCAAGATGTTAAATTTCTATTGAAAAAAAAGTTCAGATCGTTTGGAGCTGAATTCAGAGAGATATACTCAAATGTTTCTACCCTGCTCCACTGAAATACCTGACAATTTTTGCTACTGTAATGGGCAATTTTTGAAATGGTTACAGTCCGAATTAAATTATGGTTTCTTCTACAAACTTTTAGCCACAGATGTCATTGTTCTAACGCAACTGGAATCATGCAATTTGGAGTTGTAAAACTCGATTTATGCTAAAAATAATGAGCAAAGGTAAATCTGTCCCTCAAAAACGGATTTACACTTTGGAATTCAACAACTTCAAATCAACCCATTTTACACCATCAATTCACCAAATTTAATCCAAACCATCAAACACATAAATTAACAATCAAATTCCCAAACAAATCACAAATAATTTCAAAACAAAATCCCAAACCTGAATTTTTTTCACTTGATCCCACTAGATCCAACATTTTCCTTGCCTTTAGAATTTGGAGGAAGTTCAACTAATCATCAATTCACCAAAAATACACAAAACACATAACCTAAATTAAAATCCAACAAAAATAAAAGAAATTGGATAATTAAGATAAAATTAGGAGTTGATCTTACTAAATTAATGCAAGATTTATTGATTTTTACCCACAATTTCTTAGATTTAAGCTAGGATTTTTAGATGTGAAGAAATTGAAGATGAAAAGGATGAAGAAGGTGAAGAAGAAGATGAAGGAAATGAAGAATAGGATGAAGAAAATGATGAAGAAGAAGAGAATGAAGGGAAAGAAGTGATTTACGGGAAATGAAGAAATTCTCCATTTCATGTACATTTCATGTGCATTTTCTTTTACCTAACTTTTGCCACGTGTCACTTCCTCATTAGTGCAAACCAATTACTCACACCCAACTCTCATACACTTACACACACTCAAAATATCTCCACTTAACACATCCTACTAGTGTGTGAGTAAAACACACAATAAAGCCCTCTAATAATGCACTCCACATAGGTATGAGCATCCACACACTATAAAATCCCATAAGATTCCTTCTACTATGCTACACTCTTCCACACCCAATCACTACTCCCTTACTCATATCCAACAATGGTATATGCATGCACACACAAATATTTCTCAACTAATTCACACCCTACTAATATATGTGCACCCACATATTAAAATAACCCTTATAACATGCACTATACCCAAAATACCCTTGTTATATACCAAACTACATACAAATGTACACATATGCATGATTTATACTACTAGGGGGTAATTGGGGTGTGACAACTCTCTCCTACTAACAAGAATTTCGTCCTCGAAATTCTCACCTAAAATGAAAAATTGCGGATACTGAGCTCTCATTGACTCCTCGGTTTCCCAAGTAGCTTCCTCGACTCCATGGTGATCCCATAACACTTTAACCAAAGGAATTTGTTTACTCCTTAACTGTCTCATCTCTCGGGCTAGAATAGCTTTTGGTTCCTCATCATGAGAAAAATCAGGTTGCACTCGCACATCTTGAACCGACAAAACATGTGAAGGATCCGATCTATACCGACGAAGCATCGAAACATGGAACACATCATGCAACTTAGACAACTCCATCGGTAATGCCAATCTATAGGCTACCGGACCAACCTTAGATAAAATCTCATACGGTCCAATGTAGCGAGGACTAAGCTTACCTTTCTTTCCAAACCGAAGTATCTTCCTCCAAGGAGATACCTTAAGAAAAACTTTGTTCCCAACTTCAAAATGCACATCTTTCCTCTTCAAGTTTGCATATGACTTTTGTCGATCTTTAGCCGCTTTCAAATTCCGTTGTACAATTATGATCTTTTCTTCTGTGTCTTTAACCACATCTGGTCCAATGACTGACCTCTCAGATAACTCGGTCCAACAAACTGGAGTTCTGCACTGTCGACCGTACAAAACCTCATATAGAGCCATACCGATGCTCGATTGATAACTATTGTTGTAGGCAAATTCCATGAGTGACACATGCTTATCCCAACTACCTGGAAAATCCAAAGCACAAGCCCTCATCATGTCTTCCAGAATCTGTATAACTCGCTCAGATTGACCATCTGTCTGAGGATGGAATGCTGTGCTAAAGTTCAACCTGGTACCCAAAGCTCGCTGTAAAACTTTCCAAAACTTAGATGTGAACCTCGGGTCCCGGTCTGAAACTATGGACAAAGGCACTCCATGTAACCGAACTATCTCATCCACATAAACACTGGCCAATCTATACATCGGATAATCCATCCTAACTGGTAGAAAATGAGCTGACTTCGTAAGTCGATCCACTATCACCCAAACTGAGTCATGTTTCTTCTGAGTTAAAGGTAAACCTATTACAAAGTCCATGGCTATATCATCCCATTTCCACTCGAGAATAGACAAAGGCGTGAGCAAACCCGAAGGAACTTGATGCTCGGCCTTAACTTGTTGACATATCAAGCATCTAGATACAAAATCTGTAATATCCCTTTTCATACCAGACCACCAAAAGAACTGCTTCATGTCTCGATACATCTTCTCACTACCAGGATGCATAGTGAAAATTGTACCATGTGCCTCACTCATAAGCTGTCTTCTTAACTCTTCCCCCTCTGGTACACACAAACGATTTCTATACATAATCACTCCATCCTGAACGGAGAACTCTGACTGTTTTCCCAAATTGAACTCTTGCACAATCCGCTGTAGCTTCTCATCATCCCTCTGAGCATCAATAATTTTCTGTCTCAAGGTAGGCTTAACTCTCAACTGAGCAATCAAAGCCCCATCTGAATCAAATCTCCATCTAAACCGTCTCAAAAACAAAGCCAACATCGACTTCCGACTCAAAGCATCAGCGACTACATTGGCCTTACCTGGATGGTAATCCACAATGCAGTCGTAATCCTTGAACAACTCAAGCCAACGACGCTGTCTCATATTCAATTCATTCTGTGTGAGAAAGTATTTCAAACTCTTGTGGTCTGTAAAGATCCTACATTTCTCTCCATACAAATAATGACGCCAAATCTTCAAAGCAAAGATCACAGCAGCCAACTCTAGATCATGTGTCGGATAATTCCTCTCATGTGGTTTCAACTGTCGAGAAGCATAAGTGTGACGCGCGCCGGATCCCGAGCGCCGCCCCTATGACCGCCCGCTTGAGGGCGATCGGGGCATTTGACGGGTCCGTTGGCATCTTGCAATAAATCGCAAGTGCGTCTATGTTGAGCAACACAGAGGTATCATGGAGTCGCCACCCAATAGAACATTGGGAAAGTTACTCTCGCCTCGGAGAGCCTAAGACTGCGCTTAGTATCCATGTTGGGCCATGAGGCCTAGGATTAGCGCTAAAGTCTCGTGACCCAAGAAGTATATTGGAGGATAACCTCTAACCTCTCGAGCCCAAAGACCAGAGCTGGGTCCGGGATTTCTCATCTATTTCTACCTCGATTAATTTATGATTGAATTTTAATTGTCATTAATTCGCTCTCTCTCCACACAATGCAATTAATTTAAGGCGCATTTACTCATATTAGGAAAACCATAAATTAGCAAGTAAAGCAATGAATTACAATAATACAAGGAGCGGAATACAACTCCCTTTTAAAAGTGCAAACATGCATAAAACCGGAGAATTTATTAATCATGAGGACTTTGGTCCCCGCATGCACAATTAAAGAAAATATTCTGGATGTGATGATCTTATTTGGGATGAAAACTGGGACATTGGTCCCGCTTTATTATGAAAGATCCAAGTTAATTTAGTAAAAATATTTTGGTGATTTTTATTTTGGTGCGCATAAGAAAACATTTTATTTAATGAATATATACAAGGAAATTAAAAATATAAACGAAATGAGAATTAAAAATGTATAAAGGAAATACCAAACCCCGCAACTCCTCCTTCATGTGCATGGATGCTCAAATGAGAATAAAACAATGATTTGCAACCAAAAATCAAAAAGAAATTCATGTTAGTGATTAGGCCAACGAAACAATACAACATAAACGGTAATATGTACAATGACCATATAACATGCATAAGATACTATAACATGCATAAAAAATAATTATGATGCAATTTAACATGCATAAAGTGATTAAGATGCAATTTAACATGCATAAGGTGATGAAGTATCATGGCATATGCAACTTATTAATAATAGTTATTAACATACATGTAAGATTAATGGCAATCAATTTTATTATAGTTAAGACATGAATAAATGTGTAACATGAGAATAATTCCACTTGACATGCATAACTAGCATAAAATAATGACTATAACACTCATACATGCAAAAGAAAGCATAATAATAAACATGATATAGCATTAAGAAATTAAAGGTATTTACAACCTAAAACATGCATAATTACATGAACAAAGAATAATTTGACATAAAAAAAAATATTAATAGAATTTTAAAAAAGCTTATTTGTTATATGAATAATTGAAGATAAAAAATAAGAAGAAGAATATGGAGACTAAGAGAATTTACATGTTTAATATGTTAATTGGAAGCAAAAATAAATGAAATCAACAAGATAATTAATGAGTAAAACCAAGAATAATTATCCTCAAATTCAGTTTTGAAGAATTGAAGATAGAAGTGTTGAATTCCTTGTCTTCTCTTGTGAAAATCCTTAGAAAATAGCTTGAAAACTTGAAGAAAAGCTCTTGGAAACAAGTGTGTAAGATGGATTTTTTTCTTTCAACTCAAAGCTCCAAAATTCAGTTTTTTTTCCTCCAAAATGTTCCTCACTCGTCCTCTCCCTGTTCTGAATTTTTCCAGTGTTTTTAATCATCAAAAACTACCCAAAAATCACCAAAAACCGTCCAAAAACGGTTGAAAATCGAGTGGGGGTCGAAAAGTGGGCGAAATGGGCGAAGTGGGGCGTCAATCGTGCGCCTCGCGCACGTTTCCGCGCGGATGCGCGGAGCGAGCGACGCCCAAGGCGTCGTGCGCGCAGAGCTACCGACGCCCAGGGCATCGACCGCGCGGAGCGCACGCTCCGCAGCGCTCCGCGCACGAACATTCGCGACGGCCCCTGGCCGTCGCCCTTCCGTCGCGAATCTTTTCCCCCATTTTCCATTTTTCCTACTTTCTTCATTTTTTCATCATTTTTCACCTTTTTTTTTTTTTTTTTTTTTTTTTTATATAAAATACCCTCAACCTAAAACACACTTTTTCTTCTTCAAAATAATTTAAAAAATATTTTTAAAATATTTTTTAAAATACCCTTTTTACTCACCGAAAAGACAAGGAAAATCACTTCTGAGCTCCAATCTTTTTGCCTATAAGCCGGCATAGCTAAATTTTATCATCGGGTAATCCTGATCAAGGCTACTCGGGACCCGGTGTCTACAGTTGCCCCCAATTTTGAAGAGACTAGTGCATGGGTGCCTAGGTGAGCCAAAATTCAGGAAAAGGAAAGAAACGCATACCTGAAGCGGCGATCTTCCTGCTTGATGGAGTTATGATGATAGCTGCTGCTGTCTTTTTTGTTGTAGCTGGTAATACCGTAGGTGCGCTAACCTCTTGTGGGTGGCGCCGCTATCGTGCTAAACATTGTGCATTGGTAATGCCGTGGTCGTGCTAACCTCTTGTGGGTAGTGCCGCCATCGTGCTAACCGCTGTGAACTGGTAGTGCCGTGGTCGTGCTAACCTCTTGTGGGTAGTGCCGCCATCGTGCTAACCGCTGTGAATTGGTAGTGTCGTGGTCGTGCTAACCTCTTGTGGGTAGTGCCGCCATCGTGCTAACCGCTGTGAACTGGTAGTGCCGTGGTCGTGCTAACCTCTTGTGGGTAGTGCCGCCATCGTGCTAACCGCTGTGAATTGGTAGTGCCGTGGTTGTGCTAACCTCTTGTGGGTAGTGCCGCCATGGTGCTAACCGCTGTGAATTGGTAGTGCCGTGGTCGTGCTAACCTCTTGTGGGTAGTGCCGCCATCGTGCTTACCGTTGTGAATTTTGGTAGTGCCGTGGTCGTGCTAACCTCTTGTGGGTAGTGCCGCCATCGTGCTAACCGCTGTGAATTGGTAGTGCCGTGGTCGTGCTAACCTCTTGTGGGTAGTGCCGCCATCGTGCTAACCGTTGTGAATTAATTTTTTATTTTTTATTTTTTAATTTTTTTGCTCCTTTAGATGTTTGGACTAGTGTCATCACTTGGCTTTTGTGGGTGTTTCCCGCCGATTTCTCCTGCAAGATTCTATGCATAGGAATATACAAGAAATCATGTGTGTATGTTATGGAATGCAAATTCTTGCAAAAATGTATAGATCGCTCCCTAGGTGATCCATGGTTTGCTGAACTTATAGCTTGTTTGCTGTACCATGCCCCCTGAATCCTGAGGATCGTCGACAAGCTTTTTTGAAAGAGACGTCCGGTGTATATCCCTTGCCCCCTAGTCAATGATCATTTACCTGGGATTCTATTTCATGTTCTGTGTTGTGTGTTGTCTGACTGACAGAAGATCATCTTGAAATAATGCCGCCTTATCGCTCCAGGCATTGAATGTCATTGTTTTAAAGGTAGTGCGTCCCTTGTGGATTTTCGCACTAGCTTTTCTTTGCGGGAAATGCGTCCCTTATGGGATTTTCACACAACCCTTTGCCTAACTTTTGCCTGGAATGGACCCAACCCAATCCAGCGGCTTTTGTGTATTTTATTTTTTTTGTAGGGCAGACTGCCTGTTTCCAGGTTTTCACCCTGCCCTTTGGCCTAACTTTTGCTTAGAGAGCCAGTTACGGTTTTCATCTCTAACGGCCTTTTTTTTTTTTTTTTTTTTTTTATCACCAAAGCTTCTGTTAAGAGCAAATAGCACATATCCGATGAAGGGACTGAGCAATAATCATTAGATGAACAATTGGTATATTTCTTTTTAAGACAGAACTGAAAGATCAATGAAAATGTATTCTTTTATTCATTGCAAAATTGTGTACATTTCTATATGATTTCATCATACATGATTTTCAATTGACAAGAATTCAAAAGCATATGACTACACCTAATCTCGGAGTGGGTTTTGTCAGCATCAAACTCCTGTTATCAATCGGCCCTCTCGGGTTTTCTCGATTGAATATTTTCTCTTGGCCCTTAATTTTTGCCCAGGATGCCTTTTTTTTTTTTTTTTTTTGGTTTTCACCCTGACAGGGCGCCCAATTTTAGCAAAGGCCGCCTTTTTTCGGTTTTCGACCCGCGGGGCATTTATTCTCTTCTTTTTATTTTTGGTCTTTAGCCATGGAACCTTTTAAGTCTATCGACATTGATCGGGTCCTTGAACTCATTCCCATCGCTGTCTGCTAAAATTGCTGCTCCTTTTGTTAGCAACTTTTTCAAAATGAAAGGTCCTTCCCAGGTTGGTCTGAATTTTCCTCGTATGTCTGGAACTCCCGGCCTCATCATCTTAAAGACCAAATCCCCTTCTTTTAACGGGTGCTTTCGTACCTTCTTGCCAAAGGACCGAGCTAGTCTCTTCTGATAAACCTGATTGTGGTAATAGGCTCTCAACCTATCTACATCCAATAGATTCAACTGCAACAATCGCTGTTGTGCCCATTCTGTCTCCGGAATCTCGGCTTCCAGGACTACTCTTAATGATTTCAGCTCAATTTCAACCGGTAGGACTGCTTCAGTTCCATACACCAGAGAGAATGGTGTTGCCCCCGTAGAGGTTTTGACTGTTGTTCTATAACCCCAAAGTGCGAAGGGTAGCTTTTCTGCCCAATCCTTGTAGTTCTGAACCATCTTGGCCAAAATTCTCTTCACATTCTTATTTGCCGCTTCAACTGCACCGTTTGCTTGAGGACGATAAGGAGAAGACTTATGATGTTGGATCCTATATTTCTGGAGCATCTGTTTAGTCTCTGCTAGGAATTGTACCCCATTATCAGACACAATGTGATGTGGGAGACCATATCTGCATATCAAATTCCGCTCGATGAATTTAGCCATATCCCTTGCATCAACCTTCTTGAAAGATTCAGCCTCAACCCACTTAGTGAAGTAGTCAATGGCAACTATGATGAATCTATGCCCATTAGAAGCAGTAGGATGGATTTCGCCTATGATGTCTATTCCCCATGCTGCAAATGGCCATGGAGATGTTAAGTTATGTAACTCTGAAACTGGCACATGCCTCAAATTCGCATACTGTTGGCATAACTGGCATTTCTTCACAAATTTTGAACAATCTGTATCCATTGTGAGCCAATAAAACCCTTGGCGCATGATCTTCTTTGCTAAGGCTAAGCCATTCATGTGAGCTCCACAAACCCCGGCATGAACTTCTTCCATAACTCTTTTAGCTTCTTTCTCTGCCAGACATCTTAACTGGATACCATCAGCTTGCCTTTTGTATAAAGTGCCATTAACACTGATGAATTGAGTGGATAACTTCCTGATCATTCTTTGGTCCTTCTCAGTGGCTTCCTCTGGAAAGACTGATCTCTCTAAATAATTCTGAATGTCATAATACCATGGATTTCCATCAATGGCCTCAATGTCCATCACCTGTTCAGCTTCAAAGCAAGGTCTTTTTGAGCTATAAATCAGCACGGGTTTCATTGCAACTCCTGTTGGGTTATCCCACATAGACACTAATGTTGCTAGAGCATCAGCTAACTGATTTTCGTCTCTGGGGATGAAGTGAAAAGTGCAAAACTCAAACTGGCTGCTCAACGTTCTCAAGTGCTTTACATAAGGCAGCAGCCTTTCTTCCTTGACTGACCACTCTCCTTTAATTTGATGAATTACCAAGGAGGAATCCCCAAATACTTCTGCGGTCTTTGCCCCCAGAGCAAGCAATGCTTCCAATCCAAAGATGCAAGCTTCGTATTCTGCTTCATTATTGGTAGCCTTATACCTCAGCTTCTTAGCCAATGGTAACCTTTCACCATCTGGGGTCGTAAGAATAACTCCCACGCCTGTTCCCTTATTATTGACTGCTCCATCAAAGAATAATTGCCACCCTTGTACTGCTATGGCCGTGACATCTTCATCTGGGAAGTTGTATTCAAACTGATCTCCCTCAATAGGATGCTCGGCTAAGAACTCCGCTACAGCTCTTCCCTTAATGGTTTTCCTGGTTATGTACTCAATGTCAAATTCCTGCAATAGCAGTAACCATCTTCCCATCTTCCCTAGTAGAGAGGGTGCTTCTTGGAGGTATCTAAGCGGATTATGTTTGGCAACCGTTTGTACCTTGAAGGAATGAAAGTAGTGTCGTAACTTCTTAGAAGCCCAGATAACCGCTAAACAAATCTTTTCCACCTCTACATATTTGGCTTCGTAAGGCAGGAATTTCTTGCTAAGATAGTAAACGGCAAACTCTACACCAAAATCGTCTTCCTGAGACATCATAGCACCCACTGAGTTATCTTCCACAGCCAGGTACAGGATTAATGGTTTGGCACGGCGTGGTGGTCTTAACACTGGAGGATTTAGCAGATAGTCCTTAATGGTGTCAAAGGCCAGTTGACAGTCATCGTTCCATAGCACCGGCTGATTCTTCCTAAGAAGCTTGAAAATAGGCTCACATACCGAAGCTAGCTTGGCAATAAATCGGCTGATGTACTGAAGCTTCCCTAGGAAACTTCTAACGTCCTTCTCCTTCTGGGGCACTGGCATCTCTCTTATGGCTTTGACCTTATCGGGATCTACCTCGATTCCCCTCTGGCTTACCACATGGCCTAACAACTTTCCTGATGTAACTCCAAAAATGCACTTCTTGGGATTGAGTCGCAGATCATACTTGCTAATCCTTTGAAAGAACTTTTCTAATGCCTCAAAGTGACCTTCCCTGGTAGCCGACTTAATCATCATGTCATCGACGTACACCTCCACTTCTTTGTGGATTAAGTCATTGAGAACCTTGGTTGCCATCCTCTGATAGGTTGCTCCTGCATTCTTCAACCCAAAAGGCATAACCCGATAGGCATATGTCCCCCACTCGGTGATAAAGGCTGTCTTGATCCGGTCCACTATCTTGTTAAGAATTTGATTGTACCCTGCGTATCCATCCACAAAGCTATACATCATACAAGCAGCAGCACTATCTACTAGCACATCAATATGAGGCAGTGGGAAATCATCTTTAGGGCAAGCTTTGTTCAGGTCTCGATAGTCGACGCATACTCGAACCTTACCGTCTTTCTTAGCTACAGGAACCACATTAGCTAACCATGTTGGGTATTGAACCTCTATCAGGAACTTAGCCTCAATCTGCTTATGGATCTCCTCTTTCACTTTCTGTGCCCATTCTGGCCTAAGCCTCCGAAGCTTTTGCTTGACTGGTTTAAACTCTGGGTAAGTTGGGATGGCATGTTCGGCAACATCTCGATCTATTCCCGGCATATCCTCATAGGTCCAGGCAAAGACTTTTTCATATTTTTTTAATATTCTCTCAAATTTTATTCTCTCTTCAGGAGTTATGTCTGACGCTAGCAAAATTTCCTTTGGATTTTCCAAAGTTCCGAGATTAAATGCAGTTGTGCCAGTTGAATTAATATCAAAAATGAATGCATCATGCTTATGATCATGCGAAATGAAATCATCAGAAACATCACACAAGTAAGCAAAGTTGTTCATCTCATTAACATAATCAGAAACATTAACATTGTCCTCAAAGAGTTCTGGTATAAAAAGAGAATCTAAATGACTATCAACTTCAGTCGATGCTGATGCTGCAGATGACTGTGCTTTGGCTTCTTGATTTGGTGAAATCTTGAGATCCTCAATCTTCGGCTCTGGTTCCACTATCTTCTCCTTCCCTTTGAGCTTAGTGGCTAATAGCTTATCAGTGACGATCTCTTCAGGCTCATCCCTGTCCCATATGCTGCATTGGGTCATAATCTCCTCATCCCAAAAGTTCTCTACAGCTTTAACAACTCCGATCTCCCAATCAAAGACATCGTTAAAAATTTCAAATCCAGGGATAATCTTCCCATCTACCCATTGCGGTTCTTCTTCTCCAGTGTAGGCACAAACCGATGATGATGGCACAAAGCTCTCCGAAATATGGGGAATCTTCCCTGACCCTTTCTTCTTACCATATTCTCCTTTGTAGCCCAACCCCTTTCGATCTTTCTGACCACGTGTAGTGATAGCATTCTGCAGCCCTTGTGACTCTTTTCCCAAACCAGCCCCTGGGAGGAAGTGCATCTTCTTCAGCATATTCACCACTTGAGGGCTACCTTCTAGGTTTTGCTCTTCTCCGATCATCGATACATGAAAGCCACTGAATGGCTGATTAGAGATCTCCAAGGCAGACACTTGGTTCTCTCTTGCTGCTTTAATGGTCACTACTTCTCCTTCATGGGGTATTTTAATTATCTGGTGTAATGTGGATGGTACTCCCCCTAACTTGTGGAACCACGATCTACCAAGCAGAGCTGAGAAGTTTGCTGGAATCGGCAAGACCACAAAATCTGTTTCTGTCTCAATGGGCCCTGTCTTTACCAAAGCTTTGAAAATTCCCGATGCTTGCCTCCTGGAGTTGTCGTAGGCAGTGATGGTCAGGTCAGATTTGCTTAACATACTCTCATCCATCCCAAAGGCCTGAAGTGCCACCAAAGGGCAGACATTTATCGATGACCCGTCATCAACCATGACACAAGCGGTGTGTTTACCATTGATCTGTGCCTTGATGTACAATGGTCGGTTGTGGTTACGACCCTCTGTTGGTAGGTCTGCATCAGAAAAAACCAACTTCTCCCCGGATCCCCCCTTTACAAGGTCTAACAGCTCAGATGGGGAGATTGTAGTTGCTACAGTTGATACACTCAATGCTTCGACTAACTTCTGTCGGTGCGAGGGGGACTGTCTCAAGAGGTCCCAAATAGATATCTGAGCCGTGGTCTTTTTCAGTTGCTTCACTATTGAATTTTCTTCCGGCTCTTTCTCTGCGATTGCTTGTGCTGGGTCCTGCTGCTTCTCGGCTTCTGGAATGACCCTCCCACTTCTTGTTACTGCTTCTACTCTTTCTTCTTCCTCTGAATCCCACGGATCCGTAAACTCTCCATTTTTCTCATTTTCATCATCTCCACTCTCACTAGTGGACCAACAGTCTATCGCTGCCACGGAAACCCCTTTTTCATCCACTGCAGGGCGAGTAATAGCGACATACTCATTTCCATATAGGTCTTGCATCACATACCATTCTGGTAGGCTCGATCCGATCATAAAGACTGGAGGTGGCACTGTGTTATAACCAGACTTCTTCTTGCTTTCTCTCTGCTCAGGATCGGTGATCTGCTTGTTGTCAATTAGATCTTGGACCCGATGTCTTAGCGTTATACACTCATCCGTCAAATGCCCGGTATGTTGGTGGAATGCGCAGTATTCATTCTCTTTGTGCCCTGGCTGTCCTTGGGCCTTGGCCGGTTTAGGTGATAGGGGCCGCAGTTTTCCTTCTTTTATTAGCCTCTTCAGCACCCATGATAAAGGCTTACCCAAGTTGGAGAAATACCTCTGACTTACGCCGGTTGCAGACACCTCGGCAGTCTTCCCAGCTCTGTTACCACTGCTTGAACCTACCGGTTTGGCCGTCCCCTGATTGCTGTATCCCCTCCGGGCATAGGACTCACTATTTGCCCTCTTGGATAAATATTCTCCTTCCGCTTCTATGGCAATGTCCTTCAAAGACTCCCAATCCTTGAGTCCCTTCATTTTCAGTCCCTCTCTTAAATAAGGGCTGGCATTTCGAATGAATAACCGGATCTGATCAGAAGTGTCTGGTTTGCGTTTCATCTCCATAACCCGGTTTCTCCACCGAGTAAGGTACTCGTGGAAGGACTCCCCAGCCTTCTGTTGTAACAACTCGAGATCTTTCAAAGTAACCTCCATCCGGGTACTGCAATCGTACTGCTTAAGGAACTCTTCAGTCAACAAGTCCCAGTCCTCCTTGGATCTCCTGTCAAGCCCATGGTACCAATCAATAGCAGCTCCTGTGAGACTCAAGCAGAAATATTCTATCTTCTGCTTTCTTGTTAAGGTCGTTCCCTTCATGACTAGCGAGTATTGCTTGATGTGTGCGGCAGGGTCAGAGGTTCCATCAAATTTGGGAATGTCCGGCATCTTAAAATTCTGGGGAATCAGGTCATCCCCATCCAGCTCTCGGTCTTCTGGGTTCATTCCTTTTCTCACGGTCATCATCCTTGCCATGACCTCAAATATCTCTTCCATTTTCCTCCACATTGCCTCATCTAGTTTTGGCGACTTCTCTTTAGCTACTGCATGCTCCTCATGCTCATCTCCCCCAAACTCAACTTCAGACCTGGGGCCTTCTCTGCGCTCAATGGGTGCAGGTACTCTTTGCCCGACAACAGGTGGGTTAACCACTGGTTGGTTAATTGCAACAGGACGTTCTTCTCTTACAACCTCTTGTTCAGCTGGTACTCGGATAGGGGCAGCAGCAGCTTGTTGACCAGCTATGGTGGTGGCAAGATTGCCCATCATTGCGATCATTCGGGCTTCAAATTCCTCCATTCTCTTTCCTACCTCCTCGATGATTATTGCCCGAGTTGCATCAGACTCATTTGATGGATTAGCCATACTTACTTCTGTTGATGATTCGGAAGAAAACCCCACACTTCCTTCTAAGACTGACTCTGAACTCTGATCTGACACTAACTCAGTTAACCCCAAAAGCGGCGCCCTTCTTAACCGTCCGTCGGGACCTCTAGACCACCCAGGAGAATCTATGATGGCTGAAGTTCAAAAATTGTTAAGATGATGCATGATTAAAATGCAATGCATGCTCATGCTGATGCAACATAGACAAACACATGCAAGCAGATAGATCCTTCCAACCTTGTATCTCCCACACACGTGGTAGTGCGGTCTCTTTCCTAGGTGGGCTTGATCCATGGATTAACGTGGAACCCAATGGACACGTATGGTGCGCGGTAAAAAACCGGCAGCATAACAGCTCCTATCTAATGTACATACATATGGGTGTTTGGCAATTATGTATTTAAACAATTCAACTTAACTAAGATGGGCCCACCGGGGCATGAAAGCCTTTGATGAAGACCATTTAATTAAATTGGTTTCGTTTAATATATGATGGCCCATATAGCAAGCATAGTATTACGGTACATTTCACCTAGTGGAAGTATCTATTGCCATTACATGAGCTTTGGACAAAGGAGATGTTACTTTAAGGCTACCCAAGCATGATCCCTGCCGACGGGTCTAGCTCATCACAAGCATAGCGACCAGTCGGGTCGTCATTTTGATATACCATTGAGGTACATGGCTTGGGCTGGTGATTATCCTTAACACTTCCCCAAATTGAGTGAAAATGAGGTCGTGCTTCGGGAACGCACCGGGGCTTGAAAAGGGACCAAACTAACTTAATCTAAAGCTCTAATGAGATGATATGCAATTTTGAGATAAAGCGAATTTATGAATTAAATTTTAACCATAAATGTTAAACGAGGTATTTTCAAATTGAAATCTCGAACCATATCGTCCCCAGTGGAGTCGCCACTGTGACGCGCGCCGGATCCCGAGCGCCGCCCCTATGACCGCCCGCTTGAGGGCGATCGGGGCATTTGACGGGTCCGTTGGCATCTTGCAATAAATCGCAAGTGCGTCTATGTTGAGCAACACAGAGGTATCATGGAGTCGCCACCCAATAGAACATTGGGAAAGTTACTCTCGCCTCGGAGAGCCTAAGACTGCGCTTAGTATCCATGTTGGGCCATGAGGCCTAGGATTAGCGCTAAAGTCTCGTGACCCAAGAAGTATATTGGAGGATAACCTCTAACCTCTCGAGCCCAAAGACCAGAGCTGGGTCCGGGATTTCTCATCTATTTCTACCTCGATTAATTTATGATTGAATTTTAATTGTCATTAATTCGCTCTCTCTCCACACAATGCAATTAATTTAAGGCGCATTTACTCATATTAGGAAAACCATAAATTAGCAAGTAAAGCAATGAATTACAATAATACAAGGAGCGGAATACAACTCCCTTTTAAAAGTGCAAACATGCATAAAACCGGGGAATTTATTAATCATGAGGACTTTGGTCCCCGCATGCACAATTAAAGAAAATATTCTGGATGTGATGATCTTATTTGGGATGAAAACTGGGACATTGGTCCCGCTTTATTATGAAAGATCCAAGTTAATTTAGTAAAAATATTTTGGTGATTTTTATTTTGGTGCGCATAAGAAAACATTTTATTTAATGAATATATACAAGGAAATTAAAAATATAAACGAAATGAGAATTAAAAATGTATAAAGGAAATACCAAACCCCGCAACTCCTCCTTCATGTGCATGGATGCTCAAATGAGAATAAAACAATGATTTGCAACCAAAAATCAAAAAGAAATTCATGTTAGTGATTAGGCCAACGAAACAATACAACATAAATGGTAATATGTACAATGACCATATAACATGCATAAGATACTATAACATGCATAAAAAATAATTATGATGCAATTTAACATGCATAAAGTGATTAAGATGCAATTTAACATGCATAAGGTGATGAAGTATCATGGCATATGCAACTTATTAATAATAGTTATTAACATACATGTAAGATTAATGGCAATCAATTTTATTATAGTTAAGACATGAATAAATGTGTAACATGAGAATAATTCCACTTGACATGCATAACTAGCATAAAATAATGACTATAACACTCATACATGCAAAAGAAAGCATAATAATAAACATGATATAGCATTAAGAAATTAAAGGTATTTACAACCTAAAACATGCATAATTACATGAACAAAGAATAATTTGACATAAAAAAAAATATTAATAGAATTTTAAAAAAGCTTATTTGTTATATGAATAATTGAAGATAAAAAATAAGAAGAAGAATATGGAGACTAAGAGAATTTACATGTTTAATATGTTAATTGGAAGCAAAAATAAATGAAATCAACAAGATAATTAATGAGTAAAACCAAGAATAATTACCCTCAAATTCAGTTTTGAAGAATTGAAGATAGAAGTGTTGAATTCCTTGTCTTCTCTTGTGAAAATCCTTAGAAAATAGCTTGAAAACTTGAAGAAAAGCTCTTGGAAACAAGTGTGTAAGATGGATTTTTTTCTTTCAACTCAAAGCTCCAAAATTCAGTTTTTTTTCCTCCAAAATGTTCCTCACTCGTCCTCTCCCTGTTCTGAATTTTTCCAGTGTTTTTAATCATCAAAAACTACCCAAAAACCACCAAAAACCGTCCAAAAACGGTTGAAAATCGAGTGGGGGTCGAAAAGTGGGCGAAATGGGCGAAGTGGGGCGTCAATCGTGCGCCTCGCGCACATTTCCGCGCGGATGCGCGGAGTCTCCGCGCACGACGTGCGCGGAGCGAGCGACGCCCAAGGCGTCGTGCGCGCAGAGCTACCGACGCCCAGGGCGTCGGCCGCGCGGAGCGCACGCTCCGCAGCGCTCCGCGCACGAACATTCGCGACGGCCCCTGGCCGTCGCCCTTCCGTCGCGAATCTTTTCCCCCATTTTCCATTTTTCCTACTTTCTTCATTTTTTCATCATTTTTCACCTTTTTTTTTTTTTTTTTTTTTTTTTTTTTTTTATATAAAATACCCTCAACCTAAAACACACTTTTTCTTCTTCAAAATAATTTAAAAAATATTTTTAAAATATTTTTTAAAATACCCTTTTTACTCACCGAAAAGACAAGGAAAATCACTTCTGAGCTCCAATCTTTTTGCCTATAAGCCGGCATAGCTAAATTTCATCATCGGGTAATCCTGATCAAGGCTACTCGGGACCCGGTGTCTACAATAAGCCACAACCATGCCTTCTTGCATCAAAACACAGCCAAGACCAACACCTGAAGCATCACTATAGAGGACAAACTCTTTACCCGAGATGGGTTGAGTAAGTATAGGAGCCTCAACTAACAACTTCTTCAACTGCTCAAAACAAGCCTGACACTTATCTGACCACTCAAATCTGACTCCTTTTCTCAACAATCTTGTCATCGGGGCGGCAATCACTGAAAAACTCTTAACAAATCGACGGTAGTAACCCGCCAAACCAAGAAAACTTCTCACTTCTTGAATATTTTTAGGCGCTTTCCAATCAACAATCGCCTCTATCTTTGCTGGATCCACTTGAATACCTTTAGCAAAAATTATATGACCTAAAAATGAAACTTCACGAAGCCAAAAGTCACACTTGCTCAGCTTGGCAAACAACTGATGCTCTCTCAAAACTTGTAAAACTATCCGAAGATGATCTTCATGTTCACGCTCATCCTTGGAATACACCAAGATATCATCTATAAATACCACAACAAACTGGTCCAAATATGGCCTAAACACTCGGTTCATCAAATCCATAAAAGCCGCTGGAGCATTGGTCAAACCAAACGGCATAACAAGGAACTCATAATGGCCATACCGAGTTCGAAATGCAGTCTTAATCACATCGTCATCCTTGACCCGTAGCTGATAGTACCCAGACCAAAGATCTATCTTTGAGAAAACACCTGCGCCTCGAAGCTGATCAAATAAATCTTCAACTCTAGGCAATGGATACTTGTTCTTTACTGTGACTTTGTTAATCTGTCTGTAGTCGATACACATCCGCAAGGTTTAACAAATAGAACAGGAGCTCCCCATGGAGATATGCTAGGTCGAATAAACCCCTTATCCAACAGCTCTTGTAATTGAGTTTTAAGTTCTCTCAACTCTACAGGAGCCATCCGATAAGGTGCCCTCGATATGGGTGTAGTACTTGGCATAATCTCAATGGCTAACTCCACTTCTCTCTCAGGAGGTAACCCTGGCAAATCACCTGGAAAAACATCACTAAACTCCCGCACAACTGGGATATCTTCAATCTTTACTTGATCCCTCTTAGAATCCAAAACCACAGCTAAGAATGCCTCACACCCTTTTCTGATAAACCTCTTGGCTTGCATCGCAGAAATCACATTGTGCAAAGCACTAGCACCCAAACCTTTTACAAAAACTGGATCTCGGTTTCTATCTCGAAGCACAAAAGTCTTCCTATGACAATCAACCACAGCTCGATGTCTATCCAACCAATCCATACCCAAAATCAGATCAAACTCTCTGAATGGTAGCTCTATCAGATCCGCAGGAAACTCAACTCCCTCAATTATCAAAGGACAACTCTTATACACTCTACTCACATTGACACTATGCCCTAATGGACTGGTCACACATACCTCATGCTCTAACTGATCTATCACATGTAACTTATTAACAATTTTATTTGTGCACAAATATGAGTGTGTGGAACCAGGATCTATTAAGGCATATAACTCAGTGTCAAGGAGTAAGAACTTACCAGCAATCACATCAGGACCATCCTGCTCCTCTCTAGCTCTGGCAGCGTAAGCTCTGACTGCAACTGGTGGCAGACGCTCAACTGACTCCGACACAGCTCCATCTCTAGGTCGACCGCCTCGACCTCTACCTTTACCTCTACCATAAGTAGCCTGAGTAACATTGGAACCAACCCTGCTTGCCTCTCTCTGAGGACCCAAATTGTTATTCATCCTCGGACAACTGGCCATCAAGTGTTCTGTGCTTCCACATCTAAAACATCCACCCGTGAGTCGTCTACACTCACCCCGGTGAATCCTACCGCAATACTGACACTCAGATAATACATTCAACCTGCTTGAACCTCTACCAGAACCTGACAGTCCAGAACCCTGTCTTCTGCCCCTAGTAGCTGAACTAGTAGAGAACTGATGTTGCGCGTCTCGAGATCTCTTACCCAAAGATAAGGATGGACCACCCCTTGAAATATTCCTCCTCTGAACATTTTCTCTTTGCACTGTTTCACTTGTCTCAGCCAACATTGCAGCCTCCGTAAGCTGATAGTAAGTAACTCCTGGTAAACACTTCAAGGGAATCGAAGGCACCTTCAGGGACTCATTCAATCCAGCCTCAAATTGCTTACATCTAAAATCCTCTGTCATAACTCCATCTGGGGCATACTGAGCCAACCGAGTACACTCTTTTTCATAATCAGAAATAGACATAGCCCTTTGTTTCAAGTTCAGGAACTCTGCCCATCTTGCATTTTTATAAGCTTGAGTGATATATTTCTTTTTAAACTCCTCCTCAAAGAACTCCCAAGACATATGATCAGGTATCTGAGGTTGCCTACTCACTAATCCCCACCATGAATATGCTGCACCTTGTAACAGAGCCACTGCACACTCTCCTTGTTGATCCGGAGGACATCTGATTTCCTTTAAAGTCCTTTTTAATTTATCCAACCATTTCTCTGCTAATTCTGATTCCCCTAAACCAGTCCCATAGAAATCTTCAGCACCAGCTCTTCTCAAACTCTCTAAAGGAGCTCTCGGAGCAGCCATTCTTTCCAAAACCTGAGCCATATTCTGATTCATTCTGAACATAGCCTCAAAAGCAGCAGCAGCAGGCTCGGGTTGCACCCTAGCTGGTTGTGCCGATAAAGATGCTGAAGGATCAACTGCTGGAGGATTTACACTTTCAGCCGATTCCTCAAGTAAACCACGATTTGAATTCGAGGCCATCTATAACAAAACAAGAAATAACTGCATCAGCCAACACAGCCCTAGACATAGACACATTTATGCACAACAATCACAACATCACCCAGAAAACGACTAAACCTAGGCTCTGATACCAAAACCTGTAACAACCCCTACCCATACCCGTATGAGTCGGGGTGTCACCAAGCAGATACTATACAAATAATATAATTATACATAAACATGTATACTGAATTACAGGATAATTTAAAATTTTCATAATACATCGCATGTTATCACTCATCATATATGTAATAATATTACAAGCCCAAATACAAATACACCAGCGGAAGCTATTTTCCTAACTAATATCAAAAGTTCTTTACATCAAAGAATCAACCATAATAAAATAAACTCCAAACTCTAAACCTTGCTGTGTTGGCTGGACTGCAATGACTCCCTTAAACAAAGCTTCTTATTTACCTGCACGGGTAAACACACCGTGCTAAGCGATAAACGCTTAGTGGGGATTCACACATATTATATGGACGGCCACTCACAGTGGTCGTAAAGGCATATCACATTCATAATGGCATATACATGATTCATGTCATAATATGTATACATATAGGCTCCAATTTATAACCATATATTCAGCATCTCATGTTTATATCCATATCCATATTATCTCATTCAATTATTACTTTTGTATAATCAACGGTAACATAACAAATCACATATCAATTAAAGATCCTGCTGACTCATAATAATGGATAACGAGTATACGCATAGCGATACCTTACGGGTACGAATCGACGTATAGCGATACCTTACGGGTACGAATCGAAAACCATTTTTATTTTATATTTATAAAACCTTTATAGGGGCCCTTAAACAAGATTCATCATATTAATAAGAATCGCGAGGATTCAAACACATTTTCTTATAGGGTTCGCGAGGAACCAATCGGGGATCTGATCAGGATCCAAATCATCCATATAATTCATCCATATAGGCTGTAGCTAAAAGACTCTATTAGGCATGCCTAACTATCCACTAGACTGACTCTCGCAGGTCATGCATAACACAATTCACATTTAGTTACACATTTGTTCAATATGAATAACCATTGAATTTAACGTCCATAAATCAATTATTTTTAAGCATGACACATTACGTTAATAAGTTAAGGCATAATATGGCATACAAATATTTAGCATAGCAAAAATACAATTATAAGATGTAAAGCATATAAGAAGACATTAAATAACATTTAGATAGCTTATATAATATTCAAATCACAAGTTCTTGCTTCCTAATTAAATTAGATTTATTCAACTAACATATTAGGTTTAATTCCTTAATCATAAATTATAAATATATTATATAATTTTTGTCATGAGTATTTATTCATAAAGCAAATTATTCTTATAGTTCGTGTAAACTAATTATGCTATACTGGTTCAAGATAGATTGTATGTCTAAACTTACAATACATTTTACACATAGTTAAAAACATATTTAGGAAAAACTTTCTTCACAAAAATTTTTCTTTAGGATGTTAGCTTTCAAATGAGATAAATTTGAGGCCATTTGGACGTCTATAACTCCAGATATGATTTAAATAATATATACTGTTCCACAGACACACCTGACAAATTTTCGCTACTATAATGGGCGCTTTTAAAATGGTTAGAGTCCGAATTAAATTATGGTTTCTTCTACAAACTTTTAACCAAAGATGTCATGGTTCTAACCTAACTGAAATTATTCAATTTGGAGTTATAAAACTCGATTTATGTTAAAACAAATGAGCAAAGGTCAATCTGTGTGCTTTCCAACTAGTCCCCAGACACAGGGCAGAATCCGTTTACTGAATTTAAATGCATTTTTGGACAAGTAAACGACATTTTCAAACCAAGTGGTCTTCATAGAAATTAATCCTCAAGATGTTAACTTTCTATTGAAAAAAAATTTCAGATCGTTTGGAGCTGAATTCAGAGAGATATACTCAAATGTTTCTACCCTGCTCCACTGAAATACCTGACAATTGTTGCTACTGTAATGGGAAATTTTAAAATGGTTAGAGTCCGAATTAAATTATGGTTTATTCTACAAACTTTTAGCCACAGATGTCATGGTTCTAAACCAACTGGAATCATGCAATTTGGAGTTGTAAAACTCGATTTATGCTAAAAACAATGAGCAAAGGTCAATCTGTCCCTCAAAAACGGATTTACACTTTGGAATTCAACAACTTCAAATCAACCCATTTTACACCATCAATTCACCAAATTTAATCCAAACCATCAAACACATAAATTAACAATCAAATTCCCAAACAAATCACAAATAATTTCCAAACAAAATTCCAAACCTGAATTTTTTTCACTTGATCCCACTAGATCCAACCTTTTCCTTGCCTTTAGAATTTGGAGGAGGTTCAACTAATCATCAATTCACCAAAAATACACAAAACACATAACCTAAATTAAAATCCAACAAAAATAAAAAAAAATTGGATAATTAAGATAAAATTAGGAGTTGATCTTACTAAATTAATGCAAGATTTATTGATTTTTACCCACAATTTCTTAGATTTAAGCTAGAATTTTTAGATGTGAAGAAATTGAAGAAGAAAAGGATGAAGAAGGTGAAGAAGAAGATGAAGGAAATGAAGAATAAGATGAAGAAAATGATGAAGAAGAAGAGAATGAAGGGAAAGAAGTGATTTACGGGAAATGAAGAAATTCTCCATTTCATGTACATTTCATGTGCATTTTCTTTTACCTAACTTTTGCCACGTGTCACTTCCTCATTAGTGCAAACCAATTACTCACACCCAACTCTCATACACTTACACACACTCAAAATATCTCCACTTAACACATCCTACTAGTGTGTGAGTAAAACACACAATAAAGCCCTCTAATAATGCACTCCACATAGGTATGAGCATCCACACACTATAAAATCCCATAAGATTCCTTCTACTATGCTACACTCTTCCACACCCAATCACTACTCCCTTACTCATATCCAACAATGGTATATGCATGCACACACAAATATTTCTCAACTAATTCACACCCTACTAATATATGTGCACCCACATATTAAAATAACCCTTATAACATGCACTATACCCAAAATACCCTTGTTATATACCAAACTACATACAAATGTACACATATGCATGATTTATACTACTAGGGGGTAATTGGGGTGTGACATGGTGAAGGGCAGCAACACGAGTCGTGTCATCTCGCAAGACTCACGTCCCCTTTCTCTTCCTTCACGATCGGCTCTCGACTCTTGCCGATCGGCTAAGGAGAACATCGACACGAGTCGTGTCAATCCTTCACGACTCGTGTCCCTTGCTCTTCCTTACGCGCTCGACCTTTTGGCCATGTGAAGCATCGACTCGAGTCGTGTCGACCTGAACGACTCGTATCCTTCGCTTCTTTTCTCGAGATCGGTCTTCTGGCTACTATTATGAGCGCGACTCTTGTTGCGATCGCGATAATGACCCTTTGTCTGCCCAGCCTTTCTGAAATGCTCCATTTTTATGGAAATGAATTTCAAATCTTTTCCTTCATGGATTCTACTACTGTATGGATTATAACATGCTTATATATGTATAATGGTATGATTTCTTCATGATAAATTATATGTTATGCTTTGGAACATAAATTGTATTATGTATGACCTGCAAGAGTCAATCTAGTGGACAGTTAGGCATGCCTAATAGAGTTATTTAGCTGCAGCCCACTGTTCCGTTTGGACCCTGATCAGGTCCCTCATTTGGTTCCTCGCGAACCTCAATGTGTTTGGATCTTGTTTAAGATTCCCTTTCTAAAATGTTTTTGAATGAGAAAATGTTATGTTGCTTTTTGATTCGTACCCGTAAGGTACCGCCATGTGTTCAGTTTGATTTTTACCCGTAAGGTACCGCCATGTGTTCACTCATTATCCACTATTGTGAGTCAGCAAGTGTATTATTTGTTTGTGTTATTCTCATGAGAATGAGAAATCCGATCGGCTATGATTATAATATGTGAATGTATATGCATACGAATGTGAGCATGGACTTTCGAATGTTATGTATGTGAATCAATTATGATCATATGTAATGTGATTATCAGCATATGCCATTATGTATGCATTTTCCCTCGACGACCATTGTGAATGGCCGTCCATATTATTGTTGTTTGTTTTCCCCACTAAGCGTTATCGCTTAGCATGGGCATTTCATCCGTGTAGGTGCAGATGGTGTTTAGCTTTTGGGAGAGTCACCGCAAGTCAAGCCAACACGGAGAGTTTTGATGTTAGGACTTAGCATTTATTTTGAGATTCTTCTTGTAACAGTGAACTCTCATTATATTTATTCTTCTATTCAGCTTCCGCATTGTAATTTTGAAAGATGTAATTATTTTGGTAATATCAGAACAGTTTTGTAATGAATATTATTATTACTTCTATGAATGAATGATTAGTTTGGTTTTAAAAGTTTTAATTATGATGTATTTTCGTATGTATATATGTATGTTTACCTTATGTGAATGAATGTTATTGTATCGTCTTACTTGGTGACACCCTTGCTCATACGGGTTCTCACTCCATTGCGGATGGGTTCCCTTACGTATGGGTTGGGGGTGTTACAAGCTCAATGAAAATTGCTATCTTTTTACTTATACTTTCAACTTGATGTAACACGTCGGCTCTTTGCATTAGTATTCGTGGTTCTATCACTCCAATTATTGCATTTGCTGTAACACCCTATACCCGTATGTGATACGGATATCGGATGTCACAACTCTGCACTGACATACACTACAATGCACTTAACAGATCGGTAGGAATTTTATTTTTTTTAGCAATAACAATCACATATATAAGCACAATAACATAACAGTTGTACTAACACACAATTCATATAGTTATACCATGCATCCCTGCTTCCATCTACTGCGGTCGTATACATGCCATGCCAGTCCTTCCATCCTTGCTGTCGAATACCTTTTTTGGTCGTCCTATATCTTCGGCCACATCAAAATCTACCACAACCTGTGTGCAGTAACACTCTACGAGCTGAGCATGGAAAATGCTTAGTGGTGGATACATACCCTAAATTTTCCATAACCAAATGTAAATGCATGCACACACAAGCTTATTTCCGTAATGACATCTTTTGAACATTAGTTATTTACTTTGGTCAATTATCACTCTTATATCCTTTGTTGTCTTTTATGTTACTATACCTTATCATTTTCAATTCTACTATCAGTGTCACTATTAATTAAACTAATACTCTTAACATTTGTAACACTATAATCGGACTGTCAATTAACAATCCATTACATTCATAAATCTTGATATTACTTTATATATATTTATAATCTTTGATCTATTTCTTTTTGCTCATAACTTATTTACAATCTATATTTGGGGTACATAATTAGTCTATTAATCACTTATGAAAACAGTCATTAATGTTACTTTTGCAGCTCCAATTTAATGTTTCAATTTCCTTTAAGCCCTTAACTCTTCCTTTACTTTTCTTTTGATTACACTAACTCTTTTGCATTTTATACAATTGTATTAATATTTTCCACCTTACACGTACCTTACATAGTTTACTTAATTTCAATTAATTGCACTTTAAATTATACTAGTATACAATTTACTGACTTATTTGGACATTTATCATTTTTATCAATATTTTTTTATTTTATTTTATTCGGTCAATGCTATTACCATTATTAACGATATTATCTTCCATCTTAACATTTACACTAACAATTCCATACACATGTACAATACTATTAATTTTAACAATTACCTTAATAGATTTTACATTAATGTTATTCTTGTAGTTTCGTTATTCATAGGTAAATTACTTCTGAATTTCATTCAATTATATAATTAACATTATAATGTGTCCATTGTTTTCTTTTATATTAACACTATCTTATTAGTCACATTACAATCTATTACTATTACCATTACATTTATTATTTCCCCACTATACTTAATTAAACACTTTTATCATTCTAATTCAACAAGTTACACAATTAATTTTATCAATCCTTTTTAGATTTCATTCAATAACCATGCACTATAATTTAATTCACTAAAGTCATTTTAAGAACCTTACTATAATTAATTTTCAATTTAGTCCTCTACATTTGCCATAATTACAAATTTACCCTACTCTTTCACTTTATTAACATTATTATTATTATTATTATTATTATTATTATTATTATTATTATTATTATTATTATTATTATTATTATTATTATTATTAATTTCTATTATCATTTTTTAATTACAAACATATCACCAATTCAATGTTCTCATAATTTCACTTCATAGTCCATTTCCTTATCATTTTACATTTAAGTCCTAACATTAGCCTTATTATGGTCAATTTCATTTAAGTCCTTTCTCTCTTACTTATTTACAATAATGCCACTAATTTACCTTTTTGCCCTTTATTGTCACTTATTTACAATTACATCATTATCTTAAACTTAATTAAGTTACATACACACCCATAATCATTATATATATAAATCAATTAAAACCATTATACATCTAATAATTATTCATACAACAATATTCTATATTCCTTGATTATTCATTCACTAATTATCTTTTATGCGTTTATTACCTATATTATTGATCAATTACACTTCAATCCCTTAATTAGCCTCACTATTGTAAATTTACAATTAGGTCCCTAAACTCTTCATCAAATTACGATTTTCCCTTAATTATCTCATATTTACAAAAATGCTACTATTTAATTTTATTCTTACATTTATTTATCATTTGACCTGCAAATTACCATTTAATCCTTACACTTTTACCTTTAAACCAATTTACACTTTAATCCTTTTATTTTCCTTAAATTTAAATTTTACCTTTTAATTTCACACTAATTACAATTATGTCACTAGTTATTCTTAATTTCATTTTTAATTTGTTATTAACATACAAATTTACATTTTAGTCCTTATGATCACATTTTTATGCCAATTTTCATTTTAGTCCCTAGCATGTAACCAAATTACATCATTAATCATTTAATTACACTTTTCTTCTTTAATACATTTAATATCTCAATTATATACTAAATTACCATCTTACCCCTACACTTTTCATTTCTTTTAACTTAGTCCTCAAACCACTCATTTAAATCATTTATCCACTTAGATAATTACACTTAAATCCTTTAATTAGCTATTCACTTGTAAAATTATATTTAGGTCCTCAACTTTTACAAAAATTACGATTATGCCCCCAAATTTTATCTTATTTACTAAAATACCCTTATTTACACTTATCTTTCATCTAAGTCATTATTTAACTTACAAAATTACATTTTGATCCCTAAATTTCCATTTTTACGCCAAATTATATTTTAAATCCCAAAACTTTAAATTCATTAAACTATTATCATTTTAATTACACTTTTCACTTAATTATCACTTATTTTCACTCTTCAGTGTGAAATTACCATTTTCCCCTAATATTTTTATTTCATTAAATTTAGTCCCATTTTTACTTATTTTCTCATTTATCACTATTTTAATATATTTAAATGCATTTTTCCATCATGCCTCAATCTTTTGCATAATTACCATATTGCCCTTAGTATACACCCAGTAGAAATCTACGAACCGGATATGCGGGACTTTGATCCCATAGATCCACTACACCATAGAATGATCCCAAATGAACCATTCAATACTAGCACTGCACTACACTGATCATTGTAAACATTGAATACTTTAAACACTAAACATTGCATTGAGATAGATCATCATTGGCCTATCGATAGCGAGTCATCATGACTCGGACTGCGGTGTGGAATCCCTATGGCTAGCTAATTATATCCTGGACTAGATTTTACTATCAGACTATTACTAAGGGCAAATAATATCAAAATTTCACTTGTATCACTTAATATATCAACATGTCATATTCAGCCATGTCATTCTTTCCACTTACAAATTTTCATACACACTCATTTATCATTATACATTCATTTTATGTCATTATATGTGATAATACATCAAAATGCACATTAATTTTCCATTGATACCCATTCGGCCATCAAATACATTCCACTTTAAAATTCTCATTTCACTTATAAATCATTTTCATCTCACGTATTTAACCATTTTAACACTAATTATAACAAAATCCATAATTTTTACCACATATATCAACATTTTCACTTTTCACATAATAAGTTAACATGCCAATTTTTATTCAATTTATATCCATTAATTCCAATAAAGCTAATGTACACTCAATTATCATTATAAAGTCATTTCATGCTATTACACTTAACAAATTATCAAAATTTACTTAGAATTTCCACCATTTACCATTCAGCCTCACCATCCAAACTCCACCATGATTATTTTCCATTCCATTTATCACTCTATTAACTAGATTACATGTTATAGACTTCAAATATACCATTTACCTGCTTAAATCACCAAAGAATTCAATATTTTCCTTAATATTCAATTCGGCCAAAGTTAGGTTCTTCATCAAGATTTTATTTTCTCATTTTAAACACATACATAACCATTTTTGACCCTCCTAATTATGTTTATAAGGTTTGGTTCAGTTATACAAGCATATTTCACATACCTTATGCTTAAACATAACCTAAAATCATGCATTCTTAATGGAAAAAGAAGGATATTGTATCCACTAACCTTATTTTCTTGTTCTTCACATTTTAAGCATGCTTTCCATGCCTTTTCTCCTTGAAACTCCTTCACCTCCTTTATCTTCCTTAAGTGGCCGAATACAATCATCAAAGAAATAACCATAAATTTGCTTCCTTTATGCAATATAATTATATAAACATACTCTGCACATCCTAAAGTACCTATTTGAACTTTAAACCAATTTATAAACATCAAATTTACATACCTCAATTTGACACATAAACTTTTCCACTTATTTTCTCCCACTTCTTCCACTCAAATGAGCACTAATCACCACCATCAGATTCTAGAGAGGCTAAAATTTGCATAGGAGGCATGGATTTGGGGACAAATGGAGAGAAAATGGAAGAAAAATTGAGAAGAAAGGAAGAAATTCACTTTGGCCAAAGGAGGAGAGGAGGAAGGCGGTGGAGGCTGGATTTCTCTAGATAAATCTGGCTTTGTGTGGCCTTATATAGGCTGAAATTGAACCGAACCAGTCCAACAAAAGTGGTCCAATCGATTTGAACTAAAATTTTAATTTTTCGGCCAAATTCCACCTTCAGTGGTATCTATAAATTCCTCAACTTATTTTCACTCCCAATGAATTCCATCATTCTTAGAATATGAAAAATAGCCTCCCTACAAAATTTTAGCTCAATCGGAGTCCATTTGGTGCCTAGTTCACTTAACCCGGTCCGATTCAACACTGGTCGGTTCTACCGTAATTCACTAATCTATTACTGTCAAAAATTTCTAAAAATTATTTTAAGCCTTTACAGAACCCACATTACATCATTTATAACTCATTTACTATTTTTAAAAATTCGATCAAAGTACAGTCAACCCTAGTTACTATTGAACCGAACTAGAGGCTTTCGTTCAGTCTAACTTTCGAGGACCTATTTGACCTCATTTTCACTCCAAATTATACTGCCAGACTCCTCATAACTTTAATTTTTCAATGGTCGAATAAAATATTTTTCTCTACTGGCTTCCTTGGAGGTCACGGGCTTCCCTAGCCTGAGCATATTTAATCTTATAACTCCACTGAATTTCAAAGCATAATTATATTTATTATCATACCCAAACCATACTCTACATTCTGTAGAATTCACTAATCAATACTATGCCAATATTCAAGCCATCCCTCTATACCGAAATCACATTTCAGACTCTATAAAACTCATTGAATACTACAAAATTAATATTTGGGCCATTTGCCTAGTGTGTTTTGTAATTAATATGTCATATGTGTTTGCTTCTTGCTCCTTGTCTTTTTTATTTTTATTTTCTCCAGAAATATTTATATCTGTATTTTTTAAGCTTCTGTAGTGAATTTTTACGTTTATCAACTTGTGCACCCTTTGATGGATTTAAAACAAATTAAGGTGTTTTATTTAATTTTTTTATTAGCTTTTTTTAAATTACTGATGGAAAATTCCATCAGCAAAAATAAAAAATTTCAAAATATCTAGACGGAATAGTAATTTCTATTGGTAAATTTCTCGACTAAAAGTAAATTTCGTTGGGAATTTGCTGACGGAATTTGGTAATTTTCTTATGGAATTTAACTTCCATCGGGAAAATTACCGACGAAAATGTTATTTCAATGGCAACATTGCCTACAGGAATTCAAATTTTGATGGTAAAATTTACGACAGAACAACATTTTCATCGGTAATTTTGCCTACAATTCAAATGTCGACGGATATAACTTCCGTCGCCAATTTATATTCCCAAAGGAAAATCCTGACTTTTCGTCGGGAATTTCCGTCGAGAATTCCTTAATTTCTTATAGCACACTGCTAGGATAGTCTTGGATCTCCTTGCTTTGCCCCCAGGTTATATTTCTTATCATTTGGAAGCCTTTGTTGTCTTATGCCCATATATCTTGGCATCATGAGAATTGTGCTTGCGTCTCGGTGAAGACTCATTTCTTTTCTTTTTCTTTAACTAATTATCTAAAACTCTTTCTTTAGGGATTATAACTAATGCAATTAGAATCTCATTTAGGTGCCAAGATTAACAGAAATATTGACGTTGGATTGGTGTCAAGTTATGTCATAATTATCATTATGAATGATGCAATTAGATGAGATCCAATAAGATAAGCGAAACCATTCATTCATTATTGAAAGTAGAAATATTGTTGTGACACGCGCCGAACCCTGGGGCGCCCTGAACCGGCCGCTTTTAGGGCCTTCGGGATGAGGTTCATAAGAACTTGTAAGAAAATTACAAGTGCGTCCATTTTGGGAAACAAGAAGGTTTCATGGAGTTGGCACCCAATAGAACATTGGAAAAGGTCATCTAGCCTTAGTGAGCCTAAGACAGCGGTGCTATGTCCATCATAGGCAAGCCTGGAGGTGTCTTGGAGGCTTCCACCCTAATGATAGGATAGTCCTTGTGATGCGCGTCGGGCCCTGCGGCCGCCCGCTTGAGGGCGATCGGGCAAATTGGGGGTCCGTTGACATCTTGCAACGAATTGCAAGTGCCTCTATTTTGGGCAACAAGGAGTTTTCATGGAGTCGACACCCAATAAAACATTGGGAAAGTTCCTCTCGCCTCGGAGAGCCTAATAGGGCGCATATATCCATTTTTGGCAAGGGGTCTTGGAGGCAATCATCCCAATAGAACATTGAGAATGACCCTCTAACCCTATGGAGCCTAGGATTATTATTTAAGTCTTTAAATGGGACACAAGAGGTGTCTTGGAGGTTCTAATGAGTGATAGGAAAGACCTCTCGCCTCGTTGAGCCCAAAGACCAGAGTGGGGTACGGGACTTCTCATCTATTTCTACCTTGATTAATTTTACGATTAAGTTTTGAGTTTATTAATTCGCTCTCTCTCCACACAATGAAATTAAAGACGTAAGTATTCATGTTAAAATTATTAATAACTAAATAAATAAAATAAAACGAAAATGGCTACATAAAAAAAATAAAGTACATTAACACTAGGAGCGGAATACAACTCCCATCTGTAAAAGTGCAATACATACATGAATGGGGGAATTCATTCACTCTGAGGACTTTGGTCCCGCATGCATTTATTATAAAAATGATCTTTATTGTGATGTTTTTTTATTGGATGGGAAAATAGGACATTGGGTCCTTGAATTTAAAAAAAAAAACTCAATATTAATTAATATAAATCATTTGTCTATTTTTATTTAACGCAGGATAAAACAATTTATTGCATACATAGAATAATTAATAATCAAATAAATATTAAATAATCAAATAAATAAATGAATGAATAAATAAATAAATGAACGATTAAATAAGGGATGAGGGATTAAACCAAAAGAAGTCCTCCCAGCATGGCAAATCTCCCCTCAAGCTCAAAGCATTCAAGAAATAAACAAAATCTCACAAGATAAAACAATAAATGTTAATATTAACAAAAGCATAGCATGGACAAATATAATATAAATTAAAACTCAAAGCTGAGATAATAAAAAAACTATCGACAAAAAAATATAAGAGAAAATATTTGAAAAATAAGAAAAATAAATAATAAAAGAAGTAAGAAAACTTGGAAAACTGTAGATAGAAACCAGGGACGACCTTACTTGACTGACCGACGGGCGTCTCTAGGGGCGACCGACGGGCTACATGCCGTCGCCCAACTGAGAGACGGGCTCAACAATAGTGACCGGCGGGCAATAATGGCGTCATTTACGTGTTGTCGCTCAACCAAGAGATGGGCGTCGGTGGCCTTATCGCCCGTCGGTTACTACTGTTCCTCGAAAGGACAGCAAAAACCAACTTTTTTTCAAACAAAGTAATTTTTCCACCTCAAAATAAGAATCGAAAATAAATGAAAATAATTAAAATGAATAAAACAGAACGTATGTCCAGAATATTTACCCTCGGATTTTACCTTTTAGGATGGATTTTCTGAAGATTTGAACCCCGCACGTTTCGTGAGAAATGGGTGAAAACCAAGAAAATAAAGCTTAGATTTTTTTTTCTTCTTGATTTTCACAAAAATGGTCAACTATTGGAATCAAATTTAGTGGAAACTAATCGATTTTAGCTTCCTTGAATTAATTTGATTCACCAAATCAAATAAAGTGAAAAGAGAAATTTTGAGAGATGGGAAGAGCGCTAGAAAATGGGTTTTTTAGGTAGAAAAATAGCCAAATTCGTCCAACCCCAAAAACAGGTGCAGAAAAGCTTTTTATAGTTTTTGAATGACCGACGGCCGTCGAAAGCCCACCGACGGGCATCGGTTAAATCCTATTTCCAGTTGGAAACGGGATTCAACCGACGAGCGTCTAAGCCACAGACGGGTGTCGGTTAAATCCCTTTTCCAATAGGAAATAGGATTCCACTGACGGGCGTCAGAGGCCCACAGACGGGCGTCTGTGGAAGGGCACGTGTCTATCCCTCATCTCACCAACGGGCCGTCCCTCATAACGAGAGACGGGCTCCCCAAGGAGCGATGGGCTGGCCGCCGGTGGAGGAAAATTCCCTTTTTTACCCCAAAGCTCCTAATTTTCTTTTTCTTATTGCCATGAATAAAAAAAACCACATTTCTCTTGAATCTAGAGGGCCAAAATCTCTGAATCTCAACCATTCATTCAGACTCGGGCATCGATTTCTTCATCGGGTAATCTCTGATCTGGACCGCCTCGGGACACGGTGCTTATAGTTGCCCCCAATTTTGGGGAGACTAGTGCATAGGTGCCTAGATGAGCCAAAATTCAGAGAAAAAACGATAACAAAAGGAAGAATAGTGTACCTGAAGCAATCCTTACCTTCTGCGTTCTTTGCTGGGTAGACCTCATCTTAGTCTACTCAGTGAAGAGTGATGGATACCCCTACCGGTCTCGTCTTGACTTGTAAGGTTTTGGTGAGATGTAGAGTTCTCTAGCTATAACCTTGCTGTGAAGAGCAGTGTTTTTTAACTGCAACTTCATTTGTTTCTACTAGCCTCCTCTCGGCTTGCGCAGCTCTGACTACAAACTCAATTTGTGGTCTGCCCCGCTAACCTCATCTCGGTCTGCACAGTGGCTGATCTGTACCGCTAGCCTCGTCTCGGCCTGCACGGTATGAGGTGTAGTTTCTCTAACTCCAACCTCTGTTTGCGATCTGTTCTATCGTTGGCGCCCCGCTAACCTCATCTCGGTCTGCACGGTGGCTGGTCTGTACCGCTAGCCTCATCTCGGCCTGCACAGTGTGAGGTGTAGTTTCTCTAACACCAACCTCTGTTTGCGATCTGTTCTATCGCTGGTGCCCCGCTAACCTCATCTCGGTCTGCACGGTGGCTGGTCTGTACCGCTAGCCTCGTCTCGGCCTGCACGGTGTGAGGTGTAGTTTCTCTAACTCCAACCTCTGTTTACAATCTGTTCTATCACTGGTGCCCCGCTAACCTCATCTCGGTCTGCACGGTGGCTGGTCTATACCGCTAGCCTCATCTCGGCCTGCACGGTGTGAGGTGTAGTTTCTCTAACTCCAACCTCTGTTTGCGATCTGTTCTATCGCTGGTGCCCCGCTAACCTCATCTTGGTCTGCATGGTGGCTGGTCTGTACCACTAGCCTTGTCTCGGCCTGCACGGTGTGAGGTGTAGTTTCTCTAACTCCAACCTCTATTTGCAATCTGTTCTATCGCTGGTGATTGAACATTCCGTCTTGGTAGTCGCTTCTGGGCTTGTACATCCTTTCCGTTAACCATTATTCGGCCAGTGTAATATCTGCTAATCACTATCTGGTCAATACAATATCCTTGTCAATACAATATTCTGATCTGCTAACCCCCATCCGGCTAGTATAATATCTGATCTGTCGACCATTCTTAGGTCGGTATGGTGAACTATTCGTCGCTTTCTTTGCTGGCGCTTATCCTGGACCTCTTCTTTTTTACTACAACAAGGGAAGACCAACCGTGCGGGGCATATAAAAGACGCATACTTGCAGTGGGACATACCTATTGGGGCCGGTGTCAGACGGATGTCCCCTTGAAGGACAGTTGGTCGCTCCCCATTTTTTGATTGCACTGACCGTGACATGCCAGATATCGATTCCTCTATCATTTCCAATGCAGCTTCCTTGTTAAAAAGACCTGCATACTTCTCAAGAGGGTGAGAGAATTTGATGTTGAGCTTCTGGGGCAGAAAAAAAAAATTTGAGCTTTCTCAAAGGAAAGAATTAGATTGGAAATTTTGTTGTTTGCCTGCAGGCGGGTGATCTTTCTATTTTGTTTTCGTTTTCGTTTTTGTTTTTCCTTGTTTTGTTTTTGATCTTTACATTTTTGGATGTATTTAGAGTATATTAGATTTTCAAGGCCTTGAAAATGTTTTTTCCTTCTGTTTTGTTTTGTTGTGTTGTTTGGTTTGTGTTGTTTTCGGTTTGAGAATTTGTATTCTTCATATATTTGCCTTTTTTTTTAGAATTTGTACATTTGAATTTGGCTTTTGTACACTTTGTGTGATGTGTGTGCGCATGCCTCTTATGATAGAGAAACTCACCTGATTGCCCCCTGGCACAGCGTGGACAGGCTTGCTTTTCTTGATAGTGTCTGACAACATTGAGCTGAACCCATCATTTGGATCACCTTTAAGCATAGGGTCCATTCGAACCTTTCCCCTGAGTCACGTACATGGAAATATATACAAAATATTGTGTGTGTGTGGGGGATTATGTTTGTGAAACATATGAATACATTTGAATTCGGATTGTGTGAGGTGTGTGAGCACACATCTTATGACAGAGAAACTTACCTGTTTGCTCCCGGCATGGTGCGCATGAATAGGCCTGCTCCTTTCCCTCTTGGGAGCGGGTCCTTGAGATTCTTCTCTCGTAAGGACTTCATCTTGATTATTGTGTGATGTGTACAAGCATACATCTCATGGTATAGAAACTTACCTCGCTATTCTAGGCATGGTGTGTCCGGATAAGCTTGTCCTTGTTGGACATTCCACCTCTGTACATATTAACCTGACTTTATGCTGGATACAGTGGCAACTAATGTTGGGCTTAGTCCGTCCTTTAGACTATCCTTGCTCATGAGGTCTATTCAAAGCTTTCACTCAGAATCATGTACACAATAACATATACAATAGATTGTGTGTGTGTATGGGATCATGTGTGTAAAATGTACATACAAAACTATATACAGAAACACATGCAAAGGATTAATGTACAAGAACTGTGTGTGCATATCTATACGTGTAAAAGACTGAATGCACGTGACATGCATGTGATATGAAAAAATAAATAGACCACATCCCAGGTGCTTAAGGGATTCGTTGAGGGTACTGCTCGGCTGCCCGCATTGTCTGATCCTCCCAAAGATCTAGAAAAGCATTGTCTTGACTTTACGGACTTTGACCCATAATCTTTTTAAGGAGAACTGACTCGTGCACATCTTTGCCCCCTGTCAATGAGTATTTTTCCCCTAGGACTCTGAATCAAGTTCTGCCTAAAGGGAAGTCATTCGGAATAATGCTGCCTTATCGCTCCAGGCGTCAAAAGTCATTGTTTTAAAGGTAGTGCGTCCCTTGTTGATTTTCACACTAGCTTTTCTTAGTGGGAAATGAGTCCATTTAGGGATTTTCACATAACCCTGTGCCTAATTTTTGCCTGGACTAGACCCAACCCAATCCAGCGGCTTTTATTCATTTCATTTTTTGAAGGACAGACTGCCTGTTCCCAGGTTTTCACCCTGCCTTTTGGCCTAACTTTTGCTTAGAGAGCCAGTTATAGTTTTCATCTCTAACGGCCTTTTTTTTTTTTAGACTTTCTCGCCTTTCAGGTATAGCTGCAAGAAAAGCTGAAGCTACTATCAAAGCCTCTTCCTAGGGTAAATAGCAGCTATTCTCTGAGACATTTTCTCCTCTAGGCATCGACTGCATTCTGTGGCCTTCCTTGTTGAATGTGTTGCTAGATTGGGTGAAGTAGCAGATGAGGATCGGGTTCTTTAGGACTCTATGAGGTTGCCTTTTACCTTACCACCCATTATGCTTGATAACTCAGAGGGATTAACAATATAGTGAGGCATCCCTATCTTTCCAAAGTGGACCTTTATCTTTGACTCTTACCTCCAAACATCATGGCCTCTAAGCGAGCTGTCGGTGAAGGCTATTATGCCATCTATCGGAGGTTGTTCTTTTACTCCCACTAATGCACTCAAGAGGTAGGTGCTCAATCCTGCAATCGATAGCAGAACTCACCGACTTAGACATCCGGATGGTGAGAGCAGCAGCAGAGTGTAGCCATTTAGATTTCATACGTTCAACAATGAACAACATTTCTCTTTTTATAAGTGAACTAGAAAATAATGAACATATGTATTTGCAAAGATTGTGTACATTTCAGTATGATTTCTTTACACATGATCATTATCTAATATTGATTCAAAATGCGTACTACACCTAATCTCATAGTAGATCTTGTAAGCACCAAACTCCTGTCTCCAATCAGCCCTCTCGGGTTTTCGTGATTGGACATTTTATCTCAAGCCTCTAATTTTTGCACAGGATGCCTTTTTTCGGTTTTCACCCTATCGAGATGCCCAATTTTAGCAAGGCTGCCTTTTTTCAGTTTTCGACCCCCGGGGCATTTTATTCTCTTATTTTTATTTTGATTGTAGCCATGGAACCTTTTGAGCCTATCTATATTGATCGGTTCTTTGAATTCGTTGCCATCGCTATCCGACAGGATTGCAGCTCCCTTTGACAGCAGTTTCTTGAGGATGAAGGGCCCTTCCCAAGTAGGTCTGAATTTCCCTCGGATGTCCGGTGCCCCAGGTCTCATTTGCTTAAACACCAAGTCGCCCTCCTTCAATGGGTGTTTGTTAACCTTCTTTCCAAAGGAACGGGCAAGTCTCTTCTGATAAACTTGATTGTGGTAATAGGCTCCCAATCTGTTCTCATCCAGTAGGTTCAGATGTTGTAATCTTTGCTGTGCCCATTTAGCTTCAGGAATTTGGGCCTCCATGACTACCATTAATGACTTGAGCTCTACCTCAACTGGCAACACCGCTTCTATCCCATATACCAGAGAATATGGTGTGGCACCCGTAGACTTCCTAACCGCCGTTCTGTAACCCCAGAGTGCGAAAGGCAATTTCTCCGCCCAGTCTTTGTAACTCTGCACCATCTTGGCCAGAATCTTTTTGATATTCTTGTTAGCGGCCTCTACTGCTCCGTTAGCTTGCGGGCGGTATGGAGATGACTTGTGATGCTCGACACCGTACTTCTGAAGCAACTTTCTCGTTTCTCCCATGAATTGGACCCCGTTATCAGACACTACATGATGCAGGAGGCCATATCTGCAAATCAAATTTTTCTCAATGAACCTCGCCATATCCCGGGCATCCACCTTTCTAAAGGACTTAGCTTCTACCCACTTGGTGAAGTAATCAATTGCAACTATAATGTATCTGTGCCCGTTGGAGGCTGTGGGTCGGATCTCCCCAATAATATCAATCCGCCAAGCCGCAAATGGCCACGGTGATGTTAAACTGTGTAATTCTGAGACAGGCAGGTGCCTAAAATTTGCGTACTGCTGGCACAGCTGGCAGTTCTTCACATACTTCAAACAATTATTGTCCATGGTGAGCCAGTAAAATCCCGGCCTCATGATTTTCTTGGACAACATCAAGCCATTCATATGGGCTCCACAAACACCAGCATAGGTTTCCTCCATTACCTTCTTAGCCTCTTTTCCATCCAGATATCTCAATTGTATTCCATCGGCTTGTCTCTTGTACAACACTCCGTTTATGCGTATGAACTGAGTAGACATCCTGCGAATCAATCTCTGGTCTTTCTTTGTAGCTTCCTCTGGAAAGGCAGCATTTTCTAGATAGTTCATGATATCATAATACCACGGCTTTCCATTTGTTACATCTATTTCTATTACTGACTGTGCCTCGAAACTAGGTCTATCCGAGCTAGAAATCAAAACCGGCCTCATGATTACCCCTTCCGGATTGTCCCTCATTGACACTAAAGTGGTGAGTGCATCAGCCAACTGATTTTTATCCCTTGGAACAAAATGGAATGTGCACACTTCAAACTAGCTACTCAGGTCTCTCGAGTGCTTGATGTACGGCATTAGCCTTTCTTCTTTAACAGCCCATTCACCTCGAATTTGATTAATTACCAAGGACGAAACACCAAACACTACTGATTGTGCCTCGAAACTAGGTCTATCCGAGCTAGAAATCAAAATCGTCCTCATGATTACCCCTTCCGGATTGTCCCTCATTGACACTAAAGTGGTGAGTGCATCAGCCAACTGATTTTTATCCCTCGGAACAAAATAGAATGTGCACACTTCAAACTGGCTACTCAGGTCTCTCGAGTGCTTGATGTACGGCATTAGCCTTTCTTCTTTAACAGCCCATTCACCTCGAATTTGATTAATTACCAAGGACGAAACACCAAACACTTCCACGTTCTTTGCTCCCAAGGCTATTGATGCTTCCAACCCAGAAGTACATCCTTCATACTCGGCTTCATTATTGGTAGCTTTGAATCTCAACTTCTTCACTAAGGGAAGTTTCTCATCACCTGGGGTTGTCAGAATAACTCCTACTCCTGCCCCTTTGCTATTAATAGCCCCATCAAGGTGTAATTGCCAACCCTGAACTGCTATAGCTTCCTCATCCTCATCCGAAAAGTTGAACTCGTATGAGTCTCCTTAAATTGGGTGTTCTGCTAGGAATTCAGCCATTGCACACCCTTTGATAGTTTTTCGAGTGATGTACTCTACATCAAATTCTTATAGCAGTAACGACCACCTACCCATTTTGCAAAGTAAAGATGGGGCTTCCTGCAAGTATCTTAAGGGATTCTGCTTTGCCACTGCTTGAACTCTATAGGAATGGAAGTAATGTCAACTTCCTAGATGCCCAAATGATAGCAAGACAGATCTTTTCTACTTCTGTATATTTGATCTTGTAGGTGAGGAACCTTTTACTGAGATAATAAATCGCGAACTCCACTCCGAACTCATCCTCCTGAGCCATCATGGCACCTACAGAGCTATCTTCTACGACTAAATAGAGAATCAAGGGCTTGTTTGGTTGCGGTGGCCTTAGCACAGGCGGATTCAATAGGTATTCTCTGATGGTATCAAAGGCCTTTTGACAATCTTCATTCTATATCACAGGCTGATCTTTCTTAAGGAGCTTGAAGATCGGTTCACAAATCGAAGTCAACTTGGCAATGAATCTACTGACATACTGTAATTTGCCCAAGAAACTCCTTACGTCTTTCTCCTTCTGAGGCATTGGCATTTCTCTGATGGCTTTCACTTTGTCCGGATCAATCTCAATTCCACTCTGACTAACTACGTGTCCTGGGAGCTTCCGTGAGGTAACACCAAAGATACACTTCTTAGGATTTAACTGCAGATTGTACTTGTTTATCCTCTGGAAGAACTTTTCCAGGGCTTCGAAATGACCTTCTCTAGTGGCTGACTTGATCATCATGTCATCCACGTATACCTCCACTTCTTTATGGATTAAGTCATTTAAGATTTTTTTTGCCATCCTTTGATAAGTGGCTACTGCGTTCTTCAAGCCAAAAGGCATTACCCTGTAAGCATATGTCCCCCACTCTGTGATGAAAGCCGTTTTGATCCTGTCAATTATCTTATTGAGGATCTGATTATAACCAACATAGCCATCTACAAAACTGTACATTGCATATATAACACCCCCTACGTCCCCATTGGAAGGACGCCGGAAAGCGCTACCGACGCTCACTCACATACATGCACACATACACCATGTGGAAGCATACATTCATACATAATCATACATGCATAAATACGGGATAATTAAAACCTTACCTTCAGGGCAGAGGCTGATCAGGCATTAACTCATGCACACGAAAACACTGAGCAAAAGCATTTACATATGCATACACACATTCACTTGTTTAATTAGTAGAAGCATAAGGCAAACGATAAATTGAGGAATAACTTAAAACATAAATATAATAATATTTACATCAAGATCCTTACTTATACATAAACAAAAGGCTACATAAATACATAATCCAAAATACAGAAGCTGAAAATGAATAACAACTTCTAACTCCTATGTGGCCGACCTTGCAGATGCTCGACTCGAACCAAACCCAAAACCTGCCACCTACATGGGAAAAGAACTCGTGCTAAGCGATAATGCTTAGTGGGGAGAACAAACAAGTAATATGGACAGCCATTCACAATGGTCGTCAAGACATAACACATTCAAATGGCATATGCGGACATTCACAACACATATATAATCATGCTTGCATTTAGAGGCATTCATTCAGAAGCTCAGGTTCACATGCATATACATATTAACTGATTGATATATGTAACATCATGCAGAAGTACAATTGGTCTTACCTGCACTTACCGAGTTCGCTGAAGTCTCTGATGTCAGACTATGCACAACCACTAACCAAACTGATCCGCATACAATATACCGAAATCCCACATCGTTACACCAAGACATATATCATCATGCAGAGTCACAAAACATTTACATGTACAGCTGTCACACCAAAGTACCCTTACACCAACTGGAACCCATTCACATGCAATACAACTACCATGCAACAATGCATATAATTATCATGCAAAAATCACCAGATATCTAAACATACATATGTCATGCCAATATTCACACACGCTAACTGAAATTCGAATATCAGGGTCAAACACAGCCCTTCCACTTCATTATGATAACGCATATGATCATACAGTGAGATATAAACACATGCCAACATGCAGAAATCAGCATAATAGCAAGATTCGAAAGAACATATATATAGCACCACATTCATAGCCTTTAATAGTCAAGTTCGCATTCATATGTATACTAATTAACCATAGCATCCAGAAGTTCAAGCTCGCATTCAGATACATATTAAATCCCATGCTTAACCATAGCTGACCGGATTCACACACACCTTCACATTATGAATTATGCGAATAATCATATGCAATGCATGCTTAAGTCACATTCAAACCGTTCAAAAATTCATAAGCACATTCGGATAATTACTGATTCGCATGTCCAAAATCATACTCATTCGGATATCACATTCTGATAATCATATCGAAACGAATCAGAGCAAACAGAACACCTGCTGACTCACAATAGTGGATAACGAGTAAACGCATAGCGTACCTTATGGGTATGAATCGAACGCATAGTGTACCTTACGGGTACGAGTCGAAAACCATTTTATTTTATCACTATTAAAACATTTTTACAGTAGGGACCTTAAACAAGATCCAAATGCATAAGAAAAGTATCGCGAGGATCCGAACGCATAAAAAGGGTTCGCGAGGAACCAAACGGGGACCTGATCATGGTCCAAACGTCCAAAGGTGCTGCAGCTAAAAAGACTCTATTAGGCATGCCTAACTATCCACTAGACTGACTCTCGCAGGTCATGCATAACACCAATCACATTTAAGCATAACACATTATTCATAGCAAGGATCACAAATCTTAGGTTTGCATAATAAATCAAACTCATTTCATGATACTTACCAAATTGCTCATATATCGTTCATGGGTTCATAATTGTAAAGTTCATCATATTAATCATGCATAAATGGGAATAATAAGCATACACCATGCACTAAGAAGAAACATGCATCATACCATTCGTGTTGCCAAGCACACGATATAATTCAGTCAATACACTATGTGAGTAATCACCGCTATCAAGCATACCAGAGTTAGATATAAAACGCTATCATACCAAGGATCATCAATACAAAACCCTGATCATACAATGGTACTACTCACGTTAACTATAACATATTACTCTTAGGCAAGAATCATGAGTAAAGATATATATGCATAACACCTTTCACATTTTAATATAACATGCTCATAATAATAATAATAACCATGACACATGGGATTCAACTCACTTGTATTCAATATGCATCACACGATACGAATCATAATAATTAACATAGATAACCCAATCATACAGTTTAAACAAAACAATAGTCTAACAGAGATCCCATTACTAAGCATATCATAGTCAAATATTAGTATACTATCGATTCAAATCATGGTTCCAAGAGTAATACATAATTATACTCACATTCATATCAATAAAGCATAAATCAGACATGCATAACCCAATATCATTCAACAAACTATAACATGCAATACAGTATACATTACTTATTATTTGGCTAAGTTAAAATACCATTTTACATCATTTGCTAATTAAAAACACATAAATGAAGACTAAAGAACCCAGAACAAAGGAAAAAGGATCGAAAAATACACATTTGAGTTGATGAAAAATGGGAGGGACAGAAGCTTTGAGGGACACGAGTCGTGCTGAGTCCCTCAGTATGAGCACGGATTGTGCTCTTCGAGCACCATTCGTGCTTATACTCTCTGCCAGAGCATGACTCGTGCTCTGGCTCTCTCACTTCTCCTCAGATGGTGCAAAAGAGAAGAAAGAGAGGAAGATGGACACGACTCACACGCTCCAGCACGACTCGGACAAGCACACAGACAGTAAAACACAACAAGCAAAACAATGAAGAGAAAAGAGAAGAAAAAGCAAGGGAGAACACGACTCACACGCCCAAGCACGACTAGGACAGGCATGTAGACTTCCAATTTTCAAAACCCTAATGTCGTGAAAAACTACAGAACCCAGAATTCTCAGCAAATCATCCCAATTCAAATCCAACATATTCTCACCTGAAATGAGCTTTCTCAAACACGCAAAACCAACAAAAACAATATGAAAATACTTCAACAAACATTCATCCAAAACAGAGAATAGCTAAGTAAGAGCTCAAAATATCAAAACCCCAAAAAATGACAGTAAGCTCAAACCCATGTAAATTCCATTTCCAAGGTCTCAATCTCCATGCATTAATCACAATCAGCCCACTCATTCAAAATCCCAACATGCAATATCAATACATCAGGTCATCATCAAAGAATCAACCCAACACATACACTGTAAATAGTCAAATGCAGGAAACCCAGTAAATGCAAAAATTCCCAAACCTGAAATTCTTTGCTTCAAATCACTTAGTTCCACTACTCCCAGCTATTTCCTTGCCCTTGGGATCGCGAGAAGATACAGCTAATATAACCATCGAAGAACACCCAATAATACAAACCCTAGATTAGCTCTAACCTAAATATTCAAGAAGAAGAAGATGAACAAAAGAGAAAACAAGATGAAAATACCCTAACTTACCAAAAGGATGTAAAGGAGATGATTGATTTCCACTAACAGTAGCTTGAATCCAAGTTAGGGTTTCTAGAGAAGAGAAAGGAAGAAGGAGAGTGGGAGAGAAGGGAAGAACGTGAAGATGAAATGAATTCCCGATATTCCACTTCTCTCTTCCTTCATCTTTTTCTTTTCCTAACCCTAAACAAGTGTCACTCTCCTATTGGTGGAAACCAATCACTCACACCCAACAAGCATGCACTACACACACCCAATGCACTCCTAATTAATGCACACCCTACCATGGTATGCTCATGCACATACAAACATATCCCAACTAATTCACACTATAATGCTAAACATGCATCCACATGCTAACAAAACTCGTAAAACACATATTTTACCCAAAATACCCATCACTTATCCGACTTAGCTTGCACATTCTGACTAGGCCCGATTTGGGGTGTGACAACTCTTCCCCCTAAAAAGAATTTTGTCCTCGAAATTCACTTACACCGAAACGAATTCCCAATAATACACTCCAATACACCAATAAACTCATACACTTTGCTTTCAAACTACTTACTGGCTTAAACTTATCACCATCACTATACTCTTAAATCACTTTCTTATATTCGAATCAAACATGCTCACCCGAATAATCATTACTCAACTGCACATCAGAAATCAAAGCACAAACATTTCACACATAAACCATTTAACTTTCACCGATAGCTACTCAAATCCTATAATACTTCAAAGATGCCCGTCATACATGCGGTTCCCTCTTACCAATAATACTTCTACCAAACTCTAAAATCTCTTTTACATTCACTTGCATAAAATACCGAAATACTCTTTCTATTTAACTTTAACCAAACACAGAACACTTTCCTTAACGGTTGCTATGCTCGCCATTCCTGCCCTTAAATCTTAATATCAAATACTCCATGTACACCCTGTCAGCTTTCTCTCAATCAAAATGCATATGCAAATGTTTCTCATGTATGGTCAGAGGAATAATGCAACGAGAATGTGATGTCTCATGTATGCAGAGTGATGCAAAAGAAATGCAACTGATGCTGTAATGATACACTTTATCCCATCCCCATGATTCAACATGCTTTTATTCAAATACTTTTTCTGGAGATAGCTGACAGGCATACAGGGTATCTACCAAAACCTTACAGAATCCAAATACCCTTCTTTCTCAAAGTACCAAAACAAACTTTACTCGAACATATCAAAACAAAACTTACTAGAAGGCTCTACAGGCTCCATCACTTCACTGCGGTGCGCAACAAATCCCCGTTGGCACACGGGTGGCTCTAAGCAGTTCCTCTACATCCTTTTTAGCTTGCCGAGCTAGACACTCACTCATCTTCTTAAGACAATCAACCATTTGATGTTCTAAGCTTTCACATTTGAAACAAGCTCCAATCATCAGTCGACACAAGCCCCGATGTCGCTTTTGACAGTGCTGACATATCGGTGGTACCCACTTCTTCTTACACTTGTCACAGTTTTGCTTCTGACCATGTTGACACATCGGAGGTTCTTGAATCCTCTTACCCGCTGACATCTCTCTACCCGATCCTTTTCTCTTCTGAGGTACATTCTGAACAAATTCTTGAGAAGCTCGAGGAGCAGTCAATCTATCAAAAATTTGAATCAACCCTTACACTAAGGTCCTATCATCAGAAACATGTCCAAAATTTCCAACCGAAGGATGCTCGGAAACACTTTGATCAACACTAACTGGGTTTACACTTTTTGTTGCCTCGCCCACATTCTCACTAGGATCAGACTCCATTTAGACACAACACAAGACAAGACACATCTGCATTAGGCCACGACACAAAGGCGACTTACATGCAAAGACACGACACATAACCGACTAGCATGTAAAAACTCGACACTTAACAAATAAGATAACCAGAACAACCAAACCTGGGCTTTGATACCACTTAATGTAACACCCCCTACATCCCCGTTGGAAGGAAACCGGAAAGCGCTAACGACGTTCACTCACATACATGCACACGTACACCATGTGGAAGCATACATTCATACATAATCATACATGCATAAATACGGGATAATTAAAACCTTACCTTAAGGGCAGAGGCTGATCATGCATTAACTCATGCACACAAAAACACTGAGTAAAAGCATTTACACATGCATACACACATTCACTTGTTTAATCAGCGGAAGCATAAGGTAAACGATAAACCGATGAATAACTTAAAACATAAATATAATAACATTTACAAGAAGATCCTTACTTATACATATACAAAAGGCTACAGAAATACATAATCCAAAATACAGAAGCTGAAAGCGAATAACAACTTCTAACTCCTATGTGGCCGAACTTGCAGATGCTTGATTCAAAGCGAACCAAAAACCTGCCACCTACACGGGAAAAGAACCCGTGCTAAGCGATAACGCTTAGTAGGGAGAACAAATAAGCAATATGGACGGTCATTCACAATGGTCGTCAAGGCATAACACATTCAAATGGCATATGCGGACATTCACAGCACATATATAATTATGCTTGCATTTAGAGGCATTCATTCAGAAGCTCAAGTTCACATGCATATACATATTAACTGATTGATATATGTAACATCATGCAGAAGTACAATTGGTCTTACCTGCACTTACCGAGTTCGCTGAAGTGTCCAATGTCAGACTATGCACAACCACTAACCAAACTGATTCGCATATAATATACCAAAATCCCACATCGTTACACCGAGACATACATCATCATGCAGAGTCACAAAACATTTACATGTACAGCTGTCATACCAAAGTACCCTTACACCAACTGGAACCCATTCACATACAATACAACTACCATGCAACAATGCATATAATTATCATGCAAAAATCACCAGATCTCTAAACATACATATGTCATGCCAATATGCACACACGCTAACCGAAATCCAAATAACAGGGTCAAACACAACCCTTCCACTTCATTACGATAATGCATATGATCATACAGTGAGATATAAACACATGCCAACATGCAGAAATCAGCATAATAGCAAGATCCGAAAGAACATATATATAGCACCACATTCATAGCCTTTAATAGTCAAGTTCGCATTCATACGCATACTAATTAACCATAGCATTCAAAAGTTCACGCTCGCATTCAGATATATATTAATTCCCATGCTTAACCATATCTGACCGGATTCACACACACCTTGACATTATGAAGTAAGCGAATAATCATATGCAATGCATGCTTGAGTCACATTCAAACCATTCAAAAATTCATAAGCACATTCGGATAATTACTGATTCGCATGTCCAAAATCATACTCATTCGGATATCACATTCTGATAATCATATCGAAATGAATTAGAGCAAACAGAACACCTACTGACTCACAATAGTGGATAACGAGTAAACGCATAGCGTACCTTACGAGTACGAATCGAACGCATAGCGTACCTTACGGGTACGAGTCGAAAACCATTTTATTTTATTACTTTTAAAACATTTTTACAGTAGGGACCTTAAACAAGATCCAAACACATAAGAAAAGGATCGCGAGGATCCGAATGCATAAAAAGGGTTCGCGAGGAACCAAGCGGGAACCTGATCAGGGTCCAAACGTCCAAAGGTGCTGCAGCTAAAGAGACTCTATTGGGCATGCCTAACTATCCACTAGACTGACTCTCACCGGTCATGCATAACACCAATCACATTTAAGCATAGCAGATTATTCATAGCATGGATCATAAATCTTAGGTTTGCATAATAAATCAAACTCATTTCATGATACTTACCAAATTGCTCATATATCCTTCATGGGTTCATAATCGTATAGTTCATCATATTAATCATGCATAAATGGGAATAATAAGCATACACCATGCACTAAGAAGAAACATGCATCATACCATTCGTGTTGCCAAGCATATGATATAATTTAGTCAATACACTATCTCAGTAATCACCGCTATCAAGCATACCAGAGTTAGATATAAAACGCTATCATACCAAGGATCATCAATACAAAACCTTGATCATACAATGGTACTACTCATGTTAACTATAACATATTACTCTTAAGCAAGAACCATGAGTAAATATATATATGCATAACACCTTTCACATTTTAATATAACATGCTCATAATAATAATAATAACCATGACACATGGTATTCAACTCACTTGTATTCAATATGCATCACACGATACGAATCATAATAATTAACATAGATAACCCAATCATACAGTTTAAACAAAACAATAGTCTAACAGAGATCCCATTACTAAGCATATCATAGTCAAATATTAGTATACTATCGATTCAAATAATGGTTCCAAGAGTAATACATAATTATACTCACATTCATATCAATAAATCATAAATAAGACATGCATAACCCAATATCATTCAACAAACTATAACATGCAATACAATATACATTACTTATTATTTTGCTAAGTTAAAATACCATTTTACATCATTTGCTAATTGAAAACACATAAATGAAGACTAAAGAACCCAGAACAAAGGAAAAAGGATTGAAAAATACACATTTAAGTTGATGGAAAACGGGAGGGACAGAAGCTTTGAGGGACACGAGTCGTGCTGAGTCCCTCAGTATGAGCACGGATTGTGCTCTTCGAGCACCATTCATGCTTATACTCTCTGCCAGAGCATGACTCGTGCTCTGGCTCTCTCACTTCTCCCTCAGATGGTTCAAAAGAGAAGAAAGGGAGGAAGATGGACACGACTCACACGCTCCAGCACGACTCGGACAAGCACACGGATAGCAAAACACAACAAGCAAAACAAGTAAGAGAAAAGAGAAGGAAAAGAAAGGGAGAACATGACTCACACGCCCAAGCATGGCTAGGATAGGCATGCAGACTTCCAATTTTAAAAACCCTAACGTCTTGAAAATCTACAGAACCCAGAATTCTCAGCAAATCATCCCAATTCAAATCCAACATATTCTCACCTAAAGAGCTTCCTCAAACACGCAAAACCAACATAAACAATATGAAAATACTTCAACAAACATTCATCCAAAATAGAGAATACCTAAGTAAGAGCATAAATTTCAAAACCCAGAAAAATGACAGTAAGCTCAAACCCACGTAAATTCCATTTCCAAGGTCTCAATCTCCATGCATTAATCATAATCAGCCCACTCATTCAAAATCCCAACATGCAATATCAATACATCACGTCATCATCAAAGAATCAACCCAACACATACACTGCAAATAGTCAAACGCATGAAACCCAGTAATTGCAAAAATTCCCAAACCTGAAATTCTTTGCTTCAAATCACTTAGTTCCACTACTCCCAGCTATTTCCTTGCCCTTGGGATCGCGAGAAGATACAGCTAACATAACCATCAAAGAACACCCAATAATACAAACCCTAGATTAGCTCTCACCCAAAAATTCAAGAAGAAGAAGATGAATAAAAGAGAAAACAAGATGAAAATACCCTAACTTACCAAAAGGATGTAAAGGAGATGATTGATTTCCACTAACAGTAGCTTGAATCCAAGTTAGGGTTTCTAGAGAAGAGAAAGGAAGAAGGAGAGTGGGAGAGAAGGGAAGAACGTGAAGATGAAATGAATTCCCGATATTCCACTTCTCTCTTTCTTCCTCTTTTTCTTTTCCTAACCCTAAACAAGTGTCACTCTCCTATTGGTGGAAACCAATCACTCACACCCAACAAGTATGCACTACACACACCTAATGCACTCCCAACTAATGCACACCCTACCATGGTATGCTCATGCACACACAAACATATCCCAACTAATTCACACTCTAATGCTAAACATGCATCCACATGCTAACAAAACCCTTAAAACACATATTTTATCCAAAATACCCATCACTTATACGACTTAGCTTGCACATTCCGACTAGCCCCGATTTGGGGTGTGACAGGACAAGCGGCAGCACCGTCAATCAGCACATCAATATGGGGTAAGGGGAAGTCCTCCTTAAGACAAGCCTTATTCAAATCTCGGTAGTCCACGCATACCCTCACCTTTCCATTCTTCTTGGCCACAGGGACAACATTGGCTAATCACATGGGATACTGCACCTCAACTAGAAATTTAGCTTTGATTTGCTGCCGAATCTCCTCTTTTACTTTATCTGCCCATTCTGGCCCAAGTTCTGACTTCCCGATCAATTCCTGGCATATCTTCATAAGTCCAGGCAAAGACTTTTTCATATTTTTTTTTAATATTCTCTCAAATTTTTCTCGCTTCAGGAGTTGCATTTGATGCTACCAAGATTTTCTTTAGACTTTCCAAAGTTTTTGAGATTAAATAGAGTAGCATCAACTGAACCAATGTCAAATACGAATAAGTTATGATCATGATTATGCATAGTAAAATCTTAAGGACATAACACAAGTAAGCAAAAAAGTTCATCTTATTAATGAAGCTAAAATGTCATTATTAAACAGTTCAAAATAAAAAGAACATTCTAAATAGCTAATCAACTTCCGTTCTTGCTAACACAATTATTGCAGTCGATGGTTCATTATCATCCCTAATAACCATCCTGCCTATGCACTTAAGCACCTAGTCCATCTCATTCTTTGCCTCTCACTTTTTTGGATCGGAGATCTTCTTGAATCAATCAGGTCTTGGACGGCATATCTTAAGGCCTTGCAATAATCTGTGGTATGCCCAATGTGCTGGTGGTAGGCACAATACTCATCTTCCTTATGACCAGGCTGTCCTTGGCTACTAGCGGGCCTAGTTGGGAATGGCTGTAATATCCCCTCCTTCATCAGCCTCTTCAGGACCCAGGACAAAGATATGCCCAAATTAGAAAAATGCCTTTACTTTACTTATGTGGTTGGCGCTTCTATAATCTTTTCCTTTTCTAGGCTTGGCATCAGTTCTTGAATGCGATCTCTCAAGGTACGACAGTAGTCCGTTCTATGCCTTGAATACTGGTGATACGCGCAGTACCAATTTGCCCTATGCCTAGGGTGTCCTTGACTTGGGGCAGGCCCGCCCGGCAAGGGTTGTAACTTCCCTTTCCTGACGAGACGGGTGAAGTGCCAGGATAATGACCTACCCAAAACAGTGAGGTGGGACTGAATGGCTTTAGTGGCTGGGACTTCTAGGGCCTTAGCATTCGCCTTACTATTATCAAGGCCTCCCGAGCGTTCACTCTTTGGAGTATGTATAATTGCAGGGTCTTCATCCTCTTCGGACATAATGCCATGTTCTAAAATAGGCCTCCTATTTTGTCCTTGCTCAACTGGTGAATCAAGTGACCTCTTATCTCTGGTCTCAGAAGGAAAAGGAGGTACTGGAGCCGTCGCTGTATGAGCCTTCTCGATCGTGGCCGGCTTCACTTGGTTGATAGCTGTTGCCATAAGCTGAGCTTGGAGAACCAGCGCCATGGCATCCATTCTTTCTTTGATCACAGCCAGCATCCTTTTTTCTAGCTCTTCAAACCTTTTATCTATCTCCTGGACAATCAGGGTGCGAGTCTCTTCTGTCAATTGTGAAGGGCCAGCCATTTTTAATTCCTTCAGATGCTTTGGTAAGGGTGCTAGGTCTCTGTCGGCCAATCCAAACTCTGATCATTTTCGGACGACTATCGGGATCCCTAAACCACCCAAGCAAATGGTCTATGGTGGCTGAAAGGCAAAGAGTTAGAATGATGCATGAGTAATATGCAATGCATGGTCGTGCTGTGTAATAAATGGTATACAATGGTTAAAAGAGATTATAATGGTACATGTGAGACATGTGAAAAACTATACACAGGATAATATGTACATGTAACAATTATTTGCAAAGAATAAGATGTATGCATAAGGAGAAAATAAAAATTTATGCATGAATAACATGAATATGCAATGCATCATCCACAACCACATACAAGCAGATAGATCCTTCCAACCTTATTGCCCCCACACATGAGGTCGTGCGGTCTCGGTCTTAGGTGGGCTTGATCCATGGATTAACATGGAACCCGATGGACGTGCATGGTGCACAGTGAAAAACCGGCAGCATAACCTCTCTTAACTAATGCACAGGCGCATGAGTTGTGGTCATTGTGTATTTAGGCAGTCCGAATAAATTGACATAGGCCTATCGGAGCATGAAAGCCTTTGTTTAGGTGACCAATCAGATTATTTGGGTTTGTCCAATACAAAATGATCCATACAGCAGGCACAGTATTACGGCTCATATCACCCAAAGGAAGTATTTATGGCCATTACATGAGCTTTAGTCAAGGGTGGTGTTAATTTAGGGCTACCCAAGCATGGTCCCTACCGACGGGTCTAGCTCATCACGAGCGTAACGACCGATCGGGTCACCATTTGATATACCATATGGTACGATAATTGGGCTAGTGGTTATCCTTAACAGTTCCCTACATTGAGTGAACATAGGGTCGTGCTTCGAGAATGCACTGGGGTTGATAGAGGGATCAAACTAACATAATCTAAGGCTCTAATGGGATGTAATGCAAATTTGAGAGAAAGTGAATTTATAAACTAAAGCTTAATTATAAATTTTAATCAAGGTATTTTCAAATCAAAGTCTCGAATCCGTCCCCAGTGGAGTCGCCACTGTGACGCGCGCCGGGCCCCGCGGCCGCCCCTTCTAACCGTTGCAAGTGCGTCTATTTTGGGCAACAAGGAGGTTTCATGGAGTCGCCACCCAATAAAACATTGGGAAAGTTCCTCTCACCTCGGAGAGCCTAAGACAGCGCATATATCCATTTTGGGCAAGCCAAAGGGGTCTTGGAGGCAATCATCCCAATAGAACATTGAGAATGACCCTCTAACCCTATGGAGCCTAGGATTATTATTTAAGTCTTTAAATAGGACACAAGAGGTGTCTTGGAGGTTCCAATGAGTGATTGGAAAGACCTCTTGCCTCGTTGAGCCCAAAGACCAGAGTTGGGTACGGGACTTCTCATCTATTTCTACCTTGATTAATTTTAATATTAAGTTTTGAGTTTATTAATTTGCTCTCTCTCCACACAATGCAATTAAAGACGCAAGTATTCATGTTAAAAGTATTAATAACTAAATAAATAAAATAAAATGAATATGGCTACATAAAGAAAATAAAGTACAATAACACTAGGAGCGGAATACAACTCCCATCTGTAAAAGTGCAATACATACATGAATGGGGGAATTCATTCACTCTGAGGACTTTGGTCCCGCATGCATTTATTATAAAAATGATCTTTATTGTGATGTTTTTTTATTGGATGGAAAATAGGACATTGAGTCCTTGAATATAAAAAAAGAAACTCAATATTAATTAATATAAATCATTTGTCTATTTTTATTTAACGCGGGATAAAATAATTTATCGCATACATAGAATAATTAATAAATAAATAAATATTAAATAATCAAATAAATAAATAAATGAATAAATAAATCAATGAATGATTAAATAAGGGATGAGGGATTAAACCAAAAGAAGTCCTCCTAGCATGGCAAATCTCCCCTCAAGCTCAAAGCATTCAAGAAATAAACAAAATCTCACCAGATAAAATAATAAATGTTAATATTAACAAAATCAAAGCATGGACAAATATAATATAAATTAAAACTCAAAGCTGAGATAATAAAAAAACTATCGACAAAAAAACAGAAGAGAAAATATTTGAAAAATAAGAGAAATAAATAATAAAGAAGAATAAAATAATAAAAGAAGTAAGAAAACTTGGAAAACTGTAGACAGAAACCAGGGACGACCTTACTTGACTGACCGACGGGCATCTCTAGGGGCGACCGACGGGCTACATGCCGTCACCCAACTGAGAGACAGGCTCAACAATAGTGACCGGCGAGCAATAACGGCGTCATTTGCGCGCCGTCGCTCAACCGAGAGACGGGCATCGGTGGCCTTATCGCTCGTTGGTCACTACTGTTCCTCAAAAGGATAGTAAAACCAACTTTTTCTCAAATAAAGTAATTTTTCCACCTCAAAATAAGAACCGAAAATAAATGAAAATTTAAATGAATCAAACAGAACGTATGTCTAGAATATTTACCTCGGATTTTACCTTTTAGGATGGATTTTCTAAAGATTTGAACCCCGCACGTTTCATGAGAAATGGGTGAAAACCAAGAAAATAAAGCTTAGATTTTTTTTCTTATTGATTTTCACAAAAATGGTCAACTATTGGAATCAAATTTAGTGGAAACTAATCGATTTTAGCTTCCTTGAATTAATTTGATTCACCAAATCAAATAAAGTGAAAAGAGAAATTTTGAGAGATGGGAAGAGCGCTAGAAAATGGGTTTTTTAGGTAGGAAAATAGCCAAATTCGTCCAACACCAAAAATAGGTGAAGAAAAGCTTTTTATAGTTTTTAAATGACCGACAGCAGTCGGAAACCCACCGACGGCCGTCGGTTAAATCCTATTTCCTGTTGGAAATAGGATTCAACCGACGAGCGTCTAAGCCACAGATGGGCGTCGGTTAAATCCCTTTTCTAATAGGAAATAGGATTTCATAGACGGGCGTCGGAGGCCCACAGACGGGCGTCTGTGCAAGGGCACGTGTCCGTCCCTCATCTCACCAACGAGCCGTCCCTCATAACAAGAGACGGGCTCCCCAGGGAGCGACGGGCTGGCCGCCGGTGGAGGAAAATTCCCTTTTTTACCCGAAAACTCCCAATTTTCTTTTTCTCATTGCAATGAATAAAAAAACCACATTTCTCGGGAATCTAGAGGGCCAAAATCTCTGAATCTCAACCATTCATTCGGACTCGGGCATCGATTTCTTTATCGGGTAATCTCTGATCCGGACCGCCTCGGGACACGGTGCTTACAGGCCTCTAGCCTCACGCTTGGGCAAACCAGAGGTGTCTTTGAGGCATCCACCCTAATGGAACATTTGGATGGCCCTCTCGCCTCGTGGCGCCTAGGACTGTGCGGGATAATACAAGAAAAACATTATTCACAATAATAATATAATAAAAAAAGATAAAGTCCAGAGAATGAACCCGGGAGACGACCCTTAAGTCTTGGCGGTAACTTCTACACCAAATGGCTCCAAATCCACCAACCAATTCAAAATAATAACTCACAAAATAAAGAACACGTTAGTGTAAAAAAAACAAAATAAATATGAAATTAAATGATAAGGAGGAAAATGGAAGAAATTGAATAAGAAAGCTATTTGAAATAAAAGAAGAGAAGAAAAGGAATCAAATGGGAAAAGTGGCCCAGGGACGGCCAGAGACGTGTGACCGACGGGTGTCCCTAGGAGCGACAGATGGGCGTAAGGGCGACCCTCGACGTCCCGTTGCCCACTTGAGCGACAGCCGTCAGTGGTCTGTTTGCCCGTCGGTTGCCTATGTTTCCGAACAGTAACCAAAATTAGATTTTCTCTTTGTTTTAATTTGAATAAAAGGGATTTTAATGCAAGAAATTACCAAAAATGATTGAATTCAAAGTAATATGTCCATAATATGTACCCTCGGATTTTTACCTTGTGAAGGTGAACGTTGCTAGATTTTGACTCCTCGAGTTCTACAAGGACCGGATCGTGATCATGCGATCGAGAGAGATTTTTGGTTGCAAAAATCTCACTTTGAAAAATAAACCAAGAGAAGGAAATTGTCTTCTCTTTCTTGGAATTTGGACAGCAATAAATATCTGAATTAGCTAGATGGATGAAAACGAATGGATCTCGCTTCCTCGGATTAGCATAATTCGAGAATAAAATAAAGAAAAGGAATTTTGAAAGAAAAATTCTTTTTGTAGAAATTGAAAATGAAATCTTGTGTGGAAAATTGCTAAGCTTTAGTTTTCTAACAAAAAGTTTTCTAATCAATAATTTCTGAGCAAAATTTCCAACCCTGAAAACTGAATCCCCTTCCCCTATTTATAGATTTAGGAAGAAATTTCAAATAAGTTTACATTTTAAATTTAGATTTGAAGAGGATTTTTCGAAATCAAATCAAAGCCGAACGATTTTCAGCATATTCCTAAAATGACATCTAATATTTAAAAATATTTGAAAAGATTTGGGAAATTTAAAAAGATTTCAATGATATTTTGTGAAATCCTTCAAAATTTGGAGAATCCGGCGGTTGAAACAACCATATCACCGACCGACGGGCTGTCCGTGGATTACCGACGGGCGTCGGTCGTAAGGGGCACTAACAGTCATCCAACTGATGGACCCTACACATGGTACAGAGTTGAGAGACGGCCGTCTCCCGCCAGGAGCGGGCGTCACTCAGGCGAGCAACGGGCACCGCTCAAACGAGTGACAGGCGCCGCTCAATCAAGTAATGGCCCCATTCCCAAGCGACGGGTGTCGCACAGGCGAGCGACGGGCGTCTTTGATTTGAGCGACGGGCTTCCTTCGCTGAGCGACGGCCGGCGCTCGACATGAGAGAGGAGCCTCACGCATGAGCGACGAGCCATCTGCCACCGACGGGATGCCCGTATGTGGAACCAAATGCAAATTCTCAATGTTGAACTCTCCTTGACTGTCCAAAATCCCCCGTTTACCTAGAAAACCTACGATCCTTATAAAACTGGAGGACGAACATCTTCAACTTTCATCCCTTATCCGAAAACCGATGTCAATTTCTTCATTAGGTAACTCTGATCTGGACTACCTCAGGACCCGGTGTCAACAGTTGCCCCCAATTTTGGGAAAACTAGTACACTAGTGTCTAGATGAATCAAAATTCAGAGGAGAAAGAAAGAAATGCATACCTGAGGTAGTCCTTACCTTCCTGATGTTGCGTGGAAGCAAGTGATTTCTCGTCTCCATCCGGTGAGCCTCGTCTCGGCCTACCCAGTAACTGCAAGTCGTGGGAGGCAGTGTTATCCAACTACAACCCATTTGCAATTTGCTCTATTGTAGGTATACTGCTAGCCTTGTCTCGGCTTGCATGGTGTCTATGATATGCGGTGTTATCCAACCCCATCTCAGTTGCGATCTGTTCTATCGCGCTTGCCCCACTAACCTCATCTCAGTCTGCGTGGCGGCTAATCTATTCCGCTGACCTCATCTCAGCCTGCGCGGTGTGAGGTGAAGTGTTGTCTAACTGCATTCTCCATTTGCAATCAATTCTATCGCGTGTGCCCCACTAACCTCATCTCGGTCTGTGTAGTGGCCGATCTGTTCCGCTAACCGCATCTCGGCCTGCATGGTGTGAGGTGAAGTGTTGTCTAACTGCATCCTCTGTTTGAGATCTGTTCTATCGCATGTGCCCCACTAACCTCATCTCGATCTGCGTAGCGACTGATCTATTCTGCTGATCTTATCTCGGCCTGCGTGGTGTGAGGTAAAGTGTTGTCTAACTGCATCCTCCATTTGCGATCCGTTCTATCGTGTGCACCCCATTAACCTCATCTCGGTCTGCGTGGCGGCTGAACTGTTCCGTTGACCTCATCTTGGCCTGCACGGTGTGAGGTGAAGTGTTGTCTAATTGTATCCTCCGTTTGCGATCTGTTCTATTGCATGTCCTCCGCTAGCCTCATCTTAGCTTGTACGGCATTTGAATTGTTTCATCGTTAACCACCTTCGGGTCAGTACGAATTGATGTTCCTGTGTTACAGCCTAAACCTCTCCCTCGCCTCGTCGCTCATCTAGATGGGAGGCTTGGGCTTTGGCTGGTCACGGGGAACTTGACGTCTAGGAGGCATCCTGAAAAGAAAAAGGTAAGAAATTAGTTTGGCATTATCGCGGTAAATAACAGCTAAACGAAAGATTACGAATTTCGTGAATTTCAATGGCATCCCGAGCCAAAACGCAATAATTCAGCAGCATTTTCGTAGGGGTATAAATATAAAAATTTTGGGCAGCATCTCGGCAAGGATATGCCCAACCAGAAAAAATTTAAAAAAAATTGAGCAGCATCCCGGCAAATATATGCCCAACCTCCTGCACAAAGAAATAAAAAAAGGACAAGCCTCAGGCCCTATGCAACATTGCAGTTTATTCATGTCGTGTCTAGTTTGGGTTGGTCCTAGAACTAAGTCTAACAACGGTAAGTCCAAATTTTCTATGGACAACTTTCATTCTCTTGTTATTTTGCTCTTTTCATTTTCATTTTTTGCAAAAAAAAAAATTTTATTGTTCTTTCATGCGTATTCACATCATGTCTCACATACAATTGAAAGAAATTGAGCAGAAAAAGGTAGAAATTATATTATATTTTTGCCAAATTATGCCAACATAAAAAAATATTAAAATTAAATGGAAAGAAGAGTAAAAAAATGAATAACTGACCTGTATGTCGACGAAACTGTGCTGAAGATAAATTTGACTAAAGTGTGTAAAAAGTGTATCTAAATGTTCGGGACAGTGCGGGGGTCGTTTTGACGCAAACGGCGCGCGAAATGGGTGAAAAATGAGGAAGATATGGACAAAAAACGGTTTTGGGGCGTCGTTTGGTGAGGGAGAGTGAAAAGAAAGAAGAAAGGAAATAATGGGCGCCGGTCACTCACCCCTTTTATAGATTTCATTGACCGACGGGCAGCCCGTCTAAAGAGTGAGCGACGGGCAACCCGTCTTTTGCTCTGGATTCTGACTTTGAATGCTAATTAATGCCCTAATTAAATCCTAATCAATTCTCCATTAATTAGCCCATTAAATGCCCCCTTTTTTTATTTTATGAATAATTTCTGACTTCTGCATCTGGACTTGCCTGCGAAGTTTCAAAGTCAATAGAAATATGCAAAGATTATTTTATGCGCATGTCATGCATGCATGCAAGAAAGAGATTTGCCCATTGGTCAACCAGGTTAACCGACGGGCTAGCCGTCAGTTGGGTGACAGACGGGCACCCCGTCGGTCATCCCTTCCTTTTAAATCACCATTTTCTCCCTCGAGTTTCGTGTCCTTTCATCTAAGACCATTTCCAAGCCTTTTCTCAGGTTTTTTCCCTTCTTTTCTTAGCTTATTTCCTTAGCCACTCTTAAATTTTCAACCAAAGGACTTGAGTAATGTCTTATTCCACTATTGCCAGGATGTATCGAATTCTGGATGATCCATAAACTTGGGAAAACTCTACCCTAGCTCCCCTTTTCGGCCTAAAATTTCTGAGAAGGGTCAAAGTAGACTATAATATTCTTTTGGTTTTGGTTCGTTTCTGGGACCCGCGATTTCATGTCTTTAGGTTCGCCTACCAGGAACTGTGCCCCCTGCCTAAAGAGCTTGCCGCTATTGTCGGGACCTGGCATCCACCCGGTACCCTGCCTTGCATTCCCTGCTGTGGTCTGGTTCAGACTCGAGATGTAGCGCTGGCCCTAAGCATTGCCCCTTCTGATGTTGCTCGTCTAATTCCTTAGGGTCCCACATTTGCCTTAGAACCACTGATTGAGGCACTGGATGAGTTCCCTGATGCTCCCCCATACTGCGTGGGTGTCATCTTCCTTTTCTGCTTGATGATGTATCTGATTGTGAGCTCAGATGATCTGATCAGCGACTCTTATCTGTTTGGGATTCTAGATGATTTTCAATGCGGGCTGACCCCCTTTTCACTGATCCTTGCCCAGACTATCATAGGTCTTGATTCTATTCGTGCTGGATCTTCTACTGCTTTCTATGGGAGCCCCTTATTACTCCAGGTAAGTCATTGTTTTCGAAGGTAGTATGTTCCTTGTTAATTTTCACATTAGCTTTTCTTAGCGGGAAGTGAGTCCTTTTCGGATTTTCACACAGCCCTATGCCTAATTTTTGCCTGAAGTGAACCCAACTCACTCCAGTAGCTTTTTATTTGCCTTTTTTCCTTATTTTCTTTGGCTTTTATTCTCTTATTATTTCCTTTTTTAGATATGGCTGCAAGAGAAGTTGAAGCTACTGTCAGAACCACCTCCTAAGGTCATTAGCCAATATTCTCGAAGGCATTTTCTTCCTCGCCAGCGACTGTACTCATTTATGACCCCTGACGAGGGCATCACCAGGTTTAGCGAGGTGACAGACGAGGACATTAATTTCATGAGCGCTTGGCTTCTCCTACCTGCTGTGATAGTTGATGGTTCCTTAGGATGTGTTCCCTTGTATGGGCTACGTGAGGCTACCTTTTACATCACGGCCCGATGCACTCGACAGCTCGGGATGACTCAAAACACTGTGAGAGCCCCTCTATCTTTCCAAGGCGGAATCTTATCTACAGCTTTTGCCTCCCGCTATCATGAACTCTGGGCTGGACTACCATTGAAGACTGTTATACCCTCTTTTGGTCATCAATTTGTTGTTTCTACTAGCGCCTATAAGAGATGGGTGCTCAGCCCCGCCGTTGATAACAGGACACGATGACTTAGACATCTGGCCAACGAGAGTAGTAGTAGGGCTTAGTTTAGATTTGTATGTATTTTGAGCAATATGTTTCTTTTTAGAACAGAACTTAGACAATAATATGAATGAAAAGATTCAGTTTTATTTCATTTCACAAAATTGTGTACATTTCGATATGATTTCAATACACATGATCGTCATTTAACATTAATTCAAGGATGCAAAACTACATTTATTCGAGGAGACAAATCCTGATAGCATCAACTCCTGTTACCAATCAGCCCTCTCGGGTTTTCTTGATTGGAAATTTTCACTCAAGTCTCTAATTTTTGACCAGGATGCCTTTTTTCGGTTTTCACGACGAGGTGCCCAATTTTAGCAAGGCCACCTTTTTTCGATCTTCGACCCACAGGGCTATTGTTCTCTTCTTTTTATTTTATTGTTTTTAGCCATGGAACCTCTTAAGTCTATCAACATTGATCAGCTCTTTAAAATCACTGCCATCACTATCTGACAAAATTGTCGCTCCTTTTGACAACAGGTTCTTGAGGATAAAAGGCCCTTCCCATGTCGGTCTGAATTTCCCCCTTATGTCTAGAACGCCTGGTCTCATTTGCTTGAACACCAAGTCTCCCTCTTTTAATGGGTGTCTTTTAACCTTCTTCCCGAATGATCTAGCAAGTCTCTTCTAATATACCTGATTATGGTAATAGGCTCTCAACCTGCTCTTATCCAACATGTTCAAGTGTTGCAACTGCTGCTGTGCCCATTCAGTTTTCGAAATCTCAGCTTCCATAACCACCCTCAATGACTTGAGTTCGACCTCGACTAGCAATACTACTTCCATCCCATAGACCAAGGAATATGGAGTGGCTCCTGTTGAAGTCCTAATAGTTGTTCTGTAGCCCCAAAGTGCGAAAGGTAACTTGTCTGCCCAATCTTTATAACTCTGAACCATTTTGGCCTGGATTCTCTTGACGTTCTTATTAGCGGCTTCTACTGCTCCATTAGATTACAGACAATAAGGAGAGGACTTGTGGTGTTCAATGCCATATTTCTGCAATAGCTTTTTTGTTTCGACCATGAATTGGACCCCATTGTCAGAGACCACATGGTGTGGGAGGCCATATTTACATATTAAGTTCTTTTCGATGAATTTGGACATATCCCGAGCATCGACCTTTTTGAAAGACTCAACCTCTACCCACTTGGTAAAATAATCGATAGTGACTATGATAAACCTATGTCCATTAGACGCCGTGGGACGTATTTCCCCAATGATGTCTATCCCCCAAGCTGCAAACGGCCAAGGCGATGTCAAGCTATGCAATTCAGAACGGGCAAGTGCCTCAAGTCCGTATACTGTTGGTACAACTGACACTATTTTACATATTTGGAGCAATCTGTATCCATGGTGAGCTAGTAGAACCCCTATCTCATGATCTTTCTAGCCAACATTAATCCATTCATGTGGGCTCCGCATACGCCAACGTGAGTTTCCTCCATCACCCTTTTAGCTTCTTTCTCGTCCAAACACCTTAATTGGATACCATCGACCTGGCGCTTGTATAACATCCTACCTATATAGATAAACTGGGCAGATAACTTGCAGATCATCCTCTGATCTTTCTCGGTAGCCTCTTTTAGAAATTTTTCATTTTCTAGATAATTCATGATCTCATAATACCACTTTTTCCCATTTGCTACCTCTATTTCCATTATTGACTTGGACTCCAAGCTTGGCCTTTCTGAACTGGAAATCAAAATCGGCTCCATGATTACCCCTTCTGGATTGTCCCACATCGATACCAAAGTTGCAAGCGCATCGGCTAATTGATTCTCATCCCTCGAAACAAAGTGGAATGTACACATTTCGAATTGACCGCTCAATTCCCTCAGGTGTTTGACATATGGCATCAACCTCTCTTCTTTAACGGCCCATTCACCCCTAATCTGATTGATCACTAAGGACGAATCCCTAAATACTTCCACATTCCTTGCCCCCAAAGCTATCAGTGCTTCTAACACAAAAGTACATGCTTCATACTCAGCTTCATTGTTGGTGGTTTTGTACCTTAACTTCTTAGCAAATGGGAGTTTTTCGTCATCCGAGGTTGTCAGAATAATTCCTACTCCTGCTCCCTTGCTATTTACGGCCCCGTCAAAGTGCAATTGCCAACCTTGAACCATAATAGCTACTATGTCTTCTTCAGGGAAATTGAACTCGTACGAGTCTCCTTGGATTGGGTGCTCTGCCAGAAACTTAGCCACCGCACGACCCTTAATGGTCTTCCAAGTAATGTATTCTACGTTAAATTCCTGTAATAGCAACAACCACCTACCCATTTTTCCAAGTGAGGATGGAGCTTCCTGCAAATATCTGAGGGGATTCTGCTTTGCTACTGCCTATACCTTGTAAGAATGAAAACAGTGTCTCAACTTCTTAGAGGCCCAGATTACCGCCAGGTAAATCATTTCTACTTTTGCATATTTGATTTCATAGGCCAAGAACTTCTTACTAAGGTAATAAATAGAAAACTCCACTCCGAACTCATCTTCTTGAGCCATCATGGCACCTATAGAACTATCCTCTATGGCCAAATACAAGATAAGCAGCTTGACTGGCTGTGGCGGTCTCAGAACCGGTGGATTCAGCAAATACTCTCTGATAGTATCGAAAGCCTTCTAACAATCTTCGTTCCATACTACTGGTTAGTCTTTTCTGAAGCGTTTGAAGATCGGTTCGCAGATCAAAGTAACCTTAGCAATAAACCTGCTGACATACTGCAACCTACCCAAAAAGTTTCTCACATCCTTTTCCTTTTGTGGTACAGGCATTTCTCTAATGGCCTTAACCTTGTCCGGGTCAATTTCGATTCTGCTCCAGCTAACTACATGTCCTAGGAGCTTCCCTGAGGTGACACCAAAGATACATTTCTTGGGGTTTAACCGCAAAATGTACTTCCCAATTCTCTGGAAGAACTTTTCCAAGGCTTCGAAATGACCTTCTCTCATGGCTGACTTGATCATCATGTCATCCACATATACCTCCACCTCTTTATGGATCAAGTCATCTAAGATTTTTGTTGCCATTCTCTGATAAGTAGCTCCTGTAATTTTTAAGCCAAAAGGCATTACCCTATAAGTGAACGTCCCCCATTCAGTGATGAAAGCTGTCTTAATCTGATCAGCTATCTTATTGAGTATCTGATTATATCCCGCATAACCATCCACAAAACTATACCTCATACAAGAGGTTGTACTGTCTACCAACACGTCTATGTTAGGCAATGGAAAGTCATCCTTCGGACAAGCTTTGTTTAAGTCCCGATAGTCCACACATACCCTCACCTTGCTGTTCTTCTTGGCTGCAGGGACAACGTTGGCCAACCAAGTTGGGTATTGCACCTCAATTAGGAACTTGGCCTCAATCTGCTTGTGAATTTCTTCCTTTACCTTGTTTGCCCACTCCGGCCTGAGCCTTCTAAACTTCTTCTTGACAAGTCTATAGTCTGGATACGTGGGGATGGTGTGTTCTGCAATTTCCCGATCTACCCTTGGCATATCTTCGTAGGTCCAGGCAAAGACCTTTTCATGTTTTCTTAATATTCTCTCAAATTTTTCTCGCTCTTTAGGAGTTACATCCAATGCTATCAAAATTTCTTTCGGGGTTTTCCGAGGTCCCAAGATTAAATGGAGTAGTCTCAGTTGAATCAATGTCAAATATAGATGGATTATGATCATGATCATGCATAATGAAATCATCAGAAGCATCGCACAAGTAAGCAAAATCGTTAACTTTATTAATAAAATTGAAATTGTCATTAACATTATTGAAAAGTTCAGGAGCAAAAAGAAAATCTAAAGTATCTTCTTCCTCCTCCTCTGCTAGTACAACTGTTGCGACTGACGGTCCTGCATTACTTTGGCATCTTGAAGGCTCTTAGTCACCCCCTGTATGGCTTCATCAACCTTCGTCTTCCCCCTCTTTTGGGTGGCCACCATCTTCTTGGTGATAACTTCCTCAGGCGTCTCGCGGTCCCAGACTGTCTTACTGGTCATGATTTCCTCATCCCAAAAGCCCTCTGCTGGCTTGATCAATCCAATGTCCCAGTCATAGACATCATTAAAGACCTCAAACCCTGGTACAATTCTTCCGTCAACCCACTGTGGTTCGACTTCCCCTGCGTAGGCACATGCCGCGGTTGCCGGCACAAAACTCTTCTTGATATGGGGGATCCCCTTCTCTGGCTTCTCACCCCTCCTTACTGCACCTGTGTGTCCCAGGCCCCTTTTGTCCTTCTGGCCCCTAGTGGTAATGGCTGTTGGCAACCCTTGAGAATTCATACCTAACCCCATGCGAGGGAGGAATGACATTCTTTTCATCATGTTTAGTACTTGGGGGCTTCCCTCTATCTGCTCTTCCTCACCAATCATGGCAACATGGAACCCACTGAATGGCTGCCTTGCGATCTCCAGTATGCAAACTTGATTTTCTCGTGCAGCCCTTATGGTCACAACCTGGCCTTCATGGGGTATTTTGACCATTTGATGAAGCGTAGAGGGGATGCCTCCCAACTTATGAAACCATGGCCTGCCCAAAAGAGCTGAGAAATTGGCGGGTATAGGCAGGACCACAAACTCCACTTCTATCTCTATCGGTCTCGTCTTCACCATTGTCTTGAATGTCCCAGAGGCATGCCTGCGCGAGTTGTCATATGCTGTGATAGTGAGATCGGACTTGGCCAACATATCCCTCGTCATCCCAAAAGCTGCCATTGCCACCTACGGGCATACATTTATCGAGGAACCATCATCCACAATCACACAAGCCGTGTGCTTTTGATTAATCTGTGCCCTTATGTATAAAGGGCGATTGTGGTTGCGGCCTTCTGCTGGTAGATCAGCACTTGTAAAAACTACATTCTCTCTCGCTCCTCCCTTACTACATCTAGACGCTCTGTAGGCGAGATGGTTGTGGCCACAGATGCCTCACACAAAGCCTCCACTACTTTCTGCCTGTGTGATGGAGACTGCCTCAAGAGATCCCATATTGAAATCTGAGTCGGCATCTTTTTCATCTGCTTGATAATCGGATCCTCTTCCGGCTCCTTCTCCTTCTGGACCGCTACCGGCTCATGGGGCCTTTCAATTTCTAGAGCTACCCTTCCGCTTCGGGTCACAGCTCCTACTTTATTATTTTTTTCCTTCTTTTCTTCCTCTTCTTCCTCCTCCGAACCCCACGGGTCCGGAAACACTTCAGAATCATCATTTTCAGTTCCACTGTCATCAGTGGACAAGCAATCGATCACTGCAGCGAGAAGCCCTTCTTCACTCACCTCATGGAGGCTCGTGACAGCGGTGTTGACATCGTTGCTGTACAACTCCTTCAATACGAACTCCTCAGGCAAACTGGACCCAATCATAAATACTGGCAGGGGCACATTGTTGTACCCAGCTTTCTTCTAACTCCCTCTCTTCTCTGGGTCCATGATCTGCTTTGAATCAATTAGATCTTGAATTGCGTGTCTCAAAGCCTTGCACTCATCAGTTGTATGCCCAGTGTGTTGATGATAAGCACAGTATTCATTATCCTTCTGCCCTGGCATGCCTTGAGTTTTTGCGAGTCGAGGTGGCAAAGGCTGCAACTTACCCTCCTTCATCAGCCTTCTCAGTACCCATGATAAGGACCTTCCAAGGTTGGAGAAACGCCTTGGGGTAGCATTAGTGGCTGATACTTCAGCGGTCTTCCTTGTGCCACTAGCGGAGCCTGCCGACCTACTTGCCCCCTGGCTACTGCTACCTTTCTTAGGATAATTATCACTACCTGCTCTCCTAGAAAGGTATTCTCCTTCGGCTTCAATGGTGATGTCTTTTAGGGACTCCCAGTCTCTTAATCCCTTCATCTTAAATCCCTCTCTCAAATACGGGCTTGCATTTTTAATGAACAGTCATATTTGATCCTGAGTATCCAATTTTTTCTTCATTTCCACCACCCGATTCCTCCACCGGGTCAGATACTCATGGAAAGACTCGCCTCCCATTTGCTGTTGCAGCTCCATGTCATTTAAGGTCACTTCCATCCTCGTACTGCAGTAGTATTGTCTCCAAAATTCCTCCGTCAATAAATCCCAGTCCTCCTTAGTTCTGCGGTCAAGCCCGTGATACCAATCCACCACTGGGCCAGTCAAACTCAAGCAAAAGTATTCAATCTTCTACCTTTTCGTCAGCGTGGTACCCTTCATTACTAAAAAATATTATTTTATGTGGGCGGTAGGATCTAACGTACCATCAAATTTCGGCACATCCGGCATCTTAAAATTCATTGGGACCAGGTCCTCCCCTTCTAATTCTTTATCCTCGTTGTTTATCCCTCGACCCCTTGTCAACATCTTCGTCATTGCCTCGAATTTTTCCTCCATTTTCCTCCAGATGGCTTCTTTGATTTGGGGTACTTTCCCTCTCTCAGACATGCGCTCCTCATATTCATCATCTTCCTAGTCATCATCCAATCTTGGGGCTGGCCTCCTCCTCTATACAGGTGGCGGGCGGACTTCCTTTTTCGGGTCTTCTCTGACCTCCTCCCTTTCGTTATTCCTCATAGGTGGAGGCGGTGGGTTCTGTGGAGCCGCTTGTTGACCCATTGTGGCCATCATGGCCACCATCTAGTTTTCGAACTCCTCTAACCTTCGACCTAATTCCTCCGCTATAAAAGCCCTAGTGGCATCTGCCCCTCTTAGTGAGTTTGCCATATTTTTTCGTGTAGAGAAAACTGAGCCAAAGTAGCGTAGCTAATTTCTGAAGGAGTGTCTGGATACTCTACCCTTTCTGGTAGCTCAAAAAAATGATTCCTGACTAGCCGCCTTTGAGAACTTCTTGACCACCTAGGCAGATCTATGATGGCTACAAAACATAACAGGTAAGGATGATGCATGAATGACATATAATGCATGATCATGCTATGCAACACCCACAAATCACATGCAAGCATATAGGTCCTTCCAACCTTATTACTTTCGCACAAGAGGTCATAGTCTCTTTCCTAGGTGGGATTGGCCCATGGGTCAATAGGGGACCCAATGGATGCGTATGGTGCACGGTGGAAAACCGACAGTATAACCTCTCCTAACTAATGCACAGATGCATGGGTTATGATCATTATGTATTTAGGCAGTCCGAATAAGTTGACTTGGGCCTATCGGGGCATGAAAGCCTTTGATTTGGTGACCAATCAAATTATCTAGGTTTGTCCAATACATAATGATCCATTTAGCAAGCATAGTATTAAGGTTCATACCACTTAGGGGAAGTAACTATTTCCATTACATGAGCTTTAGTTAAGGTGTTGTTACTTTAGGGCTACCCAAGCATGGTCCCTACCAATGGGTCTAGCTCATCACGAGCGTAATGACCGGTCGGGTCTCCATTTAATATACCATGATGGTACGAGGCTTGGGCTGGTGATTATCCTTAACACTTTCCTATATTGAGTGAACATAGGGTCGTGCTTCGGGAACGCACTGGGGTTAAAAGAGGGACCAATTGTAAATAAAAACTCAATTATAAATTTTAATCAAGGTACTTTCGAAGCGAAGTCTCGAGATGAGTCCCTAGTGGAGTCGCCACTGTGACGCGCGTCGAACCCCGAGGTGCCCCAAACCGCTCGCTTTTAGGGCCTTCGGGATGAGGTTCATAAGAACTTGTAAGAAAATTACAAGTGCATGGAGTCGCCACCCAATAGAACATTCAAAAAGGTCATCTAGCCTCAGTGAGCCTAAGACAGCACTGCTATGTCCATCATAAGCAAGCCTGGAGGTGTCTTGGAGGCTTCCACCCTAATGATAGGATAGTCCTCTAGCCTCACGCTTGGGCAAACCAGAGGTGTCTTGGAGGCATCCACATAATAGAACATTAGGATGGCCCTCTCGCCTCGTGGCGCCTAGGACTGTGCAATTTTAAGCCTTTTACGGGAAACAAGAGGTGTCTTGGAGGCCCCATCCCAATAGAACATTGAGATGGCCCTCTCGCCTCGTTGAGCCCAAAGACCAGAGAAGGTTCGGGACTTCCCATTTATTCATACCTTGGTTAGGTTTACAATTGAGTTTTGAATTTATTGTTTCATCCCATTTTTCCATTAAATTTAATGCAGTTAAATTAAAGCGCAGATTGTCTAGTCAAGGGAAAGTGATAAATAAAGCATAATTAAAGTAAAACGCATGAAAATATATTACAGCAAAACTAGGGGCAGAATACAACCCCCATTTTAAATGAAATACAAGGCATGCATAAAACGGGATATACATTAGGAGTGAGGACATTGGTCCTCGCATGCATATTTACTACAAAATTGTGTTGAAACGCCGATTTTTTATTTGTTAGAAAAAACAGGACATTGGTCCTCAATTTATAAGGAAAATCCCAATTTAATTAATAAAACACATTTGACCACTTTTACATTAGCGGGATAATACAAGAAAGATGTTATTCACAATAATAATATAATAAAAAAAGATAAAGTCCAGAGAATGAACCCGGGCGGTAACTTCTACACCAAATGGCTCCAGATCCACCAACAAATTTAAAATAATAACTCACAAAATAAAGAACACGTTAGTGTAAAAAAAATAAATATGAAATTAAATGATAAGGAGGAAAATGGAAGAAATTGAATAAGAAAGCTATTTGAAATAAAAGAAGAGAAGAAAAGGAATCAAATGGGAAAAGTGGCCCAGGGACGGCCAGAGACGTGTGACCGACGGGTGTCCCTGGGAGCAACAGACGGGCGTAAGGGCGACCCTCAACGTCCCGTTTCTCACTTCAGCGACGACCGTCGGTGGTCCTTATGCACGTCGGTCGCCTCTGTTTTCGAACAATAACCAAAATTAGATTTTCTCTTTGTTTTAATTTGAATAAAAGGGATTTTTATGCAAGAAATTACAAAAAATGATTGAATTTAAAGTAATATGTCCAGAATATTTACCCTCGGATTTTTACCTTGAGAAGGTGAACGTTGCAAGATTTTGACTCCTCGAGTTCTACAAGGACCAGATCATGATCACGCGATCGGGAGAGATTTTTTGTTGCAAAAATCTCACTTTGAAAAATAAACCAAGAGAAGGAAATTGTCTTCTCTTTCTTGGAAATTGGACAGCAATAAATATCTGAATTACCTAGATGGATGAAAACGAATGGATCTCGGTTCCTCGGATTAGCGTAATTCGAGAATAAAATAAAGAAAAGAAATTTTGAAAGAAAAATTCTTTCTGTAGAAATTAAAAATGAAATCTTCTGTTGAAAATTGCTAAGCTTTAGTTTTCTAATAAAAAGTTTTCTAATCAATAATTTCTCAACAAAATTTCCAACCCTGAAAACTGAATCCCCTTCCCCTATTTATAGATTTAGGAAGAAATTTTAAATAAATTTAAATTTTAAATTTATATTTGAAGAGAATTTTTCGAAATAAAATCAAAACTGAAGGATTTTCAGCATATTCCTAAAATGACATCTAACATTTAAAAATATTTGAAAAGATTTAGGAAATTCAAAAAGATTTCAAAGATATTTTGTGAAATCCTTCAAAATTTGGAGAATCCGGCAGTTGAAACGACCAGATCACCGACCGACGGGCTGCCCGTGGATTATCGACAGGCGTCGGTCGCAAGGGGTACCAGCGGTCATCCGGCTGACGGACCCTTCACGTGGCATGGAGATGAGAGACGGCCGTCTCCCGCCAGGAGTGGGCATCGCTCAGGCGAGCGACGGGCGCCGCTCAATCAAGCGACGGACCCGTTCCCGAGCGATGGGTGTCACACAGGCGAGTAACGGGCATCTTTCATTCGAGTAACGGGCTCCCTTCCCTGAGCGATGGCTAGCACTCGACATGAGAGACAGTCGTCATGCATTTGCGATGGGCCATCTGCCACCGACGGGATTCTCGTCTGTGGAACCAAATGCCAATTCTCAAAGTTGAACTCTCTCTGACTATCCGAAATCCCCCATTTACCCAGAAAACCTCCGATTCTTATAAAACTGGAGGACGAACATCTTCAACTTTCATCCCTTATCCAAAAAATGACTTCAATTTCTTCATTGGGTAACTTTGATCTAGACTACCTCACGACCCGGTGTCTACAATTGTCTTTAAAGCAAAGTTTAGCTACAATCCTAATCAAAGCAATAAATTTTAATGCAACCTTTGTCTTGCTTCATCATACTTCTTCATTTTTTGGTTTTAGTATTTATCCGTCAATAATGAAGTTTTTAATAGCAAAGCAAAGAGTGCGGCAATCATTAGCGAAATGGCATGTGTGCTAATAGTATGCATAATACTAGTATTTAATGTGCCTTGGTTTATAATAATCTTTGGCTAGTCTTGCTGGTAACTGTTACTACTTTCCTTCCATTTTTAGCTTCTTAAAGTACCAGTTCATAGGTTTCCTTAAATTGGAGTAGTATCTCTCATGTTCATTACTCCCTTTTCTCTTAAGGATACTTGAGATGGCTTGGGCTTTTTGCAGAAAGGGCTTAGTGATTAACGTATATGGTGTGACTAAAGTAACTGTAATGTTAGCATGGATACTAAAAATGATGGCCAACACACTTTGAAAGAAGGCAGTCAATGTATCTTTGATTTCTTGTTGGAAAGTGAGGAGGATTTCATCAAGCTCGAGACAGGTGATTGGTGCATCTTTTTAGTTAAGTTCATAGTGTGCTGACATTTAATTAACATATGGTGTAGGTGTTTGGCTCAAGAAAGCGGTTAAGACCCTATGTCTGAATATAGTTAGCACGTCATTGAGTTCCTCGTGAGTGAGAGTAGCATCCTCTGTTTTATACATGTCGTCTTTGGAAATGTTTGCAAAATGAAAGGACATCTCTTCTGTGGACATAGCGTTGATGATTGATCTAAAATGGCTATCAAAACAAAGTGTTAGTATAATGCATGACTTAAATAATGCATACATGTGTGTGCATGTGACCTATGCACCCGACTCAATAGTGCAAGTTCTTATGAATTATGTAAGGGTGCATGTGACTTATTGATATGGATTCATGGCATGCATGTGAAGAATGCAAAATCTAAGATACATGATGCCTATAAACATATATTACACGATGCATAAATAATGAAAAGTTGAATGAATGCAATGCATGTGTGACACGCGCCGAACCTCGTGGGTTCTCGAATGCCCGGTTTTAGGGTTCGAAAGAGGTTCATAAAACTCGTAAGGATTACGAGTGCTTCTAATTTAGGTAACAAGAGGTGTTTTAGAGTCGCCACCTAATAGAACATTAGGAAAGTTCATCTAGCTTCGTTAAGCCTAAGACCATGCGTATGTGTCTATTTTGAGCAACAAGATAGTATTTTGGAATTGCCTCCGAATATAAATTGAAAGGATCATCTAACCTTATGAAGCCTAAAACCAGAGAGAGTTTGGGACATTACTTTTATTTATACCTTGGTTAAAGTTGTGCGAGAGTTTTTATAGTAAATTTCAATTCCTTTTTCTCATTCGACTTATACAATTTTATTAAAACACATCCCAAGCATCAAAATGAAAGGAATAAATAAAGCAATTTAAAGTAATAAAACACATTAATTTGCAAAATATGGGCAGAATACAACCCCAACAAATTAAAGCAAAATAAAAATCATCCATAAAATGGGGCATGTATTGAAAGTGGGAATATTGGTTCCCGCATGCATATTTACAAAGATAGCTTTTAGTTGACATTTCGTTGGCAAAAAACTAGGACATTGGTCCTAGTTTATTAAAGAAAACCTTATTAAAGTCATAAAATTATTTTTGTGTTTTTATATTAATGAATAAAAAATAACTATTATCATAATTATAGCCAAATAAATAATATTTGGAAATAGTAAAAGCTAAATAATGCAAAAGAGAAGGTTGGGAGGAGTGAACCATAATGATGTCTCCAAGTCACTTAACCAATTTGAACCTCCATTTCTCCATCCTTAATCAATAAGAAAATAAACTGATAAAATCAAAGCAAAAGGAAACAATACATTATCAATGTTAAATAAAACATAAAAATAAAACAAATACTAATAGTAAAAATAAACAAATAGAAAGACAACAGACATACATTAAAAAACATAATTAATAATGCCAAATATGATATTAACAAAAATAAGAAATGAAATTAAAATAAATAAGAAAAAAGGAAAGAAATGAACCAGGGACGTCTAAAAGGGATACGAGGGACGACTTTTTGAGAGGTGACTAACAGGAGGAAGGGGATTCCGTGACGTCCCATTGCTCACTTGAGGGACAGCCATTGGTTGGGGCTTCTTCCCGTCGGTCATCCCCAGAAATCAAAAAGTGGGGGAAAACTCCATTTTTGAACATACAAAGCTTAAATTCTTATATTTTTATGGATTTTAGAACATTATTTCATGCAATTATGGCAACAAAAACTATTCAATCACGAGAAAATAATGTGTTTACAAACAAACACATTGATTTACATCTTCAATCATATCATATATCTCATTTCAATATATTGGAATTAATGTAAAATAATGATACGCTGAACCCAGAATATTTACTCTCAGAATTTTGATCTCTAGAAGGCAATGAAAAAGTAGATCTCTACCTTGATTTCCAAAAAATAGTTGAATTAAACAAATAGAAAATCACTTTTTCACTCTAAAAAATGTTTCTTTAAAACAATGAAAATTTAGGAATGTAAATGAAGAAAAGAGAATTGATTTCTCTTTCTTAATTTGACCCTTTGATTCTTTGAGAATGAATTTAAAAGAAAACAAATGTAAAGAGAAAAAAAAAAAAGAACTTTCGCTTATAAAAATCCATTTGCTCCCCCCATAATTAGAAATCCTCCCTTCTATTTATAGGTTATGTTATGATTTAAGGATAAATTTAAACTCATCAAATACTTTAAAATTTATCTTTAAGGATAAAGATAAATTTATCCTTAGCTTTATCTTTAGTGATAAAGATAAATTTTATCACTAGGGATTAAATTTATCTTTAGTGATGAAGAGAAATTTCCTAATATCCATCAAAATTATCCCCAAAATCAAGCTTTTGATTTACACCAAAATTCTAGATAAAAAAATAGAAGAAAATCCATGTCAAATCGCAATCGACGAGCGTCCCTCATTTGAGGGCTAGCCGTCACTCAAAGGGGATCCCGGATGTTCCGAGAATGGCCCTTACGATTCGTCGCCCACAAGGGGTAGGCGTCCTTCCACGTACGAGTGACAGGCGTCCCTTGCATGAAGGATGGGGTCCCCCCCCCTCGCATAAGGAGTAGGCAACCCTCACTTGAGGGCTGGGAGCCCTTCGTCCGAGGAGCGGGCATCCTTCATGCTGTAGGAAGGCACACCTCAGGTTTGACTCACTGGTGTCCCTCTTGATGGACAACCATCAGTCACCCAAAACTCAAAATTTCACGACTAAAAATGTTTTTCCAAATTGGAAAAGTCCCAAAAGGATTTTTTTTTTTTATCAAAGATGACTGGATTTTGTGAAATTCACAGTTAGAAATGAACAACTCCAACCTTTCATATGTGAAACAAGAATTGGTGTCCTCATCGGGTAACTCTGATCTGGATTGCCTCGGAACTCGATGTGTACAGTTGGCCCCAATTTTGGAAAAACTAGTGCACTAGTGCTTAGATGAGCCAAAATTCAGAGAGAATGAAAGAGACACGTACCTGAGGCAGCTCTTACCATTGTTGATGATGAGTGTAGATTTATGCCATTTTGTTAGCATATTTTGTTGAGAGGGGTGGTGTAAAAACGAGGTTGATGAGTGGCTCATGACTAATGCACATTGAGTCAGCATAAAGGTCATGTCTATGATCGAATTATGATTAAAGCACATTGAGTTGGCCTAAAAATCATAACATGATCAAATAGTGATTAACTCACATTGAGTCGGCATGGAAATCGTGTTCAGTGAAGATGTGATCATCGCACATTGAATCAGCATGAAGACCACAGTGGATGATTAGACTGATTGTGATTATCATACTTTGAATCGGAATGAAGAATTACAACTGAGGCTAATTGTGAATGTCAAACATTGAATCGGCATGAAAAATCACAAATGAGTCTGATTGTGCATATCACACATTGAATCAGCATAAAGAATCACAAATGAGTCTAATTGTGAATGTAGCACATTGAATCAACATGAAAAATCACAAATGAGTATGATTGTTGAGTTTATTGAAGAGACCTTATTCTTGTCAAGTAATAGAGTCCCTGTCAATGTAAAGATTTTTGTTAATTTGTCGTGTCAAAGCTTAAAGTCATTGTCAATTTCATTATATTTGGGATCTTGTTATTTGCCTTAAATTGTTTATATTTTTTATTAATTTTATTTATTCATTTTTTTGTTACCTTCTCAGTGGTGCCTCCTAACTACCCTTTCTAGCGTCATGACATATGCCCCAAATGGAATCAACGCCTATTTGAAGACCTGTCGGGCAATGCTAAAGTGGTGTCCCCTGACTCGGAACTGGATGACCCCCCTCCTATGTGTCTAGTCTCTAGGACCCTTTGTACTATAGTGTGGTCAGGAACTCCCTACAAATCTCCGAATAAGTGCGGAATGACGGCCTGGAGAACTCGGTCCACCCAACCGCCTCTAATAATGCATCAACCTCTTTTAGCATCCCCATATGATGGAGGAAGGGTCAAGAGACATATCTGTTAGAGCGAAACTAGGCCCGGGCTAAAGCCTTGAATCTCAGCCTCTGATCCGGGCTCATCCAAATAGGAGCTTAAGGCTTTGGGTGCTCCTGAGGAATGTTTCATCTCAGAGGAATCCTAAAAAAGATTATAAGTTAGTTTTGCCTTGACAATGCATTAATCATGTGATAACTAAATAAAATTTACATTTTGGTGATTATTTCGAAATTTCGGCAGCATCACGGCTAGGATGTGCCTAACAAAAAAAAAATTAGCAACATCTTAGTAAGGATGTGCCCAACCTCGTGCATAAAAAAAGGCAATTGACAAGCCTCTAGCCCCAGCAACAATTTCACAGACATTATGCAGATATTTTGCCAAAAGAAAACTACAGAATGTAATAGTTTTAACTAGCAATTATAGAAATGAGAAATTCAATTTACTGTTCTATTTTACTGCCTATTCTATTTATGATTTTTCTTTTTTTTTTCTTAACTGGCACTACACAAAACTTAAATTGCAGAAAATTAAAAGGATAGAATTTCGCCTATATTTCAAAACATGCATATCTATAGTGAGTCTAAAACACAAATTAAGCAAAAGGAAATTAAAAAGGAGAAGAAAATATGATAAAAACTAACCTGGCAGTCGACGAACTGTCTACAAAGACATAAAAAATAAAACCTGAAGAAATCTAGACCCGAATGTGTGCTACTGTCCTAAGAGCGTTTATGTAACACCCCTTACCCGTACGTAGTAAACCACACTTGCCACTATAGCTTACTAAGTAGGGTGAAGAGTGTTAACAATTAGAACAAAACTTAGAACTACTAATATGACTAAGCATTTATGAAAATCAGGGTTATAAACTTTTCACTTTATATAAAAGTACCATTTTGAGTTACTCTTATTATAGTTCATATTAATTTACAATACAAAATTATTGCTAGTTCCATACATACGAGCATACACTAATTAATACATATTTATTACAAAAGATTGTATTTAAAAAGTAGTATCAAAACACCAAATCCTACATAAGGAAGCTTTGACTAGTGTGTTGGCCTTGAAGGTTGCGAGATGTCCTTGGCATTATCTCCTACTTCAGTACCAACACGGATGAAACACCCGTGCTAAGCATAAAGTTTAGTAGGGATTAAAAGAATAGCATGGACGACCACTCACAGCGATCATCGATGCATAAACACACACATGATAAACAACACATATGAATATTGCATAACTAATTTACACATCGTGATATAAAATATCGAATAAATACGTTACAAATCTTCAGGAACTTATGATCTTTATAATTCATTTAATACACATAACATCAATTCAAAGGGGCCTACAATGCCTAAGGTAGTGGATAACAGGAATATAGAACAGTAGGTACCCGTAGGTACAAATTCATTTTTATTAATTATTTATATTTATGTGACAAAAGGTGACCCAAATGGGGCCAACAGAAGACCCAAACGGGGCCGAAGTAATGACCCAAACGGGGCCAATAGAACAGAATAGTAAGCTATAGGATTTAAAGTCCCTATAGGCTTGCCTATCTATCAATAACCCGGACCCGAGCAGGTGGCTAATTTATTTTTATAAAATTCACTTTAATCATAATTAAATTCAAATGGGTACCAGTCATTTCAAGTTCTATGCCATGAACAAGTAAATCAATTTATTTTATGGGTGCCATATATTCCATCCAAATACATATTTCCATATAATAATAATAATAATAATAATAATAATAATAATAATAATAATAATAATAATAATAATAATAATAAAATCAATATTATAATATACAATAATATAATGGAACGTGATTCCCATTTCAATAATTCCACTCCTAATTAGAATATATATATATATATATATATATATATATATATATATATATATATATATATATATATATATATATATATATATATATATCTAAAATATAATTGGAAAAGTTAACATGAAAATTGTGTACTTGGGACAATCACAAATCAAAAGAAATTAAAGAAAGGAAGAAGAGTTGTCACGAGTTGTGCTCAATGTCATGACTTATAACAGTGGCCTTCTGTCACGACTCGTGACAGAGCCAAACCATGCCGAGTCGTGACAATTGTCACGACTCGGGACAAGACCTACATCAGGGCAGATTCCAGCTCTCTTCTTTTTTGTTTAGAATGAAATATAAAATGGAATTTTTAGCCAAAGTATTCCTCTTTACAAATGTTTCTCAAGATGTGAAGTTTCTAATGGCTCTAATTTCAGGTCATTTAAATCACTATAACGCTGGATATGACCTAAACAATCTGGACTGCTCCCATTGAGGCGGCAGAATCCTATTGTCAAATTTGAGCTCCATTTTGAGCAACCTAAAATCAGAATTGGCTCATGTATATTTCTATCAAATATGTAGATATATGTCTTAGCTTTCAAGCCAACTAAAATTATACAATTTGGAGTTGTATAACTCAACTTATGCCCAAAATAATGCCTAAAGGTCTGACTGAATTTGTACAGAGTTGTTTTAGTTTATATAAGCCACAACTCATGCACTTTAAGAAACTATAAGAAAGATATGATATATAACACAAAATTATTGCCTTGTTTAGTGCAAGCTTAGACCTAAAATTAATCATTTTTGCTTGCAAATCACTTTAAGCAAGTTGGTATAAATTTTTGTGATTTTGGGTTGACAGAACAATGAGTTTGAGGGGGAGTAAAATGGCTTTCTTTCTGTGTTACTCCCTTTTGCCGAACTTTTTGTCTTTTTAAGCCATGAAGACTACTCTTCACATTTCTAGAAATTGATAGGTGTTTTAATGTGATTCGTTGCTTTTCATATTTCCATCTCACTCCTTAATCTTCTCCATAATCATACATTCACCTCTTAATTGTGTCATATTTATACATTAGCATACTAAATAATCCATTTTATGCATGTATGTCCATGTGAGTTAAATGACCATTTTACCCTTAACCTTTTAATTAATACCAGTTTTGTCCTTAACATGCATACTAAACCAAATAGACATTCTCGGCCACTCTTATACCCTAAATGTATACAAAATAACTAGGGTACAAGTTGGGACCTTACAGTTTAGGTGCAAACGGTGAGCAAAATGAGCGAGAAATAAGGTGAAAAATGATAAAAAAAAATCGAGAGGAAGTGTCAGTTGGGGAATGAGGAAGAAAAAAAGAAAAAGAAGAAGATGATGATGGGCCAGGCGGCGGAGAGAGCTTTTATAAATTTGCCTGACAGACATGCAAACCACTGGCCCATAAGCCTGTCGGTCATTCCAGATTTTCATTTCATTTCATTTTTTTTGAATTGTCTAAGACCCTAATTTCCCTTTAGGACTTGGGATAATATTGACTCTGAAAATTTGAGATACTCCCTGAATATTTTGCGTCCTGACTTTTGTGAGTGATTGCATCCATTAAATCTCTTTTCCTACGGAACTTAACATGGCAAAATATGCATGAATGATTTATGCATGTGAAATGCGTGAGTCATGCAGAAAAATGCAAAGATAGAATTCATCCAAGTGACCCAAGGTTGAGGGACGGGGCTGGCGGTGACTCGCTCGATCCATGCTCGTCGGTTGTCTCTTTTCTTTAAAAAGGCTTCATTTTCTTGGGATATGTGCTTATTCCTCTTTTGGCTTTTGGTCAGAGCTCTTTTACTAGGTATTTTCCCTTCTTCTCTTCCTTTTTTTCCTTTATGTTTTTTTCTTTCTTTGCTTATTTTTAATTTTTACCCAGACATCTTGAAAATGTCAAAATCATCCCTTACCAAAATGTATGGACTTTTGGATAACCCCCGAACTTGGGAAAATTCCATTTTAACCCCTTATTCTGACCTAAAAATCCTGAAGAGAGTCAAACAAGACATAAATCTCCTGTTAGCTGCGGTTTGCTTTTGGGATTCCTGATTCCATGTTTTCAGATTCACCCATCAAGAGTTATGGCCCTTGTCTGAGGAATTTACAACAATCATTGATGCCAAATTTTCTCCTGGCACTCTACCCTGCATCCCTAGCTGTGGATTAATTTTGCGTGAGGGATGTAGCGCTGGTTTTAGGCATTTCACCTTCAGTCGCTATTAGGTCGGCACCTCAAGATGCCACCTTCACTTTGGAACTGCTGATTGAGGCACTGGAAGGATTCTCCATTGTGCCTACTTACCAAGCCACTGTCATTCTGCTATTCTGCTTATCTAGGTACTTGATAGTGACCTCTGAGGACTTGATTGACAATTACCAGCTATTCAGCATTGTGGATGGTATACACCGTGGGCTGACCCCATTCCTAGTGATCTTAGTTGAGACGATTTTAGGCTTGGATGTATTTTGTGCTGACCCTACTACTCACTTTACCGAAAGCCCCTTATTGCTCCAGGTAAGTACTTGTCATTATTTTTAAAGGTAGTGTGTCCCTTGTGGATTTTCACACTAGCTTTTCTTAGCGGAAAATGCATTCTTACGGATTTTTGAATAACCTTGTCTCTAATTTTTGCTTGGAATGGTCCCAATCCATTCCAGCGGCCTTTTTTTTTTTACTTGAAAGTTAAACACCTAGTTGATTTTAAATTCAAAGCACAAAGTTTAGGCATAGTACATTATTATTGTAAATCATAAAATCAGTCAACGCTCTACATGATATTCTCAAGAATAAGCTTGGTGTTCTATATTTAAGTATTTCTAACTTCTCTGCTTTTCTTTATCCTTCGGATATGGTTACAAAAGAAACTGAAACTACTATGAAAACCCCTTCTTAGGGCAATCAGCACCTATTCGCTGAGGCATTTCCTTTCTAGACAGTGGCTGTACTCTTTTGAATCCCCTGATGAAGGCTTTGCTCGACTAGCTATGGTAACAGATGATGTCATCAACTTCATGTGGCCCTAGCTACCTCTTTCTTCTGTGACTCAGGATGTTTCCTCAGGATACATCGCTTTATGTGGACTTTATAAGGACACCTTCTGCATTATTGCCTGCTGCACTCAACAATTCAAGGAGAGGCAGGACATTGTGAGATGCCCGCTTTCTTTTCAGGGTGGTGTCTTATTTTTGCCTTTACTTCTAGGTACCATGAGCTCTAGGCATGGCCAGCTATAAGGACAGTAATCCCATGAATTGAAGATTGTAACTTCACTACCACAACTGCATATAAGAGGTGGGTGACTAGCCCTGCGGTTGATAACAGGACTCATTGACTCAAGAATTTGACTAGTGAAAGTAGTAGAGGATAGCTATTAGATCACATAAATTCAATAAAGAATAATGTTTTTCTTTTCACAAAAGAACTAGATAACAATTAACACATGAGTTGAACTGTTTCTGTTTTATATCTCATTGCATAATTGTGTACATTTCAACATGATTTCATCATACATGATCACCATTTGACATAAATCAAAAATGCAAAACTACACTTAATCTCATAATAGATATTATAATCATGAAACCCCTATTTCTATTCAGCCCTCTTGGGTTTTCTTGATTGGATATTTTCTCTTAAGACCCTAATTTTTGCCCAAGATGCTTTTTTTCGATTTTCACCTCGGCAGGGTGCCCAATCTTAATAAGGTTGCCCTTTTTCAATTTTCAACCCACGGGACATTTATTCTCTTCCTTTGATCTTTGATTTTTAGCCATGGAACCTTTTATGCCTGCTGAAATTCATCGATTCTTTGAACTCGTTTCCATCACTGTCTGTTAGAATCGCTGTACCCTTTTATGACAACTTGTTTAGCACAAACAGCGCTTCCTATGTTGGCCTGAATTTGCCGCGTATATCTAGAACACCTGGCCTCACTTGTCTAAAGACTAGATCTCCTTCTTTCGGCTGATGCTTTCTAACCTTCTTTTCGAATGATCGGGCAAGTCTTTTCAAGTAGATTTGGTTGTGATAATAAGGCCGCAATCTATCCTCATCTAATAGATTCAACTACAATAATTGTTGTTGTTCCCATTCGACCTCTGGAATTTGGGCTTCCACAACTACTCTTAAAGATCTAAGTTGTATTTCGATTGGCAATGTAACACCCCTTACCCGTACGTAGCAACCATATGATAACATAGCCGGTATACGATGCCGAGGGAAAGATGTTACCAAACAAAATACAAAAGGTACAGTAGCAAATAATGGAAAACCGAATTTTAAAATTTCTTTCAAAATTTCTTTCAATACAAAACACTCCACATCTATAACTCGTATAATACTTTTCACTTTCATCATATTACATACAAATCACTTATTGCTGAAACAGTGGTTAATTACATTGCAAATAACAATTACAAAATCTATTTAAAATACTCCGACAGACTCGTTGGCCTTGACTGCTACGGAATGTCCCTGGCGACACTTCTATCTCCAAACCTGCATGGATTAAATACCCGTGCTAAGCTTAAAGCTTAGTGGGGTACATAAAAGATGGACGACCACTCACAGTAGTCGTTAACAATACACTCAAATAATTACATATAAAGTCGCACATGTATTACTTTATATAATATTAATTGCTATAATTAATCATTACTGTTACACGCATGGAAATATTTAGTCTATCATTTTCTTAAAACTCGAGCCTTTACAACTAGTAACAATCACTCATACATCACAGTTTATCTTTCATGTTATTGCTTTATCATTTTAATACAATCACAATAACAAAACGTTTATGCATATCAATTTACTTAATCTTTTATCATAATATATACATTTTAGATAGGGGACTATACAATTAGTAAATCACACAAACATTCATTACAGCACACCTTCAAGGTTCACTTATATAAAAACATTTATTTATCAATAACTTCCATATTCTTCATTTAGCACTTTTTCGTTCAATTATTGCCTGCATTACAAAGGAGGTGGATAATGGGTTGAAATGCATAGGTACCCAAGAGTACAGTTACACATAAGGATCCATAACACATAGGGATCCAATCAGGATCCATAAATGCATAGGAATCCAAACAGGATTTAGAGATGCATAGGGATTGCAGCAATAGAGAACCTATAGGCATGCCTATCTATCCAGGGCTCTGTTAACGCAGGCTATACATATGTTTATTCCATTTTATGACACCTACTTCATTATCACATTTCCATATTTACTCACACACTTATTGTGATGATATAATGATGACACATTCATTCATTCGCATAATGTTTATACCCGTTATAATCATCATATTCAGAAATAATTATTATGACCATATGCTATTCACAAACTTACACATTCATAAATATATCAGATTTACACATCGTGCATAACACTATTATGCTCATCATATTCTCATATAAAACCTATTCACACATATACATACTATCTACACAATTATATTCTCTTTGAATCTATAAATGCTTATCCATGCAGATAGACATCATGAAATTTCAGATTCACGTAATCATGCAAATCATTAAACCTATTTAATTCTTATATAACATATATTTCATACTGTGATGCGCGCCGGAACCCGGAGGCTTCGAAAACCCGCTTTTAGGGTCCGAGAGGATTTCGCATCTAGATATTGGGTAACATGAGATATTTTGGAGTCCCTACCCAATAGAACATTGGCGAAGTTCATCTAATCCCATGAAACCTTTAGGCACATTTGGGGTATTTTGAAGTCGCCATCCAATTTACAAGAAATTGGGAAAGTTCATCTAATCTCGGAGGTCTCAACTAGAGAGTGGTTCGGAACGTCACTCTTATTAATGTCTTTGTTAAATTATAAGTGAGCTTTTAATTATTAAAATTTCATCTATTTTATCACATGTCATGCAATTTAATTTAAGCGCACATCAAGCATCGGAGAAAGCGGTAAAAAGCAATAAATAAATAAATAAAAATAAACTACAAAACAAATTACAAGATGAAATAGGACAAAAATACAATCCCCCAAAATAGAAAATTAAATAAACAAAATCAATTAAATAGATAACATACATAAATCCGGATATTTATTTGCAAGGAACATATTTACAAAATTGAAGAGTTTCACGAATGATTTTAGAAAACCGAGATGAGTGATCCCATTTTGATAAAAAGGGAAACTGTAACACCCTATACCCGCAAATGGTGCGGATATCGGATGTCACAACGCTGCACTGAAACACACCGTAATGCACTCAATAGATTCAGTATAATTCTTTTTCCTATGACCACAATCATACATATACAATAACGTAGCAATTACACTAATATACTATTATTATACTTAACCTGTATAAGCTCATGTTCATCAATTACAGTCGTATACATGCCATGCCTATATCATTGTCCTTGCTGTCCCGTAAATTCCTTCGATCATCAATAACAACGGCCACTACCACTCTTTTCTTTCTATAACCTGCACGCAGTAACAATACTACGCGCTGAGCATTTTGAATAGCCCAGTGGTGGTTACAAATCCTAGGATTTCTACTACTCAAATTAAATTCACACACATGACCATTAAATATAATTTAATCTAATGTTCACTTCAATTTATTATCCATAGCTATATATTAATCTTTCATACTTACCACTTGTTCAATTCACGACTATCATTTATTATTAATTTCATTTCGATTCCTTAACTAATTATTTTACTGTCAACTCTACAATTAAGTCCTTGTTCTGTTACCAAATTTCTATTTTTACCCTTCACTTTCTCATAATTACATTTATACCCTTAGTTATCTTTATTCTTTCATTTAACTCATTTTTCACTTATTCTACACTTACACTTACTCAATAATTACAATTAAACATTAATCCTAACATTATAATCACTTATTCGATCATATAGTCAAATTACTAATTAATTACACTTTAATCCTTTAATTCACTTTACAATTTCAAAATTTACATTTAGGTCATTAACTTTTCCAATAATTCCAACCATGTCCTCATCTTTTTCAATAATTATATCTATGTCCTTTATTTCACTTAATTACCAAAATGCCCTTCAATTACTAATAATTACCTTTTTACCCTTATACATATACTTAATTTCCATCTTTAACCTTTAACATTTTACCAAATTACAAGTTAGTCCCTACTTAACCATTTTTATGCCAATTTATCATTTTAACCCTACATTTTCATTTATTTACATAATTAACCCTTAATTTACACTTTTTACCTAACTTACTCCATTCTTATTCATTAGGTATAAAATTACTATTTTACCCCTAAACTTTTTATTTCTTTCAATTTAGTCCCATTTTCACTTATTTTCTCATTTATTATTAATTTAATCACTTTTAATGCATTTTTACCACTATACCCCTAAACTTTTATCAAATTATAACATTACCCTTCTTCTTACTTTTATTTACCATTAAGCCATTAATTAATTATATTTTCACATCTAGTCACTTATTAACTTATAATTCATCATTTAATCCACTAATTAATCATTTCATGGTAAAATTATGTTTTAGTCCTTAAAGTACCAATTCAAGTCAATGTCATTTTCAATCCCTATCTTATCTTATCTTTATCATAATTATTACCATATTTTTATTCTTATCACTTAATCATTACTATATCTTTATCCTTATCACTTAATTACATGTATGTCCATTTAATCATTCAATTAATTCTTTCTTTGCACTTTTCCACCATATTTTACAATAAATCTCTTTTTTAATAAATTTCTTTCAACTTTTGCCCCTAGTAACACCCTGTAGTTATCACTAGAATGGATATGTGGGACTAGGCTTTATAGCCCTAACCTACCGAAGTGGCCACTAGAGGGCCAAATTACACTTCAGTAGTATCGGAGTGACCACTAGGGGGTCAAATTACACTCCGACGAAACTACATTTACACTTTACACTACACTTACACTTATAAATAGACCGTCATTGGTCTATAATTGCAAGTCGCCATGACTTGCTACCGCGGCATACACTGACGTCCCTATGGCTAGCCATATATATCTTGAACTAGATTTACTACCGGATCACTAAGGGCAATACATAATCATCATTCATTTCACTTTCATTTCATACACTTCCATTCCACTTCACTTAATATTCAAAATATACTCATACATACCATGAGTTCACATAAATGCACACTTATTTCATCACTTTTATGGCGAACATAATACAATATCACACTTTAATGTATACGATTATACTCTATTTATTTCAAATAAAATCACATACACTTATTTTTCATTCTTTATTCACTTTATGCCAATATTCTTAATAATTAATCACTTACACATTATTTAAACCATATTTACCACTCGGTCAAATTCATCTTCAGTCACTGCAACTTATTCTTTTCACTTTAATCGCTCATTTATCAATATTTGATCAATCTATACCATTATATACAACACAACATCAAAATACATTTTAAATACTTATCATATTCATCAATTATATGTCTTAATTACTAACATACACTATTAATTTTACCATTATTCAATTCAGCTAACCTTTCAATAATTCACTATGTTTGTTTTTCATTCTTTTAATCATTCATTTATTTAATTCTCATATTATACTTATTATTTACACTGATTACAAGCCATAATCATTAAGTTATATATAGAATTTCTATTAACATCAATTCGGCCCAACTAACACTTACCCATTATGTTCACTTTTCTTACATTTAACCACTTAATTAGCTAAGTCGCATGTTATACATATTATTTACATCATTTACTTACATAAAACACCAAAGTATATGAATGTTTTCCTTAAACATCAATTCGGTCTAGGTTTCCTTTTCACACTAAGCTTACTTTTCTTTCATTTAATCACTCCGTTTACTAAATATCATGTTAAACATTAATTGTACTTTATTTACTTGCATTAAACATCAAAATATATTAAGAATTTCTCTTAGGTTCAATTCGGCCTCACTTAAGGATTTCACCCTATGTTTCTTTAATACATTTTAAACACACACACATGCTTATTTAACCTCACTAATCATGATTATCATGTTAGATTTAATTAAACATGCCTTTTTCACAAGTTTATACTAAAATATAACCTAAAACTCAAAGTAAATCAATGGAAATAGAAGGATTTTGTAACCACAAACCTCAAATCCGTGCAATAAACTCTCTAAGCTTCCTTTCCCTTCATTTTATCTTTGGAAACTCCTTCCTCACAAGGGGAACCTAAAGTGGTCGAATTCAAACAACACCATAATATCATATCCATACTTTCTTTTTACAAAATAACTTTATAAATGCACTATACACACTTGAAAACCCCCATATAAACATTTAAACCCAATTAAAAATACACAAATCACTTACCACAATTTTAACCCTAAACTTTGTACACTTGATTTTCTTCACTTCCAATGCTCCAAATGGACTCCAATTACTGTCTTTCTATTATATAGGGACTGAAGTTTGTCTAGGAGGCTGAAATTTTGGGGATGATTGAAGAAGAAATGAAGAAAAATGGAAAAGAGAGAAGAAACTTCAAGTCGGCCTTGATGGGAGAAGAGAGAGGCGGTGGAGGCTGGATTTCTCTAAATAAATCTTGCCTCTTGCTGTCTTATGTAGTGTGAAATTGAACCGAGCAAGTCCAACCGGTTTGAACCAAAATTTTGGTTTTTCGGTAATTTTCCACTGTTTCAAGGCATCTATGTGTTGCTCAACTTATTTTCACTCCCAACCAATTCCATTATTCTTAAAACATCAAATATTGCTTCCCTGAAAAATTTTAACTCAATCAGAGTCCATTTGAGGGCCGGTTAACTTAAATCGGTCCGATTCAAATCTGTTCGGTTCTGCCGTAAAACTTTATTCTAATGCTGTCAAAAATTGCTAAAAATTATTTTATGCCTTTACTCTTCCCACTTTACTCTCTTTTTAGCTCAATAACTATTTTTAAAAATTCGGTCAAACCTTGGTTCAATCGAACAGAACTAGAGGCTAACTGTAGTTTGACTTTCGGAGCCCTATATGACCTCATTTTCACTCCAAATTATACCACTAGATTCCTCACAGTCAACATATCAATATTACCTATTAAAAGTTTCTTCGTAACTGCTATCAATTTTCACTGTATAGCTGTCCCGATGTTACTCATCCCGAAATTTCAATACGCTATGCACACTTAACTTTTTACTGTAAATAAAGATTCTCAACCCATCACTCTATTCCGAAATCACTTTTTCGACTTTATAAAATTCACCGAATACCACTGACCCGGTGTTAGGGCCATTACAGAGACTCTTCAATTAAGTGATATTTTGAGAAGAAAATTAGGACATTGGTCATATTTTATTAAGAAAAATCCAATTTTACTTGTAGAAATATTTTTTTTGTGAATTTTTGTGTTAACGAGTGAAAAGATCTTTTATTATTACAAATCTAAATTAAAATAATAGCAAAATGAAGAAACTATAAAAAGAAATTATTAATTCCAGGTGTCCTAGCCTCCAAAACTCCATTCGGTGGGAAACACTCACATGAAAGAGACAAATAGTTAGTAATGCAGCAAAAATAAATAAATCATAAACAAGTAAATATTAGTAATGTAACAAGCGTAAACACATAAATTATGAAAAAATAAATAATTAACAAGGTAATAAAAATATGAAGAAGTAATAAAATAAAAATAATACATAAGTATAAAATAAGAGGAGTTTAATAAAACGAATTAACAAGAATAAAAGAAAATGGATGAACAGTAAAAGAATATAAATAAAGAAATGTACATATTTAATTTAACATGATTAAATAATGCAAATGCAAATGCAAAATAAAAATAATGAAATAGCAATAATAATATGATAAGTAATATGAGATAATAATAATAATAATAATAATAATAATAATAATAATAATAATAATAATAATAATAATAATAGAAAATCAGATTAAATAAAATAAATATATAAATAATTGAATAAATAAATAAATAAAATAACAAAGAAAATAAAGTAAAAAGGAAAACAAAATTAAAAAAATTACATCAAACAAACAGATAAATAATAAATCTAAAACTCTACAAGAAAATTAATTGATTGAAAACAAGAAATAAAAAAAATAAATAAAAATAAAAATATGAGATCGAGCCCAGAATATTTACCCTTAGATTCGGATTTGATAGAATGAGGGAAGATGATTGATTTCCTCGTTTAGATTCGCAAAGAATTAAATTAGATAAATAAAAAAGATCTAAAACTTTTCTCTTCAGAAAAATAATTGTAAAAATCTTGTCTTAAAATATCAAATGAAAAGATTGGATTTCAAGAGTAAAGAATTAATTTTTTTTGTCTCAAAATCAATTTTTCATTAATAAAATTCAATCTAAAATCTTTAGAAAAAGTTTAATCGAAAAAAAAATAATAATTAACAAAAAAAGAAGTCAGAAAATTGAATTTTAAGAGTAAAAAATTAATTTTTTTTATCTTAAAATAAAATTTTCATCAATAAAATTAATCTAAAATCTTTAAAAAAACAATTTTCGAAAAAAAAGAATTACAGAAGAAAAATAAAATTTTGTGAAGAAGAAGAAAAAGAAAAATCTCAATCCATTTTTCTCGATTCTCAGCCTGCTATTTATAAGTTAACTGAATATAAGATAGGAAACTCAAATTTTTTTAAAATTTCAAATTATCCTTAAAGATAGATATCAAATATTTTTGAATTCAAATTAGATTTGGAGATAAAATCAAATTTTTTTGAATTCAAATGAGATTTTAGAAGAAAAAATAAAATATTTGACATTTATCTTAAGGATAAACTTTAAGAAAAAATCAATTTATCCCTTATCTTAATTTTAAAAATTGAAAAAACCATGAAAATAAAAAAAAAAATTGGATAAAAAATCAGATTTGGGGAAAAAATCTCTATTTTTGGTGAAAAAATGACTTTTCTGCAGCTGGCGAGGGACGCCTGTCCCTGGCAAGGGACGAACGTCAGCGCGCGCACGCTGCGCAGCGAGCGAGGGCTGCGACGCCTTGCCTGCACATGGGCAAGCGATGCCCCCTCGCGCTGCTCCAGTGCCAGCGCGCGCAAGCTGGGATCGCCTAGCGCACGAGGGAGGCTAGCCCTCATGTGCTGGCTTACGCAAACACCTAAAATTTTATTTTATGTTATTTTATTTATTTTTTTAAAAGTAATTTTGATAAGAACACTATCATTTAAAACTTCCTTTGTTTTTATTTTTATTTTTTAGTATTTATTTTTTTATTTTTTATTCTTTTATTTCTAAAAAGCAATTTTGACAAGGAAACCATCGCTTCCAACCTTTTTTCCTGTGAACATGCATTAATTTAATCACTGGATAACCCTGTTATGGGCTTCCTCGGGACTCAGTGTCTACAGTTGCCCCCAGTTTTGGGGAGGCTAGTGCAGGGTTGCCTAGGTAAGCCAAAACTCAGAGAAATATGGAAAGAGACACGTACCTGAGGCAGCTATCTTTCCAGACTGGATGATGTTGTTATCGTGGTTAACGCCATCTTGTTGGCGTGTTATTCTTCGTTAAAGCGAGTTATCGTGATCGTGTAAACCCTTGTTGAATTTGTATTTACCGTCAGCATGTAAATCCTTATTCAAGTGGTAGTGCCATGGTCGTGCTAACCTTCCTTGGAATGGTAGTGCCGCCATCATGCTAACCCTTGTTGAGATTTGAAGTGGTAGTGCCATGATCGTGCTAACCCTCCATGGAGTGGTAGTGCTATCATCTTGTTAACCCTTCTGAACTGGTAGTGTAGTGGTCGTGCTAACATTTCGTGGAATGGTAGTGCTGCCATCGTGCTAACCCTTGTTGAAGTGGTAGTACCGTAGTTGTACTAACCTTCCGTGAAATGGCAATGCTGCTGTGACGGACGCTGAACCCCGCGTCGCCCCGAAAACCCGCTCTCAGGACTTTCGGGATGAGGTTCATAAAACTTGTAAGAAATTACAAGGGCATCTATTTTGGGCAACAAGGAGGTTTCATGAAGTTGCCACCCAATAGAACATTGGAAAAGTTCGTCTAGCCTCAGTGAGTCTAAGACAGCGCTGCTATGTCCATTTTGGGCCAGCCAGAGGGGTCTTGGAGGCCTCATCCTAATAGAACATTAGGATGGCCCTCTCGCCTCGTGGAACCAGGACTATGCAAATTGAGCCTTTTTACGGGACACAAGAGGTGTCTTGGAAGTCCCATTCCAATGGAACATTGAAATGGTCCTCTCGCCTCGTTGAGCCCAAAGACCAGAGATGGTTCGGGACTTCTCATTTATTCAAACCTTGGTTAAATTACAATTGAGTTTTGAATTTAAGTTTTCATCCCTTTTCTCATACGTATTGATGCAATAACTAGAGCGCAAGTTGGACATCCAAGGAAAGCGGTAAATGAAAGCATAATTAAAATAAAGTTCATAAAAATAAATTACAATAAAACTAGGGGCGGAATACAACCCCCATTGTAAAATAAATGTAAATCATGCATAAAACGGGATATTTATTAAAAGTGAGGACATTGGTCCTTGCATGCATAATTATAGAAAGTAATTTTGAAGTGACAATTTATTTGGATGAAAAAAGCTAGGACATTGGTCCCATTTTATTAGAAAAAATCAATTTATTTATAAAAATATTTTTGTGACTTTTTAATTAACTTACATGAAAATAAACAAACTTATTACAAATTACATATTAAATAATAAAAGCAAAATAATACTAAAAATGCTAAAAAATATATCCCATAAAATGGTGTCTCCAAACTTCCATGGGTTCCCACTTGGCATTGGAAAACTCACACATAAAAAATGATGTTCAAATAAAAACACAAATGAAGATGATATTAGTAATAAAAAATAGATCTAAACACATAACATGTAAAAATGAATTAAAATAAATAAAACAACCTGCATGATGTATGACAAATTAATTAGATGGCATAATAAAATATAACTTAACACATGAACAATTAACCATGCATAAATAATAAAAGATAACAACAATAATAAAATTCAACATGCATGAAAACATGAAAATAATGATGATGATGACAACAATAATAAATTATAATAATAAACAAAACTATTAAAAATAATAATGATGATAGTAATGACAAATAATAATAATAATAATAATAATAATAATAATAATAATAATAATAATAATAATAATAATAATAATAATAATAATAATAATATTAATGATAACACTAATCACAATATTAATGACAAATAATAATAATAATAATAATAATAATAATAATAATAATAATAATAATAATAATAATAATAATAATATGAACATGAACAATTAAATAAGAAATAAAAAATAAAAATATGAACAATTAAATAAAAGATTAAGAAATAATAATATAAACAATTAAATAAACATGCAAGAAATAAAAAGTAATAATATGAACAATTAAATAAAAAATAAGAAATAATAATATGAACAATTAAATAGGAAATAAGAAATAAGAAATAATAGATCTATGAGAATTTACATGCTAGCTAACAAATTGTAAACAAAAATAAATTGAAAATTAAATTAAAAGTTGAGCCAAAAATGCTTACCCTCAAAATTGGATGTGATGAATGAAGTTGGATGATAATTCCTTGCTTTGATTAATAAAAATAAAATGTAATGAAATTTTATCCCAATAACAAATAATTGATTTATTTGTCTTAAAAATTAAATTAAAAAAATCAGACTAGAATACTTGGAGATTTTTTCTTGAAGAAGAAAAGAAGAAGAAAAAGAAAAGAGAAAACAATATTTTTTTTAAGAAAAATCCCTCCAAAATCCTCTCCAAAAAACTCATTTTATACTTCAAAAATAAACCAAATTTAATGAAGAAAATCAGATTTTTATTAAATTGAATTAAATCAATTTAATTCCAATAATCATAAAAAAAAAACTCATGAATTTGATGGGTTTAGAAAATAAAAGGTTTTAGGATTAAATTCTATGAAAAAAAGTCAAGAAAAACCAATTTTTGGGGCCAAAAAAGGGAAAAAATAAAAAACGGGCGAAATGGGGCGTCAGGGGGCGAGCGACGCCCGTCGTCGCGCCCGACGGGTGTCGCCCGCACGCAGCATCACGCTGCGCTACGCGCGCGACGATCAGAGAGTCACGCGCGGGGGCGAGTGCACCCCGCATTCGCCGATTTTTTTTTTTATTTTCTAAAAGACTATAATTTCAAAACATACCTTTTTTGTTCCAAAATAATTTTTAAAACACCTAAAATATTCTTTTTATACATTTTTATTTATTTCTAATAGATCAATTTGACAAGAAAATCATTGCTTTCAACTTTCATTTTTGCCTACAAACAGGCACACTTAATTTCATCATTGGGCAATCCTGATTGAGGTTGAATCGGGACCCGGCGTCTACAGTTAATAATTGATTTATTTGTCTTAAGAATTAAATTAAAAATATCAGATTAGAATACTTGGAGAATTTTTCTTGAAGAAGAAAAGAAGAAGAAGAAGAAAAGAGAAAACAATTTTTTCCTTAAAAAAAAAAAATCAATTATTTGTTTTTGGGATAAAATTTTATTACATTTTATTTTTATTAAATCAAAGCAAGAAATTATCATCCAACTTCATTCATCACATCCAATTTTGAGGGTAAGCATTCTTGGCTCAACTTTTAATTTAATTTTTAATTTATTTTTGTTTACAATTTGTTAGCTAGCATGTAAATTCTCATAGATCTATTATTTCTTATTTCTTAGTTCCTATTTAATTATTCATATTATTATTTCTTATTTCCTATTTAATTGTTCATATTATTATTTCTTATTTCTTATTTAATTGTTCATATTATTATTTTTTATTTCTTGCATGTTTATTTAATTGTTCATATTATTATTTCTTAATCTTTTATTTAATTGTTCATATTATTATTTCTTATTTCTTATTTAATTGTTCATGTTCATATTATTATTATTATTATTATTATTATTATTATTATTATTATTATTATTATTATTGTTATTATTATTATTATTGTTATTATTATTATTATTATTATTATTATTATTATTATTATTATTATTATTATTATTATTTGTCATTACTATCATCATTATTATTTTTATTAGTTTTGTTTATTATTATAATTTATTATTGTTGTCATCATCATCATTATTTTCATGTTTTCATGCATGTTGAATTTTATTATTGTTGTTATCATTTATTATTTATGCATGTTTAACTGTTCATGTGTTAAATTATATTTTATTATGCCATCTAATTAATTTGTCATACATCATGCATGTTGTTTTATTTATTTTAATTCATTTTTACATGTTATGTGTTTAGATCCATTTTTTATTACTAATATCATCTTTATTTGTGTTTTTATTTCAACATCATTTTTTATGTGTGAGTTTTCCAATGCCAAGTGGGAGCCCATGGAAGTTTGGAGACACCATTTTTGTGGGATATATTTTTTTAGCATTTTTCGTATTATTTTGCTTTTATTATTTAATATGTAATTTGTAATAAATTTGTTTATTTTCATGCATGCTAATTAAAAAGTCACAAAAATATTTTTATAAATAAATTGAATTTTTTTAATAAAATGGGACCAATGTCCTAACTTTTTTCATCCAAATAAATTGTTACTTCAAAATTACTTTCTCTAATTATGCATGCGAGGACCAATGTCCTTACTCTTAATAAATACCTCGTTTTATGCATGATTTACATTTATTTTACAATGGGGGTTGTATTCCTCCCCTAGTTTTGTTGTAATTTATTTTTATGAACTTTATTTTAATTATGCTTTCATTTACCGCTTTCCTTGGATGACCAACTTGCGCTGTAATTATTGCATCAATACGTATGAGAAAAGGGATGAAAACTTAAATTCAAAACTCAATTGTAATTTAACCAAGGTATGAATAAATGAGAAGTCCCGAACCATCTTTGGTCTTTGGGCTCAACGAGGCGAGAGGACCATTTCAATGTTCCATTGGAATGGGACTTCCAAGACACCTCTTGTGTCCCGTAAAAAGGCTCAATTTGCATAGTCCTAGGTTCCACGAGGCGAGAGGGCCATCGTAATGTTCTATTAGGATGAGGCCTCCAAGACCACTCTGGCTGGCCCAAAATGGACATAGCGGCGCTGTCTTAGTTTCACTGAGGCTAGACGAACTTTTCCAATGTTCTATTGGGTGGCGACTCCAAGAAACCTCCTTGTTGCCCAAAATAGACGCCCTTGTAATTTCTTACAAGTTTTATGAACCTCATCCCGAAAGCCCTGAGAGCGGGTCTTCGGGGCGACGCGGGGTTCGTTGCGCACGCATTTACCGTACCTCCATAAAGGCTCAACGGGCTAGCAAGCGATTTTGAAATAAAGATAGAAAATAGTCATTTAGAGAGCTATACAAGAAAGGGCTGCCTAAATCATTTTATAGGTTCCGTCTTATCTAGGGAACGCTTTGACGGGTAATCAGAAAGGTTCTAGTGCTCTTAGTGAGTTTTCATCCAATCCCCTAATTGCAACTAGTTTTTTTTCATTTTTATTTTCAGCTCTCAGAATTTTCCTCTCTTCAGGAGTTATATCAGATGCTATCAAGATTTTCTTTGGGTTTTATAAAGTTCCAAGATTAAATGTAATCATATTAATTGTATTAACATCAAAAAATGAATGCATTGTGATCATGAGAAATGAAATCATTAGAGACACTATACAAATACGCAAGATTGTTCATTTTATTGAAATAAGCAATACTGTAAATATTGTCATAAAAAGTGTTCTTGGAATAAAAAAAGCAACTAAAAACATATTCTTCTCCTCCAATCACATTTATGGTGGGGGAACTGTATTATAGCATGCCCTCTTTTTCTTGTCTCTTTTCTCAGGGTCAGTGATCTCCTTGGAACCAATAAGATCCTGAATTTTATTCCTTAGAGTCCAGCAATAATCTGTTAGATGCCCTGTGTGCTGATGGTAAGCGTAGTATTGATCCTCTCTATGCCCCGACTTTCCTTGATTCATGGCTGGCCTAGGTGGTAATGGTCTCAGCTTGGCTTCCTTTGTCAATTTCTCTAATACCCAAGACAGAGAGCGGCCCAAATTGGAGTAATACCTCTGAACCTGTCCAACCTCAATTGCTGAAACCTCAACCATCTTACCACTTCTGTTACTGTTGCTTCCTGCACCACCTGGCTTGTACCCTGACTAGTTGCCATAGCCTTTCCCAGCAAAGTTATTTTGGCTTACTTTCTTTGCTAGGTAAGCCCCCTCAGCTTGTTCAGAAATGTTCTTAAGCGACTCCCAGTCTCTGAGCCCCTTAAAGCTGAGCAAGTCCCTCAAGTAAGGGCAAGAGTTCCTGATAAATAGCCTGATTTGGTCAGCAGTGTCAAGCTTTCTCTTCATCTCCATGACCCTATTTCTCCATCTTGTAAGGTACTCATGGAACGACTCATTATTTTTCTGTTGTAAAAGCTCGAGGTCCTTTAAGGTGACCTCCATTCTGGTACTGCAGTCATACTGCTTCATGAACTCCTCAGTCAAAAGGTCCCAATCCTCCTTGGACCTCCTGTCAGTCCACAGCTGAATGCACCAGACTAAGGCAAAAATATTCCACCTTCTGTTTCTTGGTCAACCCTGTGCCTTTCATCACCAGGATGTACTGCTTAATATGTGCAGATGGATTCGAAGTACCATCAAACTTCTGTAGCTCAGGCATTTTAAACCTTAGGGGCAACAGCTCTTTGTCCCCCAAATCTCTGTCTTTAGGGTTGATCCCCTTTTTGGCTGATAGCATGCGGGTGATTGCTTCCATCTATTGCCTCAACCCTCTCATCGCCTCATCCTCTGGCCTGGGTGCTCTGGCCCCCACAAATTGAGGTGCTACTGCCTCTTCACCTTCCTCCTCCATCACAAAATCATCATTGGGATTGGGGATTATTGCCCTTCTTGGCTCAACAGGCACTGCAGCCATATGTTCATTAACAAGCTGGCGAGCAGCATTAACTACAACGGGGGTTTCTCTGCCAGCAGGTGGTTCAACTTACCCCCCCAGCATGAACCATCGGGGGTTGTGGAGCAACGGGTGGATGTGGAGCATTTAGTGGTTGTGGAGCAGTTACTAGAGCAGGAGGATGAGCAATTCTATCAGCCGTAGCTCCCATCATTTCCAAAATTCTTCGCTCAAAATCCTCTAGTCTCCTAGCAAGGTCTTGAGTTGTTAAGGCTCCAGTCTCTTTTGCCTTTTGTGATTCTATGGATGACTCTCTGGTCGTTGAGGGTGGCTCAGAATTCCAATCAGACACTAATTCTGTCAATCCAAGAGGTAGATCTATCCTCACCAGCCGACCGTCAGAACCTTTAGTCCACTTCGGTGAATCTATGATGGCTGAAAGATTGAACTGTTAGGATGATGCATGAATAATACATATAATGCATGATCGTGTTAATACAGCATGGACAATCACATTCAAGCAAGTAGATCCTTTCAACCTTATCACTCCCATACACGAGGTAATACGGTCTCTTTCCTAGGTGGGCTTGACCCATGGGTCAGCAGGGAACCCATTAGACGCGTATATCGCATGGTGAAAAGCCGGCAGCATGACGTCTCTTGCCTATTGTACATACGAATGGGTGTTTGGCCATTATGTATTTAAACAATTCAACTAAATTAAGATGGGCCCACCAGGGCATGAAAGCCTTTAATGAAGACCATTTAATTTTGTTGCTTTTGTTTAATATATATTGGCCCACATAGCAAACATCGTATTAAGGTACATGTCGCCTAAGGGAAGTATCTATTGCTATTACATGAGCTTTGGTCATGGGTGGTGTTACTTTAGGTCTACCCAAGCATGGTCCTTGCCAATGGGTCTAGCTCATCACGAGCATAACGACTGATTGGGTCTCCATTTGATATACCACAAGGTACGAGGCTTGGGCTAGTGATTATCCCTAACACTTCCCCACATTGAGTGAACGTAAGGTCGTGCTTTGGGAACGCACCGGGGTTAAAAATAGGGACCAAACTAGCATAGTTCTAAGGCTCTAATGAAATGATATGCAATTTTCGAAAAGGGACAAAATTTTTAAATTAAAACACAATTATAATTTTTAACCAAGGTACTTTCAAATCGAAGTCTCGAGTATAGGTCCCCAGCGGGGTCGCCACTGTGACGCGCGCCGAACCCCGCGTCGCCCTAAAGACCCGCTCTCAGGGCTTTCGGGATGAGGTTCCTAAAACTTGTAAGAAATTACAAGGGCGTCTATTTTGGGTAACAAGGAGGTTTCATGGAGTCGCCACCCAATAGAACATTGGAAAAGTTCATCTAGCCTCAGTGAAACTAAGACAGCGCTGCTATGTCCATTTTGGGCCAGCTAGATGGGTCTTGGAGGCCTCATCCTAATAGAACATTAGGATGGCCCTCTCGCCTTGTGGAACCTAGGACTATGCAAATTGAGCCTTTTTACGGGACACGAGAGGTGTTTTGGAAGTCCCATTCCAATGGAACATTGAAATGGTCCTCTTGCATCGTTGAGCCCAAAGACCAGAGATGGTTCGGGACTTCTCATTTATTCATACCTTAGTTAAATTAAAATTTAGTTTTGAATTTAAGTTTTCATCTGTTTTCTCATACGTATTGATGCAATAATTAGAGCGCAAGTTGGTCATCCAAGGAAAGCGGTAAATGAAAACATAATTAAAATAAAATTCATAAAAATAAATTACAACAAAACTAGGGGAGGAATACAACCCCCATTGTAAAATAAATGTAAATCATACATAAAACGGGGTATTTATTAAGAGTGAGGACATTGGTCCTCGCATGCATAATTAGAGAAAGTAATTTTGAAGTGACAATTTATTTGGATGAAAAAAGCTAGGACATTGGTTCCATTTTATTAGAAAAATTCAATTTATTTATAAAAATACTTTTGTGGCTTTTTAATTAACGTGCATGAAAATAAACAAACTAATTACAAATTACATATTAAATAATAAAAGCAAAATAATACCAAAAATGCTAAAAAATATATCCCACAAAAATGGTGTCTCCAAACTTCCATGGGCTCCCACTTGGCATTGGAAAACTCACACATAAAAAATGATGTTGAAATAAAAACACAAATAAAGATGATGTTAGTAATAAAAAATGGATCTAAACACATAACATGTAAAAATGAATTAAAATAAATAAAAAACATGCATAATGTGTTACAAATTAATTAGATGGCATAATAAAATATAACTTAACACATGAACAATTAAACATGCATAAATAATAAAAGATAACAACAATAATAAAATTCAACATGCATGAAAACAAGAAAATAATGATGATGATGACAACAATAATAAATTATAACAATAAACAAGACTAATAAAAATAATAATGATGATAGTAATGACAAATAATAATAATAATAATAATAATAATAATAATAATAATAATAATAATAATAATAATAATAATAATAATAATAATAATAATAATAATAATAATAATAATAATAATAATAATAATAATAATAATAATAATAATAATAATAATAATAATAATATGAACATGAACATGAACAATTAAATAAGAAATAAGAAATAAGAAATAATAATATGAACAATTAGATAAAAGATTAAGAAATAATAATATGAACAATTAAATAAACATGCAAGAAATAAAAAGTAATAATATAAACAATTAAATAAAAAATAAGAAATAAGAAATAATAATATGAACATTTAAATAGGAAATAAGAAATAATAATATGAACAATTAAATAGGAAATAAGAAATAAGAAATAATAGATCTATGAGAATTTACATGCTAACTGACAAATTGTAAACAAAAATAATTTGAAAATTAAATTAAAAGTTGAGCCATGAATACTTGCCCTCAAAATTGGATGTGGTGAATGAAGTTGGATGATAATTCCTTGTTTTAATTTAATAAAAATAAAATGTAATGAAATTTTATCCCAAGAACAAATAATTGATTTATTTGTCTTAAGGAAAAAATTATGAAAAACAAGAAGTAAAAAATTCACAAGAACAAATAATTGATTTATTTGTCTTAAGAATTAAATTAAAAAAATCAGATTAGAATACTTGGAGAATTTTTCTTGAAGAAGAAAAGAAGAAGAAGAAGAAGAAGAAGAAGAAAAGAGAAAATAGTATTTTTCTTAAGAAAAATCCCCCAAAATTCTCTCCAAAAAACCCATTTTATACTTCAAAAATAAACCAAATTTAATGAAGAAAATCAGATTTTTATTAAATTGAATTAAATCAATTTAATTCCAATAATCATAAAAAAGACTCTTGAATTTGAAGGGTTTGGAAAATAAAAGGTTTTAGGATTAAATTCTATGAAAAAAAGTGAAGAAAAACCAATTTTTGGGGCCAAAAAAGGGAAAAAATAAAAAACGGGCGAAATGGGGCGTCAGGGGGCGAGCGACGCCCGACGGGAGTCGCCCACGTGTATTATCGCGGTGCGCAGCACGCGCGACGCTCAGCGCGTTGTGTGCGCCCCGCGCGCTGCCGCGCGAGCCCAACGAGCTGCCGCACCCCGATATTCGCCGATTTTTTTTTTTTTTATAAAATTTTCTACAAAACTATAATTTCAAAACATTCATTTTTTTTGTCCCAAAATAATTTTCAAAACACCTAAAATATTTTTTTTTATACATTTTTATTTATTTCTAATAAATCAATTTGACAAGAAAATCATCACTTTTAAATTTCATTTTTGCCTATAAATAGCCACACTTAATTTTATCATTGGGTAATCCTGATCTAGGCTGCCTCAGGATCCGGTGTCTACAACTGCCATCGTGCTAACCCTTGTTGAAGTGGTAGTACTGTAGTCGTGCCAACCTTCCGTGTAATTGTAGTGCCGCCATCGTGCTAACTCTCGTTGAAGTGGTAGTGTCGTGGTCATGCTAACCTTCCGTGGAATGATAGTGCCGTTATTGTGCTAACCCTTCTGAAGTGATAGTGCCATGGTCGTGCTAATTTTCCGTGGAATTGTAGTGCCGCCATAGTGCTAATCCTTCTAAGATTTGAAGTGGTAGCGCCCCCTGAGAGGTCTTTGTTTGGTTGCCCCCTGAGAGGTCTTTGGTTGGTTTTTAGATTGGTGTTTGGACTGATGTCATCATTCAATTTTTTTAAGTGTCCGCAACGAATCCTTTTTTACTACAAAACGAGAAAGCCAAATATGCAGGAAAATAGTGAGCATGCACGTGAAATGCATGGGTCATGCAAAAATGCAGGCCAAAAATTCATGTAAGTGAGTTTTGGAGGAAATAACCGAGCTGGTCGCAATTCGCGGTTGGACCGACTGCCCTTTGGAATGGATTTCGTGCCTTTGGGTTTGCGAGCTTCTCTCATGGTGCCCGTAGTCATTCTCCTAAGGTAGTGTGTCCCTTGTGGAGCTTTTCTTAATGGAAAATGTATCCTTTCTGAATTTTCACATAACCCTATGCCTTATTTTTGCCTGAAATGGACAGAACCCAATCCAACGGTTTTTTTTTTTATAGACAGACTGCCTATTTTCAGGTTTTCATCCTATCGTTTTGGCTAACTTTTGCTTAGAGAGTCAGTTACGGTTTTCATCTCTAACAGCTTTTTTTTCTTTTTCTTTTTATTTTTTTGTTTGTTTTTGCAAATTATAAGAAAGGGTGAAGCTATTATTGGAGATCCTCCAAAGGCGATCAACATGTACTTACATCGTAGATCGTGGTTGTATTAGTTTGATTCTCCTCATGAAGGAGCTATAGAATTGGCTTTACATTTGATAACAAGATGAATCAGTTGAAGCACCCGAGTAACGAGAGAAGCAGAGGGCAGGAACTAGACAAATTTGATCATGCCAAATGAACCGTTCTGATCATATCAGCATATTATTGCATAAATGCATATGTTTTAGTTTGATTTCATCATGCATGATCCTTATTTGGCGTCAACTCAAAAAATATAAAACCTCATCTAATCTCGGGATAGATCCTGTGAGCATCAAACTCCTGTTATTAATTAGCCCTCTTGGGTTTTTATGATTGAAGATTTTCTCTCAGCCCTTAATTTTTTCCTAGGATGCCTTTTTTTCGATTTTCATCCTGGTAGAGTGCCCAATTTTAGCAAGGTCGCCGTCTTTTAATTTTCAATGCGAGGCATTTACTTTTATTATTATTAATTTTTAATATTCTTTTTAACCTTTGCAATGGAACCTCCCTCAGTCTGTCGGCGTCGATTGATTTTTTAAATTTACTTTCATCTTCATTAGCCGGGAAGGCTGCTTCTTCCGACAATGCTTTTTTTTTTAGCACCAAAGGCTTTTTCTTGACCGTGCAAACTGGCTAAGACAGTGAGTGCTCTGTTTGGAACTTGAATGTGAAATCCCGCACCTTACTTTTGTCGTCTTTGGTAGCTCAATTTCTGAAATAGCCCTTAATGGTTGAGATCTAGTTATACGTTAGCCTCAGATGGTTTAGGACAAAAATGTGGTTTTTTTTTTGGTAGAGGTAATGCTTTACTCATCTTGATCCCAGATGGTTAAAGGTCAATCTTGATTGGCTTTATAGTAAATATCTCAAACGGTTGGGAGGAAAGGAATTCTAAGGCTTGGTTCTAATGAGCTATATATTTCTTATGAAGGACCAAAGTTTCATTTGTCTAACTTCTGATGTAGCCCTTTAATGATCGGAGTTTGATTTTGTTGGGTTGCATCGTATGCATCTTGGCTTTTGAAATTTTGCTCGTCGTCATGTTGGCATATTGAAGCAGCGTTGTTCCAACAATGCCCTTGTCAATTTTTAGCATGTCATTCCAGGTCCAGCCAAAGGCCTTTTCTTTCTCTTTCTTTTTTTTAATTATTTATTATTATCTCTAAGAATTTTTCTCTCTTCAATATCAAGATTTCCTTTGGATTTTCGAAAGTCCCCAGATTAAATGCAGTTGTATTAATTGAATTAATGTCAAAATTGAATGCATCATGATCATGTGAAATGAAATCATTAGAAATATCGTACAAATAAGCAAAATTGCAGCCTTTATTGAAATAACCAACATTGAAAAAATTGTCATAAAAAAGTTCATATAATAATAAAAAAATGAAACATCTGAAAAAAAAACATTATCTTCTTCTCCAATCTCACTAATGGATCAACAATCTAACATCGCCACGGGAATCCTTTCTTCACTTGTCTCCCAACGGGTGATAGCGACGTACTCATCTCCATATAGCTCTTGCAAAACATGCCTCTTCGGTAGACTAAACCCAATCATGTACATAGGTGGGGGGATTGCATTATAGCTTGACTTCTTCTTCTTCTCTCTCTTCTCAGGATCCGTGATCTGTTTGGAGTCGATAAGATCTTGGATCTTGTTCCAAAAAGTTCGGCAATAATCTGTTAAATGCCTAGTGTGCTAATGGTAGGTGCAGCACCGATCACCTCTGTGCCCTGGCTGTCCCTGATTTATAGCTGGCTTGGGTCGCTGTAACACCCCTTACCTATATGTGGGGAAGATCACCCTCCATAGAGAAGTGAGTGTCCTGATAGACCAGGGTTGTTACCAAAAAGAAATGAAGCATACATAAAACATTTAACATAATGCATCCATATCCCTACATATATAAGTACACTTAATAGAAATGGGGGTAACAAAAATTTCTCTTTCATTGATATACAAAAATATGTACAAAACTGAGATACATTGCAAAATCGACTTTGCTAAAGACAAATTCAAGTCTTACAAAAATTTCATAATTATACATTTTACAAAAGTTACATAATTACAACGTCAAAAATTTTACACCATAACAAAAAAGAAAGCCTAACATTAAAATAAAATCCCATCCTATTGTGTTGTCATTGGTTACTGCAGATTCGTCCTCCCAAAATCTCCCACTGCTTCCACACCTACACGGATGAAACACCCATGCTAATCCCAATGGCTTAATGGGGAAAACAAGAGATGAACAACCACTCACAGTGGACGTCAATGCAATTCACATTCATAAGCCATATACATATAGATAAAGCGTCATCAGTTTAATCACAAGTTTCGTTCATCAATAATAACATCATCCATACATTTCAATAATACTATATCAATAATTCACATTATTTCCATGTCAAAACATACACATAATTACGCCTGCAAACTCAATGAAGTGGATAACGAGTGAATGCATAGGTACCCTATGGTACAAACAAATAATTTCTTTTCTTTTCTTTTCTTTCTTTTGAACACATAGGGATATTAAATAAGAGCCAAACACATAGAGGATCGTGAGGACCCAAACAAATAGTGACCTGATCAGGGTCTAAGGAATGCATAGGCTGCAGCAAATAGAACTCTATAGGCATGCCTATCTAGCCACTACATGACTATTGCAGGCTAAAATTATTAGCTCAATTATTGATCTCCCAATAAAGCATTTTATAATTCACACATTGAAACATACCTGAATTACAAGTGAGAAACCATGCAAAGAGCAATATATAATAAAAAAATTGAAGAACAGGGGAGGGTCACGCTCGCGATAACCAGTCGTGCTTGCGAAAGAGATAGATTACATGAAGAAATGCGCTCGCGATGATCAACTGTGCTCGGGAGGGAAAACAGGCAGGCCTCTGTCGCGCTCGCGACAGAGGGCGGGTAGGCTCCTGTTGCGCTCTCGCTTGTGACGGGATCCACCCGGCAGAAGCTCGACTACCGAGCTCTCTGTCATGCTCGCAATGGAGGTCACGCTTGTGACAGAGAATGCCTTAGCTGGAGGTCGGTTCCGCACACTCTGTCGCGCTCACAATAGAGTTGTGTTTCACGCTTTGATTCCGAGCTCAACAGCTCTCCTCATGCCAAACTCCTCCAAAACTCAAATAATCTGCCAAATAACTTCAACCCAATCTTCATAAAGCATTCAAATAAGTTTCTAAACATTCAATCAAAGTTTTACACTAATTAAAAGTGACTAATTAAATAGAACTAAACAATATACCCAATCAAACTTCAAACCCACCAAAATCAATAAAAACCCACAAAATCACTCCAACTTTTCCTACACAAAATCACTTTCAAAATCTTCTCAAATTTGTCAAAACCCAACTCAATCATACATGAAAACATGCTCAATATCTCAAATTTTCCAGAAATTCAAAATAATGGTTTAAGAGCAAAAATTAACACAATCACACATAAATACCAAACCCTGTCTCCTAAGCTCCTCAAAGATCAATTACCCGTACTTTCGCCTACTTTCTCCTTCCCTTTAGGTTCTTTAGCTGGAATCTCTGAACAAATCAACCCAGTAACACGAATTGCTCAAAACCCAAACACATACATAAACATCAACAAAACAAGGAAAAGAAGAAGAAAAAGAAGAAGACTATTACTTACCTAAAAGTTATGGAATTGCCAAACCCACACAAATTATAGCAACTTGGGGAATTAAGATGAGTAAGGAGGAGGAGAAGAGAGGGCTGGAATGGGAAAGAAAATGGGAGAGAGGGAGAAGGCAGACTTGCTCTTTCTCTTTCTCATGCTCTCTGTCTCTCTTGACTATAAGTCAACCTCTATCTCTCCCTACTCTTTCCTCATCTCTACCCTCCATTTGTCCATCTCTTATGATGGATTTTGCAATTATCACTTCTAATCCTTCTTCTCTTCTCAAACCCCACAAAAATCACATAATTAAAACTATCATGCAACTAAATCCTCTAAACTTCCTAAAACATGCAATTACATCCCTAAAATCAATAATAATGCACAAAAGACTCTATGAAAAGAATACCAAACTAGTCAAAACCACTGGGGTACAAATTGGGTCCTTAAAACTCTCCCCTCCTTAAAGGAATTTTTTCCTTGAAATTCTCACCTGAGCCAAACAATTGAGGATACCGAGCTCTCATCACCAATTCAGGTTCCCAAGTAGCCTCTTCCAGATTGTGATATCTCCATAACACTTTAACTAGGGAATCTGCTTATTCCGAAGTTATCTTATTTCTCAATCCAAAATAGCCTTAGGCTCCTCATCACACGAAAAATCTGGCTGAATTTGCACTTCCTGAACCGGCAACACATGAGATTCATCTGATCGATATCTACAGAGCATTGATACATGAAACACATCATGCAACTTGACTAACTCTGATGACAAAGCCAATCGATAAGCAACTGGCCTAACCTGATCTAAAATCTCATACGGCTCGATAAACCTTGGACTCAACTTTCCCTTTTTACCAAAACGAAGAATCTTTTGCCAAGGCGACACTTTTAGGAAAACTTTATCGCCAACCTCATACTCAATATTCATCTGTTTCAAGTTAGCATAAGATCTTTGTCGGTCTCTTACCACCTTCAAGTTCTGTTGAACCAATCTAACCTTTTCTTTCATATCTCTAACCAAATTCGGACCTATAATGGAGCATTCACTTAGTTCTGTCCAACAAACTGGGGTCCTATACTTCCTACCGTAGAGAGCCTCATACGGTGCCATACAAATACTCATCTGATGACTATTCTTATATGCGAATTCCATCAATGAAATATATCTTTCCCAACTCCCAGAAAAGTCCAATACATAACCCCAAAGCATATCCTCCAAAATCTGAATGACCCTTTCTGATAAACCATTTATCTGAGGATAAAAAGTCGTGTTAAAATGCAATCGAGTACCTAAAGCAGACTGTAATTCCTTCCAACACTTCGATGTGAACCTGGGATCCATATCTAATACAATTGACAAAGGAACTCCAGGCAGCTGAACCACTTCATTTACATACAACTCCGCTAACCAATCCATAGGATAATCCAGTTAAACCGGCAAGAAATGAGTTGACTTAGTAAGCCGATCGACTATTACCCATACATAATAGTGCTTCTTTTGAGTCAGAGGCAAACTAGATACAAAATCCATTGTAACATTGTCCAACTTCCACGGAGGAATAGGCAAAGGATTGAGCAACCCTAACGGAACTTGGTGCTCGGCTTTTACTCGCTGACAAGTTAGGCACTTAGAAACAAAATCCAAAACATCTCTTTTCATACCTGGCCACCAATAAAACTACTTCAGATCCTGATACATCTTATTACTTCCCAGATGCAAAGTAAAAACTGTAGTGTGCCTCTTGCAAAAGCTTGCTCTTCAGTTCACTATCATTTGGCACACACAAGCGATTTCTAAAGTAAAGCACCCCATCACTCACAGAGTAATCAGTCTGACCGCCACTCTTGACTACTTCCAATGCTCACTGTAACTTAGGGTCATCCTTTTGAGCATCAACAATTAACTGCTTCAGACTAGGCCTAGCTTTCAACTGGGCAATTAGAGCTCCATCAGAATCAATTCTCCATGTACCACGCTACAATACTAGAGTCAAAATCGATTTTTTACTTAATGCATCTATAGCAAAATTTGCTTTACCCAGATGGTCAATTATACAATCATAGTCCTTAAACAATTCCAACCATCTCCTCTATTTTAGATTCAACTCTCTTTGGGTAAGCAAATACTTTAAAATCTTATGATCGGTGAAAATCCTGCAAGTCTCACCATATAGATAATGTCGTCATATCTTAAGGGCAAATACAACCATTGCTAATTCCAAATTATGCGTAGGGTAGTTCTGCTCATGTGGCTTCAACTGCCTAGATGTATATGCCACTACCTTCCCATCCTGCATCAAAACACACCCAAGACCAATACCTGAAGCATCACTATATATAGTATACTCTTTACTTGAAATGGGTTGAGTAAGTACAAGTGTAACCCCCCTCACCCACGTATAGCATACTGTATGGAAAACATAGACAGTATGTGACGATGGGTGAGGAATGCTACGGCGAAGCAAGTCGGGAACAGTAATATAAGTAGAACTATCAAAAATTTTCTCAAAACATACAAACATCCACAAACACAAAAGACATTCATATACTTATCATTACATTGTTCATAATATTTTATTACATCCCAATCACTTCAATACAATGCTCATTAAGAATTACATTAAAAAGGTAGACTATAATTCCTAAACACTAGCTATTACTACGGCCTGGATGGCCAGACTGTTGCGGATTATCCTCGGCGACACGACTAACTCCAAACCTGCATGGATAAAAACCCATGCTAAGCACAAAGCTTAGTGGGGAAAACACATAGTATGGGCGACCATTCATAACGGTCGTCAGTCACAACACACAATAGATAACCAACATCAAGTCATTTAACACATATATACATAATTGATCATAATTAGAATATTTTAATCACAATCATTTATAAGATTAAACAGGGTGACAGTCTTGCTTGATACATGCTTTTCATGTTTTGTTATTCATATATCGCATGTCATACACATCATTCTGTTCAGCCTATACTCAGATCTCTAATTACAATAATTCTCACATATCAAGGAGGTCATGATTAAGCCGCTAATGATCTAACTTCATGTTCAAAGTATATAAATGTATCTCATATATATATAATCACTTTCGTTTAATTACTTCCTTCAAATTGTTGCATTACTATCGTGTCATTAACTCAAGTTAATATTATAAAGAAAATAATCAAAGCTGAAGCATATGAACTTTCAAAAACGTTACCACATTTACTCATAGGGATCCCATAGGATCCAAAACACATAGGTGCGCAAGGCGCAACTCATACCAAAATAAAAGGCGCATCGTACAAGGTGATCACATTCTCATTGGTGCATAAATTTATACAAAGCTTCACATATCTTTATCAATTCACACATATCATTCAGTTCACATATTTATGCTTGTTTAATGCCTGCTATGTCAAAAGGGTGGATAACGAGTAACACATAGATATCCGGAGGTACCAAAAATATTCTCATAACACATAGATACCCGAGGGTATCAAAACAATCTTTTTATTCTTGTTCCAAAGTATTTTCACATAGAATCTTAGGTAAGATTCAACAGAAAGATCACGAAGATCCATTCGGGGGACCTGATCTGGGTCCAAATCGTACACATGGCTGCAGCTACACATAACTCTATTAGGCATGCCTAACTATCCACGACTCGACTAATGCAGGCTAATACTTAATTGTTTCTTTTAGAAATGCTTCTGCCATAATATAACATCTTTTTCAAAGTACATACTTTTATTACAATCGTATAATAATCTGATACATAAATTGTTCATAAAAATAATGGTTCACTTAATTATAACAATCTGTAACCTTTAATTAAAATCACATTTAATTTTAGTACATGCTCCACAAATTATTATAACTATAACTTGCATGGTATCGCACATCTTAAATTACACACTATGTCACATGTGAATCACAAGCCAAAACTCATGTCAAATAGCTCAATCAATCATCTATTCATGGCATTGAAAGGAATCGCGCTCGCGACCCTTGTCGCGATGGCGACAGAAAGTTAAATGGCCTCTGTCGCGCTCGCGACAGAGCCCAACCAAACACTAGGAATCGCGCTCGCGACCTGAGTCGCGACCACGATAAAACCATATGATCTCTGTCGCGCTCGCGACATAGCTAAACATCACCCTTCTTTCTTCTCTCACTTGCATACACTTCACATAGAAACATACTTACTTTTGTCATGTCCATAACTAATTCTCTTGAACATTATTTTCCCTAAATTCATACATAGAACCCAAGAATTCCAACACAAGTATCCCAACTACTCAGTTGATTATGAATCATTCCCTCATTAAATAATCAAATTATAAATCGTTTGAGATACGAAAGGTTCATTTCAATTTCGGTTTACGAGACACTTAATTCCATTATTTACTTCATTCTTAACATCTCATATAAATTATAAACTATAAATAAATCTCCTCAAGTCTTGAATCATTAAAGACTCGCAGACTTTTGTCGGTCTTACACAAATGGGCCACAATTATTCCTAACAATTATCAAAGCACTAGTAAGGTTCAATTAATACACTCTCCTTCAAATCCGATTGAGCTTCTACGCTTTGGTTTGAACATAAAAGGGTGTTCCAAACCTCCTATGTATCCCGAAGGGTTAAGAATCCAAACCCCATAATCCTATTAGCTCAAAATGCAAGTTATGGAATTTCACATCAAATTGCCTAAAATATTATAAATTAGGCTATAAAGAACATATTCGGAAGTGTTTGATTCATTACCTCTCTATAATAAAGTTAATATTCTTGTTTATAACCTTAGACAATTGTATTCCCAAATGATATCTATTTATTTGCTCATTTCCAAACTTTAAACATGTGATGAATATATCTTGAAAGGTTCCGAGGAAGTTCGGGTGTGTTTCGGGATGAAAAACATAACAAATTATGCATCCTAAAGAATAGGAAAGAGGGGCAAGGGTTCATACCAATTATGAGGCTCAAAATGAAAGGAAAAACCTTCCACAAACAGGTTCTGTCGCGCTCACGACAGAGAGCTTTCCCAACTGCCCTACGAAAACTGACTTACGAGACAGATTTCCGTGTTTGACTTTGTACCGCTTAAAAGACCCACTAAACCTTATTTTTAACCAAAACATCCTTCTTAACAAATATTAATTAGGATGTTAGCTTTCAAATGAAACAAATTTCAGATCAATTGGACATCTAAAACTATAGATATGAGCTACACAACCTACACTGCTCCTATAAACCCGTTTAAGTACAAACACCCCAGTTTTTACCATTTTCAAGGGTCCTAGAGTCAGAATTAGGTTCCAGTCCTTCAGAGATAATTTTAAATAAATGAATTATCTTTCAAATGGAACTATTATCATCTCATTTGGACATCTATAGCTTGACTTATAACTAAAACGAATACTGAAGGTCCAGTGGAATCTGGACAGAGTACCCCCAGAAAATTCAAATTCACTAAACCCAGGCCAATCCACACAACCATATCAACACAACCAATCAAATTTTAAATAAAATACACTGCAAAACAAAAAATCATTCATACACAAATCAATAATTAAGAATTCACACCAAAACATATAACTTTTCCCAAACCTCAAGCTCCTTTGCTCCATTAGCTTCAATGGTTGCTCTTCTTGCTTCCACACTCTTTCTTCAGTTTTGTCACTCCAATTTCCTCATCAAAACATAGAATATCACTCCATATTTTTAATGAAATAAAGATGAAATTCTACAGATGAGGATTCCTACTTACCCTTCTAACTCAAATCTCTCCTTCAACCACTTGAGCTGCACTTTCTAATACTCATAACTTGGGCTTGCAAGGGAAGAGAGGGAGAGCTGGCATGAGATGAAGAAGAAGAGGGAGAGAAGAAGACCAATGGAAATTCACGTGAGGGAGGAGAGGGGAAGTGCAGAAATCTGATATCCCTTTCCTAAAATAACTCAAACTTATCCCATATGCCACATGTCTACTTCCCATTGGCCCTCCAAAGATTTTTATGACAATTCTCCCTTTTGGTCCCTTAACTCCTTTGTAATCCTTCCTTCACATAATACATAAATATAACTTTACATTGGCCCACAATTAAATCTTACTCCCTTCAATTAAGTCCTAAATTAATACCTTTTAAATTACCAGAGTTGGCCGCAGTTGCCGAAACTTTTATGTTAATACCGAATTTGTCCTTTTGACACACCTAATGCCACAACTCACATACATTCGACATATAAATGATCCATTCTCAAAATTCAGCCCTCTTATTTATTTATTTCACTCAGTTAAATCCATATATATATGAAATTACCGAAATACCCTTGGCTCTCTTTTTCTTGATTCTAATCATATCTTTTCCTACTACTTAATCACTTCGACCATCACATCACACGATTTCAATCGTCAAAATCCCCGGAAATGCACCAATCCTTCTTGGGTACATTTCGGGGTGTTACAACAAGAGCCTCAACTAACATTCTCTTCAACTGGTTGAAACTAGCTTGACACCTGTCAGTCCACTCAATCTTCACTTGCTTCCGAAGCAACTTGGTCAAAGGTGAAGCAATAAATAAAAATCCCTTAACAAACTGCCGATAGTAACCAGCTAACCCCAAAAAGCTTCTCACCTCAGGTACATTTCGGGGTGGCTTCCAATTCGCTATTGCCTCAATCTTGGATGGATCAACTCGGATACCTTATGAGGAAACAATATGACCTGAAAAGGACACCTCTTTGAGCCAAAAGTCACACTTGCTAATCTTGGCAAATAACTGATGATCCCTCAAAACCTAAAGTACAATGTGCAAATGCTCTTCATGCTCATGCTCGCCCTTCAAATATACCAAAATGTCATCGATAAACACAACATTAAATAGATCAAGGTATATATCCTATTCATCAGATCTATAAAAGCCGTTAGCACATTTGTCAACCAAAACGCCATCACTAAAAACTCATAATGGCTGTACCTCATCCTAAAAGCAGTCTCAACAACATCCATATCCTTTACTCGTAGCTGATAATAACTAGACCTCAAGTCAATCTTGGAGAAAACTCCTACTCCTCTTAACTGGTCAAACAAATCTTCTAACCTTGGCAACGGGTACTTATTTTTCACTGTAACCTTGTTGATTTGCCGATAATCGATACACATGCACAAGGTACCATCCTTCTTCTTCACAAATAACACTGGAGCGCCCCATTAAGAGACGCTAGGTCTAATAAAGCCCTTGTTGAATAGCTCCTGTAATTGCTTCTTCAACTCTTTCAACTCTACAGGAGCCATTCGATAAGGAGCTTTAGAAATAGGAATAGTACTCGGTAGAATCTCTATTGATAGCTCCACTTCTCTTTTAGGTGGTAACCTTGGCAACTCTTTCGAAAATACATCCATAAATTCTCTTACCACAGGTATATCCTGTACCTTAATCTGGTCACGCCTAGAATCCAACACCAAAGCCAAATAAGCCTCACATCACTTCCTCATAAACTGTCTAGCTTGCATGGCTGAAATCACAATACCTAAGGTACTAGAACCCAAACCTCGCACTACTATAGAAGATTGATCATAACCTTTAAGCACAACTATCTTCCTATGACAATCCACCACAGCCCGATGCTTACACAGCCAATCCATACCCAGAATCAGATTAAATTCATGAAAAGGTAGGTCAAATAAATCAACTGAAAACTCTCTACCTTGTACCATTAAAGGGCAATCCCTATACACTTTACTTACATTGACACTATGCCTTAAAGGACTGGTCACACAAATCTCATCATCTAATTGACCCACAATAGGCAAATTAGCACACATCTTTTCATAACATAAATATGAGTTTGTGGAACCAAGATCTATTAGAGCATACATCTTAGTGTCAAATAGGGAAAACATACCAGCAATTACCTCTGGTGCATCTTGCTCGTCCCGAGCCCTCATTGCATATGCCCTGGCTGGCGCCACACGAGGATGATCTACCATCTCAGAAGAAGCTCCATTTCTAGGCCGTCCACCACGACCTCGCCCTCTACCTCTACTATGGCTAGCTTAAGGGGCATTAGATCCCGCTTGACTGACTTCTTGCTACTTGTGGGTATTCTCAGTTAACTTAGGACAATGAGCCGAAAAATGCTCCGTACTTCCACATCTGAAGCAATCTCCTGTTAACCAACAGCCGTCACCACTATGGCGCTTATTGCAATACGCACACTCTGGTACAACATCACCTCTACCACCAGAAGCACCTCTGCCAACACTAGATACTTGAGATGATCCCTATCCCGTACCTCTCATAGCAGGGCTATTCGTAGACTCATCTGGGGAATTCGCTTGAGGATTCCTTGGTCTCTTCCCCAAAAATGAGCCTACACAAGAAGGGTTCCTCTTTTGGGCTCTTTCTCTCAAAATAGTCTTTGAGCGTTCCGCTCACATTGCCGCTTGCACAATCTGATAATAACTAACCATTGGAGAGAACATCAAAGAAATCAACATAGCCTTGAAAGACTCATTCAAACTTGCCTCAAAATGCTAACAATAGAACTCTTCAGTAAGAATACCTGGTGGTGCATACTTATTAAGCTTGCTGAATTCCTTCTCATAGTTCGCGACTGACAAGGCCCTTTGCTTAAGATTCAAGAACTGTGTCCATCTACCTTCCTTATACGCCTTGGTCACATACTTGTTATGAAATTCTCGTTCAAAGAACTCCCATGTAACCGGGTCCGATAACTGTGGATGCTTCAAAACCAATTTCCACCAATCATAGGCGAAACCTTGCAAAAGTGACACAACACATTCCACTTCCCTATTAGGGGGACATCGGATCTCCTCTAATACTCTTCTCACTTTCTCAATCCACATCTCTACTTTGTCAGATTCATCCAAACTCGTTCCATAAAAATCCTCAGCTCCAGACTTCCTCATTGTAGACACCGAGTCTTGAGGCGGCCCAAGATTAGGATTACCCAATGATGAAAATAAAGACTGATTCGTAGGCAAGAAAGTAGGGATTGATCGTCTCCTTGTTAAGTTCCTTTGTTTGTCTCAAAAGGTTTTTAAAATGCTTATTTTTTTATTTTTATTTTTATTCTTTTTTTTTATTTTTATTACCATTTTTTTTTATTTTTTTTCAGTTTTTTGAAATATATATAAAAAAAATTTCGGCAGCCTGTGGCTGTCGGTACGGGAGGGCAGGTGCCCTCGCGCACAGGATAGCAGCGTACAGGGCGTGCGAGGAAAGCCTACGCGCGCGGCCTTGCACCATCTTGCCCAGTGTCGCCAATTTTGGCCGAAAACTGATTTTTTGATATTTTTTGGGTAAAAATTGATTTTTTGAGATTTTGAAAAAGTTTAGTCAAATTTTATGGGTGTCAACGTAAAAAAAAAGAAAAAAATATGAATTGTAAAGATTTGACTTTTGGATTGTTTTTGAATTTTTGTGCTTTTGGTTGAAATTAGGGGAAGATTTATCTTTGAAAAAAATGAAGGAAGACTTGGTTGGTAAAAAAAATGAGTTCTTGAAGAAAATAAAATGTGAGGATTTTAGGATTTGAAGTGGGATGGATTTTTTTTTTAAGGAATATTTTTGAGATGATTGATTGATTTGTTTTTTAAGGGATTTTGAGAGAGAAAAGAAAAAAGGAGGTGTTCTTGAGAAAAAATACAACTTATTTTCTTTAGAAATCAAAAAATTTTCTTCATTAATTTTCTTTGATTTTTATTAGATGAAAAATTTTCTTCTTTGATTTTCTTCATTTCTTTTCTTAGATCTAAAAATTTTCTTCTTTGATTTTATTTTAATTTTTCTTAGATCTGAAAAGTATATTTGTTGAGTTTGGATTAACTTGAGAAAGGAAAATTAATTTCCTTAGCTTAGGTTTCCTCATCAAATTAAACAACAAATACAAAAAAAAAATCATTTTTTATTTTTGTCTTCTTGAGTTTTTTTTAGACAAAAACTCAAGATTTTCTTGAATCTTTTTGAGTTTATTCTCGAATCATGACAAGGAGAATAGATTGAGACATCTTACTTCTATATTATCTACTCTGAGGGTAAAGATTCTTATATTCATTTTTTCTATCGCATTTCATTTTATTTATGTTAATTTATTTATTTTTTCTTGCATTGATGAATATGTGTTTTTGAATTGAGATTTTTTTTTTCTCTTAGCATGAGTTTTCAATCTTTATTTTATTTTTGGTATGAAAATGGATAAATATATATGATGTTGGGTGTGAAAAATCAGATTTATTGATTTTCTCTTTTAGTATGATTTTTTATGATGTCTTTTTTATGTATGCTTAAATATTATTATTTTCCATGACATGTTTGTTTGCCTTCCTCTTGTTTATTTATTTAATTTCATTAGTTTATTATTATTATTATTATTATTATTATTATTATTATTATTATTATTATTATTATTATTATTATTATTATTATTATTATTATTATTGATGTTATTATTATTATTATTATTATTATTATTATTATTATTATTATTATTATTATTATGATTATTATTATTGTTGTTGTTGTTGTTGTTGTTATTGTTAGTATTATTGTTGTTATTATTATTTTTATTATTGTCATTATATTTAGAATAGTGTTATTTCATGCTTTAGTTATTATTTTTTTTATTACCATACTTTGCATGATTTTTAATTATTTTTTTTATGTGTGATGTTCATATATTAAATTAATGTGTTTAATTTAACTTATTTTATATTTTATTTGTGAATTAATTTTATACTAGATTTCCTTTATTTTAATTTTTAGTTGATTTTAGAATTATTGCTAATATTTTTTGTTGTTGTTTTTTTGTTGTGGCTAAAAATGTTATGCTTATTTGTTTGAGCATTTTTCATGACCAAACAAAAGGGTCACGACGCGTAGGAGTTTACGTCACTTGGGTGAGACCTTTCCTATCTCCATTTATGTGATTGTATTTGCTTGTAAATAAAATAATTTTATTTTCCACTCGTGTCAAATAAGAAATCACAAAAATATTTTTACAACTAAATTGGGATTTTTATTAATAAATTGGGACCAATATCCTTGATTTTAGACAAGGAATGCAAAAATATTGAGAACAAAAACGAAAAGTTGATTTTATTAAAAATAGTATCACTCATCCCGATTTCCTCAATAAATACCAAAAATAAACTTTTTGATACCTTTTTAAGTGAGCATGAGGGAACCAATGTTCCTAAACCAATAAATATCCCAATTTATATATATCCTTTTGATTGATTGTGTGTCATTGTTTAATTTTATTTTTATATTTTGTGGGCCCTTGTAATAAAATTATTTTTGGAGCAATTTTATTTTCTTTCACTTGTGGATTGTATTCTATCCCAATTTTTATTTTAATTTTATTTAGCTTTTCTTTTCATTTGGGGTATTGTATTTGTCCCAATTTGTCTTTTGTAAATGGTGTGGCTTTGTGTGTTTTATTGCTTTATTTATCGCTTTATTTACTGCTTTATTTATAGCTTTTATTTATTGCTTTCTCGATGCATGCAGTGCGCCTTTAATAAAATGCATCGAATCACGTGAGATGATAGATGGAATTTTTAAAACTAAAAACTCATTTATAATTAACCAGGGCATAAATAAGAGTGGAGTTCCAGACTTCTCTCTGGTTTAGACCATAAAAGTTAGATGACCTTTTCCTAATTTCTCGTAAATTGGGCGGCGATTCAAAAATACCTCAAAAGTTGCCTAAAGGTCTGATGAAGCCAGATTAATTTCCCCAAATGTTCTATTGGGTCGGGATTCCAAAATGTCTCATGTTATCCAAGATCAAATGATGTGAACTAATCCTTCAGGCCTTAAAAGCAGGCCGTTCGGGGGCATTTTCGGTTCGACACGCGTCACAGTGGCGACTTCGCTGGGAACTTTGTGACTTTACTCTAAAAGTGTCTTGGTTAAAGTGTATAATTGAGTTTTTAAAACATAAAATTCTTTCTCTCTTCTAAAATTGCATTGTATCATTAGAGCCTTAGAACTATGCTAGTTGGTCCCTTATTTTACCTCGGTGCATTCCTAAAGCACAACCCTACTTTCACTCATTGTAGGAAAGTGCTCAGGATAATCACCAGGCCAAGCCTTGTACCATCATGGTATATCAAATGGAGACCTGATTGGTCGTTATGCTTGTGATGAGCTAGACCCGTTGGCAGGGACCATGCTTGGATAGCCCTAAAGTAACATCACCTTGACTAAAGCTCATTTAATGGCAATAGATACTTCCCCTAGGTAAAATGAACCGTAATACAATGCTTGCCTTGTGGGCCATCTTGTATTGAATAAAATCAAATGAATTAAATGATTTTCCATCAAAGGCTTTCATGCTTCGGTGGGGTCACCTTAATTTGATTGAAGTGTTTAAATACATAATGGCCAAAAACTCATACGTATGCAAATTTTGAAAGATGTTATGCTGCCGGATTTCTATCGTGCACTATGCATGTTCATCGGGTCCCCTGTTAACCCATGAATTAAGTCCCCCTAGGAAAGAGACCGTGTGACCTCGAGTGTGGGAGTAATAACGGTGGAAGGATCTACTTGCTTGTATGTGATTATGAAATGTTGCATGACTCACGACCATGTATTGCACTTCATTCATACTTCATCCTAACCCTTCAAGTTTTTACAGCCACCATTGAGTCATCCAGGTGGTTTAGGGGATCTGACGAATGACTCATTAGAAATCCATCGCCAGAGTTAGTGCCTGCATCGGGTCCAAATTGGGTCTTTGAAGATTAAAGTTCAGAATCCTCTTTAGAACAATCTTCAGGGTGGTCCGTAATGGCAGATTTACCACAAGAAACTGGTGCTTCGATAGCACAGGACCTAGATAAGAGACTTGAGGATTTTGAGAGGAGGATACTAGCCATGATGGGAAATATTGTTGCTCAAATAGCACTAAATACCGGGCAACCACCTGTAGCTGCTGCTGTGGAACAAGTCGAACTGCCTACTGTGGGGCAGACTCCTATAACAGCTGCTACCATAAAATAACCAGTTGTTGAGCCTAAAGCACCTGTACCAGCTGAGCAGAGAAGAGTGAGGCTCCCTGATCCAAAAGATGACTTTATAGTGGAGGAGGAGAAGGATGAGCTGGTAACTCCTCAGGCTATGAGAAACAAAGTTCCCAAAGTGGAAGACGATGTGGTGAAGAAGATGGAAGAATATATTGAAGCGATTACACATTTACTATCAGCCGGGAATGGGATCAGCTCTAAAGATAGGGATTTGGGTGATGAAGAGCTATTGCACTAGAGATTTAAGATGCAAGACTTGCCAAAATTTGATGGTACTTTGGATCATTCTGCACACATTAAGCAATATGCCTTGATTATGAAGGGTATGGGGCTGACAAAGAAACAAAAGGTACAGTATTTTTGCCTTAGTCTCATGAGCCCAACGGTCAACTAGTACCACGAGTTAGATAGGAGGTCCAGGGAAGATTGGGATCTACTGATAGAGGAGTTCATGAGGCAATATGATTGTAGTACCAGGATGGAGGTAACATTGAAAAACCTTGAGCTTTTATAATAGAAACGTGGTGAGTCCTTCCATGACTACCTTACTCGGTGGAGGAATCGATTTATGAAGATGGAAAGGAAGCCTGATACTTCTGATCAGATCAGGCTATTCTTTAAGAAGGCGAGCCCATACTTGAGAGAAGGACTTAAAATGAAAGGGCTGAAGGTTTCGAAGTCTCTGAAGGACATCGCCATAGAAGCAAAAAGCAAGTACATGGCTAGGAAGGCGAATAGTGAAGCTTTTTCCTAGAAGGGCTATAGCAGTCAGGAGGCGAATAAGTTAGTAGGCTCCAACAGTGGTAATAGGACAGGGAAAAAAGCCGAGGTGTCGGCTACAAGGATGAACCAAAGTCACTTTTTGATTTTGGGCCGACCTTATCTTGGGTATTGAAGAGACTGATAAAAGAGGGAAAGCTAAACCCTACCACCTAAGCCAGCCAGAACTCAAGGACAACCAGGGCAAAGAGATTATGAGTATTATGCATTCCACCAGTACATTGGGCATATGACAGACCAGTAAGCAGATCACTGATCCTAAACAGAGGGAAAGGAAGAAGAAGACCGGTTACAATGCCGTGCCTCTACCAGTCTTCATGATTGGATCAAGCTTACCGGAGTGGTATGTATTGTGAGACTTGTATGGTAATGAGTACATCGCTATCACTCGCTTTGAGGCAAGTGAATAAGGGATTCCCGTAGCGACAATAGATTGTTGGGATTTGACCAGTGAGAGCGAGGCTGAGAAGGTTGACGAGCCGGAAGACTTGTAGAATTATGAGGGTGATAAAAAAGGAGTAGAAAGTGTAGGCTTTCACTTGGAGTGGGAGAGTGATACCGAAAATTGAGAAGCAATAGGACCCAATACCCCCAACTGTAGAGAAAGAGCCAGAAGAGAACCAAGTTTTGAAACAGTTAAAGAAGACACCGGCTCAGATATCGATTTGGGACCTACTGAGGCAGTCTCTGAGTCACAGATAAAAGCTAGTGGAAGCCTTGTGCGAATCAACAGTTGCTACCACCATTTCACCTACCGAGTTGCTAGATATGGTAAAAGGGGGGTCTGGAGAGAATGTAGTCTACACTGATGCCGACTTGCCAATCGAGGGTCGCAATCAAAACCGCCCCTTGTATATCAAAGCCTAAGTCAATGGCAAGCACAAGCCTACGTCATGGTTGATGAAGGGTCTTCCATTAATGTATGTTGGCTCGTGACACTATCTGCCTTTGGGATAAAGGAGAGAATGTTGAGTATATCTGATCTGACCATTACCGTCTATGATAATTCGATGAGGCAAGCTGCTGGGACTTTCAAAGCACAGGTGAAAACTCGGCCAGTTGAGACTGAAGCTGAATTCGTTGTCCTGCTAATTCTGTCCAACTTTGCGGTGTTACTAGGGAGGCCATGATTTCATAAGTTTGGAGGCATTCCATCTACCCTCCACCAAATGATAAAAATCCCCCATAAGGGCCAAGTTGTTACAATTAAGGCGGCTAGTGATAATCAAGTGTCAGTCCTTGGGATTTCTAATCAACCCTTCAGTGGATTCCATGTGGCCATGATGAATGAAGAGGTTGGTTCAGTGGAGAGCCCTCAGGTTGCTAATTTGATGAAAAGGATAAACTACTTTGCAGGGGCTAGTTTAGGGAAGAATTCACAAGGGCCTCAAGCACCCATCACCACAAGGGGGCAAAAAGAGAAAAGGGGGTTGGGTTATACGGTTGAAGATAGAAAGAATAAACCTAAGAAGAAGTCTACGGAGATCCCTCATATTTTGGAGAGTTTCATGCCAGCCGCATCGGCATGTGCTTATTGCGTAGAGGCCGAGCCATAGTGGATTGATGATAAGGTCACCTCGGCCTTTGAAATCTTCAATGATATCTTTGATTAGGCTAATGGAACGGTCAAGTCTTTAGTGGGTTTCTGGGATGAGAAGCTTCTCAGCCAAGGTTTCGCATGGGATCGAGAAGTCCCTGAAGAAGTCATCACTGATAGCTTGTTGGCCACTCGAGTGAAGGGCAAGGAAAAGGTGGAAGTTGAGGGAACAATGCCAGAATTTGAAGACCTAAAGATTGCAGACAATCAAGATGGTGGACCGTCAGCTTCAGCGGCGGCACCAGCAGAAGATGTTAATGAAAGCTTTTCAGATGTACTTTTCATTCCTGAACTATTTGACAATGATATTTATAATTCTGAGTATTTCAATAAGATGAACAACTTTGCTTACTTGTGTGATGTTTCCCATCATTTCATTGTGCATGATCACGAACATAAATCATTCATATTTGACATTAACTCAACTAATACTACCTCATTTAATCTTGGGACTTTGGAAGGCCCAAAGGAAATCTTAATAACATCTTATTAACTCCTGAAGAAAGGGAAAATTTTGAGAGAATATTAAAAAAATATGAAAAAGTCTTTGCCTGGACCTATGAAGACATGCCGGGAATTGATCAAGAAGTTGACGAACATGCCATTCCAACCTATCCAGAATGCAAGCAAGTCAAACAAAAGCTCAGAAGGCTCAGACCAGAGTGGGCAGAGAAGGTAAAAGAGGAGGTGCATAAATAGATTGAAGCAAAGTTCCTAGTGGAGGTTCAGTACCCAACATGTTTAGCTAATGTTGTCCCCGTAGCCAAAAAGGATGTAAGGGTTCGAGTGTGTGTTGACTACTGAGACCTGAACAAAGCTTGCCCGAAGGATGACTTTCCTTTGCCTCACATAGATGTCCTAGTGGATAGTGCTGCCGCCTGCAGTATGTATAGTTTCATGGATGGATATGTTGGGTATAATCAGATCCTTAACAAGATAGCAGATCGGATCAAGACGACTTTCATCACAGAATGGGGTACTTTTTCCTATAGGGTTATGGCTTTTGGGCTAAAAAATGCATGAGCGACCTATTAGAGAATGGCCACCAAAATTCTTGTTGACCTAATCCATAGGGAGGTAGAGGTGTATGTTGATGATATGATGATCAAGTCAGTTAGTCGAGAGGGCCATTTCGAGGTTTTAGAGAAGTTCTTTCAGAGGATCGACAAGTACAATCTTCACCTCAACCCCAAGAAGTGCATATTCGGAGTCACCTCGGGTAAACTGCGGGGCCATGTAATAACTCAAAAAGGAATCGAGGTAGATCCCGACAAGGCCAAAGCTATCAGAGAAATGGCCATACCCTGAAAGGAAAAAGAGATCAAGAATTTTTTAGGCAAACTGCAGTACATCAGCAGGTTCATCTCCAAGCTCGCTTCAATGTGCGAACCAATGCTTAAGCTTTTCAAGAATAATTAGCCAGTTCAGTGGAACAACAGTTATCAGAAAGCTTTTGACACCATCAAAGAATATCTTCTACACCCTCCAGTTCTGCGACCGCCACGGCCAGTTAAGCCATTAATCCTTTACCTAGCAATAGAGGAAAGTTTTGTAGGTGCCATGATGGCACAAGAAGATGAATTCAGGGTTGAATTTGCAGTTTACTACCTTAGTAAGAAATTCCACCCTTATGAAGCCAGGTATGTTGAGGTGGAAAAGATCTGTTTAGCAGTAATCTTGGCTTCGAATAAACTGAGACACTACTTCCATTCTTACAAGGTGCAAGCAGTCACCAAATAAAACCCTCATCGATACCTTCAGAAAGCACCCTGCTTGCTAGGAAAAATGGGGAGATGGTTGATATTGCTACAAGAATTTGACATGCAATACATTACCAAAAAGACCATTAAGGTTCAAGCAGTTGCAGAGTTTCTAGCCGATCATCCGATTGCAGGTGATCAATTTGAATATGAATTCCCGAACGAAGACGTGGCAGCTATCACAGTGCAAAAGTGGCAGATGTACTTTGATGGGGTAGTGAATAGCAAAGGAGCTGGAGTAGGAGTGATTTTGGTAACCCTAAACGGTGAGAAGCTTCCCTTAGCTAAGAAACTGAGATATAAAGCCACCACCAATAAAGCTGAGTATGAGGCTTGCATCTTCGGGTTAGAAGCGCTCTCAGCTATGGGCGCAAAAGTAGCGGAGGTCTTCAAAGACTCATCCTTAGTAGTCCATCAGGTCAAGGGTGAATGGTCCATCAAGGAAGAACGACTGTTACCATACGTAAAGTGCTTAAAGGAACTAAGTGGTCAATTTGAAATCTGTACTTTTAGCTATGTGCCTCGAGATGAGAATCAATTAGCTGATGCCCTGGCCACCCTGGTATCTATGTGGGACAACCCCGAGTGAGTAATCATGAAGCCCGTACTCATTTCTAGTTCAGACAAGCCATACTTTGAAACTTAATAGGTTAGGGATGTTGAGGTTACCGATGGAAGGCCGTGGTATTACGTTGTCCAGAATTATTTTGAAAAGTCAGTATTCCAAGAAGAAGCCACTGAAAAGGACCAAAGGATGATTCGTAAGCTATCCACCCAGTTCATCAGTGTAGATGGTGTGCTGTATAAGAGGCAAACTGATGGCATACAACTAAGATGCTTGGACGAGAAAAAGACCAAGAAGGTTATAGAGGAGACCCATGCTGGGGTCTGTGGAGCTCATATCAATGGTCTAGCTCTGGTAAAGAAAATCATGCACCAAGGGTTCTTCTGTCTCACGATGGATACATACTATTCTAAATATGTGAAGCAGTGTCAACTATGCCAGTAATATGCCAACCTAAGGCACCTGCCGATTTCAGAGTTATACAGTCTTACATCTCCGTGCCTGTTCACAACTTGGGGGATTGACATGATGTGAGAAATACATTCTACAACCTTTAACGGGCATAGATTTATAGTAGTTGCTATCAATTACTTCACTAAGTGGGCAGAGGCTGAATCCTTCAAGAAACTGGGTGCTCAAGAAATGGCCAGGTTCATCGAACGACACCTAATTTGTAGATATGGACTTCCGCATCACAATGTGTCAGATAATTGGGTACAATTCCAAGCTAAATCCAAGCAAAGTATGCCATCCAGTACCACAAGTCCTCTCCCTATCGACCACAAGCCAATGGGGCGGTCGAGGTAGCCAATAAGAATGTAAAGAGGATATTAGCTAAGATGGTGTTGACCTATAAGGACTGGGTAGAAAAGCTACCTTTTGCACTGTGGGGCTACAGGACTACCGTCAGAACTTCAACGGGAGCTACACCATTTTCTTTGGTGTATGGGATGGAAGCGATTTTACCAGTAGAAATTGAACTCCAGTCCTTGAGGGTGATATTGGAAGCCAAGCAGCTAGAAGCAGAATGGGCGCAACAACGGTTGCTACAATTGAACTTATTGGCCGAGGACAGGATGCGGGCCTACTACTATAATTAGATTTACCAAAAGAGATTAGCCCAATCATTGGGGAAGAAAGTCAGAAAGCACCCCCTAAAAGAAGGGGATTTAGTCTTCAAGCAAATGAGGCCAGGGGTCCCGGACTTCGGAGGCAAGTTCAGACCGACTTAGGAAGCACCTTTTTTCCTAAAGAAGATATTGTCCAAAGGAGCTGCAATCTTAACAGATAGCGATCGAAACGAGTTCAGGGAATCGGTCAATGTGGACATATTAAAAAGGTTCCACGGCTAAAGGCCTGAGAATAAAAAAGAAGAAAATAAATGGCCTACGAGTCAAAAACTAGAAAAGGCGGCCTTGCTAAAATTGGGCGCCCTGCCAAGGTGAAAACCAAGAAGGCGCCTTGGGTAAAAATTAAGGGCTAAGAGAAAATATTCAATCACGAAAACCAGAGAGGGCTGATTGATAACAGGAGTTTTAATGCTTTCAGAATCCATCCCGAGATTAGATATGGTCTTGTATTTTCAGCCTAATGTTAAATAGTGATCATGTGTAATGAAATCACATGGAAACATATACATATATGCAATTACATGATCAAAATGACTCACTTTGTATGATTAATGTCATCTAGTTCCCTTGTAAAAAGATAGAACATTATTTTCTATCGGATGCATGTAATTTATCCGTTGTTGCTTTTGCCAGTAAGGGGCTTTAGCTGTCCTACCTTGAGGAACATCAAACAACAAAAAAAAAACAAAAAAAAGAGGAAAAAAAAGGCCGTTAGAGATGAAAACCGTAATTGGCTCTATGAGCAAAAGTTAGGCCAAAGGGCAGGGTGAAAACCTAGAAACGGGCAGTCTGCCCTACAAAAAAATGATGGATAAAAGCCGCTGGAGTGGGTTGGGTCCATTTCAGGCAAAAGTTAGGCAAAGGGTTTTCCGAAAATCCCCAAAGGGGCACATTTCTCGCAAAGAAAAGCTAGTGTGAAAACCCACAAGGGCCACACTACCTTTAAAACAATGACCTCCGATGCCTAGGGAGACAAGGCAGCATTACTTCTGATGATCTCACTTAAGACAAGATAATGTATAATTCAGGACATGAGTCAGAGTCCTGGGGGCCAGATGTTGTACAGTGCATAACAAAAGGCATATGATCATTGACCGAGGGGCAAAAGATGCACACCGAACGAATCTCTCTAAAAAGATTATAGGATCGGAGTCCTTAAAGCTAAGACGACACTTTCCTAGATCCTTGGGGGAATCAAACGATGATCAGGCAGTCAATCTGTATCCTCAACGGACCCTTGACCACCCGAGACATGGTCTATCCATTTTTCCATACATCTCACATCATACAAATCCTTAACAAACATCTACATATGGCATTTTACACATGCATGCACAATTCCTTGTATATATGCCTGTGAATACAGCATTGCAGGAAGAGTCCAAATGATTACCACACGCATGAAAGCGGGTCAATGATGGCTTCGGCTCAATATTATCACTCACCCGAACTAGACAACCAAACCAAGATGAAGTCTACTCATGTTCTAACCTCAAAGTCCTCTGAGGATGCAAATTTATAAGTCCTATGAGGAGGCAATTTCCTAAGTCCTCTGCGACGGCAAACCTCAAAGTCCTTTGAGGAGGCCAATTTCTAAGTCCCGCACTTTGTAAGTGGAGAGCAGACTCAGTGCAGTTCAAGAGAATAACCTCGCATTTTGTAAGTCCAGAGCGGACTCGGCGCATCGCCATTTGAGGATGGCACTCGCACTATGCAAGTTTGGAGCAGACTCGGTACAGTTCAAGAGAATAACCCCACATTTTGTAAGTCAGGAGCGGACTCGGCGCATCGCCATTTGATGATGGCACTCGCACTTTGCAAGTTTGGAGAAGACTCGGTGCAGTTTAAAAAAACAACCCCACATTTTGTAAGTCCGGAGCGGACTCGGCGCATCGCCATTTGAGAATGGCACTTGCACTTTGTAAGTCTGGAGCATACTCGGTGCAGTTCAGAAGAACCACCCCAACAACATCATCCAGTTCGAGAAGGTCTCCGCCTTAGGCACTCGCTTCTTTCCTCTTTTTTGAATTTTGGCTCATCTAGGCACCTGTGTGCTAGTTTCCCCAAAATTGGGGGCAACTGTAGATACCGGGTCCCGAGGCGGTCCAAAATAAGGATTACCCAATGATGAAAATAAAAACCGATTCATAGGTAAGAAAGTAGGGATTGATTGTCTCCTTGTCAAGTTCTTTTGTCTGTCTCAGAAGGTTTTTAAAATTTTTATTTTTATTCTTATTTTTTATTTTTTATTTTTTATTTCCATTTTTATTTTTATTTTTTTATTTATTTAATTTCTTTTTCATTTTTTGAAATCTAAAAAAAATTTCGGCGACCTGCGGCCGTCGGCGAGCGCGCAACCTCGCTCTGTCTTGCCCAGTCTCGCCAATTTCAGTCGAAAATCGATTTTTTTACATTTTTTGGGTGAAAATGATTTTTAATGGATTTTTTGAGATTTTGTTGAATTTTGACAATGGTTAGTCAAATTTTGTGGGTGTTAAAGTCAAAAAGAATAAAAACATGAATTGTAAAGATTTGACTTTTGGATTATTCTTGAATTTTGGTGCTTTTGGTTGAAATTAGAGGAAGATTTGTCTTTGAAAAAAATGAAGGAAGACTTGGTTGGTTGAAAAAAGGAGTTCTTGAAAAAAATAAAATGAGAGGTGTGACGTGCGTCGAACCCCATGAGGCCCCGAAGACCCGCTTTTAGGGCTTTCGAGATAGGTTCATAAAAACTTGTAAGAAATTATAAGTGCGTCCATTTTTTACAGCAAGGAGGTTTCTTGAAGTCGCCACCCAATAGAACATTGGGAAAAGTCGTCTAGCCTCAGTGAGCCTAAGACAGCGTTGCTATATCCATTTTGGGCAAGTTAGAGGTGTCTTGGAGGCCCCACCCTAATAGAATATTAGGCTGGCCGTCTCGCCTCGTGGAGCCTAGGACTATGCAAGTTGAGCCTTTTTCCGGGACACAAGAGGTATCTTGGAGGCCCCACTCCAATAGAATATTGAGGTGGCCCTCTCGCCTCGTTGAGCCCAAAGACCAAAGATGGTTCGGAACTTCCCATTTATTCATACCTTGATTAAATTACAATTGAGTTTTGAATTTAAGATTTCATCCTTTTTCTTATACATTTAAATGTAATAATTAGAGCGCATATCAATCACATCATAAAACGTTAAATAAAATTAAAATAAAGTAAATAAGAATGCAATAAATTACAATAAAACTAGGGGCGGGATACAACCCCCATTTTTCAAAATTAATTTTTAAAATATTTTTATTATTTTTTATTCTAAAATACAAATTTGACAAGAAAATCATCACTTTTAACTTTTTCGCTCGTGAATAGGCAATTTATCATCATTGGGTAACTCTGATCTAGGCTGACTCAAGAGCCGGTGTCTACAAGAGAATTTTAGGATTTGAAGGGGGATGGATTTTTTTTTCTAAGAAATTTTTCTGAGAGGATTGATTGATTTTTTTTAAGGGATTTTGAGAGAGAAAGGAAAAAAAAAAAGAGGTGGTCTTGAGAAAAAATAAAACTAATTTTCTTTAGAAATCAAAAAATTTTCTTCATTAATTTTTTTTGATTTTTCTTAGATCGAAAATTTTTTTCTTTGATTTTCTTCATTTGTTTTTTTAGATTTAAAAATTTTTTTCTTTGATTTTATTTTCATTTTTCTTAGATATAAAAAATATATTTGTTGAGTTTGGATTAACTTGAGAAAGGAAAATTAATTTCCTTAGCTTAGTTTTTCTCATCAAATTAAACAATAAGTAAAAAAATATATATTTTTTATTTTTGTGTTCTTGAGTTTTTTTGAGACAAAAACTCAAGATTTTCTAGAATTTTTTTGAGTTTATTCTTGAATCTTAATAAGGAGAATAGATTAAGACATCTTTCTTCTATATTATCTACTTTGAGGGTAAAAATTCTTAGATCCATTTTTTCTATATCATTTCATTTTATTTATTTCAGTTTATTTATTTTTTCTTGCATTAATGAATATGCGTTTTTTAGTTGAGATTTTTTTTCTCTTAGAATGAGTTTTCAACCTTTATTTTGTTTTTGGTATGAAAATGGATAAATATATATGATGTTGGGTGTGAAAAATCAGATTTATTCATTTTCTCTTTTAGTATGATTTTTTATAGGGGTGAGCAAAAAAACCGATGGACTCGGTTAACCGAAAAAAAATCCGAAAACGAACCGATGGACTGGTTAACCGATTGTAATAGACTGGTTAATGGTTAGTGTTTTGAAAAAATCGATATTAATGGACTGGCTAATGGTTTTTGACTCATGTGACTGGTTAACTGAATCGAAATCGAATTTTTAGTTAATTTATTAATTTTATAATAATTTATATAACAATTTATCCTAATTAAAGGTGATCATGTACTTGTTTTTCATTATACTAATTATTTTAAAGTTTTTAAGTTTTTTTAATTGGCTATTAGTAAGTATAACAATTTATCTAATTAAAAGTGATTATGGACCGGTTAATATATTTACTTATTAAATATTAATTTTTAAAAACAAATTTGCTTATATCTATCAAATATTTTTATTTTAACAACAGTAATGTTATATTATAGTGAAAAAAATTTAATTTTTAAGTATCTTGAACATTTTAATTTTATTTATGAATATATTTATAATTATAGTGGTTAACCGAAAAATATTGGGTAACCGATCTGAAAATCTAAAACTGATGGACTGGTTAATGGACTGAAATTTCAAAAAACCGATATTAATGAACTGGTTAATGGACTGGGGCTCATGGACCGGTTAACCGACCATGCTCACCCCTTTTATGATGTCTATTTTTATGTATGCTTAAATATTATTATTTTCCATTACATGTTTGTTTACCTTCCTCTTGTTTATTTATTTAATTTCATTGGTTTATTATTATTATTATTGTTATTATTATTATTATTATTATTATTATTATTATTATTATTATTATTATTATTATTATTATTATTATTATTATTATTATTATTATTATTATATTTCACATAGTGTTATTTCATGGTTTAGTTATTATTATTATTATTATTACCATACTTTGCATGATTTTTAATTATCTTTTTTATGTGTGATGTTCGTATATTAAATTAATGTGTTGAATTTAACTTATTTTATATACTATTTGTGAATTAATTTTATACTAGATTTCCTTTATTTTTATTTTTAGTTGATTTTAGAATTATTGCTAATATTTTTTATTGTTGTTTTTTATTGGTGCTAAAAATATCGTGCTTATTTGTTTGAGCATTTTTTGTAACCAAACGAAAGGATCGCGACACATAAGAGTTTACATCACTTGGGTGAGACCTTTCCTATCTCCATTTATGTGATTATATTTATTTGTAAATAAAATAGTTTTATTTTATACGCGTGTCAAATAAAAAATCACAAAAAAAAATTTACAACTAAATTGGGATTTTTATTAATAAATTGGGACCAATGTCCTTGATTTTAGCCAAGGAATGCAAAAATATCGCGGACTAAAATGAAGAGTTGATTTTATGAAAAATAGGATCACCAATCCTGATTTCCTCAACAAATACCAAAAACAAACTCTTCGATCCCTTTTTAAGTGAGCATGAGGGAACCAATGTTCCTAAACCAATAAATATCCCGGTTTATGTATGTTACCCCCTTTTGATTGATTGTGTGTGATTGTTTAATTTTATGTTTATATTTTGCGGGCCCTTGTAAAAAAATTATTTTTGGGGTAATTTTATTTTCTTTCACTTGGGGAATGTATTCTATCCCAATTTTCATTTAAATTTTATTTAGCTTTTCTTTTAATTTGGGGGATTGTATTTGTCCCAATTTTTCTTTTGTAAATGGCATGGCTTGGTGTGTTTTACTGCATTATTTACCGCTCTATTTACTGCTTTATTTATAGCTTTTATTTACTGCTTTCACGATGCTTGCAGTGCGCCTTTAATAAAATGCATCGAATCGCCTGAGAGGTGAGATGGAATTTTCAAAACTAAAAACTCATTTATAATTAACCAAGGCATAAATAAGAGTGGAGTTCCGGACTTCTCTCTGGTTTAGACCATAGAGGTTAGATGACATTTTCCCAATTTCTCGTAAATTGGGTGGCGACTCCAAAATACCTCAAAAGGTGCCTAAAGGTCTCATGAGGCTAGATGAACTTCCCCAATGTTCTATTGGGTGGGGATTCCAAAATGTCCCATGTTACCCAAGATTAAATGATGCAAACCAATCCCTCGAGCCTTAAAAGCGGGCCATTCGGGGGCCTTTTCAGTTCGCCGTGCGTCACACTCATACTCTCAATCGAAGTTCTCGGCACCATAACCTTCTCTAAAACTCAAGCCATGTCTTGCGATATCTTAGCATAGCCTCAAAAGGCATTGCTGGGGCCTCAGGTTGTACCCTTGCTAGCTGAGTAGGACCAGAGAATGATGGATCTTGCTCTTGGGGATTCGTACTCTCGGCTAACCCCTCAAGAGATCCACCCTCGGAAGTCATCCTAACTACAAAACACAAGGACATCTGCATTATAAGGACCCAATCTGTACCGTAGTGGTTTTGAGCATGGTTTAGTATTATTTTTATAGATTATTGTGTGTATTATTATTGGCTTTTGGACTTAATTGCATGTTTTAATAAGTTTTGAAGGGTATAATTATGTTTTAGCTTTTAATTATATGGCTTGTTTGAGTCTTGGGAAGAAAAGAGGGACTAGTATAGTGAATTGCCAAAAACCACCATAGATTTGTGATAAGTGGAGGAGAGAGAAGGAGGAGATAAGGATTGGCTTTTGACCAAGAGAAAGAGAATGTGAGAGAGTGAAAGAGCAGAATTACCTTCTCTTCCTCTCCTCTTTTCCCTCTCTCTTGCCCAGCCTCTCTTCTTCTCCTTTTTGCTCATTTTCTTTTCCTCAATTGCTATAATTTTTGATGGGTAAGTGTTTAGTTCTCTTATTTTTTCTTCTCTTCTTTTTTCCCCTATTTTTTTTATAGTTATGTGTTAGGTTTTGAGTATTTGCTGCTATTGGGTTATTTTGTTCAGAGACTCCAGCTAGAGATCCTAAAGCGAAGGAAAAAGTTATTGAGACTTTAACCAATTAATTGTTGACGAGCATAGGAGATAAGGTTTGGGATTTTTGTGTATTTGTATAATTGTGCCTTTGACCATTTGATTTGAATTCCTGGAAAATTATGAAATTGAGCATGTTTTGATGCATGATTGAGTTGGGTTTTGTTAATTTTGAGTAGAATTTGGAAGTGGAATTGTGTATGAAAAGTTGGAGTGATTTTGTGTGTTTCTATTGATTTTGGTGGGTTTGAAATTTAATTGTGTATATTGTTTAGTTTTGCCTAATTAGTTACGTTTAATTAGTGTAAAACTTTGATTAAATGATTAGAAATGTGTTTGAATGCTTTGGGATTGTTAGGTTGAAGTTTTTGGTTGATTATTTGAGTTTGGTAAAGATTGGCGTCAGAAGAGCTATTGAGCTCGGCAACAGAGTGTGAAACACGACTCTGCCAGAAGCGCAACCATTGTCACGAGTGCAATAGAGTGTACGAATCCGAGCTCTAGTTGAGGCGCCCTTTGTCGCGAGCGCGACAGAGAGCTCAATAGCCAAGCTTCTATCGGGCGGGTCCCGTCGCGAGCACGTCTGTATGCACGAGCATGACAGGAGCCTACCCGCCCTTTGTTACCAGCGTGACCAACATTGTTAGCGTGATAAAGACCAGTCTGCATTTTCCTTCGTGAGCACAGCTGATCATCGCGAGTGGATTTCCTCGTGTAATTTATCTCTGTCACGGGTGCGACAGGTTGTTGCGAGTGCGACTCTCCCTTGTTCCTCAAATGTTTATTATTTATTGCACTTTGCATGGTTTCTCACTTGTAATTCATATACAATTGAATATGTGAATGATAATATGTTTCGTTATATGATTGATAACTGAATTAATATCATAGCCTGCAAGAGTCATGTAGTGGGTAGATAGGCTTGCCTATAGAGTTCGGTTTGCTGCAGCCTATGTGTTTGTTGATCAAGTCCCTATACGTATGGGTCCTCGTGATCCTCTATGTATTTGGATCTTATTTAAGATCCCTATGTGTTTTAAAAGAAAAGAAAGAAAAGAAAAGAAAATTTTTTCGTACCTATGGGTACTTATGCGTTCACTTGTTATCCACTTCCTTGAGTTTGCAAGCGTAATTATTTGTATGTTTTGATATGAAAATAATGTGAATTATTGATATAACATTATTAAAATGTATGGATGATGTTCTTATTGATAAACGAAACTTGTGGTTATACTGCTGATGCTTTACTTATATGTATATGACATATGAATGTGATTTGCATTGATGTTTACTGTGAGTGGTCGTTCATCTCTTGTTTTCCCTACTAAGCCATTAGGCTTAGCATGGGTGTTTCATCCGTGCAGGTGTGAAAGCAGTAGAAGATTTTGGGATGACAATTTTATAGCAGCCAAGACCAACACAATAGGATGGGCTTTTGTTTTAGTGTTAGGATTTGTTTTGTTCTGATGTAAAGCCTTTGGATATTATAATTATGTAACTCTTGTAATGTGTACAGTTATGTAATTTTGGACGACTTGAATATATATATATATATATATAAGTAAAGATGTTATTGTAATGCAACTCAATTATGTATATATATTTTTGTATAACAATGAAAGAGAAATTTTCGTTCCCCATTTCTGTTTAATGTATTTATGCCTTTATGGATATGCATGTATTATGTTGAATGTTTTATGTATGCTTTGTTTCTGTGTGGTAACAACCCTTGCCTATTGAGACACTCACTCCTCTACGGAGGGTGAGCTTCTCTACGTATAGGTAAGGGGTGTTACAATTTTATTGGTATCAGAGCATAGGTTTAGGCATTTTTGGGCGACCGTAGAATAGAGATGTGTTTAGAATTGTGTTGGCCTAATGTGGATGTCCTTATGTTTTGTAGTTAGGATGGCTTCTGAGAGAGGATCTCTTGAGGCTTCAGCTAAGAGCGCGAATCCCCAAGACTAAGATCCATCAGTCTCTGGTCCTGCTCAGCTAACGAGGGTACAACCGGAGGCTTCCGCCATGCCTTTTGAGGCTATACTCAAGATATCGCAAGACACGGCTAGAGTTTTAGAAAGGTTAACGGTGCCAAGAGCTCCAATTAAGAGTATGAGGAAGTCCGAAGCTGAAGATTTTTATGGAACAAGTTTGGACGAGTGCAATAAAGCAGAGTTATGGATTGAGAAAGTGAGAAGAGTGTTAGAGGAGATTCGGTGTCCCCCTGAGAGGGAAGTAGAATGTCTTATGTCACTCTTTTAGGGTTTCGCCTACGATTGGTGGAAGTTGGTTTTGAGGCACCCATAATTACCCGACTCAGTTACTTATGAGTTTTTCATGCGAGATTTTCATAAGAAGTATGTGACCAAGGAATATAAGGAAGCTATATGGACATAGTTCTTGAATCTCAAGCAGAGAGCCCTGTTTGTGGCAGACTATGAGAAAGAATTCAGCAGGCTTAGTAATTATGCACTACCAAGTATCCTTACTGAAGAGTTCCATTGTCAGCATTTTTAAATGGGTTTGAATGAGTCTCTTAAGGTTATGTTGATTTCTTTGATGTCTTCTCCGACGGTTAGTTATTACTAGATTGTGTAAGCAGCAATGCGAGCAGAACGCTCTAGACTATTTTAAGAGAAATGGCTCAAAAGAGGAATCCCTCTCATGGAGGCTCATTTTCAGGGAAGAGACCTAGGAATCCTCAAGTGAACTCTCCGGATGATTCTACGAATAGCCCTGCTATGAGAGGAAGGAGACAAGGAACTTCTGAAGGATCTAGTGTGGGCAGAGGTGCTTCTGGTGGTAAAGGTGATATTGTATCGGAATGTGCACATTGTAATAAGTGCCATTAGGGCAAATGTCGTTAGTTGAGAGGAGGTTGCTTCAGATGTGGTAGCACGGAGCATTTTCTTGCTCATTGCCCTAAGTTAACTGAGAATGCCCATGAGTAGCAAGAAGTTAGTCAAGTGGGATCTAATGCCCTTCAAGCCAGCTGAGGTAGAGGATGAGGATAAGGTCATGGTGGACGGCTTAGAGATAGAGCTTTTTCGGAGACAGTAGATCATCCTCCTATGCAGCCAGCCAGGGTGTATGCTATGAGAGCTCGGGACAAACAAGATGCACTAGAGGTGATTACTGGTATGTTTTCCCTCTTTAACGCTGAGATGTATGCTCTAATAGATCCTGGTTCCACACACTCGTATTTGTGTTCTGAAAAGATATGTGCTAATGTGCCTTTGGTGTAATGGCCTAAATTATACCCTAGTAGCTAATTGGTTAAATTAAGATAATTGGGATGGCATTGCATTGAATATGTTAATTAAAGACTTAAGTGTAAGTTGACTGAGGACCTAATTGAATAAATAAAATAAGTTTAAGTGGCTTGATTGTAAAAGTGCTTGATTAGTGTTAGTGGAGAATAATTAGTGTATAATGGTGATTAATTAAATCAGATTTTGGTTTGTGAGGATTAGCAAATTTGAGGTGGATTCCACGTGTGCCTTGGTGGAGCTACCAACTTACCTCATTGCATGCAATATAAACCTTTGATGAGAGAGAAATTTCCACCTTTGCATGTGTAATTCCCGGCTACTCTTCTTCAAACTCTCTCTAGTTACTTTTCTTCATCTTTAGATATTTGTTCCTTTCAAAATCTGATTAGTAAGTTGGATAGTGGTTGATTGAGCTAGATAGGTTATTGATCAAGGTAAGTAATTGAGTTGTGTTGCTTTTCATCTTCTTCTTCTCTATTTCTTTGGTCTTGAGTTGATGTGGATATTGAGGTGTCCAATTCTGGAAATTGGACTGGAACTTATAGTTGAGGAAATAAGAAAAATTAAGGGAAAAGAGAAGGTGGTGGATCAAGGAGGTAATCGACTTTCTAAGGAGCTTAGGAAAAGAGTGTAACACCCCAACTCATACGTGGACGAACCCATCCGCAATGGAGTAGGAGGCCGTACGAGTAGGTGTGTTACCGGACTGAAGCGAGACAAAGCATACTAAAATACGGAAGAATTTAAAACTTGAGGAGTAGATTTGGACATGCATATTTCGTAAATGCGCATACACTAAGCAAAAGCATACAGTTGTGAAAACTTACAAGCATACAATAGAAGTTATTCTCCAAACTGCTATACAAATATTTACATGGCCCAGAATATTATATAAGTATCTTTACATATTATTACATATATATATTCATCAGAATTACAAAATCCAGGCTACAGAAATTAAACAAAATACATCACTTCTAACTCCTATGTGGCCGACTCTGCATATGCGCGACTCGAACAGAAGCAAACCTGCCACCTGCACGGGGAAAAGAACCCGTGCTAAGCGATAACACTTAGTGGGGAAAACAAACATAATAATATGGACGGCCATTCACAATGGTCGTCAAGGCAAAATACATTAAAATGGCAATTGCGAATATTCAAAACATATATCTAAACAGACTTACATAATAAAGGCATTCATTCGGAAACTCACACATATAATCATATACATATATCAGGAATGGGCCAAAACAGTCATAACCCAAAACACGACACCAGTGTTATCATGCTGAGCCACATACCCAAGAAAACATCCAAAACACCACACTTCTGCTGCACAACTCTAATACATAGCATATCATGCTATAAACACTCCCATAACGGAGACTGAAGGCATAATCGCATCACTTCACATTCATATCAAAACCATGCAGAAAGTACGATTACATCTTATATACTTACCCTCACAACCGATCTGATTCACATGCTTGTACACAATAAAACCATGCTTAACTCATATACATAAATACATCGATCGAATCATTTCAAAGCATTCAGAAACTAATAACAAATCACATGCCAAGTACGGATAATCATGTTAACTGAAAAGTCATGTTTACTAAATACAGATTTACTTTCTGAAGCCCGTAGTCATATTCATATACATATAAACTGATTCTTGCTCATTCAGATATCACATTCTGATGGCTATTTCAAAACAAAATAAAACAAACCATCAAAGTACCTGCTGACTCATAATAGTGGATAACGAGTACTGAGGAGGAGACCTCATGAGGGAACATATAGCCCGATCTCTGACCGGGTAAACCTCAGAGGGAACATATAATATAATGTACCATACAGGTACTAGTCGAAAAGCAACATCATCTTTTTCCACATTCCAAAAACATTTCATATCAAAGGGTTCGCGAGGAACCAGTCGTGGGACCTGATCAGGGTCCAAATCGTTCAAAGGGCGCTGCAGCTACATATACATAGACTCTATTAGGCATGCCTAACTATCCACTAGACTGACTCTCGCAGGTCATGCTTCACACCAATCACATTTCAAATCACATACTTTATATCATTGTACTTAATCAACAATAGTTGAAACATATGAATAAGTTAATAAAGTCAAACATGCATCATATAATTTACACTTAAAGCATAACATGATAATCTTAGAGAGAGACCATAAGTATAGATATGCATAATACATCCAATTATATTAACATATTTCACAAAATAGTCCAATTATAAACCTAAAAGTGCCACAAGTTCGTAATTCAAACATTGAAATCACCAAAGAAAACTCATTTAACATAACACATCTGTCGCGCTCGCGATGTCTGTCGCGCTCGCGACAGAGACAATAGTCTCTTCGCTGTGCGCGCGCGACGGACTTCGCGATCGCGGGAAGGAGAGAAAGGCCCGGCTCTGTCGCGCTCGCGACAGTGTCGCGATCGCGACAGAGGACAAGCATTGCTATCGCGGGGTCGAGACAAGTCGCGTGCTCGCGATAGCACAGGCCAACAATGTGCTCTGTCGCGATCGCGACGGTTGTCGCGCTCGCGACAGAGAGCAGACAAGCTATTGCTATCGCGGGCTCGCGACGGCATCGCGTGCTCGCGACGGCACAGCATCGACATCACCGGTCTCTGTCGCGCTCGCGACAGTGTCGCGATTGCGACAGAGTCATGATTCCGAAAATCTGCAGAATTTTGCAAGATCTTTCCTTCCTCAAACTCACCCACAAACACACGAAACACATCCAAAAGTCTCTTACCTCATCTCCAGCCAGTCACACATTATTGATAACATAATCCAACATTCGTATCAAGTATTTCAATCAAACACGCCATTAACAATATCCATATACACAATCTATAATAATAACATTATTCGTCAATAATCTCAATCGCACTCACATTAATTGCATTCGTACATATGGTACGTCATTCTAAGGTTACTCATGAGACCATCACAATATAGCACTCATCAATAAACAAACCTTCATGGAGTTATATCTATTCTTAATTACTAGTTAAATCACCAATCTTAATCATATTCATAGGTTTTTCCCAACAATCATTACTTATATAGTCAATTAATTACCCTAAACATGCATAATAACTAATGGGAAAGATACGGGATTGATCCGGGTCAATCCTAGACTCAAAAATATAGAATAAAAGGCTCAAAACATACTTTTCTGTCGCGAGGTCGCGACCCTTGTCGCGCTCGCGACAGAGGCTCGCTTCAGCTCCCCTAACAAACTGCTTTTTACTACAAACTAATGTCGTGAAAAACGACCTCTAAAACTCATTTTTAGGAAAAGTTGTCTTCTTAATAAATCTTCTCCTACGTCTTAGCTTTCAAATGAAACAAGTTTCACAACAATTGGATGTCTACAACTCCAGATATGCACTCCACAACCCATACGGGTCAAACAACCCGACACAACAGGGACACTACATTTGTAATCAATTTTTAGATGTCTTAGAGCGAGAATTTGTCCAAGGCTATTTCTGAGACATTTAACGTAATGGTATTCATGGTTCTAATGGTTCAAGAATCGAATGATTTGGAGTTTTAAAACTCACAATACAGCCTTATTACTGAAGAGAGGTCAAATGCATTCCAACCCAGTTTCACCCAAAAACCTACTCACATGCACAATTGAGCAATTAAACCAACACTCACTACCATCATCATCTATCAACAACCACACAATCAAGAAACTTATAACATACATGAATATATGTATATATATATAAATTCATATATATAAAAATAAAGTTTCCCAAACCTGGAAATCAAAAATCCACAGTCCCTTTCTAGCTTCTATCTACAGTCGTTTCCTTGCCCTTGAGCTTCCTCTTGTTACCACCAACTTACACAAACCAAAAATCCAGAAATTACTTTTAATTCAAAACCCTAACTCACACAAAATTAAAAGAAAAAGGAGAAGAAGGAGAATCCATCCGTAGGAACCCTAAAACCCTTACTTACCTTAACAATCTTGCTTCCAATCTCCACTAAATCACTTCTAATTCACTCAAAACCAAGAGGTGGAACAAAGAAAGGGAAGACAAGAAAAGAAAATGGGAAAAATCGGGAAGAATGAAAGGAAGCAAACGTGGACTCCTCTTTCTTTCACTTTGTCTTTCTTTTCACACTAAATGCACACCTACCCAATGCCACTTGTCCACTTTCTATAGGTCCACTTATCATAATATTACAAGCCCACTTGGCACCATTTTATTGGCTCTCACTCATAATTATCTTGACTTCATATACCCATACACCATACACAAACCTACACACTAGATAGCCTCCTCACTTTGACTTTCAATTCAAGTCACCATAAACATACACACACTAAATCACTACTCATAAAAATATCCTACATCTTAGTTCCATACCCATAATCCATTTGATAACTATTTCTTTTATGCAAATATCTCCAAGGCACCATGCTCATAAACCACTCAATGAAATCTCTTAGCCCATTAACATCCTACTACCATACACTACTATCACACCATAATAATTCCTTTAATTATTTTATTTAATTAATTTCTTAACAACTAAAGCCTTATTATCCATATTACTCATGCATAAATTATCGAAATACCCTTCACTTAACCGACTTAGTTTGCCGATTCCGACTAGGCCCGATTTGGGGTGTTACAAAGAGGTTTGGGAAAACACTTTTACTTGTGTGCTGTTCTTGATGTAGTATGACTTTGAATTGGAGAATGAAATATATGTGTTGCACTAAACGTGGGATGTGTGACTTTATGTTTACATGAATTGAAATGAAATGATGATTTGATGAGTTAGTTGATGAATATAAGTATGTTGCTCTATTTTGAATGAATCTTGGAATAGTTGTTTAAATAGTATAATTTATTGATTTGTATGTAAAGTAACATGTTGGAATGTAAGCAAGCATGATGCATGATGAATTGGAAACTTGTTTAGGAACTCACTCAATTGATGTAATCCAATTGGTTAGGTAAGTTTTGGTAAAACATAATTTGTAGGGTATCCAATATTATGAACTAGTGTGGATTATAATCTTGATGTTATAATTTTTGATGTATGGGAAATGTGTCAAAATAACCATAATAGGTAGATAATTAAACACCTAAAGAACCCGCTAGTAAGTAATAGGGATCATATGTAGGAGGGGTTAAGAGTAAAAATGAGGAAGTGAGTTTTGGAGCTTGGAATTGGGAATTTGGCTTCTGTCGCGAGCGCGACAGAAGGCTCCTTAAAAATAGTTTTGTTTTCTATCGCGGGCACGCGTATGTGCGCGAGCGCGATAGAGGCATAGAGTAGGTTCTGTCGCGAGCGCGACACTTATGAGTGTTTTAAATAAATTCTAAATTGCCTTAAATTGATCAATTTATGAATTTATATGTGAAATGAGCATATGTAATATAATAATTGTTGTGTTATGCATAGGAAGACCATTATTAAAGTGGTTGACTTGTGTATTGAACATTAATACTATTGATGCTTATGAGATGTGATAATATGAAGAAGCTGGATTAATAATTTAGCCTACGAGTCAAGTAGTGGATTGATAGGCATGCCTATAGGGTCTAAGTGCTGCAGCCAAATGAGTTCGATTTGTCTGGAATCATCAATTCAATTTGAATCCTTACTGGATTCTTTAATGTGAATTTATTGATATTATTGATCTTTCAGTACCTTCGGGTGCTAATGCGAATGTGTGGTATCTATGGATACTAATGTGTTTACTGTACTTTTTGGTACTGATGCGATACCCGTTACCTGTATCCTGGAGTTGCAGGCAAGGCTAAAAATAAATATGTTAATTAATTGAATGACATGAAATTAAGTGACATACCCTTGAGTATGATTATAAAGAGCATGCAGAAACGATGTGATAGTGTAATCAAAATGTGACTGACATAATGTTTTATGTATGTTAGGTTTCATCGCAGTAATTCAAAATTAAGCGCAGCGGAATATAAAACGAAACCAAACAGGATCCATGTATTTCGATTGATTCAAAAGGAGGGATAAAGATTTACCAACCTTATAACGCAGAAAAAATTGAAATCAACTCCGTAATTCGGATTATAGGCGCTGCACCAATCACGAACTCCCTGTACTAGTATCCACACGCACAACCCGATCAACAGATAATCGCAGGGGTGCTAGCTCCCTTCATGTGCGACTGAATTTTTCTCTATTTTTCTTTCTCAAAGAAATGTGGCGGCTAGGATTTCTCAAGTGGCGACTAGGGTTTCTTAAAATGCAGCCTCTGTTAGGAAAATGTAATTAGTTTTTCCTTAAACATATATCTATATATATATATATATGTAAACCTTAGAGAGATAAATTAGGGTTATTATCTCTTATTCAAAACAAGATATATATATATATATATATATATATATATATATATATATATATATATATATATATTTATATAATTTTGAAATTAAATATAAATATCCATATTTATATAATTTCGAAATACCCTAATTAAAATACAGTTTGTTCATTGTGGTCTTGGTGTATGACCCAATAGGTTTATATTAAGTTGGCAGTGGGCCCAATTCCACAATAGGCCCACAAGTCATAATTGGTCTCTAGTAAGACATTATGACTATCCAAATAATATAAATATTATTAGTCTGATTTTAACCTAACAACATAACATGTTTTTATCTTTTTGTCACACGATATCTTATTTGAACATAAGTCATGGTCAATGTCAAATTTATATTTTTCAAACATATAATTTCCCATTCAATAAGTAGACTGATAAATTCAAATCACATTGATCACACTATTAATTCATTCGACCACGGCCATGCATTTTACAATCCTACTTATCGAGGGGCCCAATAGATATCTCTCTCATAAGAGAGGGACAAATTCCATCTTGATTATTCAATTTCCTTTGCATAATTCTCATCATATCTGTGACGCGCGCCGGATCCCCGCGGCCGCCCATGGGACCGCCCGCTTGAGGGCGATCGAGGCATTTGTGGGTCCGTTAACAGCTTGCAATAAATCGCAAGTGCGTCTATGTTGGGCAACAAGGAGGTTTCATGGAGTCGCCACCCAATAGAACATTGGAAAAGTTTCTCTCGTCTCGGAGAGCCTAAGACTGCGCTTAGTATCCATTTTGGGCGAGTCAGAGGGGTCTTGGAAGGTAAACCTCTCGCCCTAAGGAGCCTAGGATTAACGCCAAGTTTCGTAACACGAGGTGTCTTGGAGGGTAAACCTCTCGCCTCTTTGAGCCCAAAGACCAGAGAAAGTTCGGGACTTCCCATTTATTCATACCTTGGTTAAGTTTATAATCGAGTTTTGAATTTAGTATTTCATGCTTTTTCTCATTCAATTTTAATGTAATTTAATTAAATGCATATCAATCATATAATAAAAGCGATAAATAAAGTAAATGAAAGCAAAATAAATTACAATAAAACTAGGGGCGGAATACAACCCACATTTGTAAATAAAATGCAAATCATACATAAATCGGGCTATTTATTAAAAATGAGAACATTGGTCCTCTCATGCATAATTTAAGAAAATAATTTTTAAAGTGATAATTTACTTTAGATAAAAAATCTAGGACATTGGTCCCATTTTTATTAAATAAAATCCAATTTAGTTTAATAGAAATATTTTTGGTGATTTTCTTAATTAACGTGCATGAAAATAAATTTATTATTACAAATTACATAATAATAAATTAAACAAAAATAATAAAAAGCAATAAAAATAACTCCCAAGTGGATCTTCAAATCTCCATGGGCTCCCACTTGACAAAAAACTCACATATGAAAAATAAGTATTGAAAAATAGGAAAAAACAAATAAAAATGAAGTTAGTATAAGAATAATTAAACATATAACTTGAAAACAATTAAATTAAGACAAACAAAATTGCATCATATATGACAAACCAATTAAAATGAAATAATAAAAATATGCAATTTAATTAATTAACAATTTAATATGCATAGAAAAAATAACATGATAATAATAAAATTCAACATGCAAAAACAAGCATAAAATAATGATGATAGAATTTAACATGCATAAAGACATAAAATAATAACAATAATATCTAATCATGCATAAAAAGTATAATGCATATAAAATTCAGCATGCATAAAACATATTAATAATAGCAACAATATCCAACATGTATAAAAAGCAAAGGTAATAATAAAATCAACATGCATAAGAAATAAATAATAATAGTAATAATAAAATTAAACAAGAATAAGGATAATAATAATAATACTAATGATGGTAATAACTACAATAATAATAACACAATAATAACAAAGAATATGAACAATCAAACATAATAATAATAATAATAATAATAATAATAATAATAATAATAATAATAATAATAATAATAATAATAATAAAAGAAGAAGAAGATGAACAATATGAACAACATGAACAACATGAACAATTAAATAAAAATAATATGAACAAAAATAATAGCATGAACAATTAAAGAAGAAATAAGAACAAAAAAATAATAGTATGAACAATTAAATAAAAAATAAGAAATATGAACAATTAAATAATAGATCTAAAAGAATTTACATGATGATTAATTAAATAAAAAAAAAGAATGAAAAGAATAAAATGATAGAACTAAAAGAATTTACATGTTTATTAATTAATTAAAAACAAAAGAATGAAATTAAAATTGATTTAAGAAATTGAGTCAAGAATAATTACCCTCAAATTTATCTTAAAGAGATGAAGGTAGATGATCCAATTCATTGTCTTGACTTGAAGAATATGATTAGAAAAATAAAATATTGAAAGATGAATTTTACTCAAGAACAAACAATTAATTTGTTTGTCTCAAAGTAGAAAATTATTTGATTGAAAATAAGAAAATTCTCAAGAACAAAAATAGTTATTTTTTACCTTAAGAATTGCTGGAAATTTCTTTAGAAATTGAGAGAATTTGTTCTTGAAAGAAGAAAGAAGAAGAAAAATATTTTCTCAAAAAAAATCCCCCCTAATTCCCCCTAAAAAACTCTTTTTATTCCCCTTAAAATCAGATTTTTTAATTAAGAAATTAAATTAATTTAATTCCCATAATTACAAAAAACCACTGAATTTATTGGGTTGGAAGATAGAAGGAGTTTTTGAATTAAATTTTGCAAAAAAAATGAGTTAAAAAGCATTTAAAATGAAGAAGTTATGGCCAAAATAGGCAAAACGGACGAACAGGGGCGCGACCGACGGCCAGCCCGTCCGAAGCGCGGAAATTAATTTTTTTTTTTTTTTAAAAAATTATTATTTTTTTAAATTCCTATAAAATATAATAATTTAAAAACTCACTTTTTTCCTCACAAAATAAATTTTAAAATACTTTAAAAATATTTTTGAAATACATTTTTATTAAATTTTAAAACAACAAATTGACAAGGAAATCGTCACTTCCAACTTCATTCTTTTTGCCTATAAATCGGCACACTTAATTTCATCATTGGGTAATCCTGATCTTGGCTACTCGGGACCCGGTGTCTACAGTTGCCTCCAATTTTGGGGAGGCTAGTGTGTGGGTGCCTAGGTGAGCCAAAATTCAAGAAAAGGAAAGAAGCACGTACCTGAGGCTGCCTCCTTCCAGCTGCTCCCTCGGGAATAGTGCTGCGATTCATCCTCTTGTGTTGCACTGAGTCACTGACAAGACTACAAAGTGGCAAGGAACCATCCTAAGACGGTGATGCACCGGGTCTGCTACAGACTACAAAAAACGCAAGAAAAAGATTGCACCGAGTCTGTTACAGACTACTAAAAGTGCAAATGTCATCTGTAGAAACGCTGCGCCGAGCCTGCTACAGGCTACAAAAAACGCAAAAGGAGGATTGCACCGAGTCTGTTACAGACTACAAACAGCGCAAAAAGAGGACTGCACCGAGTCTGTTACAAACTACCAGAAGTGCAGCTGCCATCCGTAGATGACGATGTGCCGAGCCTGCTACAGGCTACAAAAAACGCAAAAGGAGGAAACGGCACCGAGTCTGCTACAGACTACAAAAAGTGCAAAAAAAGAGAACTGTGTCGAGTCTGTTACAGACTACTAAAAGTACAGCTGCCATCCGTAGATGACGATGCGCCGAGCCTGCTACAGGCTACAAAAAACGCAAAAGGAGGAAACTGCACCGAGTCTGCTACAGACTACGAAAAGTGCAAAAGATGCCCTCTTAGAGCACTGCACCGAGTCTGCTACAGACTACCAAAAATGCAAGAGATGCCCTCTTAGAGGACTGCACCGAGTCTGCTACAGACTACCAAAAATGCAAGAGATGCCCTCTTAGAGGACTGCACCGAGTCTGCTACAGACTGCTAAAAAATGCAAGAGATGCCCTCTTAGAGGACTGCACTGAGTCTGCTACAGAATACCAAAAATGCAAGAGATGCCCTCTTAGAGGACTGCACCGAGTCTGCTACAGACTGCTAAAAATGCAAGGGATGCCCTCTTAGAGGACTGCACCGAGTCTGCTACAGACTGCTAAAAGTGCAAGGGATGCCCTCTTAGAGGACTGCACCGAGTCTGCTACAGACCGCTAAAAGTGCAAGGGATAAAGAGACTTGTCTCTTAAGAGACCCTGGAGAATTGCCTCCTAAGAGGTCACCGAGAACTGCCTCATAAGAGGTCTTGGAGATTTATCGGCATAGATTCTATCTTGACCTGATTGTCCAGCATGGGTGAGTGCTAACGTTGCCGTCCTTGACCAGCTTTTATGTATGTGGCCCTCATTTGGACTTATCCTGCAAAGCTGTGCACAGGAATATATACAATATATGGTGCATGCAAGTGTAAATGACCATATGCAGATGTTTGCTAAAGAATGGTATGAAATGCATGCAAAAATGAATAGACCATGTCCTGAGTGGTTAAGGGTCCGTTGAGGATATGGTTTGGCCGCTCCACCATGCTGAGTGGTTAAAGGTCCGTTGAGGATAATGCTTGGCTGCTCCACCATGCCCCCTGAGGAACCAGAAATGGCATCTTTGCTTAGGGACCCTGACCCGTAAACTCTTTAAAGAGAACCGTCAGGTGTGTATCTTTGCCCACCGGTCAATGAGAAAATGCCCGGGATTCTGACTCATGTCCTGAATTATGTCTTATCTGGCTGAAAGGAAGATCATCCGAAGTATGCTGCCTTATTGCTCCAGGCATCGGAGGTCATTGGTTTAAAAGTAGTGCGTCCCTTGTGGATTTTCACACTATCTTTTTTTCATGGGAAATGCGTCCCTTGAGGATTTTCACATAACCCTACGCCTAATTTTTGCCTGGAATGGACCCAACCCAATCCAACGGCTTTTATTTATTTTTATTATTTTGAAGGACAGATTGCCTGTCTCTGGGTTTTCACCCTGCCCTTTGGCCTAACTTTTGCTTAGAGAGCCAGTTACGATTTTCATCTCTAACGGCCTCTCTCTTTTTTTTTTTTGTTTTTTTTTTTAATAATGGTCGTGTGGATTTTGGCTGACGAATAGCTCGAAGCCAATGTCGGGGCAAGTCTGCTGAAGGATCAAGATGAAAATGGTAATGAGGACCACTTATAGTAAATTGCACATATGCGAGGAGAAACGATGCACTGCTTTTCATGCTGGAACTTAAACCATTTTGAGTATGCAAGAAAAAGTGCTTTGCTTACATTAAAATATTATTGTATATATGCATATGTTCCAGTCTAATTTCATCAAACATGATCATCATTTGGCATTAATCTCAAAAATACATGACCCTATCTAATCTCGTGATGGATCTTGAAATCATCAAACTCCTGTTATCAACCAGCTCTCTTGAATTTTCATGGTCGAAAATTTTCTCTCTGCTCTTAATTTTTGAAGCAAATTCTAGATGTAACGTTGGGATGAGACTCAACTCAAATGCATAAATGCATTCGTGGCTCCCTGCTTGAAGCTCAAGAAACACCATATGCCTCTTCCTACGTACCAAACCTTATTAAAAGGTCATCTCCGCTAATTGGATAAGATTGAACTAAGAATCAAAAGTTCTTACTTTGGTTGTAACGTTAGGCTTAGGTAGATGGCTATCAAAGGAGGATAAGGTTTCTAGAGAAAAATGGCCGCAACGTTCATTTGGATGATGGAATCATTTTCAAACTAATTTCATGCTGTCCAAAAATTCTCGAATTTGGACTCGGTAATACTCTGACTTATCAAACTCAACGTAACAATTAAGCTAAGAAAGATAGCTACTGAACTCATCGAGGGGTATTATCTTGGGCCCTACTATTTTCCTTTTTTTTTCTTCTTTCTTTTTTCTCTTTTCTTTTTTTTTTCTTTTTTTTCTCTTTTCCCTTTTTTTTTCTTCACAAATTTATGTCTCTAATTACCCAAAAGATTTATTAGTGATTTAAAACCCCTTTCTTGAAGTGTAGCCCAAAAATTATCGATGATCGCAAATTCATTTTCCAAAGGGTAGACCCATCCTTACGAGGGTGATTTTTGGTAACACAAAATTATCAATGGTTGAAATTCCCTTCTCAAAATGTAGACCCATTTTCATCGGGGCAAATTTTTGATTGCCCAAACGATTGCCAATGGTCAAGCCTTAAAGATCATCAATGATTAAAAATCTCTTTCAAAAGTGTAAACCCACTTTCACTAGGGCAATTTTTGGATAGCTCAAGCGGATATCATAATGTACATCTTACCAGAGCGACCATTCTTCTAAGGGGAAGCCAAAATTATTTTAGGCGAAAGGTAGTCTTAATGTGTGTAACAATAAAATCAGTACGCATTTAGCATACCAAAATAAAGGCTCAAAGGGCTAGCAAGCGATTTTGAAATGAGGGTAGGAAATGGTCATTTAGAGAGCTATACAAAGAAATAGTGCCTAAATCATTTTCTAGATCCAGCCTTATCTAGGAGTCGCTTTGACGGGTAATCAGAAAGGTTCTAGTGCTCTTAGTGAGTTTTTATCCATTCCCCTAATTGCATCTAGTTTTTCCTTTCCACTACTTTCTATTTTTATTTTCAGCTCTCAGGAATTTTCCTCTCTTCAGGAGTTATATCAGATGCTACAAGATCTCGAGATTACATGAAGGAGTATTCATTAAGTTAATATCAAATGTAAATGGCTTGTGATTGTGATCATGCATAATGAAATCATGAGAACATAAACAAAAAGCCATTAATATAGTTAATGTAAACAGTACCGCATACAGCAAGACTGAGAAAAGTTCAAATATGAAAAGCGTATCTACTAGAAAGTTTCCTCCCCTATTTCTTGCGGTGCTCTGGATCAGTAATCTGTTTATTATCGATCAGATCCTGAATCTCATGCCTTAGCCTTACACAATTGTCCGTCATATGCCCAGTGTGCTGGTGGAAGGCACAATACTGATCAGCCTTATGACTGGGTTGTCCCTGATTTCTGGCGGGCTTAGAAGGTAGTGGCTGTAGCTTACCTTCCTTCATCAATCTGTTGAGTACCCAAGATAAGGATCTGCCCAAATTAGAGTAGTGCCTCTGATCCGCTTTAATTGCTGATACTTTTCTTGCCCTTTGGGTATCACTGCTATTATCATAGTAACCAACTCCTGGACTTGCGGGGCCAGCAATAGTCTTATTCAGAGGTGCCCGGGTAGTTGCAAGCTTGGACTTCACAATCTCTTCTTCAAGATCAGTTAGCTTCCTTCCCGTGTTTGAGGGACTGAGGAGGCCCATTGATTGTAAAGGCTCTAGTCCCTTTGCTCTTCCCAGTAGCTTGATTGGTGAGTCGAATGGGGCCTTATGCCTAGGCTCGGGAGTGGACGGGAACATTACAGTCGTCGTTGCATGAGCCTTCTGACTCGGGGTCGAGTTAACTTGGCTAATAGAACTCATCATGAATTGGGCTTGAAGAATAAGTGCCATGGCATCCATCCTCTCCTTAATCACGGCCAACAACTTTTTTCCTAGCTCTTTAAATCTCTCATCTATCTCTTGGGCCATCAGGGCACGGACATCTTCAATTTGTTGTGATGGATCAGCCATTTATAATGCCTGTGTATATTTTGATAAAGATACTAGATCTCTGCCAACTAATTTGAACTTTATTTGCCCCTCGAGCAACGGCGGGGACCCCAAAACCTCCCAGGTAAATGGTCTATAGTGGCTGAAAAAACCAAGGGGTTAGAATGATGCATGAATGGCATGTAATGTATGATCGTGCTAGTGCAGATGGTCCTCGATGAGTGAAAGATCAATAGTTTACAATAATATGATGCAATGCATGAAAAAAATGTGAAGGATAATATGCAGACTAAAGGATATGCACATACAAAAATGAAATGCATATATTTTTATTTTTTTATTAACACACATGAATGACACGCGATGCATGAGCATGCTGTGCGGCATCCACAACCACATACAAGCAGATAGATCTCTACAACCTTATCACTCCCGCACACGAGGTCATAGTCTTTTTTTCTAGGTGGGCCTTATCCAAGGGTTATCAGGGAACCCATTGGATGCATGTGGTGCACGGTGGAAAACCAGCATCATAACATCTCTTATCTAATGTACATACATATGGGTGTTTGGCCATTATGTATTTAAACACCTCAATTAAATCAAGATGGGCCCACCGGGGCATGAAAGCCCTTAATGAAAAACCATTTAATTTAACTGATTTTGTTCAATATATGATGGCCCACGTAGCAAGCACGGTATTACGGTACATTTCACCTAGTGAAAGTATCTATTGCCATTACATGAGCTTTGGTCAAAGGTAGTGATACTTTAGGGCTACCCAAGCATGGTCCCTGCCAACGGGTCTAACTCATCACGAGCATAACGACCGATTGGGTCACCATTTGATATACCATAAGGTACGAGGCTTGGGCTGGTGATTATCCTTAACACTTTCCTAAATTGAGTGAAAATAGGGTCGTGCTTCGGGAACATACCGGGGTTAAAATAGGGACCAAACTAGCATAATCTAAGGCTCTAGCATGGATGCAATGCAATTTCGAAAAGAGATGAAATTTTTAAATTAAAACTCAATTGTAAATTTTAACCAAGGTACTTTCGAAGGGAAGTCTCAAAGTCCCCAGTGGAGTCGCCACTGTGACGCGCGCCGGATCTCCGCGGCCGCCCATGGGACCGCCCGCTTGAGGGCGATCGGGGCATTTGTGGGTCCGTTAACAGCTTGCAATAAATCGCAAGTGCGTCTATGTTGGGCAACAAGGAGGTTTCATGGAGTCGCCACCCAATAGAACATTGGAAAAGTTTCTCTCGCCTCGGAGAGCCTAAGACTGCGCTTAGTATCCATTTTAGGCGAGCCAGAGGGGTCTTAGAAGGTAAACCTCTCGCCATAAGGAGCCTAGGATTAACGCCAAGTTTCGTAACACAAGAGGTGTCTTGGAGGGCAAACCTCTCGCCTCTTTGAGCCCAAAGACCAGAGAGAAAGTTCGGGACTTCCCATTTATTCATACCTTGGTTAAGTTTATAATCGAGTTTTGAATTTAGTATTTCATGCCTTTTCTCATTCAATTTTAATGCAATTTAATTAAACGCATATCAATCATATAATAAAAGCGATAAATAAAGTAAATGAAAGCAAAATAAATTATAATAAAACTAGGAGCGGAATACAACCCCCATTTGTAAATAAAATGCAAATTATACATAAATCGAGCTATTTATTAAAAATGAGAACATTGGTCCTCTCATGCATAATTTAAGAAAATAATTTTTAAAGTGATAATTTACTTTAAATAAAAAATCTAGGACATTGGTCCCATTTTTATTAAATAAAATCCAATTTAGTTTAATAGAAATATTTTTGGTGATTTTCTTAATTAATGTGCATGAAAATAAATTTATTATTACAAATTACATAATAATAAATTAAACCAAAATAATAAAAAGCAATAAAAATAACTCCCAAGTGGATCTTCAAATCTCCATGGGCTCCCACTTGACAAAAAACTCACATATGAAAAATAAGTATTGAAAAATAGGAAAAAACAAATAAAAATGAAGTTAGTATAAGAATAATTAAACATATAACTTGAAAACAATTAAATTAAGGCAAACAAAATTGCATTATATATGATAAACCAATTAAAATGACATAATAAAAATATGCAATTTAATTAATTAACAATTTAACATGCATAGAAAAAATAACATGATAATAATAAAATTCAACATGCAAAAACAAGCATAAAATAATGATGATAGAATTTAACATGCATAAAGACATAAAATAATAACAATAATATCCAATCATGCATAAAAAGTATAATACATATAAAATTCAGCATGCATAAAACATATTAATAATAGCAACAATATCCAACATGTATAAAAAGCAAAGGTAATAATAAAATCAACATGCATAAGAAATAAATAATAATAGTAATAATTAAATTAAACAAGAATACGGATAATAATAATAATACTAATGATGGTAATAACTACAATAATAATAACACAATAATAACAAAGAATATGAACAATCAAACATAATAATAATAATAATAATAATAATAATAATAATAATAATAATAATAATAATAATAATAATAATAATAATAAAAGAAGAAGATGAACAATATGAACAACATGAACAACATGAACAATTAAATAAAAATAATATGAACAAAAATAATAGCATGAACAATTAAAGAAGAAATAAGAACAAAAAATAATAGTATGAACAATTAAATAAAAAATAAGAAATATGAACAATTAAATAATAGATCTAAAAGAATTTACATGATGATTAATTAAATAAAAACAAAAGAATGAAAAGAATAAAATGATAGAACTAAAAGAATTTACATGTTAATTAATTAATTAAAAACAAAAGAATGAAATTAAAATTGATTTAAGAAATTGAGTCAAGAATAATTACCCTCAAATTTATCTTAAAGAGATGAAGGTAGATGATCCAATTCCTTGTCTTGACTTGAAGAATATGATTAGAAAAATAAAATATTGAAAGATGAATTTTACTCAAGAACAAACAATTAATTTGTTTGTCTCAAAGTAGAAAATTATTTGATTGAAAATAAGAAAATTCTCAAGAACAAAAATAGTTATTTTTTGCCTTAAGAATTGCTGGAAATTTCTTTAGAAATTGAGAGAATTTGTTCTTGAAAGAAGAAAGAAGAAGAAAAATATTTTCTCAAAAAAAATCCCCCCTAATTCCCCCTAAAAAACTCTTTTTATTCCCCTTAAAATCAGATTTTTTAATTAAGAAATTAAATTAATTTAATTCGCATAATTACAAAAAGCCACTGAATTTATTGGGTTGGAAGATAGAAGGATTTTTTGAATTAAATTTTGCAAAAAAAATGAGTTAAAAAGCATTTAAAATGAAGAAGTTATGGCCAAAATGGCCAAAATAGGCAAAACGGACGAACAGGGGCGCGACCGACGGCCTACCCGTCCCTCGCGCGGAAATTAATTTTTTTTTTTTTAAAATTTTTTTTTTAAATTCCTATAAAATATAATAATTTAAAAACTCACTTTTTTCCTAACAAAATAAATTTTAAAATACTTTAAAAATATTTTTCAAATACATTTTTATTTAATTTTAAAACAACAAATTGACAAGGAAATCGTCACTTCCAACTTCATTCTTTTTGCCTATAAATCGGCATACTTAATTTCATCATTGGGTAATCCTGATCTTGGCTACTCGGGACCCGGTGTCTACAATATTCAATCATAAACTTTATAATTATCCAATTAAAGATAATGTTTGAATATGTCAAAACATAATCTTCCTTATGTAGGAAACCATGATAGCCTCAGGTCAAAGGATTCAATAACATATCTATTATAAGATCACTTATTACACTATCCCATGTAGTGATCTCACAATAGGTCTATCCAGTACCTTGTTCTGTAACAAGTACCTATAAATTTGATTTATATCATCATATATAATCATCCCATGATTATCAATGCAAATTTATACTAGTCTTAAATTATCTTTATGCCCTTTAGTGATAAATGACCAGGGATATAACAGCCCGAATATTACCCTAGGAGTAATATTTGTTTAATTGTTACAATTGGGTAAAAATGTAACTTGAGATTGCTAAAATCTTGACTCAAGTGTAAGTTAATTAAGGACTTGGTTGCATATATAAAATAAGTTCTAGTGACCAAAGTGTAAAAGAGCATGATTAAGTGTAAGTGGGCTTGATTAACACTAATGTGGGTTAATTAAGTCTTAAGAAAGTCAGATTTTTATTAGTGGGAGTAGTCTTTAGTGGAATCCATGTGTCTTTTTCTGCTTGTGCCACCTAGGCAAATTGCATGCAGCATTTGTGCATGAAGGAGGGAGAAATTCCTTGAGTGGATGCATATGGGTCAGCTGCCTCTCCTCTCTCCATTCCTTCTTTCTCTTCTTATTTCTTCTCTCTTCTTTGTTTTCTCTTCTTATTTCTCTCCTTCTTCGTTTCTTCTTCTTCCTTCATACATCAAGTATAATTTCTGCTGCATTTTGAGTCAGAGGTGTTTGCATGTGTGATAAATCATCTTAGTAAGGTAAGTGGTTAAATTTGGATTGTTCTTCATCTTCTTCTACTCCTTCTTCATTTCTGAATTGCTATGGAATTTGATTGTGCATGTGGTGGTGGCTATGAGAATAGTGAAAGGAAGGAAGAGGGTTGATGATCAAGGTGCTAAGTGAACACTTGGAGGTAAGAAAATTGAAGTTTGGGAAATTTGTGTATTTTTGTATTTTTGACGTTTAACTTCTTGTTTTGAGGTATACATGAAATGGTTGTGTTGACTTGTTGTGATAGCTTTGTTAGATTTGATAATTTGGGCATGTTGAATTTTTAAGGAAACTCTGCTCAAATTTAGTTGAACCTTTGTTCATTGTTTTTATCATAAGTCAAGTTAGAAAATTACAAATTGAATGTAACTAGCTTTGTTATAAAGTTCAGACAGATACCTTTAAAAGTTATAAAAATAGCCATGAGCCAATTCTTGCTGTAAGACCCTTAAAAGTGGCCGAAATATAGGTGTCTCTATTTTAGCGGGTTCATTGGAACAATATAGGTTATTTAGAACATATATGACGTTTAAGATGTCCAAATGACCTGAAATTTATCCCATTGGAAATGTAACATCCTAGGGAACACTTAAAATGTTACTGTCGCGAGCGCAACCCAGGTTGTGAGCATGAAAGAACATGATATTTGATGGATTTCCTTCTTATTTGGGACCCCAAGGTTGGCATAGATCATTACCAATACCCCTCCCCTGTTTGGTATATTTTGGTGTGTTTTCCCTCCCGAAACACACCCGAACTTCGCCGGAACATTTTGGAACGTATCCGACACATGTTTAGAGTCTTGTAAAGAGTAGATGAATGGTTTCCACTGAGGAATACATGTGATTAAGGTACTTTAAGTGTAAATAAGTTATGTAGGAGGGCTTTTGGAACAAGTGGTGTTTCATTGGCCATAACTCCTTAAAATTCATGTCCATTTATAATGAGATTTATATCATTGAAATGTAACATGTAGATAATCATTTGATCTGAGGCCATGATGGTTGAAAGTGATGTATGCTAGTCTTTAGAAGTCATATAGGTGAATATTGGATAAGTGTTTGAAAGAGGTTTGTATAGTGGAGCTTTGTACATGAAGTTCAGCCACTATCATGAGCATGACAGGGGTTAAGGGCACGATAGTGTGCTCTGATGAGTATAGATGTGAGATTGAGTTATGTCATGAGCACGGGCATTTTCACGAGCACGATAGAAGGTATTTTTGAGGTCTGTCGCGAGCGCGATAGGGTCTCGAGTTTGGAATATTATTTAAATGTCTGATTATGTGTAAATTATGATATTTGCCTATGAATAACTATGCATATGAAAGTTATAGATGTGCTAATTAAAGTAAACATATGTATATTGAAGTGTGTATTTGTTGATAAACCCTACATGAGGGTATAATATTAAATGACAGGTTAACGCTTAATGTAGTTGTATGGAAAATGATAAGTATATATGTGATCATGTGAGGTTATGCATATTGAGGTAGGAGCTTGTATGGTAAATCATATATGTGTGTGTATGCAAGATATCATATGTTAGGATGCTAGTTAATGTTAATGTATTGGTATGACTTATAATCTTGAGCTTATGATTTGCTTAATTATATGGAGACTAATAATGCGGCAATCCAGGTAAGCATGTGTCTATATATGTTTATACAATTTGTATGAATTTAATGATAAAATGTGAGATTGATAATAAGATATATGCGTATGGAAGTGAATAGTATTAAGAGCTATTCGATATTTATTTAACGCAGTTTTGCAAAGGTTTATATTGTAAGAATTTAATTTAAGTGTTAAGTCAATTGTCTAGCCAGTAAGTCGAGTTGTGGATAGATAGGCATACCTATAGGGTCTTAAGTGCTACAGCTAAAAGCGAGTGATTTTATTAAACGGCCCCGTTTGTATCAGGGGTAATCTTGGAATAGGTTCCCCAAAAGCGAGTGATTGTGTATTTGATATTAAGGTGTCTATGGATACTAATGCGATATTAAGGTATCTATGGATACTAATGCAATTGATTATTTCTGTACCTACAGGTACTAATGCGATTGATTATTTCTATACCTAGGGGTACTAATGTGATTGATTATTTCTTTACCTACGGGTACTAATGCGATTAATTATTTTTGTACCTACGGGTACTAATGTGATTGATATTTCAGTATCCACGGATACTAGTTTAAAGGTATCTATTAATATCAGAGTGATAACCCGTTATCCACTACTATAGAAGTGCAGGCAAATTAGGAAGTAGCTTATAAACCAGTGATTGATTGTTAACTTTGTGATTATAATTTGATGGGAATATGTTCTATATATATATTGGTGTTGATAATTGTTCGTGTAGAATGTAAGTTTATTAATTAATGGGTATAAAATGTGGTATCAGGTAAGCTATGATTTGACAAGCATGATAATGACTATAAACTTTATATGAATTGATGGGTGTGTGATGTTGTTAGGGATTGAATATACTATACAGTGATCGGATTTGTATTCATAAAATGTTGAGGGTGATTATGCATATGCAAGTGTTAATAGTTATTTTGACATACATGAACTTATATATATGACGCATGTAAAAGATAAGAGTTATGGATTCACAATGAACGAATAGAGAAATACTAAAATGAGCAAATGAATATTTGTGAAGTTAGGATATGAAGTAAAGAATTATATAATGGCTTAAGGATATTGATAGTTGCTTGTATATAATTGTGGATGAGTGCACAGTAATAATGAATAGAACTGTATATATATATATATGTTGCTTGAGCATATGGTTGGTATTGGTGATCACTGTGAGTGTTCATCCATATTCTATTATTTCCCCACTAAGCATTATTGCTTCGCATGGATGTTTTATCCATGTAAGTACTTGAAGATAGCGTTTTGGAAGACAGTTTTGCATCGCCCACGGCCAACACATAGGAACCGCTGTAGATGTAGTTTATTTTATAATAGTATGAAATGTGTATTTATAGTTGGCATGTGTAAGAGAACTGAAGTTTTTTATCAGAAAGTTGTATTTTGTAAAGAAAAAATTGTTGTAAGACATTAAATATTTTGTAACATTATGCATTGAATTTCAGAACATAATTGAGTGTTGCCTTTGAAAGAAATTTATTTATCTTAAAGTTTGTATTGAATACTGATTTATGCGCATGTGATGTGTTGTGACACTTTATAGCCATCGTAGTAAAACTCTACAGGTGGTTAGGGGGTGTTACAAGGGACGACATGAATAACATGGTTATTCATAAACATTACAATAATGTAACATGCCAATAATATTAATATATGCCAATAATATTAATGTGAAGAAAAGCATTATATAAATGAAAATGTAATGATTACATCAAGATCCAAATATTTGGCGTAGGGCATAACCACTAACAATGTACATTGAGTAATTATATTTATATATGCGTATGTTGAGTTTTGAATGTGAAATCTACATGACTTGTTATTGTTGCAAAGAATTATCTATACATAGATGTGCATATACTTTGTTATTGTATTGTTTCCCCTCTAAGCGTTATCACTTAGTAAGGGTTTTCCAATCCGTTTAAGTTCGGACGCGAAGTGATTTCAAAGGACGGATTCGCATTGCCAACGGTCAACACTAGGAGTGACTATAGTGTAGGTTTTACGGATTTTGGGCAATGAGTTATGTATATGTTTATTTAATCTTTTGAGAAGCATAAAATATGTCATGAGTGGAATGACTAAATTTTGTAATATTAAGCTTTTGATGTATGTGTATATGTAAGTATATAAGTTCAAGCATGTGATAGTATGAGTTATCCACTGCATGTGAATGTATGCGAAACGAAATTTATTAATTTGTACAGGTTTTGATATGTATGTGTTTAAGGATTTATGTGCTTGTGATTGTCGTGTGACGACCGCTCTCGACTGCTTTAGCTGAGCTAATTGCGCGGTCAAGAGTGGGCATTACAAGTTGTGGTATCAGAGCCTAGGTTTAGCCTTTCTGGGAATTGGGTAGACTAAGATGTTTGTAGTTGTATTAGATCGATGGATCCTTCTCATAACGCTAGAGAAGAAACGACAGAAAGTGTTAACCCTTGAGAAGTGGAAGTGTCTGGGTCTGGTCAGTCTAGGCCAGTTAGTTTTGGTCATGAGTGTAATGGCCCAAATATCGGGTCAGTAGTAATCAGTGAAATTTGTAAAGTATGTAGTGTGAATTTCAGGTGAAAATATCAGTAATTGGGTCCTAAAAGACAGAAGAGGAGAAAGGTTAAACATCCTCAGGTCAAGAAAGCCCCTGATGGGTGACTTCCCGAGAACCAGAAAGTGAAAAATATTTTATTGGACCATTGGAAAGTACAGGTTATTACGAGTCTGGTGGTATAATTTGGAGTGAAAATGAAGTCAAATAGGTCCCCGAAAGTCAAATTGAAGAAAAGCCTCTAGTTCGATTCAAATAGTAACCAGGTTTGACCGATATTTAACCAAGACTTTAAAGATAGTAAACGACCTCCAAAAAATTATCTGAAGGTATAAATGGACTCAGAATAGTGTGTAGAACAGTTTAGTAGTGAAAAAATGAATTTGTGGTGACAAGAAAAAATGGATGAATCGGATCGGTTCAATTGAACCGGACTGGATAAGGACCCTGAATGAGATAAAACAAAGGTTAAATGAGTTATTAAGCGTAAAATTAAGGTCAAGGATGAAAAGTGAACCGAACCGAATCGAACCGGTTTAACCAGTGAACCGAACCGGTCGAACCAGTTGACTTTGGTTTGACCAAAGTTTGACCGGACTCTGAATGGAGTTATGGACCTCAGAAAAATTATCTGAAAGCATGGATTTGCTTGAAATATTATGGAGAATCAAATGGTAATGAAAAATAAATTTTACGGTTAGATAGAAAATTGAGTTATCGAATTGGTAAAGAATTATCAGGCTGGGAAACGGTTTCAGATTGAGCTAAAATTTTATGTGGAGGCTAAATTATATATTTTAAGAATTATGCGATTTATTTTAGGAAGAATTGAGCTTGGAAAGTGAGAGAAATTATTTTTGGTTGGAAAATGGGCTTTTGGTTTTGCCCATTATTTGGTCCATCAGGAGAGGCTATATAAAGGCTGGAATATTAGATTTCTCTAGAGAAATCCCTAGAATTCCAGCAGCTCTCGTCCTCCTCCATAAGGCATAATTGTTCATCTTGATTTTTTCTCTATTTTCTTCAATTCTCTCTTCATCTCTCCCCAAATCCAAGCCTCCTAAGCAAATTTTAGTCTCTCTAGAATCTGATGGTGATGATTAGAGTTCATTTGAAGTGGAAAAAGTGGGAGAAAATAAGTGGAAGAGTTTATGTATCAAATTGAGGTATGTAAAGTTGATATTTTTAAATTGGTTTAAAGGTTCCAATATGTATTTTAGGATATGTAGATGATGTTTATGTAAATATATTGCATAAAAAAAGAAAATTTATGGTGATTTCTTTGGATTGTATATTCGGCCACTTAAGGACTTCAAAGGAGATGGTGTTGTTTCTTGGAGTATAGGCATGGAAAGCATGCTTATGATGTGGAGAACAAGAAAATAAGGTTAGTGGATACAATATCCTCCTTTTTCCATGTTAAAAGTATGATTTTTAGTTATATTTAAACATAAAGTATGTGAAAAAGACAGGTTTAATTGAATATAACTTGATATTCATGCTTAGTGATGTTGAAAATGATGATATGAATGCTTAAAGTTGGAAAACAAATTTGTAGGAAAAGTTACTATGTAGGCCGAATGGGTTTCATGTGATTTCTATGTGTTTTGATGATGTTTATGACATGTTTATTGTGTATACATGGTATTTGGCATGTGAGCTAACTAATGGCATGTGTTAGAACATGAAAAAGTTGCATCATGTATGATGTACATGTGAGGTCAAATGGATTATGTATGTAAAGGTATAATTTCGATGTGTTTTAATGTGAAGTAATGGCATAGCTATGTTATTCAACATGTGAATATTCTAAATAAATGTTAAAGTTGATAAAAAGAATTAATGGTGAAAAGTTAGTATGTTGGCCGAATGTGTGCATGTATGTATACATGTGTACCATGATGAAATAATGAGCTTTTATGGCATGTGATGGTATGATGATGATAATCACATGTATAATGATTGAATTGTATGAAAAATAATGTAATAATATGATGAAATTCCATGAAAGGCGTGAATGGTAACTTAAAGATGTGAAAAATGGATTATTTGTGCCCTATGTAGTATTCTGGCAGTCAAGTCTAGTTCAAGATATGTTGGCTAGCTATAGAGACATAAGACCGCGAGTGTGAGCATGATGTCTCACTTTTCTGTAGGCCAATGACGGTCCTACCTCATTGTATTTAAAAGTTAAAATATTTTGAAAAGTATTTAAAGATAGGTGTGGTCCCGCGGGATTCCTCTGGTATGTATTAAAGACTGAAGTGATATTTCAGAGTCCTTCAGGTTATTCGAGCCTTTAGGGGTTCGCGTCTCGTTTATCCTTATCATAAATGTCCGCCAGTATCGTATAGGGGGCAATTTGCTAAAAAATGAGTTTAAAATGTTTAAATTGTGATTAAAGTGATATTTGCATAAAAAATGGACATAATTGGAATTATGTAAAAAGTTTGAGGACATAATGGAAATTTTGTCCACATGTATGTTGTTAAAGGTTAATAAGGGTAAAAATGTCATTAATTGGTTAAATATGAAAATTGGTAACTATTTAAGGACTAAAATCTAATTTGGCATTAAATTGATAATTGGAGGGCAAAAATGTACTTTGCATATTGAGTAATGTAAAATGGTAAAAGAAAATCAATTAATGATATTATGGTAATTTTGGTAAAGTTTAAGGACCTAATTGAAATTTTGCCATATTTAGGGATAAAATGGAGAATATGGACTTTTACGCTTGTTAGATGTGGAAATGCCCTTAATTGAGTGATTTAATGATAATTTGCTTGTTAATTAATGAAATAAATAAATTGATAAATTAATTTTGTGGCATATTTGTAAATATGAAAAAGTTAGGGGTAAAATTATAATTTAATAATAACTAAAGGACCTAGACGTAAATATGATATAATATGAGGACCTAAATGGAAATATATAATTTTATGTGCACTATATATGTTTATTTCCTCAAATGAGTAATTTAATTGACATTAAGAATATTTTTGCATGTATAGAAATTAAATGAATTAAATATTTGGATAATTTATATTAAATGTATTATTTATATTCACGAGGCATGCATGTGAATTTAGTTATGTGGATAATTAATTATACTAAAGTGCATGAATGAGTTTAAATAAAGATTATAAAGATTATTACATGTAAATAATTGAATAAGTAAATAATTGTTCTAGGGCAAAATTGTAATTTTAGTAATGTTTAAAGGACCTAAGTGTAAATTAGTAAAAGAGTAATAATTATATAAGTATTAAGTGGCAATTGCATGATAGATAATAAAATAAAGGCGATGATAGGTAAATTAGTGGCATTATTGTAATTAAGTGGGACGATAGGTAATACTGTAAATTAGTGAAAAAATTAGGGATTAAATTGCAAACTGACGATAGTAATGTAAATTTAATGATTAAAATGTAATTGATAAGTATTATGAATGATAACTATATTATTGAATATAAATGAAGAAATTTATAATAAAAATAATTATAATCATAGTATAAATATTGACATTAAAGTTTATGCCAATATTTAGATTAAGGTAAAGACATAAGTATGTAACTGTTAATGTTAATAATAGTGGCAATAGTAAAAATAATATTAATTGTAATAATGGGTAATGGCAATGCTAGTAAAAAAAGATGACACAGGTTAATATATATATATAAGGTAAGTGAATTATCAGAAGTAAATAAAAGATAGTGTAAGATAATTAACAAGTAGTATAACTATGACCTAGTTATTTGGAAATAAATAAATGGAATTTAAAGTCTTTAGTATATAGTACACATGAAAGTAAAAATGTTAATAGATAATTGAAAAGTTATTGTAAGGTTAGGGTATTAGTGAGTCATAAAACTTAATAACTGAAGAAATTTAGGACTTTCAGTAAAACATTAAAAGCTAATGAGGAAAAAATGTTAACTGTTACGATGATAATATTAATAAAATAGGTAATTCAAATGTTGCTGTTAATAACGGTATCATTGATCATAGTAATACTGATATGAATTATGAAATAGTTATTAATAGGAATATTAAGTACATAGATAAGTAAGTATATTGAGAGATGGTATTGGTAATTTAAGAGTATTATAGATATAACTGATTGAAATTAAATAGGAAATAATGTAAATGTATTTTGATTACAACTTTAATCATGGTGCTATAAAAGAAAGGATTAAATGAAAAATAGTAATGTAAACATAAAGCGTAAAAAGATTAGTATTAATAGAATAGAGTAAGGGGCATAATCAAGGAAAGACAATTATTTTAGCAAATAATTTAGCAACCAATGCTGTACCTAAATATGATTGAATATTAAATAGTGGACTGAATGTAAAAGTATTCATGTTAAGGATAACAGTGCTGTCAAAGTAATGCTAATAACTGAAATGAAAATGTTAAGGTATAATTACTGAATGATACAAAATATACAACGATCAGCAACTGAAATAAAGGATTGAATAAGACATTATTGTATGACATAAATTAAATAAATTTAAAGATTTCAATGTTCATATAGTCTAAATAAATAGAAAGGTTTATGTGCTCATGCATATTATTATAGTCATAAAAAATTTAAGATATATATCCACCACTAGGCATTTCAATACTCAGCACGCAGTGTTGTTGCTGTGCGTAGGTTGTGAAGATAGGAAGTTTTTTAAGTGGCCGGAATATCGATGGCAGTCAAGTTATGGATCAAATGCTGATATGTAAGCGTAGGTATGACATGTATATGATTTTCAGTGGACTACTTTATTATTGTTAGTATTTTGCTTATGAGTATAATTGATGTTTGAATGTGAAAAATTTTTACTGAATGGTCTCTTGTAGCATCCGTATATTCGGTTGCTGTACCGGTACTCGTATTAGTATACGTAAGGTATAAGAGTGATACAATGAGGTTCTGATGGTTCCTGTGGAGGCCTTGCTCAAAATGTCTCAAGATATAGTGAGGGTGTTAGATCGAATGATAACACTAAAGGCTCCATTAGAATCAATGAGAAAGGATAGAGCAGAAGAGTTTCATGGAACTAGATTGGATGAATCTGAAAAGGCAGAATATTGGATTGAAAAGGTTCAGAGGGTGTTAAGGGAGATAAGGTGTCCTCCTGATCAATAAGTGGAATGCATGGTGTCGTTGCTTCAAGGTGCTGCGTATGACTGGTGGAAACTAGTCTTAAGGCATCCAATACTTCCGGACCCAGTTACATGGGAATTCTTCGAAAGGGAGTTCCATAACAAATATGTGGCCATGGCGTATAGAGAGGCGAATTGGAAGCAATTCTTGAATTTGAGGTAGACGGCCATATTAGTGGCCGAGTATGAGAAAGAGTTATGCAGATTAAGTAAGTATGCACCGCCTGGTGTGTTAACTGAAGAGTTCAGATGTCAGTAGTTTGAAAAGGGATTAATTGAGCAAATTAAGGCATTATTGATCTCAATGACCACGGAGCAAAATGTGAGCTATTATCGGATAGTACAGGCTGCTATGAGAGCAGAGCGGTCATTGGAGATTTCGAAGGAACGAATGCAAAAGAGAAACACGAACAGAGGTATATCTCATTTAGGCAAGAGATCTAGAGATTCCCAAGTGGCACCACCGGCTAAATCTGTCAATAGTACAGCAACCAGAGGTAGGAAACAAGGGTTATCCTTTGCATCTGGTAATGGTAGAGGTACATCTGGCACCATAAGTGAGGTGCCTAAATGCTCACATTGTGGTAAGCGGCATAGGGGAGAATGTTGGAAAGTGACTGGTGCCTGTTTTAGATGCAGGAGCACCGAGCATTACCTAGCCAATTGTCCAATGGCTTATGAGGTGGTTGGGAATCAGCAAGAGACAAGTCGGGGTAGTTCCAATTTGCCTCTTGTTAACAGAGGAAGAGGATGAGGTCGTGGCAAAGGAAACCAGTCTAGAGGGGGAACTAAATCAGAATCAGTGGGTAGACCTTCAGTTGCATCGGCCCAAGCTTATAAAATTAAGGCTCGAGAGGAGCAGCGTGCACCAGAGGTCATTGCAGGTACATTTCTACTTCTATGCATTCTTATATGTGTTCTAAGAGAATATGTGATAAGATGCTTGTTGTTGATTGCTTGAATTACGACATGTGTGTAACTAGTCCTCTGGGTAGTACAGTGACTGTGAACAAATTGTATAGGGATTGTCCATTAGTGGTTCAAGGTTATGTATTTCCTGTAGATCTGATTGAATTGTCATTTGATGAGTTTGATTTGATATTGGGTATGGACTGGTTGAGTATGTAATGACCCGAATTGTACCCTAGAAGGATTATAGTGTTAATTGCATAGTAAGGGTGTGACACCCTGAAATGTACCCTAGAAGGATTGGGCGTATTGAGTATGAGTAGTGACCAAGGTTGTGCACGTTGAAGTGTTTGTTATGCTAATTGGACAATTTAAGAGTTAACGTAAAGGTTTCGATAAGTATGTCTAATGGTAAAATTGTGGGGTATAAAATTGGGATTTGATTGGGGACTAATTGAAAGATAATTAAAGTTGGAAAAAGGAAATAATTTTATTTAGTGACCAAGTGGTAATTATTAAGGACTAAGAAGAGTTTTGCCAAAGATTAAAGTGAAATAAGACACGATATTTTAATTGGGACCAATAGGGGTTTGACATGTGGCAAGCAGTTGGTGTGGGAATTAAAGGGAAAGAAAGAAAAAGGGAAAAGAGAGAGAAAACAGAGAAAAAAAATTCTGCTTCCCATTTCTCTTCCTCTTTCTCGGCTTCCCCTCTTCTTTCTTCTTAATTTTCCTACTTTGCCTCCTTGATTTTTTTGGCTGGAGTTGTTGCAAGGTTATGGGTGTTTTGGTTGAGGTTTGAGCTAGGTTTGAAGAGGTGAGTTTAAATTTGATTCCTTCATCCATTTCTTTTGAGTGGTTTTGGAACCCTAAATTTATATTTTGTGAATATGTATGTTTGATGAGGATTTTGGGAGAAGAAAGATCTTTGGATGGGCTTTAGAATAAGAAAGATCAGGCAAGAAGCTTTTAGGAGCAAAGGAATTGAGGTTTGGTAGTTTGTGTTAATTTTTGTTTTGTTTTAAATTGTGAGTTTTTGAATAAATTGATATTTGAGTTGATGAATGTGTAAAGTTGGTTTGATTAGGTGAGTTTTAAAGCATATGAAATTGGTGTTGATTGTGTGCATGGAAAATTTGGGGATTAATTTGTGGAGAGAAACCTTTGTTTTTCTGGAAAATCTGGGTTTTCGTCGGTTCACACGGCGGTAAGGATAGTTCATACCACCGTGTGATGACATTCTGGTCTGCCTGTTCGTCGGGCCACACGGCGGTAAGCAAACTCCATACCACCGTGTAACATCTACACGGCAGTAAGGAATTTCCATACCGCCGTGTAAATGCTTACTGATGTGCATGGTTGAACTCTGCTTTGCTGTGCGATGACGAAGCCTTCCATACCACCGTGTGGAACTTCTTACACGGCGGTAAGGGTTTACCATACCGCAGTGTAACATCCTTCTGTCATAGATTTTCGAACTTTTGGATTCTTCTTCTCTTGTCTTCCTTAGTTAAGCATCAAATTGTAGTTCCATTTATGGATTGTTTCGTGTAATATGCATATACAACTTTAACATAGTGTATAATATGTTTTCCTATAGGATTAATACTTGAATTAAGAAGTTAAATTGCTATGGTTATTTTATGTATGAATATATGTATATGAAGGAAAGTGAACTGGTCGGTAAGTTTAAATATGAACAAGATATTGAATGCTATAAAGATTTTGATATGTTCATATGATTGCATAGAATTATAAAAAGGTATATGTTTGGTACTTTTTGTTGTGAATTTGATAATCATGATAAGTGGGCTTGGCTATTGAGTACATGGGTGTACGATTAAATTTAATGATGCATATTTGGCTATTGAGTACATGGGTGTACGATTAAATTTAATGATGCATATTATAAAGAAGAATATCGTAAATGATATAAGTAAAATACGATTTATTCAAATGTTCTTACACATAGTAAGAGGTGAAATGTGATTCGATTGTTAAGTCTTAAGGAATGCATGATGCCCAATAATATGTCTATGTTAATATGTTGAGTTGAATTTGTTAAGTATAATTAGTGCAAATGATATGCCAGTATACGAATGAATGTGCTTAGGTGATTGTAAAGGAAGGTTATAATTATTTAATGAACACATGTGTATGTATGTGTAAAATGAGAAAGAATCTAATAATGATATGGCGATTTAGCCTGTGTTAGTCCAGTCGTGGATAGATAGGCATGCCCTCTGTTCTGTTTGGACCCTGATCAGGTCCCCGTTTGGTTCCTCGCGAACCTCAATGTGTATGAATCTTGTTTAAGATCCCCTCTGTAAAAATGTTTTTGAATGGGAAAATGTGATGTTGCTTTTCGATTCGTACCCGTAAGGTACCGCCATGCATTCGATTAGTACCCGTAAGGTACCGCCATGTGTTCACTCGCTTATCCACCCCCATGACTTAGCAGGCATCTAAAAGAGTAAAATTAATGTAAACTAATTGATAAGTTTTATGATGATTTGCAAAAATGATTATGTGAATAAACATTTGATGCATTTGTGATAAATGCCTTTTGATTGGTGCTTTATGCACCCCTCTGTTCTGGATCCTTTATGGGCACTCATGTTGAAAAGAGTGGTACCTTCGTGTACCTATGTGTTTTGTGTAATAAGGAAATATCTGTTAAATGAGAAGAGAAGTAACAAGTGCTGCTTATTCTAATAAGCGTGTATGCATAAGTCCTAATTGCATAAGAGATCATATGGGGATAATGCATGTTATTAACCTGTTCAAGAGTTAAGAGTATGCTTATCTGTATGAAGTCTTTGTAAAGAATAATTGAGATAAGTGATATGCATGTTTTCTATAGTTGAATAATAAATGGATGAATTCTATATATACATATATTCATTTACATGTTTCAATTGAGAACACAGGTATGTTATATATTTGCTTGTCTTCTGAACCTTATCTTGGATGAGCAATGTAAGTATATCGGTAAGGAATTCTGGTTTATTATTTGCTGGTTCTCGATGAACACGTTAATTGTATATTGATTAATATTTAAAGGGAAATAAGGTGGTATGCATGATAAATAACTGGACTTAGGAAGTGAGTTAGGATAAATCTTGGGACATGTATGCATGTAAAGTTTTCTTTAGAACTACATGGTTCTGATTCCCCAACAATAGGGATACGTAGGAAGCTTGGAATAACTGTTTGAAGCCCAAACCAAATCTAAAAATCTAAATGTTTTGTTAGTTTTGAATAAGTAACGGTTTGAATAAAATGAAATGTTTGATTTAAGAATTGATAATGTAATTTTTCTAATTTTTGGAATATTTGTGATAATGGGAGTTTCTGGACCTTATATTTTGAGCCTTAAAATGTATTTTTGAAAATGATGAAGTATAACTATTTATAAAGTTATTAAGTGATTCAAAGTATACAATAAGTTTTTGTTTAAATATATTTTGATTAAAAAAAAGTAAATAAGTGTTGCTGTTTATGTTCTATAAGACACTAGGGTAAGGGTAATTGCTTGAGTTTCTGGAACAAACAATGATATTCGTTTGTAGTAACTTTCATCTGCATTCCTTTATGTATATGTGTATATATATATGTTGATGTGCATGTGTTTGCCTCGGCAACCACTGTGGGTGGCTGGCCAATTAATTTTTTTTAGCCTAACTAAGCGTTATCGTTTAGCACGGTTCTTTGTCCGTGCAGGTTAGGAGATCAGAGTAGCGCAGCGGTCCCCTGAGTTGGCCAACAAGTCGGTAGAATTCTAGAAAGTATTATTTGGAATTCAGATTGTAATTAAGTTTTAGTTTATTTGTTTTTGTAATAAGTTGTTATATCTAATAGTGCGCATATTAGTGTGTAGATGTCATAGATCTAGGATGTGCATGTCTCGAGGGTTGTTTTGAAGAATTTTATCATTCTAATTTATGTTTTACCACGTGTGTCTTTGTCTGGTAGCATCCCTTCGCTCACCGTAGCTCTCCGTCCTGTGATATGCTACATGTGGGAGTTGGTAGTGTTACAAAGGGTGCAAGAGAGATTGTGCAAGTATGAGATTATGGTACACGTGAGGATGAAATTGAAAGGAATTAAAAAGTATTTATAAGGAAGAATTTAATGAAGGGACTTAAATGGAGTTTGCCAAGGACTTAATAGGAAGTTTGCATTAAGTTGGACATGTGGCTGGAAATGGACAAGTGGCATGCAGGGCTGCTTAGTGGCTTGTGTTGGAAATGCCACCTAGACTTTACATGCAAATATAAGGTTTTGTGGAGGCAAATTTGTCTCCTTTTCCCTTTGCATTCTTAGTTGGCCATTCTGATTTTCCTCTTCTTCCTACTTGAGTTTCCATTCCTTTCTTCTTCTTTGTTTGACTGAATTCAAGAGTTTGGCTTGGTTGGTTTGAAGAGATTAAGAGACTAGTTGAGAAGGTAAGTTGAATTGAAGTTATCTCCTGCTACCTAGTTTTGTTTTATTTGATTTTGAGTTAGTATGTGTAATGGACTAAGATTATGAAATTGATTGATTATGTATGAAGCTCTGAACAAAAGGAAAGACAAGGGAAAGCAAAAAAAAAAAAGCTACATGATTGTGAAGTGAAGGAGTGCTTCAAGAGGTTAGGGATTATGTGTTATATTTGGCTAAAGTGCATGCATTGTTATCTTGAGATTTATGTGTTTTTGTGTGATAATTGATAGATATTATAAGTTGATATGTGTAATTGAGATGTGTATTGAAATTATTGATTGAATTACCATGAGTTATGATCAAACAATGAACCCTAGTTTTAGGGGAAAACTCTGTTTATATTTCACCAGACCTCCGTGTGATGTTTGGTCATAAGTGGAATTTAAGAACTCCAAATCAAGTGATTGTTGCTCCATTAGAACCCTGACTTCCGTACCTATAAAAGTCGAAGAAATGACCATGAATTAATTCTAGATTTAGGATCCTTAAAGATTGTAAAAACAGATGTGTCTCTACCTTGGCGGGTTCATTGGAACAGTCTATATTGTTTAATTCATATCTTTTGTTTTAGAAGTCCAAATGACCTGAAACTTGTTCCATTTGAAACTTAACATGCTTGGTAAAAATTTTCAAGAAGATTTTTTTTCTTAAAAAAGTCTTTAGATTTTGGTTTAGGCCGAACAAAAAGGAGTAGTGAAGCACTCCTGAGTTTTACTTCTGTTTTGCTTAATTTTGGTATATCACGGTCACAACCAATTGATTACCACCATGACCAATGCCCAGAGAAGGCAGAATTGCATGTATTGTACCGAAACCTTTCGGGATCTATCCGAAGCATGTTTACGACTATTAAATGAGTATGAGAATGGCTATCACTTGGAAAATACACATGAATGCCAAATGGAAATTGTAATAAATTATCAACTCTAATCATGAGCTTTAATGTAATATATCTATGAATCCATAAATGTATATATGAAGAGGAAATAGGTAATGAATATGAATTTTTATGTGGAACTATATGCATGTGTTTATTGTTAGTAGACGCATTCATTGAGTTGTATAAACAATGGTATAAGTACTTGTATGATGAACTATATGTATGTGTATATAGTTATGCATAGCTAATACATGTATTTATTGAGTATTATGAGCAATAGTATAACATGATAGTTGAATAGAAGTATTGTATATGGATAAGTGTATAAAGTGTTTATTGTGAGCCTGAGTTGTGCATAGAAGTGGATAGATAGGCATGCCTGTAAAATGTTAGATGCTTTGCAGCTGCTAGATATTTGGCACCGACGGGTGTCTAGATGTTTGGCACCGATGGGTGTCTATATGTTTGGCACCGACAGGTGTCTATATGTTTGGTACCTTTTAGTATCGAGATGATTTGAGACTCCGGTCTCCATATGTTTGGTACTGTTTAACAGTATCTATATGTACCCTTATCCACTATCGTTATGAAGTCAGGCTATTTGTTTATATGTTTATATGTATATCGGATGCTATCATATGTTAGAGATTTATCAAAACTGTTATAATTTGTACATGCCTATCGTACCAGAGATTCTGATATATGATGCCAAGAGTATATGAAAAGCTAAGATTTGTACATGAAAATGTTAGAGATGTACCCCTGTGCTTATATGAATATAAAAGTACTTGAGAAGTAGTGACTTGATGTTCATGTTATGCTGCCTGTAACTACAGCTAGAAAATATGCACATGATATAGTCTATTTTATTAGATATGATATGAAAACTGCATGTTCATTTAGATATGTTCAGTAATGAATATTGTTATATGATTGGCATGCTAAATGTGTATTTGCACTATCGCTTGAAAGTATAAGTAAAGCTATTATTTTATATGATCATACAAGAGATGTGCTATATGATTATAAGTACATGTATGAACATGAGATGTATTGACATGCTAATATTGTATAAGTAAAGTTAGAAAGCATAGACATAAATAAATTTACTAAATGTCAAAGGTAAATGTATAGCACATGATTTATATGTTCAACATGTTATTATATGTTAAATGCATGTTATTATTATTATACTTGGAATGAATATTGTTAGATGATTAAAATGTCAAATATGTATATGTCATATTGTTAATGTTTTCGACTTCGCAATAAGTGTATTATTTTAGTTATCCCTACTAAGCGTTATCGGTTAGCACGGCTATTTTCCCGCGTAGGTTTTCCAGTAGTAAGGAGTTGAGCATCTGCAGGTCAAGGCCACTAGGAGCAAGTTGAAGTCCCTTTTTGTATATTATTTTGATACAGTATTTTGTATAAGTGATGTAAATGTTTATTAAAGGAATACTCAAGATATGTTTAAGGACATTAATATTGATATACGTAAGTATAGTAAATCATATGATAAGGTTATTTGTCTATGCATGTATAGTAGTATGTGTATAGAGATAATATTTCGCTGCAAGCCTGATGTATGATTTATTATTCTGCTTCCGTATGAGTGTATAGTATATGTATGCATTTGTAGCAACTCGATATCCTCCCAAGGGGTATTGGGGCATTACAAGTTGTGGTATCAGAGCATAGGTAGATGATTCAGGATGATAAGATGTTAGAGTATTGATTAGATGTATGTGAGTTGTCTAGAGTCATGGCCTGATGCAGATGTTGTCTTGTGTAGAGTATAGATGGAATCGGATCCGAATGAAGTTGTTAGTAAGAATAGTACGGTCTTATGTTCAATAGAGTGGGAAATTTCTTGGATGAAATTTCTTAAGGAGGGAAGAATTATAATGACCCGAATTGTACCCTAGAAGGATTATAGTGTTAATTGCATAGTAAGGGTGCAAGATAGATTGTGCAAGTATGAGTTTATGGTACACGTGAGGATGAAATTGAAAGTAATTAAAAAGTATTTGTAAGGGAGAATTTAATGAAGGGACTTAAATGGAGTTTGCCAAGGACTCAGTAGGAAGTTTGCATTTAGTTGGACATGTGGCTGGAAATGGACAACTGGCATGTAGGGGTGCTTAGTGGCTTGTGCTGGGAATGCCATCTAGACTTTACAAGCAAATATAAGGTTTTGTGGAGGGAGATTTGTCTAACTTTCCCTTTGCATTCTTAGTTGGCCATTCTGATTTTCCTCTTCTTCCTATGTGAATTTCCATTCCTTTCTTCTTCTTTGTTTGACTGAATTCAAGAGTTTCGCTTTGTTGGTTTGAAGAGGTTAACAGACCAGTTGAGAAGGTAAGTTGAATTGAAGTTATCTCCTCCTACCTAGTTCTGTTTTGTTGGATTTTGAGTTAGTATGTGTAATGGACTAAGATTATGAAATTGATTGATTGTGTATGAAGCTTTGAACAAAAGGAAAGACAAGGGAAAGGAAAAAAAAAAAGATACATAATTTGTGAAGTGAAGGAGTGCTTCAAGAGGTTAGGGATTATGTGCTATATTTGGCTAAAGTGCATGTGTTATTAGCTTGAGATTTATGTGTTTTTATGTGATAATTGATAGATATTATAAGTTGATATGTGTAATTGAGATGTGTGTTGAAATTATTGATTGAATTGCCATGAGTTATGATCAAACTATGAACCCTAGTTTTAGGAGAAAACTCTGTTTATATTTCACCAGACCTCCGTGTGATGTTTTGGTCATAAGTGGATTTTAAGAATTCCAAATCAAGTGATTGTTGCTCCAATATAACCCTAACTTCCATACCTATAAAAGTCCAAGAATCGACCATAAATGAATTCTGGATCTATGACCCTTAAAAATTGTAAAAATAGACGTATCTCTACCTTGGCGGGTTCATTGGAACAGTCTATATTGTTTAATTCATATCTTTTTGTTTATAAGGCCACATGACCTGAAACTTGTTGTATTTTATACTTAACACCCTTGGTAACAATTGTTAAGAAGGAATTTTTTCCTAAAATGGTCATTTAGATGTCGGTTTACGCTGAACGAAAAGGAGTAGTGAAGTTATCCTGAGTTTTGCTTCTGTTTTGCTCAATTTTGGCATGTCACGGCCACAACCAATTGATTGCCACCATGACCAATGCCCAGAGAAGGCAGAATTGCATGTAATTGGACATCATGGTCATAAAAAAGTCATTGCCACCGTGACCCCTTCTATTTAGACTATTTTAAGTGTTTTTCTTCCCGAATTGAAACCGTATTGCACTAAAACCTTTCAGGATCTATCTGAAGCATGTTTAGGACTATTAAATGAGTATGAGAATGGCTATCGCTTGGAAAATACACATGAATTCCAAATGGAAATTCTAATAATTTAATAACTCTAATCATGAGCTTTAATGTAATATATCTATGAATCCATATATGTATATATGAAGAGGAAATAGGTAATCAATATGAATTTGTATGTGCAACTATATGCATGTGTTTATAGTTAGTACACACATTCATTGAGTTGTATGAACATTGGTATAAGTACTTTTATGATGAACTATATGTATGGGTATATAGTTATGTATAGCTAATACATGTATTTATTGAGTAGTATGAGCAATAGTATAACATGATAGTTGAATAGAATTATTGTATATGGATAAGTGTATAAAATGTTTATTATAAGCCTGAGTTGTTCATAGAAGTAGATAGATGTGCATGCCTATAAAGGGTTAGATGATTTGAATTTGCTAAATGTTTGGCACCGACGGGTGTCTATATGTTTTGCATCGACGGGTGTCTATATGTTTGGTACCTTTTGGTATCTAGATGATTTGAGACTCCGGTCTCCATATGTTTGGTACTGTTTAACAGTATCTATATGTACCAGAATCCACTGTCGCTATGAAGTCAGGCTATTTGTTTATATGTTTATATGTATATCAGATGCTATCATATGCTAGAGATTTATCAGAACTGTTATAATTTGTACATGACTATCGTACCATAGATTCCGATATATGATGGCAAGAGTATATGAAAAGCTAAGATTTATACATGAAAATGCTAGAGATGTACCCATGTGGTTATATGCATATAAAAGTACTTGAGAAGTAGTGACTTGATGTTCATGTTATGCTGCCTATAACTAAAGCTAGAGAATATGCACATGATATAGTCTATTTTATTAGATATGATATGAAAACTACATGTTCATTTATATATGTTCAGTAATGAATATTGTTATATGATTGGCATGCTAAATGTGTATTTGCACTATCTCTTGAAAGTATAAGTAAAGCTATTATTGTATATGATCATACAAGAGATGTGCTATATGCTTATAAGTACATGTATGAACATGAGATGTATTGACATGCTAATATTGTATAAGTAAAGTTAGAAAGCATAGACATAAATAAAGTTACTAAATGTCAAAAGTAAATGTATAGCACATGGTTTATATGTTCAACATGTTATTATATGTTAAATGCATGTTATTATTATTATTGTAACACCCCATCCCATACGTAGGCGAACCCATCCACAAGGGAGTAGGAAGCCGTACGAGTAGGTGTGTTACCGAACAGAAGCAAGACAAAGCATACTAAAATACGGAAGAATTTAAAACTTGAAAAGTATATTTGGACATGCATACTTCGCAAATGCGCATACACTAAGCAAAAGCATACAGTTGTGAAAACTTACAAGCATACAATAGAAGTTATTCTCCAAACATCGCTATACAAATATTTACATGGCCCAGAATATTAGATAAGTATCTTTACATATTATTACATATACATATTTTACAGAATTACACAATCCAAAATAAAGAAGCTGGACAAAAACCAGAACTCCTAGCTCCTATGTGGCCGACTCTGCAGATGCGCGACCCAACAAAAGCAAACCTGCCACCTGCACGGGGAAAAGAACCCGTGCTAAGCGATAACGCTTAGTGGGGAAAGCACAAAAATATAGACGACCATTCACAACGGTCGCCAAGGCATAACACATACACGAAGGTGAATACATAAAATCCTGACAGATAAATATACATGCTTGTATAATATAGCCATGCACTCGAATATTCTTAACCACACTCTTACACTCATACTATTAACACACCCAATTGTTTTGCCAAAATCATTATATTTATCCAAACCCAAGAGATGATGTTAAAACACCACACTTCCACTGCGTAAACTTATTACAAATTATCATGCCATGAAACGTAAACACATAATAACATACCGTAATTACTACAATAGCTAATAATAAGGAGCTATATAGCATCGTATTAAATTTGTTACATATGTTGGTTCAAGATCACATTCCTAAGTATACAAATCAGTATACTTAATCTTAGTAATTAACAATACATATTCACGTTTATATATGTAGACTTCAACCATAGTATTCAATAATTCAGATTCGCATTCACGTACATATTAATTTATCTCATTACTATACAGAAGTGTAGTATCCATATTATGTGATACACCGACTTCACATACACATACTATACACAAGACCATTTACAGATAACCACAAAGGTGCAATATACAGGTCAGAGTTTCACTTAACCCAATCAGAGATTTTTAATCACATTCGAATTCACAACTGGTTCACATGACCGAAATCTTCCACATTCGGATATCATATTCTCATATTCATATCAGATAGAGCAAACGAAATACCTGCTGACTCAAAATAGTGGATAACGAGTACTGAGGGGGAGACCTCATGAGGGAACACATAGCCCGATCTCTGATCGGGGAAACCTCAGAGGGAACACATAATATAATGTACCATACAGGTACAAGTCGGAAGGCAATATTGCATTGCACAGGATCTTAAACAAGATCCATACACATACACATACACATAATAGGGCTTCACGAGGAACCATTCGGGGACCTGATCAGGGTCCAAATCGTTCAAAGGGCGCTGCAGCTACACATACATAGACTCTATTAGGCATGCCTAACTATCCACTAGACTGAATTTCGCAGGTCATGCATCATTCAAATCAGGTGTCATATCAGACAGTATATAAATATCATCATATTTAATCCAGAGTACAATGGACATATTCACATTAATATACACATACTTCAGCCGCAGCATTCAGTAATTCAAACTCGTATTCATATACATATTAATTTGTCACATTACTATACAGAAATGTAGTGTTCACATTATGTGACATACTGACTTCATATACACATACTATAAACATGACCTTTTACAGATAAAAACAAAAGTACAATACGCAGGTCAGAGTTACCTTTAGCCTGTTCAGAGACTTGTAATCACATTCGCATATCCCAAAAATCATACTCATATAGATATCACATTCTTGTGTTCGTAACTAATCAGAATCCAATATAGAAACATCATTATGCCAATCATTAACTTAACATTCAAATTATGCTTTTAACCATTAACCACTTTTTATAAAAACAGAGTAGGTTACGGTCACAACCAGATTGGTTGTCACCGTGACATACCAAAGAAACCAAACAGAAGCAAAAGTCTGGACACCTCACGGTCACAACCAAAATGGTTGTCACCGTGACATGTCCAGAACCCATAACAGAAGCAAAATCTGGACACCTCACGGTCACAACCAAAATGGTTATCACCGTGACATGTCCAGAACAAAATATTATTCCATAAACACTTTATCATACCATTCATACCAACTATTGGAGCATTTATATAAATACTTACTTACTCGATTTGTCGCATTATGGCCTCCATTAAAAAGAGGAATTCATAAGCTAAAAGCATTAGAGCACATTTACCATTATCAATATATATAATCACTCAGCAAATTCATTTCATGTGACGTCTTTCATGAATCTATAACTTAGATCTTAAGTCGTACCTATGCATATTTGTGCATATCATACACGTTTATATAGATTAAAGTATTATAATGTTCAATAATGTCGTTAGACTTGACTTGATTCTAATACATACATTTACACATTATTACATCATTAGTTTGCTATTAATCTTACTCCTAATCATGTTTATTTTCCAAGGGATAACCATTCTTATACTCATTTAATAGTCCTAAACATACATCGGATGGATCCTAGAAAGTTCTGGTGCAATACGGGTTCAATTCGGGAAGAAAAACACCTAAAATGGTCAAGACAGAAGGGGTCACGGTGGTAATGAATTCATTGTGACCGTGAGGTCCAAAAATTTATATTCTGCCTAGCATTTTGGTATGTCACGGTGGCAATGAAATTCATTGTGACCGTGACATACCAAAAATTTGCAAAACAGAAGACAAAACTAAGGACTGTTGCACTATACGTTATTGTACAGCCTAAACCAACTTTTAAATCTTATTTTTAGCCAAAACTTCCTTCTTAACAAATGTTCTCTAGGATGTTAACTTTCAAATAAAACAAATTTCAGATCAATTGGACATCTATAGATTCAGATATGATCTAAACAACCCACAGTGCTTCTCTGAACCCGTCCAAAGAAGATAGGTCTACTTCTTGACCAATTTTCGGACACTTAGAGTTACAATTAGCTCAAACGTATTTCTAACACATTTGTAGACATATATCTTATCTTTCTAAAGGTACTGATTGCATATCATTTGGAGTTCTATAACTCCCGAAACAGTGTAATAACCGAAGAAAGGTCCAGTGTATTCTAATCCAGTTTTTCACCCAAAAACCTATTCACATGCAACAATGAGTCATTTGAGCCAACACTCACTACCATCATCACAAATCATCACAATACACTCAAGAAGCTTGTATCATACATGAATATACCAAAAATTCATATACAGATAAAAGAAAGTTCCCAAACCTGGAAATCAAGCTCAACCAATCTGCTCTTCACTCTTTTACCTTCTCTTTTCCTTTCTTCTTTTTCTCAACATCAATTCCTTGCACAACAAACCCAGAAAATTACTTAATCTATAACCCTAGCTCATCCAATTTAAAAGCAAAACAAGGGAAAAGAGAAATCAGCCACCTACAATCCGAACTTACCTCTTAGAAGCAACTCAAACTTCCCAAGGGAAGAAGAAAGAGCAGAAACGAGTAAAGAAGAAAAAGGAAAGAAGAAGAAGAGAAAGAAGAAGATGAATGGCGTGAGGAGGAAGAGGAAAGCAACGGGAAAGGAGGAAGAAAACCCAAGTGATTTACAGCTGTCCCCTCTCTCTCATTACTATTAATTCATCTCTATCCACTTGCCAAGTGTCACTCTCTCCTAGGATTTGATTCCATCAAAAATACCCTACTCCCATACTTTCACCTACACATAATTCTTTTCCTTACTCATACCCTACTTCCCTATCTTATGCACACACACTAATTGATCCCTTAAATAAATGCTTTGAAATATTTGGTACCAAAACACACACTTCACTAGATTAAACCACCACAAACACCCTACACTCCTACACCACAAGCACACCCAACGACTTCCCTCACTTAACTTATTTACTTAATTATTTTACAATTAAATCCTTATCATCAAATTTACTCATGCACAATTTACTGAAATACCCTTCACTTATGCGACTTAACTTGTCCATTCCGACTAGGCCTGATTTGGGGTGTGACAAATCTTCCCTCCTAAAAGAATTTCGTCCTCGAAATTCACTTACACCGAAAAAAAAATTCCCAGCATTACTTTCCATGTCACAAACAAACTCATACATATTACTCTCAAACTAGTCACTCTCTTACACTTATTGTCATCGCTACACTCTTAAATCTCTTTCTTATATTCGAATCAAACACATTCATCAGAACAATCATTACTCAAATGACCGACTGAAATCAAAACCCAAACACTTTACACATAAACCAACTAACTTCGCCAATTGATACATAAATCCTTCACTACTTAAAAGATGTCCATCATACTTACGTTTCTCTCTACCATTAACACTCTTATCAAACTTAAAATCCTTCTTACCTTCACCTGTATAAGATCCCAAAATACTCTTTCGGTTCAATCTTTAATCAAACACAGAACATTTTTCTAAACAATTGCTGAGCACGTCATTTTTACCCTTAATCTTAATATCAAATAGTACATATATACCCTGTCAGCTTTCTTTCAATCAAAACATATATGCATATGCTTATCATGTATTGTCAAAGGGACGATGATGATGTAATGAGATTGAGATGCTTCATGTATGCAGAGTGATGCAATTGATGCTATAATGATGCATTTTGTCCCATCCCCATGATTCAATATGCTTTCATTTAAACACTTTCTGGAGATAGCTGACAGGCATATAGAGTACTACCAAAACCTTATAAGATCCAAATACTCATCCACTTACTCGATACCTTTCTTTACTGAGGTACACTCTGAACAAAACCTTGAGAAATCCTAGGAGCAGTCAACCTATCCAAAATTCGAATCAATCCTTGCATTAATATTCTATCATTAGAAACAGGACCGGAATTCTAACCAAAAGGTGCACAGAAACAAAACACTTTGATCAGTACTAATTGGGTTCACACTTTCTGTCGTCTCATTCACTTTCTCATTCGGGTCAGGCTCCATCTAACATAACACACACAGGACAAGACGCATCTGCATTAGGCCACGACACAAAATCGACTTATCCACCAAAACACGACACATACCAACTAGCATACAAAGACCTGACACTCAAACAAACAAAGACAACCAGAACCGTCAAACCGCGCTCTGATACCATTAAATGTAACACCCCAACCCATACGTAGGCGAACCCATCCACAAGGGAGTAGGAAGCTGTACGAGTAGGTGTGTTACCGAACAGAAGCGAGACAAAGCATACTAAAATACGGAAGAATTTAAAACTTGAAAAGTATATTTGGACATGCATACTTCGCAAACGCGCATACACTAAGCAAAAGCATACAGTTGTGAAAACTTACAAGCATACAATAGAAGTTATTCTCCAAACATCGCTATACAAATATTTACATGGCCCAGAATATTAGATAAGTATCTTTACATATTATTACATATACATATTTTACAGAATTACACAATCCAAAATAAACAAGCTGGACAAAAACAAAAACTCCTAGCTCCTATGTGGCCGACTCTGCAGATGCGCGACCCAACAAAAGCAAACCTGCCACCTGCACGGGGAAAAGAACCCGTGCTAAGCGATAACGCTTAGTGGGGAAAGCACAAAAATATAGACGACCATTCACAACGATCGCCAAGGCATAACACATACACGAAGGTGAATACATAAAATCCTGACAGATAAATATACATGCTTGTATAATATAGCCATGCACTCGAATATTCTTAACCACACTCTTACACTCATACTATTAACACACCCAATTGTTTTGCCAAAATCATTATATTTATCCAAACCCAAGAGATGATGTCAAAACACCACACTTCCACTGCGTAAACTTATTACAAATTATCATGCCATGAAACGTAAACACATAATAACATACCGTAATTACTACAATAGCTAATAATAAGGAGCTATATAGCATCGTATTAAATTTGTTACATATGTTGGTTCAAGATCACATTCCTAAGTATACAAATCAGTATACTTAATCTTAGTAATTAACAATACATATTCACGTTTATATATGTAGACTTCAACCATAGTATTCAGTAATTCAGATTCGCATTCACGTACATATTAATTTATCTCATTACTATACAGAAGTGTAGTATCCATATTATGTGATACACCGACTTCACATACACAAACTATACACAAGACCATTTACAGATAACCACAAAGGTGCAATATACAGGTCAGAGTTTCACTTAACCCAATCAGAGATTTTTAATCACATTCGAATTCACAACTGGTTCACATGACCGAAATCTTCCACATTCGGATATCATATTCTCATATTCATATCAGATAGAGCAAACGAAATACCTGCTGACTCAAAATAGTGGATAACGAGTACTGAGGGGGAGACCTCATGAGGGAACACATAGCCCGATCTCTGATCGGGGAAACCTCAGAGGGAACACATAATATAATGTACCATACAGGTACAAGTCGGAAGGCAATATTGCATTGCACAGGATCTTAAACAAGATCCATACACAAATACATACACATAATAGGGGTTCACGAGGAACCATTCGGGGACCTGATCAGGGTCCAAATCGTTCAAAGGGCGCTGCAGCTACACATACATAGACTCTATTAGGCATGCCTAACTATCCACTAGACTGACTTTCGCAGGTCATGCATCATTCAAATCAGGTGTCATATCAGACAGTATATAAATATCATCATATTTAATCCAGAGTACAATGGACATATTCACATTAATATACACATACTTCAGCCGCAACATTCAGTAATTCAAACTCGTATTCATATACATATTAATTTGTCACATTACTATATAGAAATGTAGTGTTCACATTATGTGACACACTGACTTCATATACACATACTATAAACAGGACCTTTTACAGATAAAAACAAAAGTACAATACGCAGGTCAGAGTTACCTTTAGCCTGTTCAGAGACTTGTAATCACATTCGCATATCCCAAAAATCATACTCATATAGATATCACATTCTTGTGTTCGTAACTAATCAGAATCCAATATAGAAACATCATTATGCCAATCATTAACTGAACATTCAAATTATGCTTTTAACCATTAACCACTTTTTATAAAAACAGAGTAGGTCATGGTCACAACCAGATTGGTTGTCACCGTGACATACCAAAGAAACCAAACAGAAGCAAAAGTCTGGACACCTCACGGTCACAACCAAAATGGTTGTCACCGTGACATGTCCAGAACCCATAACAGAAGCAAAATCTGGACACCTCACGGTCACAACCAAAATGGTTATCACCGTGACATGTCCAGAACAAAATATTATTCCATAAACACTTTATCATACCATTCATACCAACTATTGGAGCATTTATATAAATACTTACTTACCCGATTTGTCGCATTATGGCCTCCATTAAAAAGAGGAATTCATAAGCTAAAAGCATTAGAGCACATTTACCATTATCAATATATATAATCACTCAGCAAATTCATTTCATGTGACATCTTTCATGAATCTATAACTTAGATCTTAAGTCGTACCTATGCATATTTGTGCATATCATACACGTTTATATAGATTAAAGTATTATAATGTTCAATAATGTCGTTAGACTTGACTTGATTCTAATACATACATTTACACATTATTACATCATTAGTTTGCTATTAATCTTACTCCTAATCATGTTTATTTTCCAAGGGATAACCATTCTTATACTCATTTAATTGTCCTAAACATACATCGGATGGATCCTAGAAAGTTCTGGTGCAATACGGGTTCAATTCGGGAAGAAAAACACCTAAAATGGTCAAGACAGAAGGGGTCACGGTGGTAATGAATTCATTGTGACCGTGAGGTCCAAAAATTTACATTCTGCCTAGCATTTTGGTATGTCACGGTGGCAATGAAATTCATTGTGACCGTGACATACCAAAAATTTGCAAAACAGAAGACAAAACTAAGGACTGCTGCACTACACGTTTTTGTACAGCCTAAACCAACTTTTAAATCTTATTTTTAGCCAAAACTTCCTTCTTAACAAATGTTCTCTAGGATGTTAACTTTCAAATACAACAAATTTCAGATCAATTGGACATCTATAGATGCAGATATGATCTAAACAACCCTCAGTGCTTCTCTGAACCCGTCCAAAGAAGATAGGTCTACTTCTTGACCAATTTTCGGACACTTAGAGTTACAATTAGCTCAAACTTATTTCTAACACATTTGTAGAAATATATCTTAGCTTTCTAAAGGTACTGATTTCATATCATTTGGAGTTCTATAACTCCCGAAACAGTGTAATAACCGAAGAAAGGTCCAGTGTATTCTAATCCAGTTTTTCACCCAAAAACCTATTCACATGCAACAATGAGTTATTTGAGCCAACACTCACTACCATCATCACAAATCATCACAATACACTCAAGAAGCTTGTTTCATACATGAATATACCAAAAATTCATATACAGATAAAAGAAAGTTCCCAAACCTGGAAATCAAGCTCAACCAATCTGCTCTTCACTCTTTTACCTTCTCTTTTCCTTTCTTCTTTTTCTCAACACCAATTCCTTGCACAACAAACCCAGAAAATTACTTAATCTATAACCCTAGCTCATCCAATTTAAAAGCAAAACAAGGGAAAAGAGAAATCAACCACCTACAATCCGAACTTACCTCTTAGAAGCAACTCAAACTTCCCAAGGGAAGAAGAAAGAGCAGAAACGAGTAAAGAAGAAAAAGGAAAGAAGAAGAAGAGAAAGAAGAAGATGAATGGCGTGAGGAGGAAGAGGAAAGCAACGGGAAAGGAGGAAGAAAACCCAAGTGGTTTACAGTTGTCCCCTCTCTCTCATTACTATTAATTCATCTCTATCCACTTGCCAAGTGTCACTCTCTCCTAGGATTTGATTCCATCAAAAATACCCTACTCCCATACTTTCACCTACACATAATTCTTTTCCTTACTCATACCCTACTTCCCTATCTTATGCACACACACTAATTGATCCCTTAAATCAATGCTTTGAAATATTTGGTACCAAAACACACACTTCACTAGATTAAACCACCACAAACACCCTACACTCCTACACCACAAGCACACCCAATGACTTCCCTCACTTAACTTATTTACTTAATTATTTTACAATTAAATCCTTATCATCAAATTTACTCATGCACAATTTACTGAAATACCCTTCACTTATGCGACTTAACTTGTCCATTCCGACTAGGCCTGATTTGGGGTGTGACAAATCTTCCCTCCTAAAAGAATTTCGTCCTCGAAATTCACTTACACCGAAAAAAAAATTCCCAGCATTACTTTCCATGTCACCAACAAACTCATACATATTACTCTCAAACTAGTCACTCGCTTACACTTATTGTCATCGCTACACTCTTAAATCTCTTTCTTATATTCGAATCAAACACATTCATCAGAACAATCATTACTCAAATGACCGACTGAAATCAAAACCCAAACACTTTACACATAAACCAACTAACTTCGCCAATTGATACATAAATCCTTCACTACTTAAAAGATGTCCATCATACTTACGTTTCTCTCTACCATTAACACTCTTATCAAACTTAAAATCCTTCTTACCTTCACCTGTATAAGATCCCAAAATACTCTTTCGGTTCAATCTTTAATCAAACACAGAACATTTTTCTAAACAATTGCTGAGCACGTCATTTTTACCCTTAATCTTAATATCAAATAGTACATATATACCCTGTCAGCTTTCTCTCAATCAAAACATATATGCATATGCTTATCATGTATTGTCAAAGGGACGATGATGATGTAATGAGATTGAGATGCTTCATGTATGCAGAGTGATGCAATTGATGCTATAATGATGCATTTTGTCCCATCCCCATGATTCAATATGCTTTCATTTAAACACTTTCTGGAGATAGCTGACAGGCATATAGAGTACTACCAAAACCTTATAAGATCCAAATACTCATCCACTTACTCGATACCTTTCTTTACTGAGGTACACTCTGAACAAAACCTTGAGAAATCCTAGGAGCAGTCAGCCTATCCAAAATTCGAATCAATCCTTGCATTAATATTCTATCATTAGAAACAGGACCGGAATTCTAACCAAAAGGTGCACAAAAACAAAACACTTTGATCAGTACTAATTGGGTTCACACTTTCTGTCGTCTCATTCACTTTCTCATTCGGGTCAGGCTCCATCTAACATAACACACACAGGACAAGACGCATCTGCATTAGGCCACGACACAAAATCGACTTATCCACCAAAATACGACACATACCAACTAGCATACAAAGACCTGACACTCAAACAAACAAAGACAACCAGAACCGTCAAACCGCGCTCTGATACCACTAAATGTAACACCCCAACCCATACGTAGGCAAACCCATCCACAAGGGAGTAGGAAGCCGTACGAGTAGGTGTGTTACCGAACAGAAGCGAGACAAAGCATACTAAAATACGGAAGAATTTAAAACTTGAAAAGTATATTTGGACATGCATACTTCGCAAACGCGCATACACTAAGCAAAAGCATACAGTTGTGAAAACTTACAAGCATACAATAGAAGTTATTCTCCAAACATCGCTATACAAATATTTACATGGCCCAGAATATTAGATAAGTATCTTTACATATTATTACATATACATATTTTACAGAATTACACAATCCAAAATAAACAAGCTGGACAAAAACCAAAACTCCTAGCTCCTATGTGGCCGACTCTGCAGATGCGCGACCCAACAAAAGCAAACCTGCCACCTGCACGGGGAAAATAACCCGTGCTAAGCGATAACGCTTAGTGGGGAAAGCACAAAAATATAGACGACCATTCACAACGATCGCCAAGGCATAACACATACACGAAGGTGAATACATAAAATCCTGACAGATAAATATACATGCTTCTATAATATAGCCATGCACTCGAATATTCTTAACCACACTCTTACACTCATACTATTAACACACCCAATTGTTTTGCCAAAATCATTATATTTATCCAAACCCAAGAGATGATGTCAAAACACCACACTTCCACTGCGTAAACTTATTACAAATTATCATGCCATGAAACGTAAACACATAATAACATACCGTAATTACTACAATAGCTAATAATAAGGAGCTATATAGCATCGTATTAAATTTGTTACATATGTTGGTTCAAGATCACATTCCTAAGTATACAAATCAGTATACTTAATCTTAGTAATTAACAATACATATTCACATTTATATATGTAGACTTCAACCATAGTATTCAGTAATTCAGATTCGCATTCACGTACATATTAATTTATCTCATTACTATACAGAAGTGTAGTATCCATATTATGTGATACACCGACTTCACATACACAAACTATACACAAGACCATTTACAGATAACCACAAAGGTGCAATATACAGGTCAGAGTTTCACTTAACCCAATCAGAGATTTTTAATCACATTCGAATTCACAACTGGTTCACATGACCGAAATCTTCCACATTCGGATATCATATTCTCATATTCATATCAGATAGAGCAAACGAAATACCTGCTGACTCAAAATAGTGGATAACGAGTACTGAGGGGGAGACCTCATGAGGGAACACATAGCCCGATCTCTGATCGGGGAAACCTCAGAGGGAACACATAATATAATGTACCATACAGGTACAAGTCGGAAGGCAATATTGCATTGCACAGGATCTTAAACAAGATCCATACACATACACATACACATAATAGGGGTTCACGAGGAACCATTCGGGGACCTGATCAGGGTCCAAATCGTTCAAAGGGCGCTGCAGCTACACATACATATACTCTATTAGGCATGCCTAACTATCCACTAGACTGACTTTCGCAGGTCATGCATCATTCAAATCAGGTGTCATATCAGACAGTATATAAATATCATCATATTTAATCCAGAGTACAATGGACATATTCACATTAATATACACATACTTCAGCCGCAGCATTCAGTAATTCAAACTCGTATTCATATACATATTAATTTGTCACATTACTATACAGAAATGTAGTGTTCACATTATGTGACATACTGACTTCATATACACATACTATAAACAGGACCTTTTACAGATAAAAACAAAAGTACAATACGCAGGTCAGAGTTACCTTTAGCATGTTCAGAGACTTGTAATCACATTCGCATATCCCAAAAATCATACTCATATAGATATCACATTCTTGTGTTCGTAACTAATCAGAATCCAATATAGAAACATCATTATGCCAATCATTAACTAAACATTCAAATTATGCTTTTAACCATTAACCACTTTTTATAAAAACAGAGTAGGTCACGTTCACAACCAGATTGGTTGTCACCGTGACATACCAAAGAAACCAAACAGAAGCAAAAGTCTGGACACCTCACGGTCACAACCAAAATGGTTGTCACCGTGACATGTCCAGAACCCATAACAGAAGCAAAATCTGGACACCTCACGGTTACAACCAAAATGGTTATCACCGTGACATGTCCAGAACAAAATATTATTCCATAAACACTTTATCATACCATTCATACCAACTATTGGAGCATTTATATAAATACTTACTTACCCGATTTGTCGCATTATGACCTCCATTAAAAAGAGGAATTCATAAGCTAAAAGCATTAGAGCACATTTACCATTATCAATATATATAATCACTCAGCAAATTCATTTCATGTGACGTCTTTCATGAATCTATAACTTAGATCTTAAGTCGTACCTATGCATATTTGTGCATATCATACACGCTTATATAGATTAAAGTATTATAATGTTCAATAATGTCGTTAGACTTGACTTGATTCTAATACATACATTTACACATTATTACATCATTAGTTTGCTATTAATCTTACTCCTAATCATGTTTATTTTCCAAGGGATAACCATTCTTATACTCATTTAATAGTCCTAAACATACATAGGATGGATCCTAGAAAGTTCTGGTGCAATACGGGTTCAATTCGGGAAGAAAAACACCTAAAATGGTCAAGACAGAAGGGGTCACGGTGGTAATGAATTCATTGTGACCGTGAGGTCCAAAAATTTACATTCTGCCTAGCATTTTGGTATGTCACGGTGGCAATGAAATTCATTGTGACCGTGACATACCAAAAATTTGCAAAACAGAAGACAAAACTAAGGACTGCTGCACTACACGTTTTTGTACAGCCTAAACCAACTTTTAAATCTTATTTTTAGCCAAAACGTCCTTCTTAACAAATGTTCTCTAGGATGTTTACTTTCAAATACAACAAATTTCAGATCAATTGGACATCTATAGATGCAGATATGATCTAAACAACCCACAGTGCTTCTCTGAACCCGTCCAAAGAAGATAGGTCTACTTCTTGACCAATTTTCGGACACTTAGAGTTACAATTAGCTCAAACTTATTTCTAACACATTTGTAGACATATATCTTAGCTTTCTAAAGGTACTGATTGCATATCATTTGGAGTTCTATAACTCCCGAAACAGTGTAATAACCGAAGAAAGGTCCAGTGTATTCTAATCCAGTTTTTCACCCAAAAACCTATTCACATGCAACAATGAGTCATTTGAGCCAACACTCACTACCATCATCACAAATCATCACAATACACTCAAGAAGCTTGTATCATACATGAATATACCAAAAATTCATATACAGATAAAAGAAAGTTCCCAAACCTGGAAATCAAGCTCAACCAATCTGCTCTTCACTCTTTTACCTTCTCTTTTCCTTTCTTCTTTTTCTCAACACCAATTCCTTGCACAAAAAACCCAGAAAATTACTTAATCTATAACCCTAGCTCATCCAATTTAAAAGCAAAATAAGTGAAAAGAGAAATCAGCCACCTACAATCCGAACTTACCTCTTAGAAGCAACTCAAACTTCCCAAGGGAAGAAGAAAGAGCATAAACGAGTAAAGAAGAAAAAGGAAAGAAGAAGAAGAGAAAGAAGAAGATGAATGGTGTGAGGAGGAAGAGGAAAGCAACGGGAAAGGAGGAAGAAAACCCAAGTGGTTTACAGCTGTCCCCTCTCTCTCATTACTATTAATTTATCTCTATCCACTTGCCAAGTGTCACTCTCTCCTAGGATTTGATTCCATCAAAAATACCCTACTCCCATACTTTCACCTACACATAATTCTTTTCCTTACTCATACCCTACTTCCCTATCTTATGCACACACACTAATTGATCCCTTAAATCAATGCTTTGAAATATTTGGTACCAAAACACACACTTCACTAGATTAAACCACCACAAACACCCTACACTCCTACACCACAAGCACACCCAATGACTTCCCTCACTTAACTTATTTACTTAATTATTTTACAATTAAATCCTTATCATCAAATTTACTCATGCACAATTTACTGAAATACCCTTCACTTATGCGACTTAACTTGTCCATTCCGACTAGGCCTGATTTGGGGTGTGACAATTATTATACTTGGAATGAATATTGTTAGATGATTAACATGTCAAATATGTATATGCCATATTGTTAATGTTTGCAACTTCACAACAAGTCTATTATTTTAGTTATCCCCACTAAACCTTATCGCTTAGCACGGGTGTTTTCTCGTGTAGGTTTGCCAGTAGTAAGGAGTTGAGAATCTGCAGGTCAATGTCACTAGGAGCAAGTTGAAGTCCCCTTTTGTATATTGTTTCGATACAGTATTTTATATAAGTCATGTAAATGTTTATTAAAGGAATACTCATGATATGTATAAGGACATTAATATTGATATACATAAGTATAGTAAAACATATGATAAGGTTATTTGTATATGCATGTATAGTAGTATGGGTATAGAGATAATATTCTGCTATAAGTGTGATGTATGATTTATTATTCTGCTTTCACATGATTTTATAGTTTGTGTATGCATGTGTAGTAACCCGATATCCTCCCAAGGGGTATTGGGGCGTTGCAGAGTAAGCATCGAGCTATAGTTGACTGTAGGAAGAAGACAGTTGTGCTCAGTAGTAATAAAGGGTATAAGGTGACTGTGAGGGGTGTATGCTCTAATCCCTTAGTTAATTTGTTGTCGACTATGCAATCTTATCGATGTCTGAGGAAAGGGTGTGAGGCTTTCTTAGCTTTTGTATTAGATTCCAAAAGAGAGCAAGTGAGAATTCAGGATATACCCATAGTGAGGGAATTTCTTGATGTGTTTCTAGAAAAGTTATCTGGGGTACTGCCAGTGAGAGAAGTGGAATTGTCTATCGACATTGTGCCTGGAACAGTCCCTGTGTCTAAGGCACCCTATTGAATGGTTCCTACTGAGCTGAAAGAAATAAAGACTCAGTTGCAGGAATTGTTAGATAGGGGTTTTATAAGACCTAGTGTGTCTCCTTGGGGAGCGCCAGTACTGTTTGTAAAGAAGAAAGATGGAACCATGCGAATGTGCATTGATTATAGACAGCTGAACAAGGTGACAATGAAGAATTGGTATCCTTTACCAAGAATTGAGGATCTGTTTGATCAATTGAGAGGGGTAGGTGCATTTTCCAAGATAGATTTAAGGTCTGGATATTATCAGTTCCAGGTGAAAAAGGAGGATATACCTAAGACTGCATTTAGGAGTCGTTATGGACATTACAAATTCTTAGTAATGCTATTTGGGTTAACTAATGCATCTGCTGCATTCATGGATTTGATGAACAATGTGTTCAGACCATATCTAGACCAGTTTGTAGTAGTGTTCATTGATGACATTCTAGTCTATTCAAAGAATGAGAAAAAGCATGTTGTATGCTAAGCTTAGCAAGTGTGAATTCTAGTTGAAGGAAGTGTCTTTTCTGGGGCATATTGTGTCTTCTGAGGGTATAAAGGTAGATCCGACCAAAATTGAAGAGATTGTGAATTGGAAACCACCCAGGAATGTGCCTAAAATTCAAAGTTTTCTTGGGTTAGCTGGATATGATAAGCGGTTTGTGCAAGGGTTTTCGATGATTGCTTTACCACTAACTAGATTGCTTCGTAAGGGAGTTAAGTTTGAATGGTCAAATAAGTGTCTGGCAAGCTTCAAACAGTTGAAGAGAATGTCGGTGGAGATACCAATTTTAACTCAACCTATTTTTGGTAAGGAGTATGTTCTATACAGTGATGGTTCTGGAATAGGATTGGGTTGTGTATTGATTCAAGATGGAAGGGTTGTCGCTTATGCTTCAAGGCAATTGAAGCCACATGAACAAAATTACACGACTCATGATTTAGGGTTAGCTGCAGTGGTGTTTGCCTTAAAAATTTGGCAACACTACTTGTATGATGAGAAGTGTAAGATCTTCACAGATCACAAAAGTGTCAAATATTTGCTAACTAGAAGGAATTGAATTTAAGACTGCGTAGATGGATCGAATTGTTCAAAGACTATGATTGTATAGTGGATTATCATCTCGGTCAAGCCAACGTAGTGGCTGATGCATTGAGCAGGAAGTCAGTTTTGACCTTGTTGTTAGAACAAGTGAAGTGGAGGTTTACTTCAGATGGAGCTTTGTTAGCTCAGTTGAGAGCTAGGCCATTGTTGAGAGATGAATTGATAATGGCATAAAAAGATGATCCTAAATTGCAGTAAACTCTGCAGTCAGTGCTTTGAAGATATTGTTCGGACGAATCCCACATTATACCTGTACAGGACGTGTAAGTTCAAGCGGCCTTTTCTTATGATGAGAAACCAAAAACTATCCTAGCTAGAGAAGTGAGACAGCTCCGTAGCAAACAAATTCCATTGGTGCAAGTGTTATGGCAACATCATGGAGTAGAAGAGGCAACTTGGGAACCAGAAGCTACTATGCGGGAATAATATCCCCACCTATTTGATTCAGGTATGAATTTCTCGGACGGAATTCTTTTTAGGAGGTGAGAGTTGTAATGGCCCGAATTATACTCTAGTAGCTAATTGGTTCTATTAAGATAATTGGGATGGGATTGCATTGAATATGTTAATTAAGGACTTAAGTGTAAGTTGAATGAGGACCTAATTGAACAAATAAAATAAGTTTAAGTGGCATGATTGTAAAAGTGCATGATTAGTGTTAGTGGAGATTAATTAGTGTATAATGGTGATTAATTAAATCAGATTTTGGGTTAGTGAGGATTAAGGAATTTGAGGTGGATTCCACGTGTGCCTTGGTGGAGCTGCCATGTAATACCCCAATACCCCTCGGGAGCAATATCGGGGCGCCACACACACACAAACGCTTACATACATAATCAACTCAAAAGCGGAAGCAATAACAATAAATAATTAGAATATCTTGGGCTAACATACTACTCTTATAACATATATAAACTGTACATATTACAAAAGTTTTATACTTAATACATTATCATCTTCGGTACATGTAAAAAATAGTTAACATTTACATTTCGATATTATACTTCTCTATACACATAATGATGTTACTCAAAACATAAGAAACTCTCCTATATACAAAAAGTTCTTCATCAAGCTCCTAGTGGCCATGACCTGCAGATGCAACCTCTCTAATCCTATCCTGTAATCCTACACTGGAAAAACACCCATGCTAAGCGATAACGCTTAGTGGGGATAAACAAAAGCAATAGACTTCGAATGAAGTCACAGATATATCAAAGGCATATCGGTAGTCATGTCATATACAAATAATCACGTACACAACCTTGTAAGCAAATAACATCATACTTCAACCCATTCATGTGTAAAAATCCAAATATGGCAAACAATACCGATAATATGTCATACTATGTTCATATACATATACAAGTCTCTACTTCACCTCTTGTACACTACAAAATATAATTTAGCCTAAACTCTCTATAATGGTGGATACGGATACTGTGGATACTATATAAACTCTAGAGAACTAACTCAATAGCGTTGAATACACTAGGTATTCATCAAGTAGACACAACTAAGGTCACTGTAGCAGCCGCCTCTAACCCTTTATAAGCATGCTTATCTATCCACTACTATGACACTTCAAGCTTAACTCACTTACTCAAGGCATTTATCACTAGACAATACCAAATCAAGTATCCAAAATACTAGCATACCATTAATTATTTACACAACTCTAGAACATTGATATACACTTGTATAAAATATAAAACATGACTTATACAATACTAGGAAGCCATACAAAGAGAGAGAAGAAAACATTTTAGGAAAAACAGAACAGGCAGGAGGAGGCTCACTGTCACGATCGCGACTTGCATCACGCTTGCGACAGTAGACGCAGCACTACAGGCGAGAAGCAGGACTGTCGCGACTCGTGTCACGACGCACAACTAGCGATAGTAGAAAAGTGGGCTGGCACGAGTCGTGCTACGGTGCATGACTCGTGCTGGCTGTAACACCCCCTTCCCATACGTAGGCGATCCCATCCAAGAAAGAGTGAGATGCCGTATGAGTAAAGGTGCCACCAAGCAAGTACAAAGTAAAACATACATTCATTCATAACATACATTCAGAAATACAGAATAATTAAAAACTTTACAGAAAGGAAAGCAATAGCTGATCATTCATTAATATAATTAAGCATTATAATAATGTTCTGATCAACTAGCTGAAACAAAATAATATTACATATCCAAAATATAATTACAAAAGCGGAAGCTGAAATAAAACTGATACAAAGAGTTCTATACAAAAAGAATCATCACTGATACAAAACTGAGCCCTACACTAAAACTCTTCTGTGTTGGCTTGATGACGGTGACTCCCTCAAAGCAAAACTTCTTCCGCACCTGCACGGGTAAAAACACTGTGCTAAGCGATAAACGCTTAGTGGGGAAAAACACATAAATAATGGACGACCATTCACAATGGTCGTCAAGGCATAACACATTCACAATGGCAGAATGCAAAGGCTATAACATAATCCATATAAACATGCTCACATTTAAAAGCCATACAATCAGAATCTCATAATCGTATCCATTCCAGAATAATCCAACATGTGTTTCATCAATAAACTCATTCAGATATTCCAATTAATAGTCAAATCAAATCAGATCAGAACAATTCTATTAATCATTTAAAGAACACCTGATCGGGGTCCAAACTGAACTGAGGGCTGCAGCTAAAAACTCTATTAGGCATGCCTAACTATCCACTTACTTGACTCTAGCAGGTTAAGCGACATTCAAATCACATTACAGAATCTTGTGTACAAATTATTAGAAGAATCATTGTATTATGCATATCGAAGCATTTAAGAGTATGACTTGCATCACACAGCAATAAAATCCAATCAGAAGAAATACTAAATTCATTTCTGAGTTAAAAACCGGGAAATTTCAGAAATTGGACTGAACGGGTGACGGATGAGGTTGGATGGTCACGAGGCGTGACTGGCATCACAACTCGTGACTGGCCTCCTCACAAGGCAGGTCACGAGTCGTGACTTGCTTCGTCCCTCGCGGATCACGCAACGTGATCTCGCAGATCACGCGGTGCTCACGCAGGTCACGCGATGTGACTGGACGTCACGTCTCGTGACTTGCTTCTCTCTTCAGCCAATCACGCGACATGCCTTCTATCAGGCCGGTCACGAGTCGTGACGGGGTGTCACGTCTCGTGACTGTCTTCCTCAAGGCCGGTCACGCGTTGTGATAGACAGTCACAACTCATGACTGGTTTTGTTCTGGCAGGTCACGAGTCGTGACTGGAAGTCACGTCTCGTGACTTGTCCTCTCATCCTTGGCTAGTCACGCGACTCAAAATCTGGAAAACGGGAATTCTACAGTAACTCGATTTCCAATTTTCCAGAATACAGAAATCAATCCCAAATTTGATTCAAAACCAATCAAACCTGTTCTTACCTTCTGGAAAACATCCCAACCAATATAAGCAATATATATACAACCCAATTTCAACATTTAATCAACCAAATCAAGAATATATGCAATCAAGTTCATCAAGAACATAAACCCTAGAAATTTACAGTAAACTCAAAATCATACAAATCACAAGCAAATATTCCCAAACCTGAAATCTAAGCTTCTATCACTTAGCTCCACTAGGTCCAGCAACCTCTTTACCCTTTGGATCACGAGGAGCTTCAGCTAGAACACAAACACAGCAATGCAAACCCTAAATTAAACCTAAGCTCAAGGAAGAAGAAAAAGATAAAAGCAACTGGAGAATAAGGTGGAGAATGCAGTAACTTACCAAGTTAGAAGCAAGAGTGAGCAATTTCCACAACACAACTTGACTAACAGTTAGCAGTATTTAGGAAAGGGAAAAGGAGGAAGAAGATGAAGGTTGAAGAGGAAGAACGTAAATCTGATCTTCTCTTCTTTCTTACTTCTTTTCTTTATTCATTTTCCCTAACCTAATACACATGTCATTTTCTTGGTAGTGGAACTTACTCACTCACACCCTAACCCCACACATCACACACATCTAATGCAAACTCACTAAAAACACCCTACAATGGTATGCTCCAATGTACACAAGCAATTCCCAATTAAATCACATACTAATGCCATGTATGCACCCACATAATAATAAACCCAAAAACATACATTTTACTAAAATACCCTTATGACATGCTGAACACATGCACATGCATGCTCATACAGACAGACAAACAGGCTCATTCTACTAGGGGGCAAACGAGGTGTGACAACTCTCCCCTACTAATAAGAATTTCGTCCTCGAAATTCTCACCTGAACTGAACAACTGTGGATACTGAGTTCTCATCGACTCCTCTGGTTCCCAAGTTGCTTCTTCGACTCCATGATGGATCCACAACACTTTAACCAAGGGAATCTGCTTACTTCGCAACTGTCTCACCTCTCGGGCTAGAATAGCTCGAGGTTCCTCATCATAGGAGAAGTCTGGCTGAACCTGAATATTCTGAACCGAAAGAACATGTGAAGGATCTGATATGTACCGACGAAGCATCAAAACGTGGAAAACATCATGCAACTTTGTTAACTCCATCGGTAGCGCCAATCTATAGGCTATAGGTCCTACCTTAGCCAAAATCTCATAAGGTCCAATGAAACGAGGACTAAGCTTGCCTTTCTTGCCAAACCGAAGCACTTTCCTCCAAGGTGAAACCTTAAGGAAAACCTTGTCCCCGATCTCAAAATGCACATCTTTCCTTTTCAAATTGGCATAAGACTTCTGTCGATCCTTGGCTGCCTTCAAATTCCGCTGCACCACTCTGATCTTCTCTTCAGTATCCCTAACCAAGTCTGGTCCAATCATAGCTCTCTCGGATAGCTCGATCCAACAAACCCGAGTCCTACACTGACGACCATACAAAGCCTCATATGGTGCCATACCGATGCTCGACTGAAAACTGTTGTTGTAGGCAAACTCCATAAGCGACACATATCTGTCCCAACTACCCGGAAAATCCAAAGCACAAGCTCTCATCATATCCTCCAGAATCTGAATGACTCTCTCTGACTGACCATCGGTCTGAGGATGGAACGCTGTACTGAAGTTCAACCTAGTGCCCAAAGCTCTCTGCAACTCCTTCCAAAACTTGGAAGTAAACCTCGGATCCCGATCTGAAACTATGGACAAAGGCACACCATGCAACCGAACTATCTCATCCACATAGATACTGGCCAATCTGTCCATCGAGTAGTCCACTCTAATCGGCAGAAAGTGAGCTGACTTTGAAAGCCGATCCACAATTACCCAAACTGAGTCATGTTTCCTCTGAGTCAATGGCAAACCAGAAACAAAGTCCATGGCGATATCATTCCATTTCCACTCAGGAATAGATAAAGGCATAAGCAAACCCGAAGGAACCTGATGCTCGGCCTTTACCTGCTGACAAGTCAAGCACTTGGAAACAAAATCCACTATATCACGCTTCATACCGGACCACCAATAGAATTGCTTCATGTCTCTATACATCTTCTCACTGCCCGGATGCATAGTAGAAACTGTACTATGCGCCTCACTCATGAGCTGTCTCCTCAAATCCTCAGACTCTGGCACACACAAACGATCTCTGAACATAAGCACCTCATCCTGAACTGAGAACTCTGACTGCTTACCCGATCTGACCTCATGTACAATCCGCTGAAGTCTCACATCATCTCTCTGAGCATCCACAATCCTCTGTCTCAAAGTAGGCTTCACACGCAACTGGGCAAGCAAAGCCCCATCAGAACCAAATCTCCATCTGAGACGCCTCAAGAACAAGGCTGAAACCGATTTCCGACTCAAAGCATCAGCGACTACATTAGCCTTACCAGGATGGTAATCCACAATGCAGTCGTAGTCCTTAAACAACTCCAACCATCGGCGTTGTCTCATGTTCAACTCCTTCTGTGAAAGGAAATACTTCAAGCTCTTGTGGTCCGAGAAGATCCTACACTTTTCCCCATACAAGTAGTGACGCCAAATCTTCAAAGCAAAGATCACAGCTACCAATTCTAAATCATGCGTCGGATAGTTCCTCTCATGTGGTTTCAACTGTCGCGAAGCATAAGCCACCACTTTTCCTTCCTGCATCAGCACACATCCAAGACCAACACCCGAAGCATCACTATAAATAACAAACTCTTTACCCGAGATGGGTTGAGTAAGAATAGGAGCCTCAATAAGCAACTGCTTTAACCGATCAAAACAAGCCTGGCACCTATCTGACCACTCAAATCTGACTCCTTTCCTCAACAATCTAGTCATCGGAGCAGTAATCACAGAAAATCCCTTAACGAACCGACGGTAGTAACCTGCTAAACCGAGGAAACTCCTCACTTCCTGAACATTCCGAGGCGCTTTCCAATCAACTATCGCCTCAATCTTGGCTGGATCAACCTGAATACCTCTAACTGAAACAATGTGACCCAAGAATGATACTTCTCGAAGCCATAAATCACACTTGCTAAGCTTAGCAAACAACTAATGCTCTCTCAACATCTGCAAAACCAATCGGAGATGCTCCTCATGCTCACTCTCATCCTTGGAATACACCAAGATATCATCAATTAACACTACTACAAATCGATCTAAGTATGGCCTAAACACACGGTTCATCAGATCCATAAAAGCCGCTGGAGCATTTGTCAAACCAAACGGCATCACAAGAAACTCATAGTGGCCATACCTAGTCTGAAATGCAGTCTTAACCACATCTGCATCCTGAACTCGCAGCTGATAGTACCCTGATCGAAGATCTATCTTGGAGAAGACACCCGCACCTCGAAGCTGATCAAACAAATCCTCAATCCTAGGCAACGGATACTTATTCTTCACTGTAACTTTATTAATCTGACGGTAATCAATACACATCCGCAGGGATCCATCTTTCTTCTTGACAAACAAAACTGGAGCTCCCCAAGGAGATATGCTAGGTCGAATAAACCCCTTATCCAATAGCTCTTGTAGCTAAATTTTAAGTTCCCTCAACTCTACAGGAGCCATCCGATAAGGTGCTCTCGAAATAGGTGTAGTACCCGGCATAATCTCAATGGACAACTCAACCTCTCTCTCAGGAGGCAAACCAGGCAACTCGCTCGGGAATACATCACTAAACTCCCGCACTACAGGAATATCTTCAATCTGAACCTGATCCCTCTTAGAATCTAACACAACTGCTAGAAAAGCCTCACAACCTTTCCTGATAAATCTCTTGGCTTGCATCGCAGAAATCACATTATTCAACGAACTAGCACCCAAACCTTTCAGAAACACAAGAGACTGACATCTATCCCGAAGCACAACTGTCTTCCTATGGCAATCAACTACAGCTCAGTGCTTACCCAACCAGTCCATACCCAGAATCAAATCAAACTCTCTGAAGGGTAACTCAATCAAATCCGCTGGAAGCACAACTCCCTCAACTATCAAAGGACAACTCCTAAAGACTCTACTCACACTGACACTATGCCCTAATGGACTGGTCACACAAATCTCATAATCTAACTGATCAACTGCATGCAACTTATCAATAATTTTATCTGTGCACAAATATGAGTGTGTGGAACCAGGATCAATTAGAGCATATAACTCAGTGTCATGGAGTAGGAACTTACCGGTAATAACATCAGGCGCATCCTGCTCATCTCTGGCTCTCATAGTATATGCTCTAATGGCACCCTTAGGAGGATGCTCAACAGTCTCAGAAGCAGCTCCATCTCTATGCCGACCACCTCTACCTCTACCTCTGCCTCTACCACGAGTAGCCTGAGAAGCATTCGAACCGACCCTACTGCCCTCTCTCTGGGAACCTGAATCCTCATGCAATCTCGGACAACTGGCTAAAAGATGCTCAGAACTCCCACACCTGAAGCACGCACCGGAGAGCCACCTACACTCACCCCGATGAGTCTTACTACAATGAGGACAAACTGATGCAGTCTCAGATCTACCACCTCTACCAGAACCTGCTACAGCTGCAGAACCCTATCGTCTACCTCTAGAAGCCGGACCAGATGCTGACTCGTCCTGTGGGTTCCTAGATCTCTTACCCGAAGAAGATCCTCCACGAGAAGTGTTCCTCCTCTGAGCTCTCTCTCTCATCACAGTCACAGACAACTCAGCTCTCACAGCAGCCTCTACTATCTGATAGTAGCTAACCCCAGGTATGCACATCAAAGATATCAAAGCAATCTTCAAAGACTCATTTAACCCTGCCTCGAAATGCTTGCATCTAAAGTCATCAGTCATAACTCCACGAGGGGCATAGCGAGATAACCTGTTGAACTCTTTCTCATAATCTGCTACTGACATGGCCCTCTGTCTCAAATTCAAAAACTGCGCCCATCTCAAATCTCTATAAGTCTGAGTGATATACTTCTTTGTGAACTCACCCTCAAAGAACTCCCAAGTAATCGGATCCGGTAGCTGAGGATGCCTGCAAACCAATTCCCACCATTCAAAAGCAGACCCTTGCAGAAGAACTAACGCACACTCTGCCTGCTGGTCGGGAGGACACCGAATCTCTCTCAAAGCACGCTTCACTTTATCTAACCATTTCTCTGCCATCTCAGATTCATTCAAACCAGTGCCATAGAAATCCTCAACTCCTGCCCTCCTCAAATTCTCCATAGGTGCTCTAGGAGCAGTCACTCTCTCCAAAACCCTAGCCATGTCCTGATGCAACCAAAACATAGCCTCAAAGGGCATGGCTGCGGCCTCGGGCTGGACCCTAGCATGCTGAGCCGACACAGAAATCGATGGATCCACGACTTGAGGGTTCACACTCTCGGCGGATTCCTCAAGTGATCCACGAGCAGAATTAGAAGCCATCTAAACAAACAAGAAACAACCGTATCAGCCAACACAGATCCAGACTCATTCACATCTAAGCAACTCAGAACAATCACAACTACACCCAGAAACGCCTAAACCTATGCTCTGATACCACAAACTGTAACACCCCCTTCCCATACGTAGGCGATCCCATCCAAGAAGGAGTGAGATGCCGTATGAGTAAAGGTGCCACCAAGCAAGTACAAAGTAAAACATACATTCATTCATAACGTACATTCAGAAATACAGAATAATTAAAAACTTTACAGAAAGGAAAGCAATAGCTGATCATTCATTAATATAATTAAGCATTACAATAATGTTCTGATCAACTAGCTGAAACAAAATAATATTACATATCCAAAATATAATTACAAAAGCGGAAGCTGAAATAAAACTGATACAAAGAGTTCTATACAGAAAGAATCATCACTGATACAAAACTGAGCCCTACACTAAAACTCTTCTGTGTTGGCTTGATGACGGCGACTCCCTCAAAGCAAAACTTCTTCCGCACCTGCACGGGTAAAAACACCGTGCTAAGCGATAAACGCTTAGTGGGGAAACACACATAAATAATGGACGGCCATTCAGAATGGTCGTCAAGGCATAACACATTCACAATGGCAGAATGCAAAGGCTATAACATAATCCATATAAACATGCTCACATTTAAAAGCCATACAATCAGAATCTCATAATCGTATCCATTCCAGAATAATCTAACATGTGTTTCATCAATAAACTCATTCAGATATTCCAATTAATAGTCAAATCAGATCAGAACAATTCTATTAAAAATTTAAAGAACACCTGCTGACTCTAGATAGTGGATAACGAGTGTACTGAAGGTACCTTACGGGTATGAATCGAATACTGAGGGTACCTCACAGGTACAAATCAAAAGTCATTCATATTTTTATCAAAACACATTATTTGTATACTGAGGGGATCTTAAACAAGATCCTAATACTGAAGGGTTCGCGAGGAACCAAACGGGGACCTGATCGGGGTCCAAACTGCACTGAGGGCTGCAGCTAAAGACTCTATCAGGCATGCCTAACTATCCACTTACTTGACTCTAGCAGGTTAAGCGACATTCAAATCACATTACAGAATCTTGTGTACAAATTATTAGAAGAATCATTGTATTATGCATATATTATGCATATCGAAGCATTTAAGAGTATGATTTGCATCACACAGCAATAAAATCCAATCAGAAGAAATACTAAATTCATTTCTGAGTTAAAAACCGGGAAATTTCAGAAATTGGACTGAACGGGTGACGGATGAGGTTGGCTGGTCACGAGGCGTGACTGGCATCACAACTCGTGACTGGCCTCCTCACAAGGCAGGTCACGAGTCCTGACTGAGGGTCACGCCTCGTGACTTGCTTCGTCCCTCGCGGATCACGCAACGTGATCTCGCAGATCACGCGGTGCTCACGCAGGTCACGCGACGTGACTGGACGTCACGTCTCGTGACTTGCTTCTCTCTTTAGCCGATCACGCGACATGCCTTCTATCAGGCCGGTCACGAGTTGTGACGGGGTGTCACGTCTCGTGACTGCCTTCCTCAAGGCCGGTCACGCGTTGTGATAGACAGTCACAACTCGTGACTGGCTTTGTTCTGGCAGGTCACGAGTCGTGACTGGAAGTCACATCTCGTGACTTGTCCTCTCATCCTTGGCTAGTCACGTGACTCAAAATCTGCAAAACGGGAATTTTACAGTAACTCGATTTCCAGTTTTCCAGAATACAGAAATCAATCCCAAATTTGATTCAAAACCAATCAAACCTGTTCTTACCTTCTGGAAAACATCCCAACCAATATAAGCAATATATATACAACCCAGTTTCAACATTTAATCAACCAAATCAAGAATATATACAATCAAGTTCATCAAGAACATAAACCCTAGAAATTTACAGTAAACTCAAAATCATACAAATCACAAGCAAATATTCCCAAACCTGAAATCTAAGCTTCTATCACTTAGATCCACTAGGTCCAGCAACCTCTTTACCCTTTGGATCACGAGGAGCTTCAGCTAGAACACAAACACAGCAATGCAAACCCTAAATTAAACCTAAGCTCAAGGAAGAAGAAAAAGATAAAAGCAACTGGAGAATAAGGTGGAGAATGCAGTAACTTACCAAGTTAGAAGCAAGAGTGAGCAATTTCCACAACACAACTTGACTAACAGTTAGCAGTATTTAGGAAAGGGAAAAGGAGGAAGAAGATGAAGGTTGAAGAGGAAGAACGTAAATCTGATCTTCTCTTCTTTCTTACTTCTTTTCTTTATTCATTTTCCCTAACCTAATACACATGTCATTTTCTTGGTAGTGGGACTTACTCACTCACACCCTAACCCCACACATCACACACATCTAATGCAAACTCACTAAAAACACCCTACAATGGTATGCTCCAATGTACACAAGCAATTCCCAATTAAATCACATACTAATGCCATGTATGCACCCACATAATAATAAACCCAAAAATATACATTTTACTAAAATACCCTTATGACATGCTGAACACATGCACATGCATGCTCATACAGACAGACAGACAGGCTCATTCTACTAGGGGGCAAACGGGGTGTGACACTGGCCACCAAAGCTTGGGCAGAGAAGAGGTTTACTGTTGCACTCGCGATAGGAAGTCACGCTCGTGACAGAAGCGACTTCGCTCTATAGGAGAAGGAGGACGCATGTCTCGATCTCATGTGCACGACTAATGCTCAGGCTCATGACTCGTGCTCTTGAGCACAACCCGTGCATCTTGTGCACGATTTGTGCACAACAACACTTCTTTCTCATGCATGCTAGCCAATCTTCATGACTCGTGAAGAACTTCATGACTCGTGAAGAGTTTCACAACTCATGAAGAGCTTCACATGTCGTGCAAGGCCAGAGGAAGACCAGATTCTGTCGCACTCGCGACATAATTATGATTTCCAAAATCTCACGAAAACATAGAAAAACAAAGCTTGTACAATCAATACTCAATCTTTACCCACAACCAAATATCATGTAAAAACTTACCTCTGATGCCTTAAAAACATACTTATAATCATAATAACTCAATTTGCCCAATAAATACACACAATCAAATGACTTTACTGGAAATCACATCATGTTCATCAAACCTAGAAATTCATACCAAATTTCACGCATCACTACTTATACATCTTTCTAATTAAGCATAAAATGCTCAAACACATGTAGAAAACTAAAATTAGACACGATCCCAACCTATAGGTAGCTTGATCCCTACTCTCTATTCAGTTCCAATCTTCTCCTTACCCTTGTCCTTCTTCTTGTCGACAGCTTTCATGCACAAATCAACCAAGGGAACACTCAAACCAAGCTCTCAACTTTAAATTAGAAACAGAAATATGGAAAGAAAAAGGAGGTTAGATCGAAGAATCAACCAAACTTACCCTCTCAAGGGTCCAAGTTAACCCCCACTACACTCTCTTCAAACCAATCCAAGTAACTCATGCAAAGAGCAAACAAAATGAAGAAAGAAAAGAACAAAAGAAAGAAAGAAAGAACACGACAGAAAATGGAGAAAAAGGAAGAGAAAGAAGAAACAAAAGCTGAAGACAAATAAAAAGGGAAAAGAGGGAAACAAAGGCCAAGAGCAGAAAATGAAGAGGAAAGCAAGGAATGGCCGGTCAACCCTCACTAAATGCCCACCAATACACATAAATGCTACTTACCATAATAGATACATTTATTGCTCAAAACAAAACATACTTAGACCATGTGCCACACTCCCATGCTGCCATGTGTCAATCTCCTATGCTGACACATGTCCACAACACATGAAATAATCCAACTCAATTAGGCTTCCCCGTTAATCATTATGTTGCGCTCGCGACAGAACCCACACTAAGCCACTCATTCATCTTCTTCCACCTTTAAACTTTACTTAATCCGACAAAATATAGCAAAAACTTCTAGAGTCCAATTCGGGTTGTTAGAAATCTCTCCCCCTTAAGAAATTTCGTCCTCGAAATTTCACCCATACCACATAACACATTCTATTATAAATTCTTGTATACAAAACCAAAAAAAATTTAAACACCAAAAGAACTTACCAAAAGATTCAACAGGGGCATCTATAGCTTTTGCAACCATTGTGTAGACTCGTGGCTGTCCCTCGGTAGGAAATGGCTTCTCTACCATTTTTGATGGCGGTCTAATGGCTCCACTTCTACCTCTTCCACTTCTAACTGTTGCAGATGTATTCACTTTATCTTTGCTTTCTTGCGAGGCTAAATTCTCCCTCGACTTGGGGCACTTGGCAAGCATGTGCTCCATGCTGCCACACCTAAAACAAGCTCCAGCGAGTTTCCTACACTCACCCCAGTGGCGCCTCTCACAATGAGCACACTTTGGTGCTACACTTCCTTTACTGGTAGGTGGCACTACACTCCCAACTTATGTTGGCACTTGCACTGATTCTTGTTCATCTCTTCCTCTTATCACTTCTCTAGCTCTTTTACCAGAACCTTCATCTCCTTTCGGGAACTTTCTCTTTTGCTCTCTCTTTTGCTTCAATAACTCTGAATCCTCTAATTTTATGGCTGCCAGTACCAATCTATAGTAATTCATCAGTTACAAAGCAACCATGGCAGATAGAGGTCCTCTAATGCTTTCTCTTAGTCCATCTTCAAACTGCTAGCACTTAAAATCTTCTGTTAATAGAATATCAAGCACATATTTACCTAACCGGGTGAACTCTTTCTCATATTCCCCGATTGTCATATTCCTTTGCTTAAAGCTCACAAACTCTTTCCACTTTGCCTCTCTATATGCTTTAGTCACATATTTCTCTTTGAACTCGTGGACAAAGAAATCCCATGACAATTCTACTGGCCGCTGTGGGTTTCTCAATGCTAACTTCCACTAGTCATATGCTAGACCCTGCAGTAATGACGGAGCACAAACTACTTTGTGATTATGTGGGCAATTAATCTCTTGCAGGATCCTTCCTGTTCTCTCGAGCCAAAACTCCGCTATATCAGATTGGTCCAATGAGGTTCCATTAAATTCTTTAGCTCCTCTCTTTCTTATTAGGTCCATTGGTACTTTAGGAGCCGCTAGTCACTCTAAAATCTGCACTAGCCCTTGCATCAGCACCGGGTTATCCTGAACAGGACCAGCTCTTTCATCTCTACCTTGTTCTTAAACAAGCAGATCCCCATGAACCACATTCACACTACCTGTCATCTCTCTTACGCTCTCACTCGGATCTGACTCCATCTATACTCTACAAAATAAATAACATCTGCATTAGGCCACAACTCTAGACAGACTCACATGCACAAACTCTATACTCTAACATCCTATAAACCAAAACCGCCTAAACCTGGCTCTGATAGCACTAAATGTAACACCCCAATACCCCTCGAGAGGAATATCGGGGTGCCACGCACACACAAACGCATACATACATAATCAACTTGAAAGCGGAAGCAATAACAATAAATAATTAGAATACTTGGGCCAACATACTACTCTTATAACATATATAAACTGTACATATTACAAAAGTTTTATACTTAATACATTATTGTCTTCGATACATGTACAAAACAGTTAACATTTACATTTGATACTATACTTCTCTAAATACATAATGATGTTACTCAAAACATAAGAAACTCTACTATATACAAAAATTTCTTCATCAAGCTCCTAGTGGCCATGACCTACAGATGCAACCTCTCTAATCCCATCCTGTAAACCTACACAGAAAAAATACCCATGCTAAGCGGTAACACTTAGTGGGGATAAAAAGAAGCAATAGACTTCGAATGATCATGTACACAACCTTATAAGAAAATAACATCATGCTTCAACCCATTCATGTGTAAAAATCCAAATGTAGCAAACAATATCGATAACATGCCATACTATGTTCATATACATATACAAGTCTCTACATCACCTCTTGTACACTACAAAATATACATTAGCCCGAACTCTCGATAATGGTGGATACGGGTACTGTGGATACTGTATAAACTCTAGAGAACTAACTCAATAGCATTGAATACACTAGGTATTCATCAAGTAGACACAACTAAGGTCACTGTAGCAGCCACCTCTAACCCTTGATAAGCATGCTTATCTATCCACTACTATGACACTTTAGGCTTAACTCACTTACTCAAGACATTTATCACTAGACAATACCAAATCAAGTATTCAAAACACTAGCATACCATTAATTATTTACACAACTCTAGAACATCGATATACACTTGTATAAAATACAAAACATAACTTATACAATACTGGGAAGCTATGCAAAGAGAGAAAAGAAAACATTTTAAGTAAAATAGAACAAGCAGGAGGAGGCTCAATGTCGCGATCACGATAGTAGCCGCAGCGCTATAGGCCAGAAGCGGGACTGTCGCGACTCGTGTCGCAGTGCATGACTGGCGACAGTAGAAAAGTGGGCTGGCACAAGTCATGCTATGGTGAACGACTCGTGCTGGCCACCAAAGCTTGGGTAGAGAAGAGGTTTACTATCTCAATCGCGACAGGAAGTCACGCTCGTGATAGAAGCCACTTCGCTCTACAGGAGAAGGAAGACGCAAGTCTCATGCTCATGCGCACGACTTGTGGTCAGGTGCACGGCATGTGCTCTTGAGCATGACTCGTGCAGATTACGCAACTAAAGGGGTATGTGAGTATTCCTCCATACAAATTTGAATAAGTTATAAAAATATGTTTAACCCCATTGCTTTTATATAATATATTTCGCAAGTTGGAAACTTCCTCCTAATGCTCTAGGATTATAACCAATAGCTTTCATTCGCGGACAGACACTGATGGAGTAAGTTGGAAGGAGATTTTTAGAGAATTCAAGGAGTTTTATTGGGGAGAATTCAAGGTACATCTATATATTTATTTCAAAATTAATGGTAATACATCTATATATTTATTTCAAAATTAATGGTAATTTCTCATTACAAATTTCAGTATTCAAATTATATTAAATTAATGTATGATTATAATTACTAATAAACTACTTGTAATATAATTGCAGAAAAGGTGCCATTGGGATGCTGAAGTTAATGGTCTTGTTAGGACAGGTTGGGAAATAAAGGCCGCATAGAGGTATAAGGATTATGTGTATCATATAAAGGTGGCCAAGCAAAAGCCTAAAGACTTTCCAGAATCTGCATGGATTAGGTGGAATCAGATTTTTAATCTTCCTCCACGCATTCAAGTTTCTACTCATAAAAAGATCAATCATTATGGAGGATCTGAAGATAAAGCTCCTAGATCATACACTGGTGGTATAATTTCTATTGGTGAGCATATCTCGCGATTGGTAAGTACTTTAATTATAAGAGAAATTATACTTTTATATTAGTGACTGCAAATTTCCATAATGTTTGGCCATTGATATGTTCATTTCAGTATTTTAAAACAGTTTGCCTTTTGAGTTTGGATTATATATACCTCACATGCAGTTTTTGTATTTATATATAACCAATCATCTATTGAATTTGATAGACATGCGAATTGCTTGACAATATATTGATTGATATATGTAGAGGAGGATGAGAAAATAGTTTTGGAGTTTGTTGAGGAGATTGGAGAATATTTGTGATTTTTAGAAGTGTAAAAGGGATTTTCGTTTACAGGAGGATGACAATAATATAGGGAGGTTATGCAAAAATTTTCATTGATTTTTTCAAAATTTTTCATTTTATATATTAAAAAAAATAAGATAAAAAAGGAAAATAATGCAAGTGCATGTTTTAATAATACATGTAAAAATTTATCTTTTTTACTCATCTTCATTTTTTTCAATAACTACCTTCTACTGCACATGATATAGGAGAAGGAGTTTGGCCGGCCACCTATAAATCTCGAGGCCTATCTGCACACACATACCATAAATCATGATGGCAAGACCTATGTGGTAGATCATAGCAAAGAGGTGCATGTAAGTAACATGTACTTCATCAGTTGATATTGTTTTCAGTTATTTAAATGGTAAATGGTTGTAAAATATGTGTTGTTCTTATATTTACATTTATTATAAATTTTTGTCATTTTATAGGAGAGGTATGAGCAACTCCGATTGAGAGATCGCAAGATGAGTCATCCGTCAATGAGTCGGAGTTGTTTATTGAGGATGCACGATGCAATAAAAGGAAAACAATATATGGACTTGGCTCATATGTGCCTCCTAGTGTTTATCCATCTGGACCATCATGTGCTGCTGGTACAAGCACCGTCTCTCATTCTGGTGGTACTTGCTTAACAAAGGAAGATGTTGAGGAGATTGTCGCACGAACTATTCGTTCATTGCTTCCTCACTTGGCCATTCAGCCAGCAGCCAATCAGCCTAATATTGCTATTGCATCACCTGGACAAGATGATGATGTTGGCCCTTCAGGTGCACAAGATCTTCAACTGCATGATGATTCTCCTTTTGGTAGTGGCGGTTATACCTCAAAATGACTTTAATAATCTTATTTTGTATGATCTTATTATTAGTACAATTTAATATTTAAGAAGATATTATGTGGGATGATAACCTTATTTACTTTTCGAGTAATTTTAATTATATATACACTATATAATAATATTAATTATATATGGTTTAGATTATATGTTTATAAATTTGATTATAATTTACATTTATATTCATATGAATGTCAATTTTTAAATGTAGTGTATTGATGTATCTAGTTTTGTGTGTGTTTATTGAATGTTTTTAGCTTAAGTTTAATGGTTTGTTGTTAAGTTTTTGTGTGAAATATGGTATGTGTTTTGTGTGATTGGTGTGTGTAGTAGGTAAAGGTGGAGAAAACATGGAGAATAGGCAGCTTTGGGTCTAAAAGATGTAACACCCTTTTACCCACAAATGGTACGGATATCGGATATCACCACACTATACTGTAATGCACTTATCAGATTCGGTGAATTTTTTTTTCCTACAATCATAAACCTGCATATATAATAATATAACAATTACACTAACACGTTGTTCATATACTTATCCTATACAATCTCGTGTTCACCCATTGCACTCGTATACATAGCACTGTTTAATTTTTTCATACATAACCGCTCTATAAATCATAAACTATATAGTCCACCGAAGTCGTATACTTGCCATACCTATCCTTTCATTCCTGCATTCGCTTCTCTTCTCGTCTATCATTGAAAATCCGACCACTTAAAAACTTCCTATATTTATAACCTGCGCGCAACAACAACACTACGCACCGAGCGTTTAAAACGCCCAATAGTGGATACATATTCTAAATTTTCCATAACTATAATAATATGCATGAATACACAAACATTTTTATTTATTTAGACTATATGACATTGAAATCTTTAAATTTACTTAATTTATGTCTTACGATAGTGTCTTATTCAATCCTTTACTTCAGTTGTTTATCGTTGTATCTTTTGTATCATTCTGTAATTATACCTTAACATCTCCATTTCAGTCATTAGTATTACTTTTAACTGCACTGTTATCCTCAACAATAATACTCTTACGTTCAGTCCACTATTTAATATTAAGTCATATTTAGGTACAGCATCAATTACTGAATTATTTGCTATAACAGTTATTGTTTCTTGATAATGCCCCTCACTCATTTCTATTAATACTAATCTTTTTATGCTTTATGTTATGTAATTATTTTTCATTTAATCATTTCTTTCATAGCGCCATGATTAAAACTGTAATCAAAATACATTTACATTGTTTCCTATTGTATTTCAATCAGGTATATTCATAATACTTTTAAATTACCAATACAGTCTCTCAAAACACTTACTTATCTATATACTTAATATTCCTATTAATAACTATTTCATAATTTATTTTAGTATTACTGTTAATAAAGATATCGTTATTAACAGCAACATCTGAATTACCCATTTTATTAATATTATCATCATAATAATTAACATTGTTTCTTCATTAACTTTTAACATTTTACTAATAGTCCTAAATTTCTTTACTTATAAGCTTTTATGACTCATTACTGCCCTAACCTTCCAATAACCTTTCGATTATCTATTAATATTTTTACTTTCATGTATACTATATACTGCAGACTTTCAATCCCATTTATTTTATTTCCATATAACTAGCTCATAATTATGCTACTTGTTAATTATCTTACACTATCTTTTATTTATTTTTGATAATTTATTTACCTTATATATATTAAGTTGTTTCACCTTTTTACTAGGATTGCCATTAGTCCTTATTACAATTAGTATTATTTTGACTATTGCCATAATTATTATTAACATTAACAATTATATACATGTACAATTACACTAATATAATATTGACATAAACTATTATCTCAACATTAATACTATCATTATAATTATTCCTATTATTGAATCATGAATTTCTTCATTTATTTTCAATAATAGAATTATCCTTCATAATACTGATCAATTACATTTTAATCCCTAAATTTACATTACTATCATCGATTGTAATTTAATCTCTAAACTTTTCACTAATTTACAGTATTACCTATCGTTCCCACTTATTTACGATAATGCCATTAATTTACTTAGTATCGTCTTTATTTATTATCTATCATGTAATTGCCACTTAGTCCTTATAAAATTATTATTCTTTTACTATTTTACACTTAGGTCCTTTAAACATTACTAAAATTATAATTTTTCCCTTGAACAAATATTTACTTCATTCAATTATTTACATGCAATAATCTTCATAATCTTTATTTAAACACATTCATGCACTTAGTATAATTAACTATCCACAAAACTAAATTCACATGTAGGCCTCATGAATATAAATAGTACATTTAATATCAATTATCCTAATATTTAATTAATTTAATTTCCATATATGCAAAAATATTCTTAATATCAATTAAATCACTCATTTAAGGAAATAAACATGTATAGTGCACATAAAATTACATAATTGCATTTAGGTCCTCATATTATATCATATTTACGTCTAGGTCCTTTAGTTATTAATAAATTACAATTTTACCCCTAACTTTTTCATAATTGCAATATGCCACCAAATTAATTTATCAATTAACAAGCAATTTACCATTAAATCACTTAATTAAGGGCATTTAAATATTTAACAAGCATAAAAGTCCAAATTCTCCATTTTGTCGTTAAATATGGCAAAATTACAATTAGGTCCTTAAACTCCACCAAAATTACCAAAATACCACTAGTTCATTTTATTTTACCATTTTATATTATTTAACATGCAAATTACGATTTTACCCTCTAATTACAAATTTCATGCCCAATTACATTTTAGTCCTTATAAAGTGTCCAATTTTCATATTTAATCATTTAATTACATTTTTACTCTTATTAGCATACTTATGGTCATAATTACCATTATGCACTCAAACCTTTTAAAAAATTCCAATTATGTTCCTATTTCACACGAATATCACTTTGATCACAATTTAAACATTTTAATCTCATTGTTACCAAATTGGCCCCTGTGCAGTACTGGCAAACATCTATGGTCAGGATAAACGAAACGCAAACCCCTAGAGGTTCGAATAACCTAAAGGACCCTGAAAGATCACCTCAGTCTTTAATATAACCAGAGGAAATCCCGAGGCACCACCTCTATCTTTAAATACTTTTCAAAACATTTTAAATTTTAAATACAATGAGGTTGGACCGTTATTGGCCTACAGAAAAGTGAGACGTCATGCTCACACCTGCGGTCTTATGTCTCTATGGCTAGCCAACATATCCTGAACTAGACTTGACTACCAGAGTACTACATAGGGCATCAATAATCCATCTTTCACATGTTTAAGTTACCATTCATGCATTTCATGGAATTTTATCATATTATTCCATTCTTCTTCATACAATTCAATCATTATACATGTGATTATCATCCTCATGCCATAAAAGATCATCATTTCATCATGGTACTGTGATGCAAGCCAAACCCTGGGAGGCCCCGAAGACTCGCTTTTAGGGTTTTCGAGAGAGGTTCACAAGACTTATAAAAGATTACAAGGGCATTTATTTTACGCAATAAGAATTCTTGGAGTCGCCACTTAATAGAAAATTGGGAAAGGTCGTCTAGCCTCACTGAGCCTAAGACAGCGCATATGTGTCTATTTTAGGCCAACAGAGACATTTTGGAATTCTCTCTCTAATAGAATATTGGAAAGATTCATCTAAACTTGTGAAGCCTAAGACGATGCATATACGTCTATTTTGAGCAAGCCAGAGATATTTTAGAGTCCCCACCCCAATAGGATATTGAGATGGTACTCTAACCTCATGGAGCCTAAGACAATGCAAATTAGGTCTATTTTGGGCAATAAGAGATATTTTGGAGACCCCACCCCAATAGAACATTGAGATGGTTCTCTAAGCTCGTTGAGCTTAAGACCAGAGATGGTTCGGGACTTTCCATTTATTCATACCTTCATTAAATTATAATTGAGTTTTTGAGATAAAATTTCATTCCTTTTCTTATACAATTTTAATGCAATAATTAGAGCACATGTCGATCACGTAATAAAAGCAATAACTAAAGTAAATAAAGGCATAATAATTTATAATAAAACTAGGGGCAGAATACAACCCCCACTGTAAATGAAATATAAATCATACATAAAATGGGTATTTGTTAAGGGTGAGGACATTGGTCCTCGCATGCATACTTAAGAGAAAAAAGTGTTAAAGGTGATAATTTATTTGGATGGGAAAAACTAGGACATTGGTCCCATTTTTATTAGAAAAAATTTCAAATTAATTAATATAAATATAAATATTTTTTAATGATTTTCTTTCACTATAAGAAAAATGACCTTTAACGAAGGGAAATTCGATCGTTAAAAGTCAAAATCCGGTCGTTAAAGACTAATAACGACCGAAAAATCCGGTTGGTAAAAGCTCCTTCATTAAAAGTATAGACGGCCGGATTTTGAATTCGGTCGTTAATGTCTTTAACGATCGAAACATTTCAGGTCGTTAAATGCTGATTTTTAACGACCGAATTTTCCTTTCGTTGATTGTTTTCACTTTCAATGAAGGAAATTTCGGTCATTGAAGATAACTTTTAGCGACCTGATTTTCCATTCGCTGATTATGTTTACTTTCATTGAAGGAAATTTCGGTCATCGAAAATATATTTTAGCGACTATATTTTGTTTTCGCTGATTGTATTCACTTTTAATGAATGGAATTCCGGTCGTTGAAAATATTTTTTAGCGACTAAATTTTCTTTCGCTAATTGTGTTCACTTTCAACTAATATATAATAGCTTCTAATTTATCGTAATACACAAGACATATATAGAAGAATAAAATATAAACCATTTTATAATATTACATATATGGTACATATCATTCACATTTATTTTATACAAAAATATAATAAACTTTTTTATATATTGAAAAAGAAAAGTTACAAAATATAATCATATTCACAAAGTATAAAAACTATCAATGACAAGTTAAAAAAAATAACTCATCTCTATACTAATTTATATTCAAACGATTTTTGAGAAAAATGTAAAAAATAAACCTCCTAACTTCGCTGTCCAAAATTTTGAAGACCTGCAAAATGTATACAAGTCAAAATAAAGTAAGTTTAATGTGATCTGATGGGAGTGATCATGCCATTACTAAAATGTCTTCTTAAAATCTACTGAAATTTGATTAAATACACAATATGGTTATTAAACTAAGCAAAGTAAAACTTGACAGAATGCATAATCTAATTAGAAACACAACTTCAAAGAGAGAGAGACAGAGATAGTACATCTATTAAGTTAGTTAAGACATTAAAGTTTATATGAAGTTTATACAAATTTTTATACAAAGCTAAAAAAATAAAAGAAGAAAGAAGAAGAATAGAGTGGTGTAACTTATCTCAAACAGTACATGATACCCTAAACATCTTTGTGCTACAAGCCTAAAGAATTTAAAGTAAGCACAAAGGAGAAAAGAAGTCTCAAACCAAATTGTAGATAAAGAAATGTAAAAGGAAAAGTCCAATGGCAGGACCTGTCATATTTCTTACATCGCAACCAATCAAAAGCGAGGCCTGGATATCCAAGATCACAATAATTTTAAGGACTCAAAAGGTCACAATTTTTACTGTGATACATTTTACAGATCATCAACCAAGCAATTAAATACATAAAAAGAGAAAACCACAGTTTATCCTTTCCATTCTTTAGAAAACCGCAGCTTCTGCAAGAAAAAAAAGAGAAATAAGAATACATAAAAAAATAATAACAATAATATAACATGTGAAGAATAATATAAATGAAAAAAAATACAACAAAGAAGAATGTTCTACAAATTATTAATAATTCAACTTAAAAGTAATTGTCAATTAATGGTTCTGTGTCAATTTATTGTTTTGTATCCAATTTAGTTTAACATGGGATTGTATAAGTCACTTGAAAGGGTTAAGGTTGACTAGTAATCTACTATAATGAATAAACCTTAGTGGTTTTAGATTAGTGAATCCGGATGAATTAGAGTAAAGGAAACAATAGAGAAAAAGATGAAAGAGACAAGAGAATAAGATAGATTAGAAGATTTGCAACTAACCATTTTGTCTTATTCTGCTAAAAATAACATAACAGAGCAACATTACCACTTCATATTTTTTCTTTTTTTTTTTTGGCTCTATTTTGTTTGAGCATGCTATATTTCTTTTACCTTTCCTTTGGAGAAATTTAAACATTAGTTTGCTCTCATTCTAAATTCTGATAATACTCAATTTTCATCTAAACTATTTTATTTATAAATAGAATATATCTTCCAGTTTATGAAGGCATTACTAAAAATATTAGTGTCAACAAAAGTTGGCTAATGCACAAACAAGAAAAAACTAAAAGATAGCAAACGAAGCTTGAAGAATAAAAAAAGTGTCCATGAAATTTACCTCATATTTAAGCATCCACACACATTATATCACACCTATATGCTTTTTCTGTAACTAAACACCAAGAGCCATAAATCAATCCTATATTGTTAAAGTAATTCAAGAAAAAGAGAAATCCACATTGATATAAACATTTTGCAAGGAAACTAATAATGACCATTAAACTATGCAAGGATGCTTAACTCCAACCAATATTGGCTTTCAAATTCTTAAGTAAATGAACTTTAGGAACTGTACTATTCAAATCCAATTCCAGCCTTGTTTCCTTTTGGTTCTTCTAGAATTATTGGCATTTTTATTTCCTTTTATTATTCCCTTTTATTTCTATTATTCTTTGCTTATTCAAGAATTGTTTTATCTCAATTTAACACCAATAAAATTCACAACTCAAAATAATAGGCATAATTTCTTCCAATGCCATAAGAATCACATAAACAGAGACATTCCACAAGTTTATTCCATTTTACAAATCTTTTCTTTAACCATAGCAATCTCAATTCACTTTAACTAAATTTAAAAATAACCATTCTAGTTGCAAATCAAACTTGTCCGAGACAAGTTGATAGCCCCATGTCAAGCTCTTATTCAATTTCAAGCGATTGAAACTAGAAGGTAGAGCACATCATCTACTTGACTTAAGAAAAATACTAACATCAAGCAACAGAAAATGAAAAAATAAATCAAATAATAGTTGTAGAGAACATAAAATATGATGATCTAACCTTGAAAGGGAGTGTTAAAGAGGCGGTGGATCAAGCACAGCAGCAAATAGAGAGCAATCAATGGAGCACCCCACTAACAAAGGCCATTATTCAAGCAAGAAGTCATTCAATATCCAAAAAAAAAATTACACCATTAATAAACAGATAGAGGCACCACCTGATCGCAGAATGGGTTAATTGGGCTTCTTTATATCATCCTAATCACAGTTGAATGATAAGTTATAGAGACAATATTAGTCAATAATCCAAGGAGGACAATTGAGCAAACATATTTTTATGTTTGCTATCACAATCATTCATAACTAGCAGTGAAAATTAACTTAGGATATCCAGGAAATTAGATGAATAAAATTATACTTCATAAGTAAATGACTTATCATTTACTGCTAGTTGTTGAAGATAACTACAAAGTAAAGACATAAGCATCATTATGCTGTAATATTGTATATCTCTTTTTCATTAGTCACTAATTACATTAACAATTGTAGAGACAATTTATGACCAGATAACTCAGCCCCCATTTCCATTATGCATCATAAGGAAAAAAAAAGCAATAAGCTACCAAGTTATAACAGCACAGGAAATTGTGTGGAGCACAACATTTGAGTGTGCTCATTTACAGCTCCATGTTACAAATAAGGCACCTCATGTACTGGTTTCTATTTGCTTAATTGCGTGAGCTTGAGGCCATTTTATTTCTTACAAATATTACAATTCCATAAAATGATAATGAATGAATAAATTATAATATTCACAGCATGTGTTTGTGTTTTCTTCTTTCTTATCATCTTTTCTATTTCTAGGCAATACACTAAGATGTTAAACACTCAAACCTCCCCTTCCATCCCCCATGCTCCAAAATGGTTAAATAAATAAATTTGACATATTTGATATATTCACCAAGGAAATTAATTATCTGTTCTAGACCCAATATCTCTGTTAATGTCCTCAACTGAATACAGTATTGAAATTAAAGTTGTATGATAACTATACATTCAATGGCTCATAGTAGCCTGCTAATATTATGATATAAGACTTGAAATTCTTTCATAAAGAATTCTATGCAGAATGCTGATGGATTCTAAACATGGGAAAATCATTCAAGAAAATATTCTAGTTTTGCTAATATTTTCATTGGGTGCAAGCACCTTCTTGAGGATAGAATTCTTTCGTCATGGAATTAACTAATGATGAGGATTGAAAACTATCAAAGATGTAAGAAAATTGAAGAAACTATAATTTAATTCAGTTGAAGCATACTTTAAAGTCAAATCCAATATTAATCTAAGCCATTGGTTGTCGATTAAAGACTAATGTGTTTCGGGTAAAGAATGAATTTTTCTTGATTTATACGACATGAATTTCTAATACAATTCCTATACAAAAATAAATGAAAATTAGATTTTACCGACCGACAAAAAGTATTCAGCTTCACACAATTTGAACTTTTTTCCAACAAATATAAACAAAGCGAGGTTTTTTCCAAACTTTAACCCAGCCAAACAATAAAAGAAAGCGAAGTTTTAGCAATTAAAGATAGCGATTTAACAACAAAATGGAGCATTTTGCCTTTTATGGACCATGCTTTAATATTAATTTTATGATTAATCCCATATTGAAATCCATTAATCAAACGAACAAAAATCAAACAAAAATCGAAGGCAAAGTTGAGGAGACAAACCTGTACCTGCAGGGCTTCGACTGGTGGGGCAGCGATAAGGTAGAAGCGCTGCGGTGAGGGAAGGGTGATGGCAGACACGGGCCAGTGATACAGCGACGAGGCATAGCAGCAATGCGAGGGCAGATGAGGCAGCACGGCAGGCAGGCGCAATGCGAGGAAGACGGCAGACGCGTTGCGATGGCGACACGGTAAGGGCAAGCGAGGAGGCGATCTAGGCTGAAGGGGCGCCGTCCACTGTGATACCTTTTCGTATGCAGATGGGAAATGAATGTGCTAAGAAGTGAATTATTTTCAGAGATAAATAGTTTGCATGTCCCGCTATTTTCTTCTAACGTAATAACGACCGTATTTTGGGTTTTTTTACAACCGGAATAAAGCCCCTCTTTGAATAATAATAAAATTTGAATTTTAATAACCGGATTAAAATCCCTTCGTTGGTTGTATCTTTTTACGACCGGATTTTTATCCTTTCGCTAAATTTTAGTCGTTAAAACTCAATTTTCTTGTAGTGTTTTAATCGTGCATAAAATAAATAATTTTATTAAAAATTACATGGTAAAATAAATGAAAAAGCCAAATAAAGAAAATGATAAAAATAATAAAAGGTCAAACCAAATGGGCCTCCTGGATCTCCCCATTTGCTCCCGGGAATGCCCAAATAAAGAAAATAAGTTTTGGAATAAAAAACAAACACAAATAAAATTAATACTAGTAATTTAATCAAGAAAATCAATTAAACACATGAAATGATCAATACTAAATTAAAATAAAATAAAATAAGATGATATCAAAAAATGACAAATGAATTAAAATATTAATAAATTAAAATGAATGAAAAAATGCATTATGAATGACAAATAAGTTAAATGGCATGATTGAAACAAATAAATCAACATATTAATTAATTAACATATTAATATACAAAAACATAAAGAATAATAATTAGAACAATAATGAAAAATAATAACAATGGTAATAATAATAATCATGATAACAACAATAATAATAAAATAATAAAAATGATAACAAAATAATAATAACAATGGTAATGGTAAAAAATGATAACATAATAATAATAATAATAATAATAATAATAATAATAATAATAATAATAATAATAATAATAATAATAATAATAATAATAATAATAATAATAATAATAATAATAATAAATAACAATGATATGAGCTTAAATAGCTCAGATTTAGTCCATGTTTTGTGATTAAAATAATATTTATTTGTAGTTAATTGTGTTAGAATTTGGTATGTTTTATGTGTTGTTCTATGTTTTGTGAATATGGGAGAAATTGGAGAAAACAATGGAAAAAGGAGCAAAATTGTGAAAGAGAAGATGATTATGTCGCGAGCGCGAAAGAAGGTGCCAAAGAAGAGGGAAGAGAAGAGAGAAAGAGAAGAACCAAAGGAGATGCCATGCACTGTCGCGAGCGCGACGATACGTGGAGGAAAGAGAAATAGACAACGCAGCTGAAAAGCAGGAAGGGAGAGAGAGCCGTGCTCTATCGCGAGCGCAACAGGCATCGCAATCCCAATAGAGAGATCCATTGGGTAGTTATTTTCAAAAAGTCACTTAAAGGGTCATGCTTTCTCACCAACTTGTGCAACCCTTTGAAGAAGCTTATCAAGGGACATGACTTTTAGAACATTAAATATATTAAATTCAACTCTAATTTAAAAATGGGAATTTTTAATTTAGTATTTTTCTGTAAGTTTGAGAGAAAACAATTTCTTTAGTTGAAGTTTGAAGTTAGTTTTGATGTTTTGAAGAGAAGGTAATTGCGAGGGAGAAGATCATACTTTGTGAAGGGAAAAAGGGTTGAGAGATCTTCTTCTTCTATTTCCAATTTTTACTTCTTCTTTGTAAACATTAAATGAATGTTATTTAAGAAACTTGAATGATATTAATATTATTTCTATTTCCATCAATGTTAATAGTCTTTGAAAGCAGAATTCTCTATTGGTATATTTGCATGATCATTATAAGTTAAAATAGAGTTGTGAGATTCACTTTATCTTATAACTAATAGAACTTCATTATCAAAACATAACTTGAGAGATCAGTATGTCAAGATAATTGCTATAAGTTGGTAACTAATCTTAGAATATGTAATTAGAATTAACTAGTTCATTAATGAGAGTTAAGGATCAGCATTGTAATTGCATGTTTTAGGCACTCTAGTTCATGTCGAGAGAGTGAATTAGAATATTATTCCAAGTTGGCTTGCTGATAAGATTATAATTATAATTAAAAGATGGAATCAAGTGTCATAATCATTAGTTCTTCATCACCTACATTGTCTTCTGTGATCATTATTAACTAGGTCTAATTAATTTGCATGACACGTGTAGTATAGAATTAACTTACAAATTATTAAACATTGTAAACAAGATAAAATTAAATAGTAATAGTGAGTGATATTTAATCTACATTCTCTGTGGGATCGACGTCTTAAGTACTATGAGCGATTAACCGTGCACTTACGGAGTTAGTGTTTTTAGCACCTAACAAGTTTTTGGTGCCATTGCCGGGGAGCTATATGATTGAATTTATTGCTATTATAAATCTTGATTTGTGATCTTGGATTACAATACTTAATTAGTTTTGTTTGTCCATTTTGTTTTGTTTTTACAAGATTGGATAGTTCAAGTATATGCCTAGTACAAGGAGTTCTCAAGAAGAACTTTAACCATTGAATCTAGAGGTAGAAAGATTTCTTTCAAGTAACAAAAAATCCAATAAAAAGAAGAATAAGAATAGGAGACAATTTATGGCTGAAGAAGAGAATCCACCATGATTGATGGATTTTGCTACACCAACATTGAGCGGGGCTCAACAAGAAGTGGTAAGGCCTACGGTAAATGCAAATCAATTTGAAATTAAATCATCGCTTTTACAAATGATTCAAAATAGTATTCAATTTTATGGTTTGGCAAATGAGGATCTAAATGCTCATTTGGAAAATTTCTTAAAAATTTGTGATACCCTGCTGATGCAATCAAGCATAGGCTTTTTTCTTTCATATTGAAGGATAAGGCAAAAGCTTGGCTGAATTCACTTGCTAGAGGATCTATTACAACTTAGGACCAATTGGCTCAAGCATTTTTATCTAAGTTTTTTCCTCTAGCCAAAACTGCAAAGATTATTAAAGATATCACTACTTTTGTGCAAAATGACAATGAATCTTTGTATGAAGCATGGGAAAGATTTAAAGAATTACAGAGAAGTTGTCCACATCATAACCTTCTAAGGGAGTTACTTATGCAAACATTTTATAATGGAGTGAATCCGACAACTAGAGGAACAATAGATGCTGTAGCCGGTGGTTCTCTTATGAGAAAAACAACAGAAGCTGCATTTGAGTTGCTTAAGGAGATGTCCATGAACAATTGCATGGGGCCAATTGAAAGAATAAGGGAATCAAACTCTTCTAATGCTAGGGGGGTACATTCAATTGATTTGGTGGTAGCATTGCAAGCACAAGTTGAGGCTTTAACTCATAAGATTAATAGCCTAGGTATTGGAGAAAGTCAACCAAATGTATGCACCATTTGTGGTCAACAAGGTCATAATAGTGAAGCATGTAATTTGGGAATGGCTAGTACGAAGGCACAAGTGAGCTTTATCCAAGGACAAGGGCATGGGAATCCATATTCAAATACCTATAACCCTAGTTGGAGAAGCCATCCAAATTTTTCATGGGAAAATAGCAGCAATCGGAATAAAGGTGTAGGATTTCAACAACCTCAAGATAGGTTTGGAGATTTAGAGGTTAGGATGGATAGGTTCTTAGAGGGCATTAATTTGAAATTTATTTCACAAGAAGAGAACCAAAAGAGGCTAGAGACAAAGTTTGATCAAATCACTGAAAATCATGCCTCATCTATCCATAATGTGGAGGTGCAATTAGGGCAAATTGCTAAGGCATTACCTTCATGATTATAAGGAAATTTACCAAGTAATACGGAGGAAAATCCAAGGGAACATCTTAAGGCAATTAATTTGAGGTCAGGTAAATCTTATATTAATGAATTTGTTTCTACTAACAAGAATGAAGATTTGCAAAAAAAAAATTGAAGGGAGATAAGTACTCTGTCGCGATCAGCCAACATCACTAGTGCGATACCCTTCGCGAGCGAGCCAGAAGAGAGTCCACCTGCTATCGCGAGCGCACCAGAAGAGAGTCCACCTGATATCGTGAGCATGACAGAAGGGGCTACCAAGGCAAATCCTTCAAAATTTTTCCAACCTCGTCCACCATTTTTGCAATGTCTTAAATAGCAAAATCAAGATAAGCAATTTGAAAATTTTATTGATAAATTGAAGCATTTACATATTAATTTGAATTTTATTAAGGCTATAACTCAAATCCCTAACTATGCAAAGTTTCTTAAAGACTTAATTTCTAAGAAAAGAAGTTGGGAAGACCTATCTACTATTTAGTTGACTGAAGCATGTAGTTCAGTAATCACTAACAATGTGCCTACTAAGCTTAAAGATAATGGTAGTTTTACTATTCCTTATACTTTGTGGGAGGTTGAATTTCCTAAGTGTTTATGTGATTTAGGGGCTAGTATTAACCTTATGCCATTGTTTATCTTTAAGAAATTAGGTTTGGACTATGTCAAACCTACTTCAATGGTCGTGCAATTTGCTGACCAATCAATTAAAAAACCATATGGCATAGTAGAAGATGTGCTAGATAAAGTGGATAAATTCATTTTGCCTACTAATTTTGTGATTTTGGACTTTCCTTATGATGTTAAATGTCCATTGATATTGGGTAGACAATTTATGAGAATTGGAAGGGCTTTAGTTGATGTTTATGAAGGAACATTGGTTTTAAGAGTGGGGAAGGATAGTGTAAAATATCACATGGATAAAGCACTCAAATACCCCATGGATGAAAATGTGTGCATGAATATTGATATCATTGATGCTTGTCTTTTGGAAGTATTGGATGATGCAGGTCCAGAGGAGGTCAACATTGAGGAAAAAGTTCATGGGGAGGAGGAGCAAGAGAGCTCAAGGCTAGAAATTTTTTATCGAAATGAGGCACCTTTGCCACCTTACATTGTAAGTCCTCCTAATGTGGAATTGAAAGAATTACCAAGCCATTTGAGGTATGCATTTCTTGGTAATAATAGCACTTTACCTATCATTGTTTCTAATAAGCTCACTCGTAAGCAAGAATCCTTGTTGTTAGAGGTTGCTAGAAAGAGGATTAAAAGTATAGGATGGCAAATTTCTGATTTGAAGGGAATTGGTCCAAACATTGTCATGCATAGAATTAACATAGAAGATGAGTGTCAACCTATGGCTGATAGAGAGAGAAGACTTAATCCCAATATAAAAGAGTTGGTTAAAAAAGAAGTTATTAAGTTGTTAGATGCTAGGATTATCTATCCGATTTTGGATAATGCATGGGTGAGTCCTATTCATTGTGTGCCTAAGAAAGGGGGAATGACTGTAATTAGAAATGAGAATGGAGATTTGATTCCTACTAGAACCACCACGGGTTGGAGGGTTTGTATGGACTATAGGAATCTAAATTCAGCTACTAGGAAAGATCACTTTCCTTTGCCATTTATTGATCAAATGCTAGAGAGGATAGCTGGCCATTCTCATTATTACTTTCTAGATGGATTTTCAGGATATTTCCAAATATTCATTTACCCTAGTGATCAAATAAAGACCACATTTACTTGTCCATATGGGACTTTTACCTATAGAAGGATGCCCTTTGGGCTATGTAATGCACCAACAACTTTTCAAAGGTGTATGACTTTTATTTTTGGGGATATGATAGAAGAGATCATGGAAGTTTTCATAGATAATTTTTCTGTTTATGGTGATTAGTTTGAGTTGTGTTTAAGAAATTTGGATAGAGTATTGGCTAGATGTGAGGAGACCAATTTAGTACTTAATTGGGAAAAATGCCGCTTCATGGTAGAAGAAGGGATAATTCTAGGTCATAAGATTTCAAGTAAAGGTATAGAGGTTGATAGAGCAAAAACTGAATTAATAGAGAAGTTACCTCCACCTGCTATACTTAATGGTGTAAGATCCTTTTTAGGTCATGTGGGATTCTATATAAGGTTTATAAAAGACTTTTCTTTGATTGCTAAGCCTTTAACTAACTTGTTGGTTAAGGATATACCTTTTGACTTTTCTAATGCATGTATGAATGCTTTTGAGAAATTAAAGAAAGCTCTTGTTAGTCCACCTATAATTCCTTCACGAAATTGGAGTTCACCTTTTGAAATCATGTGTGATGCAAGTGACCTTATTATAGGATGTGTACTAGGTCAACGTCAAGGTAAACATTTGCATGTTATTTATTATGCTAGCCATACATTATATGCACCTCAATTTAATTACACTACAACTGAAAAGGAAATGTTAGCTGTTGTTTTTGCATGTGATAAGTTTAGATCTTACTTGTTAGGATCTAAAGTTATAATCTATATGAACTATGCAACCTTTAGGTACTTGTTTGGTAAGAAAGATGCTTAACCTCGTCTCATACATTGTGTTCTTTTGTTACAAGAATTTGACATTGAGATTAGGGATAAAAAGGGTTCTGAAAACTTAGTGACTGATCACTTATCAAGATTAGAAAATGATGAAGGACCTTTAGCGGATAGCAATTAAATAAATGAATCTTTTTCAGATGAGTTTTTAATGTCCATTAAACAAGTGCATGTGCCATGGCATGCAAATTTTGCTGACTTTCTTACTGCAGGGATTGTACCTCATGGTTTGATATGGCAACAAAGGAAGAAATTCTTTAGTGATGTAAAGAATTACCTTTGGGAGGAACCCTATTTGTTTAAGATAGGAGGAGATAGTGTAATTCAAAGGTGTGTGAGTGAAGATGAATATGTGAACATTTTGACACATTGCCATTCATCTTTGTATTCGGGCCATAATGGTATTATAAAAACTGCATCTCGTGTGCTTGAGTGTGGTTTCTATTGGCCTACCCTATTTCATGATGCTAGGAATTTTATAGCCCAGTGTGATAGGTGTCAAATGGTTGGTAATATTAGGAAGAGAGATGAGATGCCTTTGAATAGCATTTTAGAAGTAGGTATATTTGATGTGTGGGGGATAGACTTCATGGGTTCTTTTCCTATTTCTTTTGGGCAAACCTATATATTGGTTGGGGTGGATTATTGAAGCTAAGGCAACACCAACCAATTATTCAAAGGTGGTTTTCAAGTTCTTCAAGAAACTCTTTTTAAGATTTGGAGTGCCAAGAGCCATAATAAGTGATGGAGGTATGCATTTCATTAATCGCTCTTTCACTTCAATATTGCATAAATATGGTGTGAATCATAGGGTTACTACTCCTTATCATCCTCGAACTAGTGGTCAAGTAGAGGTTTCCAATAGAGAGCTTAAGTGGATACTAGAAAAAATAGTTTCTAACTCTAGGAAAGATTGGGCACACAAATTAGATGATGCAGTTTGGGCATATTGCACTGCATTCAAAACACCTATTGGGATGGCACCATATAGGTTAGTGTATGCTAAAGTGTAACACCCCCATCGCCGCCCCCGTTGGAAGGACGTCGACGGGCGCGCTACCCGACATTCACTCACACAGATATGCACATGAACAATGCGGAAGCATACATTCATACATAACATACATACAAAAATACGGGTTAAATAAAAACTTGACTTAACTTGCGGGCATAGACTGATCATGCAATAACTCACACACACGCAGCCAGTAAGCGGAAGCATAAAGCGAATGATAAAACAAAGGAAACTTAACATAAAAACATACTAACGTTTACATTTCCTAAAAGTAATCTCAAGCTTCTTACATATAATTACATATACAAAAGGTTATAGAAATACAAGAGCCAAATTAAAGAAGCAGAAAAAAATATAAAGCTTCAAACTCCTACGTGGCTGACCTTGCAGATGTTCGACTTGAACCGAACCAAAACCTGCCACCTGCACGGAAAGGAAATTCGTGCTAGGCGATAAACGCTTAGTGGGGAGAACACACAAGAATATGGACGGCCATTCACAATGGTCTCCAAGGCATAACACATTCACAATGGCAAATGCAACATTCAGAATACAAATATAATCAGGCTTGCATAGTAAAAGCATTAATTCGAAAACTCATAACCATAACCATATGCTTATATCAAGAATAGGCCAAAACAGACATAATACAATACACGATACAAGTATCATCATGCAGAGCCACATACAGTATCACATGCATATACCTATAATGGTATCAAATATCAGTACCTTACCTTGCGAAGTCACATGAGATTTGCACATGCAATTGTCATAACCAAGAACCCATGCATAAACTGACAACCCAATCAAATGCGATACAATTACATCTAACATACCTTGACATGCCATACACACAGTAGCCAAAATCCAAGAGACGACATCCAAAGCACCACATAACCACTGCGCAACTCTAATATGTAAAATATCATGCCGAAAACACTCTAATAGCGAACACCGAAGACATAATCACATAACATCACCAAGCAGAAAGTACAGTTAAATCCTACATACTTACAGCCACAACTGCTTCGGTTCACATGCTTATATACATAACAAAACCAAGCTTGGGTCACATACATGAATACATTAGTCGAATCACATTCAAAGCATTATGAAACTTATAACACAACACATGACAAGTGCGGATAATGATGTTAGGTATCCAATCATGCTTACAATAAAAAGACATACATTCTGAAGCTCAAATATACGTCCATATACATATAAACTGATTTCCCAAATCATTATCGTGCTCATTCGGATATCACATTCTTATAGTTATTTCAAAGCAAAACAAAACAAAACAATAAGGCACCTGCTGACACACAATAGTGGATAACGAGTGTACTGATAGTACCTTACGGGTACAAATCGGCCAAAGGGTACCATACGGGTACGAATCGAAAACCATTTTATTTGTCACAACTGAAACATTTTACTGAGGGGGATCTTAACCAAGATCCAAATACATTAAAAAGGATCGCAAAGATCCGCACACATAAAGGGTTCACGAGGAACCAAACGGGGGACCTGATCAGGTTCCAAACGTCCAAAGGGCTGCAGCTAACGGGACTCTATTAGGCATGCCTAACTATCCACTATACTGACTCTCGCAGGTCATGCATAAAACAATTCACGCTTTGAATCGCACAATGCATAAATATATATACATCATGCATAAACCAGAGTACGATAGACATATAAATATGCTCATAAAGTCGGTCATATTTCATACAATTCCTATTGCAAAACATAATACAGTCAACACACATTAACATTAAACAATATTCTAAAGCATGTCAAAATCAGGTATGGAAGCACTACCATGCCAATGATTAATAATACAAAATCCTAATCATGCGGTAGGTGAGGATAACTAAGTATAAATCATACATAATCCAAAATTACATTTAAGCCTAACACATTGAGTTCAAAGGCTAAAGCATAATAATGCATTCAGACATCAACCATATTATTCAAATAAATTTTGCATAGCATAATATCAATCAGACCTCATACAATTCATATTCTGAAGCATGCAATACTTCAATCAATCACATTGTAGCACTACTCAATATACTAAAGCTTGTCAGGAACACATGTGGAATCATATTATACTAAGGATTAATAACGCATAATCTTAATCGTGGAATGAAACAAGAAACTCTTAAGCATGGCAGAATTATTCTTAGAGGAGGATCTGATCAAGGATATGCATAACATATTGTTAATCACAAATAAATTAGGATAACCATTCATATAAACAAGGTAATATAACACAAAGAAGGGGAAAAAGCCATAAAAGCATTTGAAAGTCATCTTATAAGAAAACTAGTCACTTGGGGAACAAGGCAAAACAGAAAAGGCCATATAAGAGCATATAAAAGTATGACATGAATCGTACAGTAGTCTAAATCCTTACAGAAGAGACAGGAAATTCATTTTTGTTGAAACTGGGCTAATTCGAAAAAATGGGGCTGAAGGGGGTCGGTCACGAGCCATGTCACGACTCGTGACTGGCCTCAAATGAGGGTCACGAGTCGTGACTCTATGTCACTCCTTGTGACATGCCTCACAAGGAGTCACGAGTCGTGACTTGCCTCTCACAGGGCAGTCACGCGTCGTGACTGGGAGTCACGCCCCGCGACTACTTCCAGCTCGCCGAAAAGTCATGCGTCGTGATTGGGAGATAGAGTCAAGTGTTGTGACTGGGAGTCACGACTCGTGACTTGCCTCACTCAGGGCAGTCACGACACACACGTACTGGAAACAGAATTCCACCAGAATCGCGATTTTTCGTTCCCAGCATGCCCAGAATTCAAAGAACTCGATAAAATCAATTTCAATTTGATTCAAAACACTACCAATCTCATCTTACCTTCCAATCGATCTTCCATACCTCAGAATGGCGTAAAACCAATTAATTCAACAATCAAAACACCCAAAATCATGCATAAACACATTCATTTCCTTCAAGAACAGAAACCCTAAAAGTTTCGCTAAGTTCAAATCCCAAACTCAGTAACTTCTATTCAATCCTTATCATGCATTACTAACACATCTACTCACATAAGTCATGCATATACACATTCCAAAACACACAAAAATTCAAGAAATTAAGCAATGCAAACACATTTACAACCTAAGTGAGAATTAGGGCAGAGACATTCAATTAATTCACAAACTGAAATTAAAGAACACAGAGCTCCCAAACCTGGAATTGAAGATCCAAAAAAATCGCACTTTAAGCTTCAATCCTTAATCCTCTACTTGTCCTTAAGCTTCTTCTTGCAACCCACAGCTTGCACAAACAAGAAACCCACAAATCCTTAGTCCAAACCCTAACTGAAGTAAAACCAGTAGAAGAAGAAGAAGAACAGCACGTAGAAAACCTTAAACTCCAACTTACCTCTTCAAGCAAAACACACTCCAAGCCAAACACAACTCCAAGCCAAAAGAGAAAGAAAGGAAAAGCAGAGAAAAGAGAAGAGAAGAAGAAAGGAGGCGTGAGAGGAGGGGACGGGAAAGCCAAAAATCTGTGTTCCCTCTCTCTTCCTCTTACTTCTTCTTTTTCTTCATTCAATGCCTACCTAACAAGCCCACATGGCAGCTCCCAATTGGACCACAAAACCCACTTAGACTTTTCCAAACCAAGGCACCATACACTCACATGCACCCAATCCTTTCTTGAATAAATATCTCATGCCAAGGTACCAAACTCACACTTCACTAGATAAATGCCACAACCAAAACACCCTACAACCGTATACCACATGCACACTCTAACATTTCTCTTCTTAACATACTTAATTAATTAATTACCATTAAGTCCTTATTATCCAAATTTCTCATGCACAAATTACTGAAATACCCTTGCATTCCCGACTTAGCATACACATTCCGACAAGGGCTATTTTGGGGTGTGACAACTTCCCTCCTAAAAGAATTTCGTCATCGAAATTCACTGCTAAACACTTACATCCAAATAACCCAAACAAACAAAACTTACTTAGACAAAAGCTTGCAATGCAACTTACCAGAAGAATCTGCGGTCTCAATCGCATCCCTGCCATACGTTACCAACTCCGTAGGCGCTCGAGAAGATCTGAGCAAATCCTCCACATCCTTCCTAGCTTGCCCAGCTAGACTCTCACTCATCTTCTTAGGACATTCGATTATCTGATATGCCATATGCCACACCTGAAACAAGCACCTGAAAGCTTCCGACATGGGCCCCGATGTCTCTTCTTACAGTGCTGGCATATAGGCGGTACCCCCTTCTTCCTACTCTTGTCCCTATGTTGCTTCTGACATTGTTGACACATCGATGCTTCTCGAACCCTTTTCCCTGCTAGCACTTCACTAACCGATCCTTTTCTCTTCTGAGGAACATGCCGAACAAATTCTTGAGAAGCACGAGGAGCAGTCAGCCTATCCAAAATCCGAATCAACCCTTGTACTAATGTCCTATTATTAGAAACAGGGCCGGAATCTTCTACTGGAGGACGCTCAAAAACATTATGATCAGCACCAACTGGGTTCACACTTTTCGTTGTCTCGCCCACATTCTCACTAGGATCAGACTCCATCTAGACACGACACAAAACAAGACACATCTACATTAGGCCACGACACAAAACCTACTCTCATACAAATACTCAACACATAACAAACAACACACCCAGAATCATCAAACCTGGGCTCTGATACCACTAACTGTAACACCCCCATCGCCGCCCCCGTTGGAAGGACGCCGACGGGCGCGCTACCCGACGCTCACTCACACAGATATGCACATGCACAACGCGGAAGCATACATTCATACATAACATACATAAAAAATACGGGTTAAATAAAAACTTGACTTAACTTGCGGGCACATACTGATCATGCAATAACTCACACACACGCAGGCACTAAGCGGAAGCATAAAGCGAATGATAAAACAAAGGAAACTTAACATAAAAACATACTAACGTTTTCATTTCCTAAAAGTAATCTCAAGCTTCTTACATATAATTACATATACAAAAGGTTATAGAAATACAAGAGCCAAATTACAGAAGCAGAACAAAATATAAAGCTTCAAACTCCTACGTGGCCGACCTTGCAGATGCTCGACTTGAATCGAACCAAAACCTACCACCTGCACGGAAAGGAAATCTGTGCTAAGCGATAAATGCTGAGTGGGGAGAATACACAAGAATATGGACGGCCATTCACAATGGTCGCCAAAGCATAACACATTCACAATGGCAAATGCAACATTTAGAATACAAATATAATCAGGCTTGCATAGTAAAAGCATTAATTCGAAAACTCATAACCATAACCATATGGTTATATCAAGAATAGGCCAAAACAGACATAATACAATACACGATACAAGTATCATCATGCAGAGCCACATACAGTATCACATGCATATACCTACAATGGTATCAAATATCAGTACCTTACCATGCGAAGTCACATGAGATTTACACATGCAATTGTCATAACCAAGAACCCATGCATAAACTGACAACCCAATCAAATGCGATACAATTACATCTAACATACCTTGACATGCCATACACACACTAGCCAAAATCCAAGAGACGATATCCAAAGCACCACATAACCGCTGCGCAACTCTAATATGTAAAATATCATGCCGAAAACACTCTAATAGCGGAGGCCGAAGACATAATAACATAACATCACATTCATATCATCACCAAGCAGAAAGTACAGTTAAATCCTACATACTCACAGCAACAACTGCTTCGGTTCACATGCTTATATACATAACAAAACGAAGCTTGAGTCACATACATGCATACATTAGTCGAATCACATTCAAAGCATTCTGAAACTTATAACACAACACATGACAAGTCCGGATAATGATGTTAGGTATCCAATCATGCTTACAATAAAAAGACATACATTCCGAAGCTCAAATATACGTCCATCTACAAATAAACTGATTTCCCAAATCATTATCATGCTCATTCGGATATCACATTCTTATAGTTATTTCAAAGCAAAACAAAACAAAACAACAAGGCACCTGCTGACTCACAATAGTGGATAACGAGTGTACTGATAGTACCTTACGAGTACAAATCGGCCAAAGGGTACCTTACGGGTACGAATCAAAAACCATTTTATTTGTCACAATTGAAACATTTTACTGAGGGGGATCTTAACCAAGATCCAAACACATTAAAAAGGATCGCGAAGATCCGCACACATAAAGGGTTCGCGAGGAACCAAACGGGGGACCTGATCAGGGTCCAAACGTCCAAAGGGCTGCAGCTAACGGGACTCTATTAGGCATGCCTAACTATCCACTAGACTGACTCTCGCATGTCATGCATCAAACAATTCACGCTTCGAATCGCACAACACATAAATATATATACATCATGCATAAACCAGAGTATGATAGACATATAAATATGCTCATAAAGTCGGTCATATTTCATACAATTCCTATTGCAAAACATAATATAGTCAACACACTTTAACATTAAACAATATTCTAAAGCATGTCAAAATCAGGTATGGAAGCACTACCATGCCAATGATTAATAATACAAAATCCTAATCATACGGTAGGTGAGGATAACTAAGTATAAATCATACATAATCCAAAATTACATTTAAGCCTAACACATTGAGTTCAAAGGCTAAAGCATAATAATGCATTCAGACATCAACCATATTATTCAAATAAATTTGGCATAGCATAATATCAATCATACCTCATACAATTCATATTTTGAAGCATGCAATACTTCAATCAATCACATTGTAGCACTACTCAATATACTAAAGCATGTCAGGAACACATGTGGAATCATATTATACCAAGGATTAATAACGCATAATCTTAATCGTGGAATGATACAAGAAACTCTTAAGCATGGCAGAATTATTCTTAGAGGAGGATCTGATCAAGGATATGCATAACATATTGTTAATCACAAATAAATTAGGATAACCATTCATATAAACAAGGTAATATAGCACACAATAGGGGAAAAAGCCATAAAAGCATTTGAAAGTCATCTTATAAGAAAACTAGTCACTTGGGGAACAAGGCAAAAAAGAAAAGGCCATATAAGAGCATATAAAAGTATGACATGAACCGTACAGTAGTCTAAATCCATACAGAAGAGACAGGAAATTCATTTTGGTTGAAACTGGGCTAATTCGGAAAAATGGGGCTGAAGGGGGTTGGTAACGAGCCATGTCACGACTCGTTACTGGCCTCAAATGAGGGTCACGAGTTGTGACTCTATGTCACACCTCGTGACATGCCTAACAAGGAGTCACGAGTTGTGACTCTAAGTCAGGAGTTGTGACTTGCCTCTCACAGGGCAGTCACGCGTCGTGACTGGGAGTTACGCCCCGCGACTACTTCCAGCTCGCCGAAAAGTCACGCGTCGTGACTGGGAGACAGAGTCATGTGTCGTGACTGGGAGTCACGACTCGTGACTTGCCTCACTCAGGGCAGTCACGACACACACGTACTGGAAATGGAATTCCACCAGAATCACGATTTTCCGTTCCCAGCATGCCCAGAATTCAAAGAACTCGATAAAATCAATTTCAATTTGATTCAAAACACTACCAATCTCATCTTACCTTCCAATCGATCTTCCATACCTCAGAATGGCGTAAAACCAATTAATTCAACAATCAAAACTCCCAAAATCATGCATAAACACATTCATTTCCTTCAAGAATAGAAACCCTAAAAGTTACGCTAAGTTCAAATCCCAAACTCAGTAACTTCAATTCAATCCTTATCATGCATTACTAACACATCTACTCACATAAATCATGCATATACACATTCCAAAACACACCAAATTCCAAAAATTAAGCAATGCAAACACATTTACAACCTAAGTGAGAATTAGGGTAGAGACATTCAATTAATTCACAAACTGAAATTAAAGAACACAGAGCTTCCAAACCTTGAATTGAAGATCTAAAAAAATTGCAATTTAAGCTTCAATCCTTAGTCCTCTACTTGTCCTTAAGCTTCTTCTTGCAACCCACAGCTTGCACAAACAAGAAACCCACAAAATCCGTAGTCCAAACCCTAACTTAAGTAAAACCAGTAGAAGAAGAAGAAGAAGAACATCACGTAGAAAACCTTAAACTCCAACTTACCTCTTAAAGCAAAACACACTCCAAGCCAAACACAACTCCAAGCCAAAAGAGAAAGAAAGGAAAAGCAGAGAAAGGAGAAGAGAAGAAGAAAGGAGGCGTGAGAGGAGGGGATGGGAAAGCCAAAAATCTGTGTTTCCTCTCTCTTCCTCTTACTTCTTCTTTTTCTTCATTCAATGCCTACCTAACAAGCCCACATGGCAGCTCCCAATTGGACCACAAAACCCACTTAGACTCTTCCAAACCAAGGCACCATACACTCACATGCACCCAATCCTTTCTTGAATAAATATCTCATGCCAAGGTACCAAACTCACACTTCACTAGATAAATGCCACAACTAAAACACCCTACAACCGTATACCACATGTACACTCTAACATTTCTCTTCTTAACATACTTAATTAATTAATTACCATTAAGTCCCTATTATCCAAATTTCTCATGCACAAATTACTGAAATACCCTTGCATTCCCGACTTAGCATACACATTCCAACCAGGGCTATTTTGGGGTGTGACATAAAGCATGCCATTTTCCTGTTGAGTTAGAACATAGACCCTATTGGGCCATTAGGACTTGGAATTATGACATTAAGGAGGCTAGTGTAAAAAGATGTTTGCAATTGAATGAACTTGATGAATTACCCCTTATGTGTGATGATAATGCAAGAATATATAAGGAAAGATCAAAGAAATGGCATGATGCTCACATTAGGTACAAAAGCTTTAAGGTAGGAGACAAAGTTCTTTTGTTTAATTCTAGATTGAAATTATTTCATGGAAAGTTGAGATCTAGGTGGAGTGGACCTTTTGAGGTAATACAAGTTTTTAACCATGGTTACTTAGAACATAAAAATAATAAAGGGGAATTGTTTAAAGCCAATGGTCAAAGATGTAATGTATATTTGGATTGAACTTTTTAAGTTAAAGAGGTCTCAAGTATCTCTTTACAATTGGGTTGAAGGTTATATACACAATTTTTTTTATTTTGCATTTATTGCCTTTTTAAGTTATTTTTGTGTGTTGTTACTTAGATTTCATTTTAGTATTTTGGATTTTAATGTTATTAACACAGTGTATTTCTGTTTTACAGGTACAATTAGTAAGTAAGATTAGTGGTATAGTTTAAATATTGAGTGTCTTCTTAAAAAGTAAATTTTTGTTCAGTTCTTCCCCTCTGTAACGAGCGCAACATGCATCGCGAGCGCGATTGAGTAAGGAGGTTGTGGGTGTCGCGATCACAATAGTTGTCACGAGCGCAACAGAAGAGGGCTTTGATTTCAGAACAGGAAGCTGAATTAATTTTGTCGCTAATGCGACAGAAAGTGGAGTTTCAAATTTTTTTGAAAATTTGACTGTTGGAACCCACTTCAACCACCCCTATAAATACTTTTTGAGCCCTAACTTCCCATTCCTACTCTTATTTTGAGTTTTCTCTCTATCCCCTTCACATTTTCTCTCTATATTTTTTATTCTCTTTGATTTTTTGTTCATTGTTCTAGGTTTTTTCTTGTTGTTTTTATTTTTGTTTCTTCTTGTCCATTTGTTTTGGCTCTTTTACTGGTATTTGCAAGATGGTTCGTACTAAATCTTTTGCTAATAAAGGAAAGAAGGCAACGGGAGTATCTAGTTCACAAGGCCTCGATTCACACTATCTACAATTCAAGTATTATTACCCTTTTCCACTTTACTATGATGAAGAACGGTGAAGGCCAAGGTTTGGACAAGGGCAAAGGACCTTTGACCTCTATAGCTGCTGCCAATAAAGACAAATCTGATGATGAAGAAGCTGGTGCAGTAGGGAAGTCTGATTCCGAGCATGAAAGGGGTAGTAATGCATCAGGGTAGAGGCAAGTTTTAAATCGTTTGGATGGGGTGGAGGCTGCCAACCAAAGTATGGCAGTAAGAATGGACCTAATGGAGACCGTAATGCATGAGGTGCATAAGAGCCAAAAGAGTTTGAGTCGCAAACTACTTTCTTTCTTCTGTAAGAAGAACATGGAGTTTACACCGTCTCCACCGGATTTCCCAAGTGGGAATTAAGAGTTATTTTCTCCTTCTCTTTTTACTTTTTACTTTTTATGTTTCTTTTTGTTTATTTTATGTGTTGCGTTTTGCTAGTTTTCCTGTTTAGCGTTCGTTTGTGTTTGATTTTCTTACATAATGAGGACACTGTGTCCTTTAAGTGTAGGGGCATGCATGTTATGTTTGTGTGACTTGTTTGTGTGTTTAGTGCAGCTTGTGGATATACATGAGATGCTAGTTTTAAGTATAGTTTTGCATGTATATATATTGTTAGTATATTTGTGTTATAGGTTCATATGTGTAGATTGTTTATGTGTTTGTTTAATCTTGGAGCTTGTATATTTGATGCCTATTTGGAAATATATACATACTATAGCTTGAATTTTTTAGGTAATTTAGTCTAGTTGGGCAAATTTTTGAGGAATGTCATTTTTTGTTTAACTTTGACAATTTAATTTACATAGTGACAGTCATGACTTAGCAAAGCATTTTAATGTAGGTTTTTCTTAAGTTGGGTATCTTTTCACATGTAAAAAGGATTATTTTGGCAAATCATTGCTTATGGTAGTTTGATATACAGCCAAGTGAGCTTTTGAAGCCTTTACATTGAAAAATTTTCTTTGTATGAGAGCCTTAATATGTTATATCCTCTAGAACTTGTTTTTGGTAAATTTTGAGATTGCATTTAGTATGGGATGTGCATGAAACATGATAAGGGCACCTAGATTAAACCATTTTGGCTTGCTTAAATAACCTACCCTTTTTGACTTTATGTGGCCACTTTTGAGCCTGTAACCTATTTTTGTTTTGAAGCACTTAATTAGCCTAAATCTTTTGCTAAACAGTAGACTACTTCTTTTTGTTACCCTTTTTATAGAGAGAATTAGGATTGCTATATCATTGGAGACACATTTTGTTTAGTGTAAGCATGATGTTAGTTGAATTGTGAGTTAAATTCCCTTATTCTCAAAATCCAATATTAGAAAAAGGCTAGTTTCTAAAGAAAAAAAAAAAAGAAAAGAAAGAAAAGAAGAAAAGAAAAGAAAAAGAAAAGCAATAGTGTGAAAAAAAAAAAGAAAAGAAAGAAAAGAAGAAAAGAAAAGAAAAAGAAAAGCAATAGTGTGAAAAAAAAAAGAAACTAGTAGAAAATATGGCCATTAAGAAGGGAATTAGAATAGCAAGTTAAAATTTAATGAGATCATGCTATGCTTAGATTTTAAGTCTCTTATGATATGGTGATACTTTTTCTCTATACATTATGAGCTACTTAAACTAAATTGTCGTACCTTAACCTAAGCTAAGCTACAACCTTTAATAAGACCTTTTGATTTTATGTACTACCTTACACTAGTAGTGGAGATTTTTACTAATTACAAGCTTATGGTATGCAAAGGCATATTTAAGGAATGAGTGAAACACTAACCCATAAACACATTGAGTTATTGAAGAATGTAGTGTTTGAATGAGAATTATCTTAGGCAATGTTTTGTATGAAATAGTCTACACATGTGTTAAGATATTTAATTTCTTGAGTTCAAATATTCTTGTGTTTTGCCACTTCATGATTTTTCAAAGGTGCATTGTTGTTCAAGTTTAATGGACAATGATATTGTTTGAGAATTTGTATATTTAGACTAAGGTATTAAGAGATAAAAGCTATTTCATGTTATTTCCAAATGTTTGTCACATATAGATACAAGATCCAAAATGGTGTGAATGTTCTTTTGTGTATGTGTTTTGTTTGTTCTGTTTGTTATGTTTTGCTTGGGGCAAGCAAAAGTCTAAGTGTGGGGGCTTGATATGAGCCTAAATAGGTCATATTTAGTCCATGTTTTGTGATTAAAATAATATTTATTTGTAGTTAATTGTGTTAGAATTAGGTATGTTTTATGTGTTGTTCTATGTTTTGTGAATATAGGAGAAATTGGAGAAAACAATGGAGAAAAGGAGCAAAATTGTGAAAGAGAACATGATTCTGCTGCGAGCGCGACAGAAGGTGCCAAAGAAGAGGGAAGAGAAGAGAGAAAGAGAAGAACTAAAGGAGAAGCCATGCACTGTCGTGAGCACGAAGGAGTCGCGAGCGCGACGAGATGCGGAGGAAAGAGAAATAGCCACCGTAGCTGAAGAGCAGGAAGGGAGAGAGGGCCGTGCTCTGTCGCTAGTGCGACAGGCGTCGCGATCGCGACAGAGAGATCCTTTAGGTAGTTATTTTTAAAAAGTCACTTGAAGGGTCATGCTTTCTAACCAATTTTGCATCCCTTTGAAGAAGCTTATCAAGGGACATGACTTTTAGAACATTATATATATTAAATTCAACTGTAATTTTAAAAGGGAATTTTTAATTAAGTATTTTTCTGTAAGTTTGAGAGAAAACAATTTCTTTAGTCGAAGTTGTAAGTTAGTTTTTATGTTTTGAAGAGAAGGCTATTGCAAGTGAAAAGATCATACTTTGTGAAGGGAAAAAGGGTTCAGAGATCTCCTTCTTCTATTTCTAATCTTTTACATCTTTATAAATATTAAATGAATATTATTTAAGAAACTTGAATGATATTAATGTTATTTCTATTTCCATCATTGTTAATAGTCTTTGAAAGTAGAATTCTCTATTGGTATATTTGCATGATCATTATAAGTTAAAGTAGAGTTGAGAGATTCACTTTAGCTGACAACTAATAGAACTTCATTATCAAAACATAGCTTGAGAGATCAGTATGTCAAGATAATTGCTATAAGTTGGTAACTAATGTTAGAATATGTAATCAAAATTAACTAGTTCATTAACGAGAGTTAAGGATTAGCATTATAATTGCATGTTTTAAGCACTCTAATTCATGTCGAGAGAGTGAATTAGAATATTATTGCAATTTGGCTTGCTGATAAGATTATAATTATAATTAAAAGATGGAATCAAGTTTCATAATCATTAGTTCTTCATCATCTACATTGTCTTCTGTGATCATCATTAACTAGGTTTAATTAATCTGCATGACACGAGTAGTATAGAATTAACTTACAAATTATTGAACATTGTAAACAAGATAAAATCAAGTAGTAATAGTGATGATATTTAATCTACATTCTCTGTGGGATCAACATTTTAAGTACTATGAGCGATTAATCTTACATTTGCGGAGTTAGCATTTTTAGCACCTAACAAACAATAATAATAATAATTATAGTAATAATAACAATAATAAACATATTAAATAAAACAAATATATAAATGATTGAATAAATAAATAAATGAAAACAATAAAAACTTAAGATGGGGGGAGGCAACCAATATAAAAATATATATATTTTTTTAATAATAAATTTTGACTTAAAAAATATAATTTTCCACCCTCTCCTTTTTGTTACTTTTATTTTTTATTTTTTTATTTTTTTTATTTTTTTATCTCTAAAAAGCAAATTTGACAAGAAAATCCCGCTTCCAACCTTTTTGCCTGTGAATATGTGTCTAACTTCATAATTGGGAAACTCTGATCTGTACTGTCTCAGGACCCAGTGTCTACAGTTGCCCCCAATTTTGGAGAAACTAGTTCACTAGTGTCTAGTTGAGCCAAAATTCAGAGAAGAAAGGAAAAAATGCGTACCTGAGACAATCCTTACCATTGCTGTGTTGAAAATTTGTGGCTTGTCACCATTGAGCTATAGTGTTATCCAGCTGTCGCTCGTTCTCAATCATTCTGTTGACCACATTCGGGCCTGAATGGCACATGATTGCTATCGTCGAGCTGTAGTGTTATCCAACTGTGGCTCATTCGCAATCATTTTGCTGACCACCTCTGGGCCTGTACGGCATGTGATCGCTGCTGTCGAGCTGTAGTGTTATCTAACTGTGCCTCGTTCGCAATCATTCTGCTGACAACATTCGGGCCTCCACGGCACATGATTGTTGCCATCGAGCTGTAGTGTTATCCAACTGTGGCTCATTCACAATCATTCTATTAACCTCCTCCAGCTCTACGCGGCATATCCCTACCAACCACTATCCGATCGGCATGGTGATTCGTTCGTCATCATCTTTACTGGCGCTTATTCTGAACCTCTTGTCCTACAAAAAGGGGCAAAACAAATGTGCAGGGTATATAAAATACATACGTACCAATGGCAGTACATACCTATTGGGGTTGATGTTAGACGGGTGCACCCTGAAGGACGGTTGGTTGTTCCCTGGAGAATAGTTTGCAGAATATCATCTTCTTGGATTTTGCTAAGTCTTTTCTAGACTTCCAAATTGTGGGACACCATTCTTGAAACTCACCGAGTCATTATCTAGACTATAAAGTGCGAACACCCTTGAAACACATAGAGTCGTTATCTAGACTATAAAGTACGAACATCCTTGAAACTCATCAAGTCGTTATCTAGGCTATAAAGTGCGGACATCCTTGAAACTCACTGAGTTGTTATCTAGGCTACAAAGTGTGGGGATCCTTGAGACTCACCGAGCTGTTGTCTAGGCTACAAAGTGTGGGGATCCTTGAAACTCACTGAGCCGTTGTCTAGGCTACAAAGTGCAGGGATCCTTGAAACTCACCGAGCCATTGTCTAGGCTAAAAAATGTGGGGATCCTTGAAAGTCACCGAGCCGTTGTCTAGGCAATAAAGTGCGGGGATCCTTGAAAGTCACCGAGCTGTTATTTAGGCTACAAAGTACAGGGATCCTTGAAACTCACCGAGCCGTTGCCTAGGCTACAAAGTGCAGTATCCTTGAAACACACCGATCCATTGTCGAGGCTACAAAGTGCGGGGATCCTTGAAACTCACTGAGCCGTTATCTAGGCTACAAAGTGCAGTGATCCTTGAGACTCACCGAGCCGTTATCTAGGCTATAAAATGCGGGGATCCTTTAAACTCACTGAGCCGTTGTCTATGCTACAAAGTGGGGGGATCCTTAAAACTCACCGAGCCATTGTCTAGGCTACAAAGTATGGGGATCCTTGAAACTCACCGAGCCATTGTCTAGGCTACAAAGTACGGGTGTAACACCCTTTACCCATACATAGAATAACTCATCCATGAAGGGAGAGAGAACCCGTACAAGCAAGGGTGTCACCAAACATAATAAAAACAAAAACAAAAACATAATACATTGATTACAGCAGAAATTAAAACTTTCAAAACTCAAAGATCATTCAATGATATCAAAGGTTCATTACAAAAATATTCTGTACGTAACTGATATTACAAAATTTTCCATCTTCTAAAATACATAGTGGAAGAATTACAAAAGAATAAATACAATAAGAGAGCCCAAAATATTACAAAAAGAACTTAGATACAAAACTAAGCTATAAGACTTCAATCCTTCCGTGTTGGCTGGACCTACGGAGACTCTCCCAAAAACTCGACTCCTTCCGCACTTACATGGATGAAACACCCGTGCTAAGCGATAATGCTTAGTGGGGAAAACACATAATAATATTAACGGCCATTCACAATGGTCGTTAAGGCAGAACACACCCAACATAGCACCTACTTATAATCACATACACTAAATCATAGCTTGATCATTATCAATTACATTTAAAAGCTAATAATCACAACAAAATGCCTGCTAACTCACAATAGCGGATAACGAGTGGACATATTGGGGTACCCGAGGGTACAATCGTAAAGCAACATCTTTAATTTTCTCATTCAAAAAATTTTCACATTGGGGGATCTTAAACAAGATCCAAACACATTGAGCATCGCAAGGATCCAAACGGGGACCTGATCAGGGTCCGGAACACATTAGGGCTATAGCTACTGAACTCTATTAGGCATGCCTAGCAATCCACTAATTTAACTCTTGTAGGCCATGCATAAATCATCCAATCATATTCATTTTGCTTATAAAATCATCCATGCATAAGTCTAATAATATCACAAGTTCAGAAACTGAATATAGAAAGCACAAAAGAAAGCTCATTTTGAAAAAAGGAGGTGTCGCGCTCGCGACACTAGCAAAGCTCGCCTCATGTCGTGCTCGCGAAGGCCTTAGCGTTCGCAACAGCGTGCTTGCCCACTGCACTCGGCAAATCGAAATCTGGCAGCACGTGAGGGCTGGGATACCCGGGCTCTGTCGCGCTTGGGATAAGCATTACACTCACGATAGAGTCGCATTTTCCAACTCCCACGCAAAAATCTGCAAAATTCAACACTTCCAAAAATCCACCCAAACCTCCAATTGACTCAAAACTTCTTCACAATTCAAATCAAACTTCCAAAACACCTTGAATAGCTTAAAACCGATGTTTTACACCAATTATCAGAATTAAAACAAGCAATTAACATAATTAAAATCTCTAATTCAATAAACCAGAAATTTTACTTCAAAACTTCAATTAAAAGCATATTTTGGTTTAATACTCCACATCCAATGCATTTCAACTTAAATTATTAAAAACCCATAACATTTAGACCAACATAAATGTTATTAATCACATAATTTTCCAGAAAATCAAACCAAATGTAAATAATCAAATTATACACCTAAAATCATAAATTCCCAAACCTTGGTCTCCTTTGCTCCAAATCAAAGGGCTCCACTTCCACTAGCCTTCTCCTTACCCTTAGGTTCTCTTAGAGGCACTTCTAAGCAATCAAAACCAAAAACACACAAAACTCAAAACCCTAACCCAAGAACACACACTAATAAAAATCAAAGGAAAAGAGGAAGAAGAAGAAAACCCAACTAAAGTGTACCAATAAAACCAAGAATTGCTTAATCCCACCAATAATTCAGCCAAAGGAAGATGGATCAAGATGAAACAAGAGAAAGAAGAAGAAAAAAAGAAGAAATGGAGTAAGGCGGAAGAGAACGAGAGAGGGCAAGGGACGGGACAGCTGCCTCTCTTTCTCTCTCTCTTCAACCTATAAATATAACCCTCACTTACCACATGGTAGCCTCTCATTGGTGGAATTTAACCATTCTCACACTATAACAATCTTCTACACTACACCCAAGTCTAACCACACTAACTCACACATTAACTCCATACATACACTCACACTCTAACAAACCAAATAAACAAGCATAAAATCTAAATAAAAGAAATTAACACATGCCAAAATACACATACACACTTGCATATAATATGGCTCAAACTACTAGGGTGGGAAACGCGGTGTTACAGCGGGGATCCTTGAAACTCACCGAGCCGTTGTCTAGGCTACAAAGTGCAGGGATCCTTGAAACTCACCGAGCTATTGTCTAGGCTACAAAGTGTGGTGATTCTTGAAACTCACCGAGCCATCATCTAGGCTATAAAGTGTGGGGATCCTCCTCAGATGGTGATGCGCCGAGTCTGCTTTAGACTTACACAATGCGGAACTCGTTCTCTTGACCATGTCCAATAGGAGTCTCCTTGTTGAAACAACTTGTGTGCCTCTTAAGAGGACTTTGAGAATTGCCTTTTAAGAGGTTTTACGGATTTGCCTCTTAAGAGGGCTTGGAGATTTGCCTCTTAAGAGATCTTGGAGATTTGCCTCTTAAGAGGTCTTGGAGATTTGCCTCTTAAAAGGGCTTGGAGATTTGCCTCTTAAGAGGTCTTGGAGATTTTCCCCTTAAGAGGGCTTGCAGATTTTCACATTTTGAATGTATTTGAATTTTTGAAGTATGTTGAATTTTTAAGACCTTGAAAATATATTTGTTTTTTTTTTTATTTTTGTTTTTGTTTTATTTTGGTTTGTTAAGAATTTGTGTTCTTTGTACATTTGAATTTGGATTTTTATGCACTTATTGTGTGGTGTGTGTAAGCATACATCTTATGATAGAGAAACTTACCTGATTGCCCCCGGCATGGTGTGCATATACTTGCTCTTTCAAATGTCCTCTTTGGTACGGGTCTACGGGATTCCTTTTCCATGAGGCCTTCATCTTGATCTGATTGTCCAGCATGAAAGAGCGCCGTTATTGAGCTAAAATTACACCTTGGCCTGCTTTCGCATCCGATTGCCTTTAACTAAATCACGTGTGGGTAGTCCAGCCTCCCAAAGGATCTTATTTTCTATAGATTTGTGTGATTCTAGATTGGCCTCAGCATGGCATGTCTGGGTAGGCCTGTTCTTTTGGTTGTTCCCCCTCTATACAGACTCACCTGATTTTTATGCTGGACACAGTGGCCGACAATGTTGAGCCAAACCCATCTCTTGGATCATCTTTGTGCATGAGGTCTATTCGGACCTTTCCATCCGAGTTATGTACACAGTAATATATACAAAAGAATTTGTGCACGTATGGAATTATGTGTGTGAAATATATACACAATGTTATAGACATACAACACATACTGAGGATTAATGTACAAAAATTATGTATACACAGCTATACGTATAAAGGATTAAATGCATGTGATATGCCCTTGTGATATGCATGCTAGACATATGCAAAGAATTATGCGTTATATGTATAAAAACATTATGTACATGGGATGTGCACGAAGAATTCCATATGTAAGATATATACAAAGTTCATGCATGTGTGAATGCATGTTGGGCATCGTGAAAGGCTATGCACGTGTAAAGTTATGCAAGGAGACATGCAAAATAGTGTACAAGCGGGATGCACATGATATGCAAAAATGGGTAGACCACATCTTAGGTGGTTAAGGGACTCCTTGAGGGTACTGCTTATACTATCTGATGCCCCCAATGATCTGGAAGAGTATCGTCTTGGCTTAGGAATTCTGACCCGTAATCTTTTTAGAGAAGATCAACAAGTATGCACCTTTTGCTACGATCTGTACAGCGTCTTACCCTAAGGAATCAGACCCATGTCATGAATTATGCACTATCTACCTAAAGGGAAGTTATTCGGAGTAATGTCGCCTTATCGCTCCAGGCATGAAAAGTCATTGTTTTAAAGGTACTATGTCCCTTGTGAATTTTCACACTAGCTTTTCTTCGTGGGAAATGCGTCCCTTTTGGGGATTTTCGCATAACCCTATGCCTATTTTTTTCCTGAAATGGACCCAGCCCACTCCAGCGGCTTTTATTCATTTATTTTTTGTAGGACAGACTGCTTGTTTCTAGGTTTGCACCCTACCCTTTGGCCTAAATTTTGCTTAAAGAGGTAATTACAGTTTTCATCTCTAACTGCCTTTTCTTTTTTAAAGGGTATATATGACTGCAAGAAACGTTGAAGCTACTATCAAAGCCCCCTTCTAGAGTAATCAATAGTTATTTACTGAGGTGCTTCCTTCCTAAACAATGATTGTATTTCTTTGCCTCTCCTAACGAAAGTGTTGCTAAATTGGGCGACGTGGTGGATGAGGACATTAGCTTCATATGCTTCCGACTCCCCCTTTCTGCTGTGACTCTAGACGGTTCTTCGGGATGTGTCCTTGTGACGCACGCCGAACCTAGCAAAGGCCCTCATTGAACCTGCTTTTAGGATTTGAGGGATTAGTTCGCGTCTTTTTGATCTTGGGTGCCATGAGACATTTTGGATGCCTCCTTCCTAATAGAACCTTGGGAAGGATCATCTAACCTCACAACGCCTTTAGGCACCTTTGAGGTATTTTGGAGTCGCCACCAAATTTACAAGAAATTGGAAAAGGTCTCTAACCTCTTATTGGTTTAGACCAGAGATTGGTGTTCGGAACCTCACTCTTATTTTTATTTTGGTTAATTATAAATGAATTTTTAACTTCCTAAAATTCTATCTCTTCTCTCACACGATTGATGCATTTAATTAAAAGTGCATTGCAACAATTCGAAAGGAATAAAGGAAAGCAATAAAGAAAGCGAGAAAGCGGTAAATAAAGCAATAAAGGAAAGTGATAAACACGCCAATAATGCAATTACAAGAGAAATTGGGGCGGAATACAACCCCAATAAAAGGAAACTAAAATGAAAGTTCGGACGGAATACAATCCAAAATAAAAGATAAATAATATTGCCCCAAAAATAATTAATTACAAGGGCCCCAAAATATATGAACATAAATTTAAAACAAGCAAACAAAATCAAACATAAAAAGCCATATATAAATCGGGGTATTCGTTTGGTTTAGGAACATGGGTTCCTTCACGCTCACTTAAAGAGGGATCGAAGAGTTATTCAATTGCTAGTTTGAAAAACCGGGATGAGTGATCCCATTTCGGAGAAAATTCAACTCTTCATTTTATTGTGATATTTTACATTCCTTGGCTAAAATGAGAGACATTGGTCCCGATTTTATTAATAAAAATTCCAATTTAATTATAAAAATATCTTTGTGATTTTTTTAACTCACGCGTGCTTAAATAAAATATTTACTTACAAACAAACACAATACAAGGAGAGGGAATAGGTAAGGTCTCACCGAACAACGCAGTCTCCTGCACGTGGTGACCCACCCGGGAGGTCACGGAAATGTTGACACAATGCGACTCAAATTAAATCTCAGACAAAAAAAATAATATTCAAAATATTAGTAATAATTCTAAACAAGTAATCAAACGAATGCAAAATAGATATAAGACATGTTAATTTAGCATGCAAATGGATTACACGCAATAAGAATTAAAAACAAGTTGTGACAAAGATGAGAATAATTTAAAATCATGACGACAATAAAATTATAGTGACAATAACAATAAATAATCATGGCATAATAGCAAAAATAAAATAATAATAATAATAATAATAATAATAATAATAATAATAATAATAATAATAATAATAATAATAATAATAATAATAATAATAATAATAATAAAAATAATAATAATAATAAAAATAACAATAACAATAACAATAACAATAACAATAACAATAACAATAACAATAACAACATGATAATAATAATAATAATAATAATAATAATAATAATAATAATAATAATAATAATAATAATAACAACAACAACAACAACAACAACAACAACAATATAAAACAATAATAACACTAAAAATAATAGTACCATAAAATAATAATAATAATAATAATAATAATAATAATAATAATAATAATAATAATAACACGGCAACCAAGTTGACAGCAAACATGAATATGATAATAATAATAATAATAACAACAACAACAACTGGGATGGCAACAGGATACCGATAATAGTAATAATAATAATAAGAATAATAATAATAATAATAATAATAAGATGATAACAGGATAATAACGTGATAATAATGATGAAGAGGAAAAAATGGCAACGAGGATCACAAAGAAATCAAATTAAAACAATGAACATGTCAACAGTAATAATAATCACATGAAAAAAATGCTAGAAATAACAAACATGGTAATAATAACAAAAAATGACAATATTAACAATAATAAATGATAAACAAAATAAATGAGAATGGGTCCAAAAATATTTACCCTCAAAATTTATAGATCGAAGAAAACGGTGTCTTGATCCGTCCTCCTTATCGAATTTACGGTGACAAACACCCGAAAAAAATGTGAAAATCTATGTTTTTAAACAAATTAGCTCAAGAAAATATTTTTGGTGGGATGAATAAGCAGAGAAAATTAATTTTTCTTGCTCAAATCAAACCAAAGACCAAATGTTTCTTAGAGAAGAAAAGATTAAAACTTGAAAAATGTTTTAAAGATTTTTTGGAGATGGCTTTCGTCTGCCTTTTCCTTTAGAGAAGAAAGCACCCTCTTTTTTGAAAAAATGCCGCTCTCCTTGAAATGAAGGGAAGTCCCATTTTGTTTCCCTGTCTTGTCCCAAAATGGGAAGAGACAAAGTGTTCTTTTAATTTTCATTGCCTAAAAATTGAACCGCATCGTGAAAGAAACGGAAAAAAATGGACTGCAAATTGACCAGGAAATGCAGTCAAAAGCAAGGCAAAAATGCCCGCGCGAAACCCCACGACGCACGGCCCAGGGGGCGTGCGTCGCCCCTCAAGGTGCACCCCAGGAGTGGGCGCGCGTCGCGAAGCGAGGCATGCCCATGAGGGCACACGTCGCCAAGTGAGGCATGCCCTAAGCAGGCGCGTGTCCCCTCGGCAGTGTGCGCCCGAGTGGGCGCGCACCCGAGCAGTCATGCGTCCTCTTGGCAGCGCGCGCTCTCCTCTCTAGCGGGCATGCGTCCTCTCCCGCAGCGTCCGCGCCCGCAGGCGCACACCGCTCCTGCGCGGGCGCGTCCCGCCCTCGTGGCGTGCGAATAAAATAAAAAATAAATAAATAAATAAATAAAAGAAAAAAGAAATGGAATAAAAATAAAAAATGAAAAATGAATAGGAGTAAAAAATAATAGTAAAGATGCGAATTTTTGGATTGAAATTTTTAGAGGAACAAGGGAGATTTTTGACAAGGATGACATCATTTTCGACACCTTTATTTATGGCAAGTATCATTTTCATCATCGTGTAATCCTGATCTTGGACTGCCTCGGGACCCGGTGTCTACAGTCGCCCCCAATTTTGGGGAACCTAGAACTTAAGTGCCTGGGTGAGCCAAAATTCAGAAAAGATGAAAGAAGCGCGTACCTGAGGCGGTGACCTTCCTACTGCCACGAAAAGGGGATCATCTCCTTAAGTCACTGTCTAGACTGTGGAGCGATTGCCATCATTCCGTGTTACATCGAGTTTGTTGCAGACTTACGAAGTGCGGATGGTGTGAGATGTGCCACCTCAGAGGACTTGGAGAATTGGCCTCCTCAGAGGACTTTGAGGTTTTGCCTCCTCAGAGGACTTGGAGGTTTTGCCTCCTCAAAGGACTTAGAGATTTTGCCTCTTCAAAGGACTTTGAGGTTTTTGCCTCCTCAGAGGACGTAGAGATTTTGCCTCCTCAAAGGACTTTGAGGTTTTGCCTCCTTAGAGGACTTTGAGGTTTTTGCCTCTTCAGAGGGCATAGAGATTTTGCCTCCTCAGAGGACTTTGAGATTTTGCCTCCTCGGAGGACTTTGAGATTTTGCCTTCTCATAGGACTGTGAGGTTTTGCCTCCTCAGAGGACTTTGAGGTTTTTACCTCCTCGGAGGATTTTGAGGTTTTGCCTCCTCAGAGGAGTTGGAGATTTTTGCCTCCTTAGAGGACTTAGAGATTTTGCCTCCTCATAGGACTTTGTGGTTTTGCCTCCTCAGAGGACATTGAGGTTTTTGCCTCCTCAGAGTACATAGAGATTTTGCCTCCTCAGAGGACTTTGAGATTTTGCCTCCTCGGAGGACTGTGAGATTTTGCCTCCTCAGATGACTGTGAGGTTTTGCCTCCTCGGAGGAATTTGAGGTTTTTGACTCCTCAGAGGACTTTGAGGTTTTGCCTCCTCAGAGGACTTGGAGATTTTTGCCTCCTCAGAGGACTTAGAGATTTTTCCTCCTCAAAGGACTTTGAGGTTTTGCCTCCTCATAGGACTTGAAGGTTGTTTTGCCTCCTCAGAGGACTTGGAAGGTTTGGTCTGCAATGATGTCATCTTGGCTTGTTTGTCCAGCACGAGTGAGTGCTACTGTTCAGCTAAAATTGTCCTAGCCCCGCTTTCGTGCGTGCGGTCTTCGTTTTTACTTTTCCTGCAGAGTTGTGTGTACAAGAATATATACAAGAGGTTGTGCATGCATGTATAAAATGCCATATGCAGATACGAGATGTATGCAAAATGGGTAGACCACGTCCTGGGTGGTCAAGGGTCCTTTCAGGGTACGGCTTGGCATTGTCCGATGCCCCCAAGGATCTAGAAAAGCATCTTCGCGGCTCAAGAATTCTGACCCATAACCCCCCCTCAAGGGGAGCCATCCAGTTTGCATCTTTGTGCCTGAGGTTGTGACTCATGTCCTGCATTATACATCATCTGCCCGAGGGGAGGTCATCCGGAGAACCACAGCCTTATCGCTCTAGGCATCGAGAGTCATTAAATAAAGGTAGTGTGTCCCTTGTGGATTTTCACACTGGCTTTTGTCAGCGGGAAATGCGTCCTTTTCAGATTTTCACATAACCCTGTGCCTTATTTTTTGCCTGGAATGGACCCAACCCAATCCAGCGGCTTTTATTCCTTTCATTTGTTTGTAGGACAGACTGCCTGTTCCCAGGTTTTCATCCTGCCCCTTGGCTTAACTTTTGCTTAGAGCGCCAATTACGGTTTTCATCTCTAACGGCCTTTTTTTTTTTAACCATGACCTCTAGACCCAGCCGCTTGTAAAGGCCATCAAGCCTCTAGTCGAAGATTTCCCTTTTGTTTCTACAAGTGCATACAAGGGAAGGCGCTTAGTCCGGCAGTCGATAATGGGACCCATCGGCTTAGGCATCAGGCCAGCAAGGGCAGAAATAGTGTATAGCCATTTAAATTTCACACACTCAGCAATGAACAGTGTTTTTCTTTTTATAAAAGAACTAGGAAATTATGAGTATATGAGTTAAACTGCATTTGTTTTATGTATTCGCAAAGACTGTGTTCATTTTAGCATGATTTCTCCATACATGATCACCATTTAACATAGATTCAGAATGCAAAATCACATTTAATCTCAAAATGGATCTTAAAAGCATCAAAACTACTATTTCCAATCAGCCCTCTGGGGTTTTCTTGGTTGGACATTTTCTCTGAAGCCTCCAATTTTTGCCCAGGGTGCCTTTTTTTGGTTTTCACCCTGACGAGGCGCCCAATTTTAGCAAAGCCGCCTTTTTTCGGTTTTCAACCCGCGAGGCATTTATTCTCTTATTTTAATTTTTAGTCTTTAGCCATGGACCTTCTTGGATTTATCGTTGCTAATCTATTATCCGAGCTCACCTTCGTTGCTATCCATTAGAACCGCTGCCCCTTTGGACAAAATTTTCTTAGGAGCAAACGGGTCTTCCTATGTCGGACCGAATTTACTTCGCGTGTCTAGAAAACTAGGTGTCATTTGCCTGAAGACCGAACCTCCCTCTTTCAGTGAGTGTTTCCTAACCTTCTTTCCAAATGATTGAACAAGGTGTTTTCTGATAGATCTAATTGCGATAGTAATCCCACAACCTGTTTTCACTTAACGTGCTTAGCTGCTATAGCCGTTGCTTCCACAACTGCCCCTTTAAGATTTGACGTGCTTCAACGGGTAGTAGTGCTTTCATCCCATGCATCGAGGAATAAAGCGTGACACTTGTAGGGGTTCCGACTGCAGACCCCAGCATGGGTCTCCTCCATAACCTTATTGGCCTTCCTCTTGTCTGCATCTCACTTGCATGTCATCAGCTTACCTCTCATGCTGCACACCCTCTACACTGATGAACTGGGTGGATAGCTTGTTAATCAGTCTTTTGGTCCTTTTCAGTAGCCAAGAAAAATGGCAAATGATAGGTATGTGTAGATCAACGGGATTTGAACAAAGCTTGCCCCCAAATAACTTTCCCTTGCCCCATGTCGATGATCAATTCTTTTTTCTTTCCTCTTTTCCCTTTTTTGTTTTATTTTTTTGCATATATTTTTTATTTTCTTTTTTTTCATTTTTTTTTGCTCTATTTGTTTTTCTTTGGCTTTTTTTTTCTTTTCTCTCTTTTTTTTCTACGTACATTTTTTTCGCTCCCCAATAAGCTTCGTCCAAATCCGGATAATTTATACATACGCGCACTTCTCTTCTTAACCATTGGGGATATCGTTGATCCACCCAGTTGGGCATTACGCTTCAGTAAAAATTTAGCCCTGGTTCTGCTTGTGGATTCTCCCTTTTAACCTTTCCTGTCGCTCTTGAATATTCTGAGCTTTTACTTAGCTAGTTCATGATTGGGATACGCTGCCATAATGTGTTCGGCGGCTTCATAATCATCTCCTAGCATGTCTTCATAGGTCCAGGCAAAGACTTTTTTATTTCATTTGAATCATTATTAAATATGAATGTGTCATGATTATGCTTAGTGAAATCGCAAGAAACGTCACACAGATGAGTGAAATCTTTCATTTCATTTAATAAAACTAGAATTAAAACCTCATCATTAAATAGTTAAAAATAAAAAGAACATCTAAATAGCTATCTTCTTCCTGTTTCCACCAGTGCAGATACTTTGGCCAATGGTTCATCGTAATCTGCGATAATCGTCTTCCTTCCCCACTTAAGTACTCAATTTGTTTTCCTCTTCTTTCGTTCTTCTGGGTCAAAGATCTGCTTGCAATCAATTAGGTCTTGAACCTGGTCCCTTAAAGTTCGACAATAGTCTATCGAATGTCTAGTGTGCTGGTGGAAGGCACAATATTGATCTGCTCTGTTGTTGGGCTGCCCCTGGCTTCTGGCGGGCTTAGGATGCATTGGCTGTAACATCCCTCTTTTCATCAGCTTCTCAAAAACCCATGACAAGGATCTACCCAAATGAGAATAGTGCCTTTGATTCATTTTCATGGCGGGCACTCCTGTCTTCTTAACATTGCCTTTACTGTCTCTGCAGATAACCAGGCTCTCATTTTTCAGGGCATGCATCCTCACTGGATCGTGCCCTTTGGGCGTGATGTTATGTTCCAGAATGGGCTTCTTATCTCCTCTTTGTCCAATTGGTGACTCAAGCGGCTCCTTGCCTCTGGACTGGGAAGTACAAGGAGACTCTGCGGTCGTCACCGCATAGGCCTTCTCGACAGCGGCCGGCTCAACCCGATTGAAGGTAGTCGCCAACAGTTGAGCTTGAAGAACTAGCGCCATGGCATCTATTCTTTCCTTAATCATGGCCGACAACCTTCTTTCGAGCTTCTTGAACCTTCTATCCATCTCTTGGGCCGTCAAGGCACGAGTCTCTTTAACATGTCGTGAAGGACCAGCCATCTTCAATGCCTGGTTAAATCCCTCTGGTTTTCCTTCCTCATCTTCCTCCCCACTCTCGCTGGTGGACTAATAATCTATCACCGCTACGAAAACCCCTTCTTCATCTATCGTAGGATGAGTGATAGCGATGTGCCCATTACCAAATAAATCTTGGAGTACATACCATTCAGGCAGGCTTGAAGCAATCATGCAGACCGGTGGTGGCATGGCATCACGAGCAGGCTTCTTCTTACTTTGTCTTTGTTCAGGATCAGTAATCTGCTTGCTGCCAATCAAGTCCTGAATTTCATGCTTTAGCCTCGCGCAACAGTCTGTCATATGCCCCGTGTGATGGTGGAAAGCACAATACTCGTCATCTTTATGACCCGACTGTCCTTGGGTTTTGGCTGGCTTAGGCGACAGGGGCTGCAGCTTTCCCTCCTTTTCTAGTCTCTTTAACACCCAGGATAAAGGTCGGTCCAAATTCAAAAAGTGCCTTTGGTTCACCCCTACAGCCGATACCTTAGCCGTCTTTTTAGTCCTACCGCCACTGCTAGAGCCTGCCCACTTATTCGCCCCCTAACTGTTATAGCCCTTCTTAACAAACCCTTCACAGCTCACCTTCTTGGCCATGTGCTCACCCTCTGCCTCTATGGCAATGTCCTTTAAAGACTTCCAATCTTTTAAGCATTTCATCTTGAGCCCTTCCCTCAAGTACGGGCTTGCATTTCTAATGAACAGCCTGATCTAATCTGCCGTATCAGGCTATCTCTTCATCTCCATCACCCGATTCCTCCACCGAGTGAGATAGTTATGGAAGGTCCCGCTAGGCTTCTGGTACAATATCTCAAGGTCTTTCAAGGTAACCTCCATCTAGGTACTACAGTCATATTGCTTAAGGAATTCTTCTGTCAACAAATCCCAATCTTCTCTAAATCTTCTATCCAACCCGTGGTAATAATCGATTGTCGGTCCCGTTAGACTGAAATAGAAATACTCTACCTTCTACTTTTTCGTCAGCCCCGTGCCTTTCATGATCAGGGCATATTGCTTAACGTGCCCAGAAGGGTCTGAAGTACCATCAAATTTTGGCAAATCCGGCATTTTGAACCTCTGGGGCAGCAGCTCTTCATCACCCAGATCTATTCCTTCGGGGTTAACCCCCTTTCTGGCTGACAGTAGGCGTGTGATCGCCTCAATCTTTTCCTCCATCTTCTTCAACACAACATCCTCCAATTTGGGGACTCTTCCCCTCACAGGTTGAGGAATTATTGGCTCATCCTCTTCCTCCTCTATAAGGTCATCTCTCGGGTCTGAAATGCTCACCATTTTCTGCTCAACTGGTGCCGCCACCCTAGGTTTTATAGTTAGTTGTTGCACAGTGGCAGCTGCTATAGGAGTGTCCCCTACGATAGGGGTTTCAACTTGCTCTACAACAGGAGCCACAAATGGTTGCCCGGCACTTGGTGCCATCTGGGCGACGATGCTCCCCATCATAGCTAACATCTTCCTCTCAAAATCCTCAAATCTTTTGTCCAAATCTTGCATCATCAAAGCACCCATTTCTTACGGTAGATCTGCCATTACCGACCCAAAAAATTGCTCTGAAGAAGAATTTGAATTTCTGTCCCAAATTTAATCCAATACGGACGATAACCTTGGCAGTTCAGTTACTGGATTTCTGATCAGTACTCCACTAGGATCCCAAGACCACCCAAGTAAATGGTACTCGGTGGCTAAAAATTGAGGAGTTAGAATGATGCATGGATGAGATGTAATGCATGATCATGCTATGCAGATGGTCCTCGATGAGTGAAAGATCAATATATTATAATAATACGATGCGATGCATGGAAAAAATTATACATAGGATGACACGTACATGTGAAAAATAATACGCAAACAAAAGGATACACACACACAAAAATGAAATGAATATATATATATATATATATATATATATATATATATATATATATATATATATATATATATATGTATGTATGTATGTATGTATATTTTTATTTTTTTTTAACATGCATAAGTGACACGTGATGCATGAGCATGCTGTGCAGCATCCACAACCACATGCAAGCAGATAGATCCTCTTGACCTTATCACTCCCACACACGAGGTCGTGCGGTCTTTTTTCCTAGGCGGGCTTGATCCATGGGTTAACGGGAACCCCAATGAATAAGCAAAGTGCACGGTGAAAAATCGGCAACATAACACTATTAATTTAAAGCACATGCATATGGGTTTTGGCCATTACATATTTGAACAATTCAATTAAATTAAGGTGAACCTACCGGGGCATGAAAGCCTTTGATAGAAGATCACTCAATTTGCTTGATTTTGTCTAATACATAACGACCCACATCACAAGCACTGTATTATGGTTCATACCACCTAGGGGAAGTTTCTATTTGCCATTATATGAGCTTTGGTCAATGGTGATGATACTTTAGGGCTACCCAAGCATGGTCCCTACCAACGAGTCTAGCTCATCACGAGCATAGCAACCAATCGGGTCTCCATTTGATATACCTTTGATAGTATGAGACTTGGGCTGGTGGCTATCCCTTACACTTTCCTACAATGAATGAAAGTAAGGTCGTGCTTCGGGAATGCACCGGGGTAAGTTAGGGGACCAACTAACATAGTTCTAAGGCTCTAGTGTATGCAATGCAAATTTCGAAAAAAGATAGAATTTTAAGTTTTAAAAACTAAATTATACATTTTAACATAAATACTTTCATAGCAAAGTAACAAATAGTCCCCAGTGGAGTCGCCAATGTGACATGTATCTAACCTAGCAAAGGCCCTCATTGAACCTGCTTTTAGGATTCGAGGGATTGGTTCACGTCTTTTTAATCTTGGATGCCATGAGACATTTTGGATGGCTCCTTCCCAATAGAACCTTGGAGAAAAGAAAAGCGGTTGAAATCAAACTTTGCCAACACCAACTAGAAATTGACAAGTGTAGGAAAGAGAGTAAGGAAGAGTAGATAAAGATGGAGAGAGAGAGAGAGTGAGGGACATAAATTCACGTTTTTGGCTCTCCCTCCCCATCTTCTTCATCTTCTTCTCTTCTCCTCTTTTCTTATTCCTTGATTCTTTATCCAAGCTTGTGGACCCTGAGTTGGTTTTTGGCAAATTTCCAGGTTTGTGGTTAGTGATTTTCTTCTCTTCTTTTCCTTTTCTCTTCTTCCCGTTTGTTGTTGGTGTGTATGGGTTCTGATTTTTGGTGTTTTGTGGTTTGGTTGATTTGGTGTTCAAAATTTCTTGCTAAGGAAGCCAAAGGTAAAGAAAAGGTTGGAGGGAGTTCATCCAAGTAATTGTGGTGGAGCTTTGTATCTCAAGGTTTGGGAATTTTATGTTTTGAATAATATTGACTTATGATATAAATTTCTAGTGATTCATGAAATTGAGTCTGATTAGTTGTATATTTACATAAGTATAGTTAACTTTGAGTTGAATTTCGAAATGATGATGATCTGAGATGAAAATTGTTAATGTGGTAGTATAATGGAATTTGTGAATTTGATATGATTTTGGCTAAATTGGTGAATTAAGTTGCTTGAGATGCTAATTAGGAGTTTTAACTTCATAGAATTAAGTTTTGATGGCATAATTTGAGTGTGGTGTTGAAGTTGGATTTTGGGTTTAAGGTTTGGAAAGTGTATAACATGAATTTTTTGGGTTTTTAATGAGTCACACGACGGTATGAAAGGCCTTACCACCGTGTGATCGAATTTCTTGGTTTTGCTTGCTTGTACAGTTACACGGCGGTAAGGTTTTGTCAAACCGCCGTGTAAACGCATTCTGTTTGGATGGGTTGCTTTGGTGCATTGTTACATTATCACACGGCGGTCAGATTTCCACACCGCCATGTAAATGCATTCTGTTTTGTGAAGTTTTGGCTCGACAGCTCACACGGCGTTCAAGTTTTCTTTACCACCGTGTGGGATGTCTTACACAGCGGTAAGATTTTGTCATACAACCATGTAAATGCATTCTATTTTCTGTTGAGTTTGGTTCGACAGGCCACACGGCGGTAAGGTTTTCTTTACCACTGTGTGGAATGTCTTACACGGCGGTAAGGTTTTGTCATACCGCCGTGTAAAAGCTCTCTGTTTTGAAAAATTGAACTTTTGAATTATGTTTTATTTATCTTTTCTGAGTATGGTATTGCTTATAGATTTTATATACCAGATTATTGTCTAGCATATGATAGTGAATTGTAGCGTTTAATCCTTATGTGATGAATGTGGGATATTGTATTAATGTCTAACCTGCAAAAGGCAAATAAGTAGATAGATAGGCATGCCTATAGAGTTCAGTTAGCTGCAGCCATGCATTCTAGACCCTGAACTGGTCCCTGTTTGGATCCTCGCGATCCTTTTTGAATTTGGATCTTGGTTAAGATCCCATGCAAAAATGTTTTGATACAAAAAGAAAAGAATCATTTTGATACCTTTGGGTATTCATGAATTCGGAAAGATATTGTTAGTACCTACGGGTATCTATGCATTTACTCCTTATCCACTATTTTTAATGGGCAGGTTTATTGTAATATGTGTAATTTTCGAAAAGATGTATATTATTGTGATTCTATTCATATAATGATATTATTTGAGCAGTGCTGATGAAGTTATTGAATTTATGCACTTATCTTTTTAATTGTTATTAATGCTTCATTAATGCGTTTATGCCATGCGTATGCGAAATTGCATTTGACATCCATTGTGAGTGGTCGTATTCTATTTTATTTTTCCCACTAAGCGTTATCGCTTAGCGCGGGTGTTTTATCCGTGTAGGTGTGGAAGCAATTTGAGTTTTTGGGCAGATCGATCCTTTATCAGCAGGGCCAACACAATCAAGAGAGTACGTTATAGTATATGATTTTGTAATTTGAAATTTTGTATTTTGTATTTTGGTATTCTAATGTAAAGTTTCTTTTGTTTTGTATCTTATAAAATACAATATTTGTTATGTATATCATTTAACTGTAATAGACGATTTTGTTCTTCAGCTTTGTAATGGATATTTCGGGAAATTAATGAAAAGTTTTAGTATTTCTGTTTATCCATCTTTCGAGGCTATGTTTTAATTTTGAGAAGTTTTAATTTATTCTGTTTTTGATATATGTTTAATTTATGCACTTTCGATTAGTGTGTGTGTGACAACCCATATCTAGCGGGGCACTTCCTTCTCTTCGAGGAGTGAGCGTCCCTACGTATAGCTAAGGGGTGTTACATCTCTAACCTCGCTGAGCCTATGAACAGAGATGGTTCGAGACTTCCCATTTATTCATACCTTGATTAAATTATATTTGAGTTTTTGAGATAAAATTTCATTCATTTTCTCATACAATTTTAATGCAATAATTAGAGCACATGTCGATCACGTAAAGAAAGCAATAAATAAAGTAAATTAAGCATAAAGTAAATAAAGGCATAATAATTTACAATAAAACTAGGAGCAGAATACAACCCACTGTAAATGAAATGTAAATCATACATAAAATGGTGTATTTATTAAGGGTGAGGACATTGGTTCTCACATGCATACTTAAGAGGAAAAAGTGTTAAAGGTGATAGTTTATTTGGATGGAAAAAACTAGGACATCGGTCCCATTTTTATTAGAAAAAATTTCAAATTAATTAATATAAATATTTTTAATAATTTTCTTTTAATCGTGCATAAAATAAATAATTTTATTAAAAATTAAATGGCAAGATAAATGAAAAATCCAAATAAAGAAAATGATAAAATAATAAAAGGTCAAACCAAACGGGCCTCCTGGATCTCCCCATTTGCTCACAGGAATGCCCAAACAAAAAAAATAAGTGTTGAAATAAAAAATAAATATAAATAAAATTAATATTAGTAATTTAATTAATAAAATCAATTAAACACATCAAATGATCAATAATAAATTAAAATAAAATAAAATAAGATGACATCAAAACATGACAAATGAATTACAATATTAATAAATTAAAATAAATGAAAAAATGCATTATGAATAACAAATAAGTTAAATGGTATGATTGAAACAAATAAATCAACATATTAATTAATTACATATTAATATACAAAAACATAAAGAATAATAATGAGAATAATAATGAAAAATAATAACAATGGTAATAATAATAATAATAATAATAATAATAATAATAATAATAATAATAACAACAAATAATCATAATCATAATAATAACAATAACAATAATAATAAAATAATAAAAATGATAACAAAATAATAATAACAATGATAATGGTAAAAACGATAAAATAATAATAATGATAATAATAATAATAATAATAATAATAATAATAATAATAATAATAATAATAATAATAATAATAATAAGCATATTAAATAAAACAAATGTATAAACGATTGAATAAATAAATAAATGAAGACAATAAAAACTTACATGTTAATCAATTAATTGTGAACAAAAGATAAAAATAATACAAAAAACAAATAAACAAATAAAACTATGAGATCGGGTACAGAATATTTACCCTCAGAATTCGGATTCGATGGAGGAAAAAATGATGATTGATTTCCTTATTTTGATCCACAAATTAGAAATAAAAATAAGAAAAAGTTGGAATTTTATTCCAAGGAAGAAAATTTGCTAAAAACTTGAAGAAATTAAAAACTCTTAAGAACAAAAAATTATTTTTTTTTTTGTCTCAAGAATAAAATAATGGAAGAAAAATAAAAAAAAAAGGTCTAAATCTATTCTATTTAGAAAAATAATTGTAAAATATCTTGTTTTTAGAAAATCAAATGAAAAATTGGATTTCAAGAAAAAATAATTATTTTCTTTGTTCCCAAAATTAATTTTTCATAAAAAAAACATTCAATGTAAAATCCTTCAAAAAGCTTAATTGAAAAAATAAAATAAAAAAAGTGAAAAAATTAGATTTTAGGAACAAACAATTATGTTATTTGTCTCAAAATCAATTTTCCATCAATAAAATTCCACTTAAAAATACTTAGAAGAAATTTTATTGAAGCCAAATGAAGAAAAAAAAACTATTGAAGGAGAAGAGCATTTTTTGGAAGAAGAAGAAAATGAAAATCTGTATTTTTTGGTTGCCTCCCCTCAATTTCTTTCTCTTTCATTTTCGATTTATATCAATAAAAATGAAAACTGAATTAATTCAAAAAATAAAATAAATTTTAATCAGATTATTTATTATTTAAATTTTAAAACTAAAAAAATCATGAAAATCACAAAAAATAGGGATAAAAAATCAATTTTGAGTAAAAAAATCCCGAAAAAGGGCCAAAATTCACGTTTTCGATGGATTTGGGATGACAGGGCGACCGACGGGCATCGTTGGGCAAGCGACGCCCGTCGGCGGGCATGCGCTTCGCGTTGGGCGCATGTAGCGCCCTACTGATGCGTGCCCGCGGGTTGCCGACTGCCAAAATTTTTTTTTAATAACAAATTTTGACCTAAAAAATATAATTTTCCACCCTCACCTTTTTATTAATTTTATTTTTTTTTTTATTTTTTATTCTTTTTATTTTATTATCTCTAAAAAGCAAATTTGACAAGAAAATCATCTCTTCCAACCTTTTTGCCTGTGAATAGGCGTCTAACTTCATCATTGGGTAACTCTGATCTAAACTGTCTCACGACCCGATGCCTACAGGTACACTTGTATACATACATGCACACATTCGGCCAACATACTAACTTTTCACTATTAATTCCTTTTTATCAACTTTAACATTTATTTAGGCTATTCACATGTTGAATAACATAGCCGTGCCATTATTTCAAGTTAAAACACATCAAAATCATACCTTTACATACATAACCCATTCGACCTCACATGCACATCATACATCATGCAATTTTTTAATGTTTTAACATATGCCATTAGCTAGTTCACATACCAAATACCATGTATACACCATAAGCATGCCATAAACATCATCATATATTATGAAAAACCCATGTGTGATGCGCGCCGGATCCCCGCGGTCGCCCATGGGACCGCCCACTTGAGGGCGATCGAGGCATTTTTGGGTCCGTTGATAGCTTGTAATAAATCGCAAGTGCGTCTATGTTGGGCAACAAGGAGGTTTCATGGAGTCGCCACCCAATAGAACATTGGGAAAGTTACTCTCGCCTCGGAGAGCCTAAGACTGTGCGTTGTATCCATTTTGGGCCAACCAGAGGGGTCTTGGAAGGTAAACCTCTCGCCCTAAGGAGCCTAGGATTAGCGCTAAAGTCTCGTGGCACAAAAAGGTGTCTTGGAGGGTAGACCTCTAGCCTCTTTGAGCCCAAAGACCAGAGCTGGGTCCGGGATTTCTCATCTATTTCTACCTCGATTAATTTATGATCAAATTTTAATTATCATTAATTCGCTCTCTCTCCACACGATGCAATTTTAATTTAAAAGCGCAAATATTCACATTGAACGCGATAGGATAAACATATCAAAAATAACATCAAAGGTAAATTACAATAATACCAGGAGCGGAATACAACTCCCATTTAAAAGTGCAAACATACATGAAACCGGGGAATTTATTAATTATGAGGACTTTGGTCCCCGCATGCACAATTAAAGAAAATATTTTGGATGTGATAATTTTATTTGGGATGAAGACTAGGACATTGGTCCCATTTTATTATGAAAAATCTAAATTAATTTAGTAAAACTATTTTTGTGATTTTTATTTAGGTGCGCATAAGAAAACATTTTATTCAATGAATATATACAAGGAAATTAAAATAAAATGAAAATTAAAAATGTATAAAGAAAATACCAAACCCCGCAACTCCTCCTTCATGTGCATGGGTGCTCAAATGAGAATAAAACAATGATTTGCAACCAAAAATAAAAATAAAAGAAATTAATGTTAGTGATTAAGCCAACGAAATAATATGACATAAAAGATAATATGTACAATGACCATATAACATGCATAAGATACTATAACATGCATAAAAATAATTATGATGCAATTTAACATGCATAAAATGAGATAACATCATGGCAAATGCAATTTATTAATAATAAAGGTTAACATGCATGAAAAATTAATGACAATCAATTTTATTACTCATAAAATGTGCATGAATGTGTAACATAAGAACAATAAAACTTAACATGCATAATAAAGTTTAAAGTAATATCTATCATAAAGGCATAAGAAAATAAATTTGAAATTTAACATACATGCAAAATATGAACAATAACATTAATGATAATAATGATACTAGTACCTAATGATAACAATAAACCAGTCTAATAAAAACTTTAATGATATTTAACACATGCAAACATAATAATAATCATGATATAACATAAAGAAATCAAAGATATTGACAAACTAGATTAAACATGCATAATAACATGGACAAAAAATAATTTGACATGAAAATAATATAATAAAATTTAAAAGAATTTACTTGTTAAAGATAAAAATAAGAAGAAGAATATGGAGACTAAGAGAATTTACATGTTTAATGTGTTAATTGGAAGCAAAAATAAATGAAATTAACAAGAGAATTAATGAGTAAAACCAAGAATAATTACCCTCAAATTCAGTTTTGAAGAATTGAAGGTAAAAGTCTTGAATTCCTTGTCTCTTCCTTGTGAAAATGCTTGGAAAATGCTTGGAAACTTGAAGAAAAACTCTAAAAAACAAGTATGTAAAGATTGATTTTTTTCTCTAAGTAAAAACCCAAAAAATTTAGTTTTTTGCTCTAAAATGTTCTTAATCCGTTTACCCTATTTCTGAATTTTTTCTAGTGTTTTAACCCTCAAAAACTACCCAAAAACCACCCAAAACCGTCCAAAAACCGTTAAAAATCGAGTGGGGGTCGAAAATGGGCGAAATGGGCGAAGTGGGGGCGAAATCGGTGCCTTAACGCCGAAAATCGGCGTCAAACGTGCGCCTCACGCACGTTTCCGCGCTGATGCGCGGAGTCTCCGCGTACGACGGGCGCGGAGCGAGCGACACCCAAGGCGTCGCTCGCGCAGAGCGACTGACGCCCAGGGCGTCGGCCGCGAGGAGTGCACGCTCCGCGCACGGAAATTCGCGACGGCCCTTAGCCGTCGTCTTTCCGTCGCGATTATTTTCCCCTATTTTCCACTTTTTTCTATTTTTTTCATTTTTTAATCATTTTTTCACCTTTTTTTTTTATATAAAATACCCTCAACCTAAAACACACTTTTTCTTCTTCAAAATAATTTTTAAAAAATATTTTTAAAATACACTTTTTACTCACCGAAAAGACAAGGAAAATCACTTCTGAGCTCCAATCTTTTTGCCTATAAGCTGGCATAGCTAAATTTCATCATCGGGTAATCCTGATCAAGGCTACTCGGGACCCGGTGTCTACAGTTGCCCCCAATTTTGGGGAGGCTAGTGCATGGGTGCCTAGGTGAGCCAAAATTCAGGAAAAGGAAAGAAACGCGTACTTGAAGCGGCGATCTTCCTGCTTGATGATGGTAGCTGTTGTTGTCTTTTGGTAGTAACTGGTAATGCCGTGGTCGTGCTAACCTCTTGTGGGTAGTGCCGCCATCATGCTAACCTCTGTGAATTGTATTGCCGTGGTCGTGCTAACCTCTTGTGGGTAGTGCCGCCTTCGTGCTAACCTCTGTGAATTGTATTGCCGTGGTCGTGCTAACCACTTGTGGGTAGTGCCGCCATCGTGCTAACTGTTGTGAATTGGTAGTGCCGTGGTCGTGCTAACCTCTTGTGAGTAGTGCCGCCATCGTGCTAACCTCTGTGAATGTTTGAGCTGTGCTCCTTTAGATGTTTGGACTGGTGTCGTCACTCGGCTTTTGTTGGTGTTCCCCGCCGATTTCTCTTGCAAGATTGTATGCATAGGAATATACAAGAAATCATGTGTGCATGATATGGAATGCAAATGCTTGCAAAAATGTATAGATTGTGCCCTAGGTGGTCCAAGGTTTGCTGAGGTTGTAGCTTGTTTGCTCTACAATGCCCCCTGAATCCTGAGGATCGTCGATAAGTTTTCTGAAAGAGACGTCCGGTGTACATCCTTTGCCCCCTGGTCAATGATCACTTACCCGGGATTCTGTTTCATGTTCTTTGTTGTATGTTATATGATTGAAAGAAGATCATCCGAAATAACATCGCCCTATTGCTCCAGGCATTGAACGTCATTGTTTTAAAGGTAGTGCGTCCCTTGTGGATTTTCACACTAGCTTTTATTTGCGGGAAATGCGTCCCTTAGGGGATTTTTACACAACCCTTTGCCTAATTTTTGCCTGGAATGGACCCAACCCAATCCAGCGGCTTTTATTTATTTTATTTTTTTTTGTAGGGCAGACTGCCTGTTTCCAGGTTTTCACCCTGCCCTTTGGCCTAACTTTTGTTTAGAGAGCCAGTTACGGTTTTCATCTCTAACGGGCTTTTTTTTTTTTTTTTTTTTAGAGAAAGTTATCACCAAAGCTTCTGTTAAGAGCAAAAAAAAAAAAAAACACATATCCAATGAAGGGACTGAGCAATAATCATTAGATGAACAATTGGTATATTTCTTTTTTTTTAAGACAGAACTGAAAGAACAATGAAAATATATTCTTTTATTCATTGCGAAATTGTGTACATTTCTATATGATTTCATCATACATGATTTTCATTTGACAAGAATTCAAAAGCATATGACTACACCTAATCTCGGAGTGGATTTTGTCAGCCTCAAACTCCTATTATCAATCGGCCCTCTAGGGTTTTCTCGATTGAACATTTTCTCTTGGCCCTTAATTTTTGCCCAGGATGCCTTTTTTCGGTTTTCACCCTGGCAGGGCGCCCAATTTTAGCAAGGCCGCCTCTTTTCGGTTTTCGACCCGCGGGGCATTTATTCTCTTCTTTTTATTTTTTGTCTTTAGCCATGGAACCTTTTAAGTCTATCGACATTGATCGGGTCCTTGAACTTATTCCCATCGCTGTCTGCTAAAATTGATGCTCCTTTTGTTAGCAACTTTTTCAAAATGAATGGACCTTCCAAGGTTGGTCTGAATTTGCCTCGTATGTCTGGAACTCCCGGCCTCATCATCTTAAAGACCAAGTCCCCCTCCTTCAACGGGTGCTTTCGTACTTTCTTGCCAAACGACCGAGCCAGCCTCTTTTGATAAACTTGGTTGTGGTAATAGGCTCGTAACCTGTTTTCATCCAACAGATTTAGCTGTGACAAACGTTGTTGTGCCCATTCTGCTTCAGGAATCTCAGCTTCCATGACTACCCTCAATGATTTCAGCTCAATTTAAACCGGCAGGACTGCTTCAGTTCCATGTACCAGAGAGAATGGCGTTGCCCCTGTAGAGGTTCTGACTGTTGTTCTATATCCCCAAAGTGCAAAGGGTAACTTTTCTGCCCAATCCTTGTAGTTCTGAACCATCTTGGCCAAAATTCTCTTCACATTCTTATTCGCCGCTTCAACTGCACCGCTTGCTTGAGGACGGTAAGGAGAAGACTTATGATGTTTGATCCCATATTTCTCGAGCATCTGTTTAGTCTCTGCCAGGAATTGCACCCCATTATCAGACACAATGTGATATGGGAGACCATATCTGCATATCAGATTCCGTTCGATGAATTTAGCCATATCCCTTGCATCAACCTTCTTGAAAGATTCAGCCTCAACCCACTTAGTGAAGTAGTCAATGGCAACTATGATGAATCTATGCCCATTAGAAGCCGTAGGATGGATTTCGCCTATGATGTCTATTCCCCACGCTGCAAATGGCCATGGAGATGTTAAGTTATGTAACTCTGAAACTGGCACATGCCTCAAATTTGCGTACTGTTGGCATAACTGGCATTGCTTCACAAATTTTGAACAATCTGTATCCATTGTGAGCCAATAAAACCCTTGGCGCATGATCTTCTTTGCTAAGGCTAAGCCATTCATGTGAGCTCCACAAACCCCGGCATGAACCTCTTCCATAACTCTTTTTGCTTCTTTCTCTGCCAGACATCTTAACTGGATACCATCAGCTTGCCTTTTGTACAAAGTGCCATTAACACTGATGAATTGAGTGGATAACTTCCTGATCATTCTTTGGTCCTTCTCATTGGCTTCCTCTGGAAAGACTGATCTCTCTAAATAATTCTGAATGTCATAATACCATGGATTTCCATCATTGGCCTCAATGTCCATCACCTATTCAGCTTCAAAGCAAGGTCTTTCCGAACTATAAATCAGCACGGGTTTCATTACAACTCCTGTTGGGTTATCCCACATAGACACTAATGTTGCTAGAGCATCAGCTAACTGATTTTCGTCTCTGGGGATGAAGTGAAAAGTGCAAATCTCAAACTGGCTGCTCATCGTTCTCAAGTGCTTTACATAAGGCAGCAGCCTTTCTTCCTTGACTGACCACTCCCTTCTGATCTGATGAATTACCAAGGAAGAATCTCCGAATACTTCTACGGTCTTTGCCCCCAGAGCAAGTAATGCTTCCAATCCAAAGATGCAAGCTTCATATTCTGCTTCATTATTGGTAGCCTTATACCTCAACTTCTTAGCCAATGGTAGCCTTTCACCATCTGGGGTCGTAAGAATAACTCCTACGCCTGCTCCCTTATTATTGACTGCTCCATCAAAGAATTATTGCCACCCTTGTACTGCTATGGCCGTGACATCTTCATCTAGGAAGTTGTATTCAAACTGATCTCCCTCAATAGGATGCTCGGCTAAGAACTCTGCTACTGCTCTTCCCTTAATGGTTTTCCTGGTTATGTACTCAATGTCAAATTCCTGCAATAGCAGTAACCATCTTCCCATCTTCCCTAGTAGAGAGGGTGCTTCTTGGAGGTATCTGAGCGGATTATGTTTGGCAACCGTTTGTACCTTGAAGGAATGAAAGTAGTGTCGCAACTTCTTAGAAGCCCAGATAACTGCTAAACAAATCTTTTCCTCCTCTACATATTTGGCTTCGTAAGGCAGGAATTTCTTGCTAAGATAGTAAACGGCAAACTCTACACCAAAATCATCTTCTTGAGACATCATAGCACCCACTGAGTTATCTTCCACAGCTAGGTACAGGATTAGTGGTTTGGCATGGCGTGGTGGTCTTAACACCGGAGGATTTAACAAATACTCCTTAATGGTGTCCAAGGCCAATTGACAGTCATTGTTCTATATCACCGGCTGATTCTTCCTAAGAAGCTTGAAAATAGGCTCACATACTGAAGCTAGCTTGGTAATAAATCGGCTGATGTACTGAAGCTTTCCTAGGAAACTTCTGACGTCCTTCTCCTTCTGGGGCACTGGCATCTCTCTTATGGCTTTGACTTTATCGGGATCTACCTCGATTCCCCTCTGGCTTACTACATGTCCTAACAACTTTCCTGATGTAACTCCAAAAATGCACTTCTTGGGATTGAGGCGCAAATCATACTTGCTAATTCTTTGAAAGAACTTTTCTAAAGCCTCAAAATGACCTTCTCTAGTAGCCGACTTAATCATCATGTCATCGACGTACACCTCCACTTCTTTATGGATTAAGTCATTGAGAACCTTGGTCGCCATCCTCTGATAGGTTGCTCCTGCATTCTTCAACCCAAAAGGCATAACCCGGTAGGCATATGTCCCCTACTCGGTGATAAAGGCTGTCTTGATCCGGTCCACTATCTTGTTAAGGATTTGATTGTACCCTGCGTACCCATCCACAAAGCTATACATCATACAAGCAGCAGCACTATCTACTAGCACATCAATATGAGGCAGTGGGAAATCATCTTTAGGGCAAGCTTTGTTCAGGTCTCGATAGTCGACGCATACTCGAACCTTACCGTCTTTCTTAGCTACAGGAACCACATTAGCTAACCATGTTGGGTATTGAACCTCTATCAGGAACTTAGCCTTAATCTGCTTATGGATCTCCTCTTTCACTTTCTGTGCCCATTCTGGCGTAAGCCCCCGAAGCTTTTGCTTGACTGGTTTAAACTCTGGGTAAGTTGGGATGGCATGTTCGGCAACATCTCGATCTATTCCCGGCATATCCTCATAGGTCCAGGCAAAGACTTTTTCATATTTTTTTAATATTCTCTCAAATTTTATTCTCTCTTCAGGAGTTATGTCTGATGCTAGCAAAATTTCCTTTGGATTTTCCAAAGTTCCGAGATTAAATGCAGTTGTGCCAATTGAATTAATATCAAAAATGAATGCATCATGCTTATGATTATGCGAAATGAAATCATCAGAAACATCACACAAGTAAGCAAAGTTGTTCATCTCATTAACATAATCAGAAACATTAACATTGTCCTCAAAGAGTTCTGGTATAAAAAGAGAATCTAAATGACTATCAACTTCAGTCGACGCCGATGCTGCAGCTGACTGTGCTTTGGCTTCTTGATTTGGTGAAATCTTGAGAGCTTCAATCTTTGGCTCTGGCTCCACTATCTTCTCCTTCCCCTTAAGTCAGCTTCAGACCTGGGGTCCTCTCTGCGCTCAATAGGTGCAGGCACTCTTTGCTCAACAACAGGTGGGTCAACCACTGGTTGGTTAATTGCAGCAGGACGTTCTTCTCTTACAACCTCTTGTTCAGCTGGTACTCGGATAGGGGCAGCAGCAGCTTGTTGCCCAGCTATGGTGGTGGCAAGATTGCCCATCATTGCAATCATTCGGGCTTCAAATTCCTCCATTCTCTTTCCTACCTCCTCGGTGATTATTGCCCGGGTTGCATCAGACTCATTTGATGGATTAGCCATGCTTACTTCTGTTGATGATTCGAAAGAAAACCCCACACTTCCTTCTAAGACTAACTCTGAACTCTGATCCGACACTAACTCTGTTAACCCCAAAAGCGGCGTCCTTCTTAACCGTCCGTCGGGACCTGTAGACCACCCAGGAGAATCTATGATGGCTGAAGTTCAAAAATTGTTAAGATGATGCATGATTAAAATGCAATGCATGCTCGTGCTGATGCAACATAGGCAAACACATGCAAGCAGATAGATCCTTCCAACCTTATATCTCCCACACACGTGGTAGTGCGGTCTCTTTCCTAGGTGGGCTTGATCCATGGATTAACGTGGAACCCAATGGACACGTATGGTGCGCAGTGAAAAACCGGCAGCATAACAGCTCCTATCTAATGTACATACGTATGGGTGTTTGGCAATTATGTATTTAAACAATTCAACTTAACTAATATGGACCCACCGGGGCATGAAAGCCTTTGATGAAGACCGTTTGATTAAATTGATTTCGTTTAATATATGATGGCCCATATAGCAAGCATAGTATTACGGTACATTTCACCTAGTGGGAGTATCTATTGCTATTACATGAGCTTTGGACAAGGGAGATGTTACTTTAAGGGTACCCAAGCATGATCCCTGCCGACGAGTCTAGCTTATCACAAGCATAGCGACCGATCGGGTCATCATTTTGATATACCATTGAGGTACGTGGCTTGGGCTGGTGATTATCCTTAACACTTCCCCAAATTGAGTGAAAATGAGGTCGTGCTTCGGGAACGCACCGGGGCTTAAAAAGGGACCAAACTAACTTAATCTAAAGCTCTAATGAGATGATATGCAATTTTGAGATAAAGCGAATTTATGAATTAAATTTTAACCATAGATGTTAAACGAGGTATTTTCAAATTGAAATCTCGAACCATATCGTCCCCAGTGGAGTCGCCACTGTGACGCGCGCTGGATCCCCGCGGCCGCCCATGGGACCGCCCACTTGAGGGCGATCGGGGAATTTGTGGGTCCGTTGATAGCTTGCAATAAATCGCAAGTGCGTCTATGTTGGGCAACAGGGAGGTTTCATGGAGTCGCCACGCAATAGAACATTGGGAAAGTTACTCTCGCCTCGGAGAGCCTAAGACAGCGCGTTGTATCCATTTTGGGCCAACCAGAGGGGTCTTGGAAGGTAAACCTCTCGCCCTAAGGAGCCTAGGATTAGCGCTAAAGTCTCGTGGCACAAAAAGGTGTCTTGGAGGGTAGACCTCTAGCCTCTTTGAGCCCAAAGACCAGAGCTGGGTCCGGGATTTCTCATCTATTTCTACCTCGATTAATTTATGATCAAATTTTAATTATCATTAATTCGCTCTCTCTCCACACGATGCAATTTTAATTTAAAAGCGCAAATATTCACATTGAACGCGATAGGATAAACATATCAAAAATAACATCAAAGGTAAATTACAATAATACCAGGAGCGGAATACAACTCCCATTTAAAAGTGCAAACATACATGAAACCGGGGAATTTATTAATTATGAGGACTTTGGTCCCCGCATGCACAATTAAAGAAAATATTTTGGATGTGATAATTTTATTTGGGATGAAGACTAGGACATTGGTCCCATTTTATTATGAAAAATCTAAATTAATTTAGTAAAACTATTTTTTTGATTTTTATTTAGGTGCGCATAAGAAAACATTTTATTCAATGAATATATACAAGGAAATTAAAATAAAATGAAAATTAAAAATGTATAAAGAAAATACCAAACCCCGCAACTCCTCCTTCATGTGCATGGGTGCTCAAATGATAATAAAACAATGATTTGCAACCAAAAATAAAAATAAAAGAAATTAATGTTAGTGATTAAGCCAACGAAATAATATGACATAAAAGATAATATGTACAATGACCATATAACATGCATAAGATACTATAACATGCATAAAAATAATTATGATGCAATTTAACATGCATAAAATGAGATAACATCATGGCAAATGCAATTTATTAATAATAAAGGTTAACATGCATGAAAAATTAATGACAATCAATTTTATTACTCATAAAATGTGCATGAATGTGTAACATAAGAACAATAAAACTTAACATGCATAATAAAGTTTAAAGTAATATCTATCATAAAGGCATAAGAAAATAAATTTGAAATTTAACATACATGCAAAATATGAACAATAACATTAATGATAATAATGATACTAGTACCTAATGATAACAATAAACCAGTCTAATAAAAACTTTAATGATATTTAACACATGCAAACATAATAATAATCATGATATAACATAAAGAAATCAAAGATATTGACAAACTAGATTAAACATGCATAATAACATGGACAAAAAATAATTTGACATGAAAATAATATAATAAAATTTAAAAGAATTTACTTGTTAAAGATAAAAATAAGAAGAAGAATATGGAGACTAAGAGAATTTACATGTTTAATGTGTTAATTGGAAGCAAAAATAAATGAAATTAATAAGAGAATTAATGAGTAAAACCAAGAATAATTACCCTCAAATTCAGTTTTGAAGAATTGAAGGTAGAAGTCTTGAATTCCTTGTCTCTTCCTTGTGAAAATGCTTGGAAAATGCTTGGAAACTTGAAGAAAAACTCTAAAAAACAAGTATGTAAAGATTGATTTTTTTCTCTAAGTAAAAACCCAAAAAATTCAGTTTTTTGCTCTAAAATGTTCTTAATCCGTTTCCCCTGTTTCTGAATTTTTTCTAGTGTTTTAACCCTCAAAAACTACCCAAAAACCACCCAAAACCGTCCAAAAACCATTAAAAATCGAGTGAGGGTCGAAAATGGGCGAAATGGGCGAAGTGGGGGCGAAATCGGCGCCTTAACGCCGAAAATCGGCGTCAAACGTGCGCCTCGCGCACGTTTCCGCGTACGACGTGCGCGGAGTGAGCGACGCCCAAGGCGTCGCTCGCGCAGAGCGACCGACGCCCAGGGCGTCGGCCGCGCGGAGCGCACGCTCTGCGCACGGAAATTCGTGATGGCCCTTGGCCGTCGCGATTATTTTCCCCTATTTTCCACTTTTTTCTATTTTTTTCATTTTTTAATCATTTTTTCACCTTTTTTTTTTATATAAAATACCCTCAACCTAAAACACACTTTTTCTTCTTCAAAATAATTTTTAAAAAATATTTTTAAAATACACTTTTTACTCACCGAAAAGACAAGGAAAATCACTTCTGAGCTCCAATCTTTTTGCCTATAAGCCGGCATAGCTAAATTTCATCATCGGGTAATGCTGATCAAGGCTACTCGGGACCCGGTGTCTACACCATGTATACCATTCGGCCTACATACTAATCTTTCACTCTTAATTCTTTTCATCAACTTTAACATTTATTTATGTCATTTACATGTTGAATAACTTAGCTATGCCATTATTTTTCATTAAAACTCATCAAAATCATACCTTTACAAATGATAACCATTCGACCACATACATACATCATATATCATGACATTTTCACATGCTCTAAAACATACCATTAGATAGATCACATACTAAATACCATGTATACGCCATAAACATGCCCTAGACATCATCAAAACACATCAAAATCATGTGCTATACCATTCAGCCTAAGTAAAGATTCATCATGCCAACTTTGTTTTCTCATTTTAAACATTAATATCATCATTTTTAACCTTCCTAAACATGTCTATATGGTTTGATTCAATTAAACTTGCATATTTCACATACTTTATGTTTAACCATAACTAAAAATCATACTTTTAACATGGAAAAAGGAGGATATTGTATCCACTAACCTTATTTTCTTGTTCTTCACATCATAAGCATGCTTTCCATGCCTTTACTTCAAGAAACAACACCATCTCCTTTGAAATCCTTAGGTGGCCGAATATACAATCCAAATAAATCACCATAAATTTTCTCCTTTATGAAATATATTTACATAAACATCATCTACATATCCTAAAATATTTATTGGAACCTTTAAACCAATTTAAAAATATCAACTTTACATACCACAATTTGATACATAAACTCTTCCACTTATTTTCTCCCACTTCTTACACTTTAAGTGAACTCTAATCACCACCATCAGATTCTAGAAAGGCTAAACTTTGCTTAGGAGGCTTGGATTTAGGGAGAGATGAAGAGAGAATTGAAGAAAATGGAGGAAAAATCAAGATGAACAATTATGCCTTATGGAGGAGGAGGAAAGCTGCTGGAATTCTAGGTATTTCTCCAGAGAAATCAGATATTCCAGCCTTTATATAGCCTCTCCTAATGGGCCAAATCATGGGCCAATCAATTGGGCCAAATCAAAAGCCCATTTAGGTAATTTAAGCCCATTTTCCAAACAAAAATAATTTTTCTCACTTTCCAAACTCAAATATTTGCAAAATAAATTCCATAATTCTTAAAATATATAATTTAGCCTCCACATAAAATTTCAGCCAAATCGGAGACCGTTTCCCTATCCGATAATTTGTTACCAATTCGATAACTCAATTTTCTGTCTCACCGTAAAATTTATTTTTCACTACCATTTAATTCTCCATAATATTTCAAGCAAGTCCATGCTTTCAGATAATTTTTTCAAGGTCTATAACTCCATTTAGAGTCCGGTCAAACTTTGGTCAAACCAAAGTCGTCCAGTTCGGTCCGATTCACTGGTTGAACTGGTTCGGTTCACCTTTCATCCTTAACTTCCATTTTACCCTTAATAGCTCATTTGACCTTTGTTCCACCTTAATTAGGATCCATCTCCGGTCAGATTCAATTAAATCGGTCCGATTCACTCATTTTTCAGTGCCATCATAAAATTATTTTTTCACTACCAAAGTGTTCTACACACTATTCTGAGTTCATTTATACCTTCAAATAACTTTTCGGAGGTTGTTTACTATCTTTAAAGACTCGATCAAACTTCGGTCAAATCTAGTTACTATTTGAATTGAACCAGAGGCTTTTCTTCAATTTAACTTTCGGGGACCTAATTGACCTCGTTTTCACTCCAAATTATACCACCAGACTTTTTATAACTTGTAATTTCCAATAGTTCAATAAAATATTTTTCACTTTCGGGATCATGGGAAGTCACCCATCAAGGGCTTTCCTGACCTGAGCACGTTTAACTTTTCTTCTCTTCTGTCTTTTAAGACCTAATTACTGATATTTTCACCTGAAATTCACACTAGATACACTACAGATTTCACTGATTACTACTGACCCAATATTCGGGCCATTACAATCTCCCCCACTTATAAAAATTTCATCCTCGAAATTTTCCTATGTACCACAATCACAAATTACAGCCACTACGCTGTGAAAACATTCAGTTCGGGAGATTCATTTACTTTCCATCAGTCAGCATACTTTACATTCTCGTACAATCCCATGAACCTATACAATCCTTATGGCTCATCGGATACTTTTACTCACTTCTGTCATCAATTCCTATTCATGGCATGTATACGTATTACTTCTTCCTCAATACACTATCTCCGATCTTAGGACCGCCTAAAACTTTGCTCTGATACCGAAATAAATATAACACCCTTATACCCGCAAATGGTACGGATATCGGATGTCACCACACTATTCTGTAATGCACTTATCATATTCGGTGAATTTTTTTTCCTACAATCACAAACCTGCATATATAATAATATAAAAATTACACTAACACACCGTTCATATACTTATCCTATACAATCTCGTGTTCACCCATTATAGTCGTACACATAGCACTATTTAAATTTTTCATACATAACCTTTATATAAATCATAAACTATATAATCCACCGAAGTCGTATACATGCCATACCTATCCTTTCATTCCTGCATTCGCTTCTCTTCTCATTTGTCATTGAAAATCCGGCCACTTAAAAACTTCCTATCTTCGTAACCTGCACGCAGCAACAACATTACGCGCTGAGCATTTAAAATGCCCAGTGGTGGATACATATCCTAAATTTTCCATGACTATAATAATATGTATGAACACAAACATTTTTCTTTATTTAGACTATACGACATTAAAATCTTTAAATTTACTTAATTTATGTCTTACAATAGTGTCTTATTCAATCCTTTACTTCAGTTGTTTATCGTTGTATCTTTTGTATCATTCTGTAATTATAACTTAACATCTCCATTTCTGTCATTAGTATTACTACTGACTGCACTGTTATCCTCAACATTAATATTTTTACGTTCAGTCCACTATTTAATACTTAGTCATATTTAGGTACAATATCAATTACTGAATTATTTGCTATAACAGTTATCGTTTCTTGATAATGCCCCTTACTCTTTTCTATTAATACTAATCTTTTTACGCTTTATGTTATGTGACTATTTTTCATTTAATCGTTTTTTTTATAGCACCATGGTTAAAACTGTAATAAAAATACATTTACATTGTTTCCTTTTTTATTTCAATCAGCTATATTCATAATACTTTTAAATTACCAATACTGTCTCTCAAAACACTTACTTATCTATATACTTAATATTCCTATTAATAACTATTTCATAATTTATTTCAGTATTATTGTGATCAATGATACCGTTATTAACAGTAACATCTGAATTACCCATTTTATTAATATTATCATCGTAACAATCAACATTGTTTCTTCATTACATTTTAACATTTTACTGATAGTCCTAAATTTCTTCAGTTATAAGGTTTTATGACTCATTACTGGCCTAACCTTCCAATAACCTTTCGATTATCTATTAATATTTTTAGTTTCATGTATCCTATATACTGCAGACTTTCAATTCCATTTATTTTATTTCCACATAACTAGCTCATAATTATGCTACTTGTTAATTATCTTACGCTATCTTTTATTTATTTCTGATAATTTATTTACCTTATATATATTAAGCTGTTTCATCTTCTTACTAGCATTGCCATTACTCATTATTACAATTAATATTATTTTGACTATTGCCATAATTATTATTAACATTAACAATTATATACATGCACAATTACATTAATCTAATATTGACATAAACTATAATCTCAACATTAATACTATCATTATAATTATTCCTATTATTAAATCATGAATTTCTTCATTTATTTTCAATAATACAGTTATCTTTCATAATACTTATTAATTACATTTTAATCCCTAAATTTACATTACTATCATCAATTGCAATTTAATCTCTAAACTTTTCACTAATTTACAGTATTACCTATCGTTCTCACTTATTTACGATAATGCCATTAATTTACTTATTATAGTCTTTATTTATTATCTATCATGGAATTGCCACCTAGTGCTTATAAAATTATTATTCTTTTACTATTTTATACTTAGGTCCTTTAAACATTACTAGAATTACAATTTTTCCCTTGAACAAATGTAACACCCTATACCCGCAAATGATACGGATATCGAATGTCACCACACCGTACTGTATTACACTCCTCAGACTCAGTGAATTTTTTTTCAACAATAACAATAACAAACAATTACACTAACAAACCATTATTATACTTAACCTGTATAACCTCGAGTTCATCCATTACAGTCATATGCATGCCATGCCCATGTCAATATCCTTGTTGTCTCGTAAATTCTTTCGATCATCAATAACATCAGCCATTACCACATCTTTTCTTTCTGTAACCTGCACGCAGTAATCACACTACGCATTGAGCATTGAAATACCCAGTGGTGGATACATATCCTAAATTTTTCACACTAAAACAACATGCATGTACATACAAACATATATTTTTATTTCCGTTATATGAACATTAAAATTATTAAAGACTTTTAGGTCACTTATGCCTTACTTACAATGTCCTGATAGATCTTTTGCTTCAGTCATTACCTCATTCCTTTTTCATTAATTCAATAACCATACTTTAACATTACTATTACTATTATCATAATCATCAATAATTGTACTGTCAACTTTAACATTACTACTATTTTATTTAGTTTGTTATTTCTATGACCAGTTATATTAACAATATTTGTAAATATCTTATTAACTTATTCATATATCAATTACAGTCTAAGGTTGAGCACAATATCAGTCGCTGACATATCTATTAAGCAGTCATCATTACTGTTATTAACAGCACTGACTATATGTTATCGTTTCCTTTATAACCTTGATATTTCTTTTACAGAACTATTTTTAAAACTATAAACTTAATATGTACTTACTTTATTTGGTATTTAATTTTACTCAGTTATATCTCATATTATGTACTTGGATTGTCAAAGCTATTACTTAATCCCTTAACTTATTTGTAGGCTTAACATCATTATCCTCTTAACTTACATACAATTTCTAGTATTATTATTTGATTAATTATTTATCGATACTATTTTACATTTAATTTCCTTATTATTATGACTAACAGTACTATTATTACACCAGTACTCGAAGTAGTCACACTGTTAATTTACCATCATCTCAATAATTATCATTTCACTATTAACTTTCAACATTTAATGACAGTTCTACTTTCTTTCACATCTTTAGTTTCGTTACTAACATTCTTAGGCGACCCCACTAATAAATTCTACATAGACAATATTATGAAAATATTAACTATCATATTTTATACCTCGGATAATTAATCCAATCTGTAACACTTATTTCAGTTCTATAACAATGTCTTTTACATATTTTTATTACACACCCTTAATTTATTGTGACTTTATTTTGAAATTCACAGTATTCAGTTAAGTTCACCTAACACATTATTATTTATCTTAATTACATTATCTTTCTTCAATAGATTTTAAATATACATCTCAATTATTTTTAATCAGTTATAATAATCATTTACTGGTCCAAAGACATTCTAATTCTTTTATTAATGCTAATATTACTCATCTATTTTCTTATATTAATCCTATTGCCATTTCCCTGATATTAGCATTAACGATACTATTTCTATTAATATTAACATAATTGTCATTATTTTCTCTAATGTCAATTAATTATACAATTAACATTCAAATTGCCTGTCAATTATCTTTAAAATCCCTCATTTACCTCGATATTGAAAAATTCACAATTAGGTTCCTAAACTTCCATCAATTTATAGCTTTACCCCTTTACTTTTCATTTATTTACAATAATGCCATTAGTTAACTTATAATTATCCTTATTTTATTATCAAATATGCACTAATATTCTTAATGTCAATTAAATCATTCATTTAAGGACATATACATTTATAGCACAAATAAAATTTCATATTTGCAATTAGGTCCCTTAACATAGTATAATTATAATTAGGTCCTCATACTATAGCATATTTACATCTAGGTCCTTTAACTATGCCATATTTACACTTAGGTCCTTTAACTATTGTTAAATTAAGATTTTGGCCCTAACTTTCTTTTATTTACAATTATGCCACCAAATCAACTTATCAATTAATTAATTCATTATATAACAAGCAAATTACCATTAAATCACATAATTAAGGTCATTTACACATTTAGTACACATAACAGACCATAATTAACATTTTATCCCAAAACATGGCAAAATTACAACTTAATCCTTAAACTTTATCAAAATAACAGAAATGCCATTATTTCATTCTTTTTATCTTTTTATTTATCATTTAACATGCAAATTACATTTTAGTCCTTAAACTACCATTTTCATACCAAATTACACTTTAGTCCCTAAAGAGTGACCAATCTCCACATTTAGCCATTTAATTACATTTTTACCCTTATTAACATATATATAGACAAAATTACCAATTTACCGTCAAAGCTTTTCAATAATTATGATTATACCCTTTTTCACACAAATTTCATTTCCATCACATATTAACCATTTAAAACCTCATATTTACCATTTTACTCTTAACCCTATCTTTATTCTTTATCCTTATCCTTATCACTTTAATCATTACCATATCTTATCTTTATCACATAATTACATACATGTCTTATCTTTATCACATAATCACATGCATATCTTATATTTATCACATAATTATTTCTTTTTATTGTCAAATTTACCATTATGTCCTCAAAACATTTTATTTATTCGAATTAAGTCCATTTTTTACACAAATATCACAGATTAACCTCAAATATCATTTTAATCACAAATCAACCATATCAAGCTCATTTTTGTCATTTGCCCCTGTATAAAACTGGCAGATATCTATGACTAGGATAAACGGGAAGTGAACCCGATAGGTTCAATACAGAATAGAGGGACCCCGTAGGACCACCCTTATAGATTCAATATAGAATAGAGGGGCCCCATGGGACCACCCCTATGATACAGACAATAGAAATACAGATCAATACTACATTAAGACAGAATAATATACAGAATAGGTTCATCATTGGCCTATAATAAGTGAGACGTCATGCTCACACCCGTGGTCTTATGTCCCTATGGCTAGCCATCATATCCTGAACTAGACTTGACTACCAGATTACTACATAGGGCATAAAAATTACACTTTTCACATTTTTAAGTTACCAGTCATACTTTTCATGGAATTTCATCATTTTATTCCATTGTTTTTCATACAATTCAATCATACATGTGATTATCATCATCATACCATCACATGCCATAATTCTCATGTTATCATCATGGTACACATGTAAACACACATGCACATCATTCGGCCAACATGTTAACTTTTCCTCATTAATTCTTTTCTTCAACTTTAACGTTTCTTTATGTCATTTACATGTTGAATAACATAGCCATGCCATTAATTTCCATTAAAACACATTAAAATTATGCCTTTATACATGGTAACCATTCGTCCATATATACATACCATACATTATGACATTTTCACATGCAATAATACATACCATTACGTAGATAACATGTCAAACAACATAGTAATTTCATGAAATCACATCAAAACACATAAAAATCATGCCTTTTCATGTGTTAACCATTCAGCCTCATGTATACATCATGCATCATGAAACTTTTTCATGCTCTATGATATGCCATCATCTAAATCACATGCCAAACATCATGTATACATCATAAACATGCTATAAACATCATCAAAACGCATCAAAATCATGTGATATACCATTCGGCCTAAGCAGGGATCCATCATACCAACTTCGTTTTCTCAATTTAAACATTCATATCATCATTTTTTAACATTCCTAAGCATGAATATCAAGTTATTTTCAATTAAACATGCATATTTCTCACACTTTATGTTTAAACATAACCTAAAATCATACTTTTAACATGGAAAAAGGAGGATATTGTATCAACTAACCTCATATTCATGCTCTCCATACTTAGATCTTCCTTTCCTTAGCTTTTCTCCATAAAACATCATCATTCCCTTTGTATTCCTTAAGTGGCTGAATTCTCGCATTAAAGAAACAACCATTATTTTACTTCCTTTTTGCAATATAACTTCATAAATATGATCTACACATCATAAAGTACCTATAGGAACCCTTAATTAAAATTATAGAATCCTAAATCACTTACCTCATTTTTGCGACATAATCTTTATCACTTGCTTTTTCCCACTTCTAACCCACCAAATGAATTTTTGAGACCACCAATAGACTACAAAGGAGCTGAAATATATTTTGGAGACTTGAATTTAGGGGGTGATGGAGAGAAATTGAAAGAAAAATGGAGGAAAAGTGAGAAGTATCAATTCGGCCAAGGGAGGGTGGAGGAAGGGCGGCTGCTAATGGAATTCTCTAGGGTTTTCCAGCAAATGAGATGTATTTATATGGGTGCAATTTAACTGAACCATGTCCAACCGGAGTGGTCGAACCGATTTGGTCAAATTTTTGATTTTTGGGTCATTTTTCACTGTTTAAGGGTAATTTAGTGTTACTGAACTCATTTTTACTCCCAATCAATTTCATTGTTCTTAAAATATCAAATATAGCCTTCACGCAAAATTTTAGCTCAATCAGAATCCATTTGGGGCCCGGTTCACCTAAACCCGGTCCGGTTCGATTCAATTCGATTTTGTCGTAAAATACAATTCTAATGCTATCAAAAATTTCTAAAAATTATTCTTAACTTGTACACTTCCCATGGTAGACCTTGTTATCCACTTTAACCATTTTTAAAAATTCGGTCAAAATTCAGTCAACCTTTAGTTCAACCGAACAGAACCGGAGGCCAACTTCAGACTTAACTTCGGGAGCCTATTTGACCTCATTTTCGAACCAAATTTCACCACTAGACTCCTGATAGTCCACAGATCATTTATACAGAATAATATTTTTTTAGCACACAGCTGAAAATATCAGCTATACAGCTTCCCAATAGGTCACCCATCCTAGAATTGCTATGCCTCAAGCACGTTTAACTTTTAAACTCTACAGAATAAAGAATACCACATACAACATCAGAAGCCAAGAACATACATACAGACTTTACAGAAAACACTGATCACAACTAACCCAGTATTCAGGCCATTACAACAAATATTTACTTCATTCAATTATTTACATGCAATAATCTTCATAATCTTTATTTAAACTCATTCATGCACTTAGTATAATTAACTATACACATAACAAAATTCACATGCATGCCTCATGAATATAAATAATACATTTAATATCAATTATCCCAATATTTAATTCATTTAATTTCTATATATGCAAAAATATTCTTAATATCAACTAAATTACTCATTTAAGGAAATAAACATGTATAGTGCACATAAAATTACATAATTGCATTTAGGTCCTCATATTATATCATATTCCCAATTATTTGAATTGATTGAGTTATCTATTGATAAAAAAAATAAAGAAATTATATAACTAAAATAAGCAAGCAGAAATAATCAAATTAAATTGACGTTAATAATTGAAAGAAATAAAATGATGGAACCCAGGTCGGCGCGTGGGAAATATCCACAGAAGGTTGGCTGGTCGGCTGGCTTGTAGAACTCGAGGCTAGAGCAGAGCTTTTTCTCTTAGGGGCCACTGCACGAAAATGAAAAACCAAATTCAATCGCATTCTATGTGCATCAAACAGCAATGGCGTTCAAAATATAGCATCAGTTCAAGCTCATGCTAACCTATTAAAAATAATCTCCCCATTCCCATTTGAGTTTATAAGAGATGCATCAATTCACGAAGTATTCAAGAAAGTTAAATGACATAAATAAGCACAATTCAACAAAAGTGATGATCAAATTCAACATCATTATAAGAGCACTCCTGAAGTTCAATCTAACCAAGAATAACCATTAGCACATACTCAATGGAATGTTAGGAAAGTTGCATCTATTGACAACGAAGGCAAAAATGATCGATGAGAATAAATAGTGCATTTGAACACTATGGCAAATGAATCTCTGCATTTCAGATTGGCAAGAAATGGCAAAATAAGGAAAACCACTCATTAAGACATTTTCTCAAACACTTGGTATGCAGCAATTTAACTGACTAAAATTGAGCCCATAGATATTAACAACAACCCAAAACTATAATTCGATGCATTAAAATGTAGAGCAAACAGTTAAAGCCTAACAATTCCTATTTTAAACCAAGAAATTGAATAAAATTTACAACTCAAATCCTGCACAAATACACATGCCCTAACTTCCCAATCCAACTTCGTTCATGGTTTCAACGTCAGAGATGTAAAATTGAGAAGGGAAATAAGAATTGAGAACATCCACAGCATTAATTCAGAGCATAATGAGAAGAAAATCCTAAGTGGTTATAAAATTGAGACCTCAAAAGTATAGCCAAGGAAGAGAACATGAACAGGGATAAAGAACCGCAAAGAGAAAATAAATGAAAATGAAGGATAAAAAGAAAGACCAAAATTACTTACTTGTTGCAAGTTCGCAGAAATTGAAGCCTAAAAGAAAGAATTGAAGCTTGAAATAGCAGAGAATAACAAAATATTCAAGTTTTGAGAGTGAGAGATGTGGTAGGGTGAGAGACAAAATACAGAAAACTGGGATTTTAAAACAAATTTTTGTGGGAGTCACGGTGGTAACCAAATGGTTGCCACCGTGAGGTACCCAAAATTTTCAATCCAGAATTGAACCGCCTCATGGTCACGGTGACAACAAAAATCATTGTCACCGTGACATACCACAAATTCAAAACAGAATTGAAACTTCAACACGTCATGGTGGTAACAAATTTTATTGCCACCGTGACATGTGCAAACTTAAAAACATAATTCAACCCTCCTTAGGTCACGGTGGTAACCAAAACAATCACCACCGTGACATACGCACACATCAAAACAGAATGCTACTTACCAGTTGGTCACGGTGGCAACTAAAACAATTGTCACCGTGACATACCAAATATGCCAACCCAGAATGTCTTCCTCATCCGGTCACGATGACAACCAGATACCTTGTCACCGTGACATGTGCACATTCCAGAATCCAGAATACATTTTCCTTTGGTCACGGTGGTAACAAAATCCATTGCCACCGTGACCACCTGCAAACTTGCAAAAATTTCATCAATCACTCAAAACTTCAGCTACTAAAACCTTGAAAATTCTCCCATTAACAATATAATTTCATTATGACTACAAACCACACAACTTGGACAAAAGTAAACATGACTAACTACCTAAAGAAAATAGCAATAAACACAAAATAACAAAGTTTGAGAAGAAGTTCTGCATTTAAATAAGTCCGCTGCTGGACTTGTAAATACCGTTAAGGATCTACAAGGTTGACGATCGCTAAAGCCCCATCATATGTTGATTCAAAATAAGGCTTCACACGGTGTCCATTTACCTTGAACTCATTTTTACCCATCGGGTGCTTCAATGTGATCACTTCAAACTGATCAGCTCCCACAACTTCATAAGGTCCCTTCCACCGCGATTTTAACTTTCCTGGAAATAAACGCAACCTGCTATTATATAAACAAACTTTCATACCTGGAATGAATTCTTTCCTGACTAATTTCTTGCCGTGCCATTTCTTTGTGTTTTCCTTATACTTCTCTGCTTGTTGATACGACTAATAGCGTATCTCTTCCAATTCATTCATCTGGAGAAGTCTTTTCTCACCTGCACTCTTGATATCAAAACTTAGAAACTTGGTTGCCCAATAAGCTTTGTGTTCTAGTTCGATAGGGAGATGATAAGATTTACCAAAAACAAGCTTAAATGGGGATAATCCTATAGATGTTTTGAATGCTGTTCTGTAAGCCCACAAAGCTTCATCCAACCTTAAATACCAATCCTTTCTACATGAATTTACAGTCTTTTCTAGGATGGTTTTAAGTTCCTGATTGGACACTTCAACCTGCCCATTAGCTTGAGCATGATAAGGGGTGGTGACCTTATGCCCAACTCCAAATTTTTTCAATAAAGCCTTGAATTGGTGGTTAACAAAATGTTTACCACCATCACTAATAATCGCTCTATGGGCTCCAAATCGGGTGAATATATTCTTTCTCAAGAAATCTAGAATAGCTTTGGCATCACAAGTTCTAGTGGCTATGGCTTCTACCCATTTACTCACATAGTCCACTGCTACTAAAATATACTCATACCTATAAGAAACCGGAAAAGGCCCTATAAAGTCTCTCCCCCACAAATCAAACAGTTCTACCTCAAGCAAATTGGTTAAAGGCATCTCATCTCTCTTAGTAATATTACCTACTCTTTAGCATCTATCATAGGTTTTCACAAAGAATTGCACATCTTTAAACATAGTAGGCCAATAAAAACCAGAGGATAGAATTTTTGATACCGTTCTATTTGGCGCATGGTGTCCACCAGCTTCCCCGCTATGACATGCCTTGATGATCTCACCCTTCTCCTCATCCGAGATATACCTCCTCAGCACTTGATCAACACACAGGAGAAACAAATAAGGGTCGTCCCAAATGTAGTGTTTGGCATCCGCTTTTAGCTTCTTCCTTTGCTGCCATATGAAGTCCTTTGGCATAAATCCTCCTGCAAGAAAATTAGCCACATTAGCAAACCAAGGAACAGAAAATTCACTTGCAAATAAAGCACAAATATGTTCATCAGGGAATAAATCTAAAATTTCCCCATTTTTAATTTGATCGCTCTCCAATCTCGACAAATGATCCTCTACGAAATTTTCTGCCCCCTTCTTATCTTTGATTTTCGGGTCAAACTCTTGCAATAGGAGCACCCATCTAATCAATCTCGGCTTGGATTCCTTCTTGGCAAACAAATGTCTCAAAGCTGTATGGTCTGACCACACCACGATTTTTACACCCAGCAAATATGGCCTGAACTTCTCAAAAGCATACACGATTGCAAGAAGCTCTTTCTCAGTGGTGGTGTAATTAACCTGTGCCCCTGTCAAGGTGTGACTGGCATAATAAACTGCACAAAATACCTTATCTCATCGCTGTCCAACCACTGCCCCAACTGCAAAGTCACTAGCATCACACATTAGTTCAAACGGCAAATTCCAATCCGGAGATATAATCATCGGGGCTGAAATGAGCCGTCGTTTCAAAGTTTTAAAAGATAGCATGCACTCACTATCAAAATCAAAAGGAGCATCTTTCATGAGCAAATAGAAAAAGGGTTTAGCAATTTTCGAAAAATCTTTGATAAAACGACGTTAAAACCCTACATGTCCTAAGAAACTCTGAATGCCCTTAACACTAGTCGGGGGTGGCAACTTTTCTATCACCTCTACCTTGGCCTTATCGACCTCTATCCCTCTCTCAGAAATTTTGTGCCTGTGACGCGCGCCGGACCCGAATAACCCAGCAAGGGCCCTCGCTTTGAATCCACTTTAGGATTCGAGGTATGAAGGTTCGCGCCTTTTGATCATGGGCGCCATGAGACATCATCGGTATACTCCTCTCAATAGAACATTGGGGAGAATAACCTAGCCTATTGACGCCTAAAGGCACCTTTGAGGTATTTGGAGTCGCCACCCAATTTGCAAGAAATTGGGAAAAGGTTTCTCACCTCTATTGGTCTAAACCAGAGATATGGTGTCCGGAACTTCCCTCTTATTTATGCTTTGGTTAATTATAAATGGGTTTTTAAATTCTTAAAATTATATCTCTCATCTCACACGAGCGATGCATTAAAAGTAAAAGCGCATTTCAAGTACGTAAAGGAAGTAAATAAAAGCGATAAAGCAATAGATAGAGAAAGCGGTAAATGAGAGCGGTAAACACGCAAGCACGCAATTACAAGAGAAATAGGGGCGGAATACAACCCCCGTTGGAAGAAAATGAAGCTATAAATGGGACAGAATACAATCCCAAAAATAAATAAATTTGCCCCAAAGTTATTACAAGGGCCCAAAAATAAGAAATGAACTTGAATTCAAAACACTCACCCAAGATTAAAATAAAAGAACGTACATAAATCGGGACATTATTTAAGGAACATTGGTTCCTTCGCGCTTGTTCGAAATTTAGGAACATTGGTTCCTTCGTATTAATTTGAAGAGGGCTCGAAGAGTCATTTTTGATTGCTTGAATTGAAAAACCGGGATGAGCGATCCCATTTTTGTAGAAAAGTTGACTCTTCGTTTTAATTGTGACATTTTTATTGTCGAGCTAAAATGAGGGACATTGGTCCCGATTTTATTAGTGAAAATTCCAATTTAATTATAGAAATATTTTTGTGATTTTTTATCGCACGCGTGCACGAATGAAAATATATATTTACAAAAAACACGACATAAAGAAAGGGTTAAGAAAGGTCTCACCGAACCGGAGTACCCGCCTACGCGTCGCGACCCATCCGGGGAGTCGCGGTGACACCCGAACAACTTGATTCAAATTAAACTCATACAAAGGTTAACATCAAAAATATCAGTAAATATTCAAAGTAAATGAACCAAGCAAATGCGAAATATAATAATAATAACAATGATAGTAACACAACAAAATGAATTAAATTATCAACAGTAAATAACAAATAATCATGGCAATAATAATAATAAATGATAATAATAATGTTAACAGAATATTAATAGCAACCAATATAATAATAAACATAATAATAATAAGAGTAAAGATAACAGCATATTGAATAATCACAAGTAATAGTAATAATGATAATAATAATAATAATAATAATAATAATAATAATAATAATAATAATAATAATAATAATAATAATAATAATAATAATAATAATAATAATAATAATATGACATCCATAAACATAAAATGAATATAAAGTAGTGATAATGATAATAATAGGTAATATCAATAATAATGATAATAATAATAATGCCAAAATAATGGCATGGATGACCAATAGAATAACCATAATAATAACTACGTGAGATAACAATGAATAATAATAAAAAATGACAATAAACAATAACATGAGCCTAAACATGAACACAAGCATAAATAGTGATAACGATAAATAATAATAATAATATTAGCACATGAACATGAAAACCCATTTAAAGCCAACAAATAACATATTAATGGTGGTATTGACACAGTGAAATGCTAAAAATAAATAATAGACAATATATTAATAGCAAAAAAAATAATATTAACAACAATAAATAATGTACAAGAAAAATAAAAGAGAACAAGTCCAATAATGTTTACCCTCAGAATTTTTAGATTGGGGAAACGGTGTCCCGATCGATTTTCCTTGTCGGATTTATGGTGATAAATACTTGAAGAAAATGTAGAAATTAATATTTTGAAATGAAATCAAGAAAATATTTTGATGAAAATATTTTGGTGGATGATTTGAGCAAAAGGAAATTAATTTTCCAAGCCCAAACCACTCAAGAAATAGATTATGTATTTTTGAAGAGCAATTCAATGTTAAAGCTTGAGAAAAAAAGAAGAAAAGGAGAAGCCAAAAGAAATCTGCTGAAAAAAAGTTGAAAGCCCAAAACCTTTCAAAATAATTCCCGTCCCCCTCCAAAAATGAGGGCAAAATTCTATTTAATCTTGTCTTGGCTAAAAATGGCAAAAGACAAAAAAAACTTTTATTTTTGTTCCACCCAAAAAGGCATGAAATGGTGAAAGACTGAAGAAAATCAGATTGAAAAAGAAGCGGAAAAAAGGGAACAGGCGACAGGTCGCGCAGAGCAAGGCGAGGGCGCGCGCGGCAGCCTGCTGCGCGCGTGGTGCCCCCGCACCGCGCGCAGCAGGCAGCTGCCTCGCGCGCAGGGCAGCTTGCCTCGTGTGCAGGGGGGCGTGCGGCGCCCCCTGCCTCGCGCGCAGGGGGGGCGCGCTGCACCCCCCGCCTCACGCGCAGGGGATGCGCGCGAGGCGCCCGCCTCTGCGTGCAGGGGGGCGCGCGGCGCCCCCCGCCTCGCGCGCAGGGGCTGCGCGCGAGGTGCCCGCCTCTGCGCGCAGGGGGGGCGCGCGGCGTCCCTCGCCTCGCGCGAGGCACCTGCCTCGCGCGCAGGCGCCCCTGCGCGCTGGGGCAGCCCCGCGCTGCCGCAAGCGGCCTTCGCGATTTTTTTTTTATTTTAAATTTTGACACAAAATTAATATATTTTTTTTACTCCATTTTAATTTTAATTTCCCCAAAAAATATATTTTTAATTATTTTCTGAAAAACACATCTTTGACAAGGGAACGATCGATTCTCACATTTCTTATCGGAAATCGGTCTTCTATTTCATCATCGGGTAATTCTGATCTTGGACTGCCTCGGGACCCGGTGTCTACAGTTGCCCCCAATTTTGGGGAACTTAGAACACAGGTGCCTAAGTGAGCCAAAATTCAGAAAAGAAAGGAAAGAGGCGCGTACCTGAGGTGGCTGTCTTCCCGAACTGGCTGAAGAAGTCGTCCCCTTCGGTTGCCGTGTATACTGAAGGACAATTTTTATCCTTTTGGGCGGTGCGTTGAGTCTGCTCCAGACTTACCAAATGCAAGGGTGCGTGAGATTTGTCTCCTCAAAGAACTTGGGGAATTGGTCTCCTCAAAGGACCGAGTGATTTTGCCTCCTCAGAGGACTTTGGGATTTTGCCTCCTCAGAGGACTTGAAGATTTTGCATCCTTAGAGGACTTTGGAATTTTGCCTCCTCAGAGGACTTTGAGATTTTGCCTCCTCAGAGGACTTTGGAATTTTGCCTTCTCAGAGGACTTTGAGATTTTGCCTCCTCAGAGGACTTTGGAATTTTGCCTCCTCAGAGGACTTTTAGATTTTGCCTCCTCAGAGGACTTGAAGATTTTGCCTCCTCAGAGGACTTTGGAATTTTGCCTCCTCAGAGGACTTTGAGATTTTGCCTCCTCAGAGGACTTGAAGATTTTGCCTCCTCAGAGGACTTTGGAATTTTGCCTCCTCAGAGGACTTTGAGATTTTGCCTCCTCAGAGGACTTTGAGATTTTGCCTCCTCAGAGGACTTGAAGATTTTGCCTCCTCAGAGGACTTTGGAATTTTTCCTCCTCAGAGGACTTTGAGATTTTGCCTCCTCAGAGGACATTGGAATTTTGCCTCCTCAGAGGACTTTGGAATTTTGCCTCCTCAGAGGACTTTGAGATTTTGCATCCTCAGAGGACTTTGAGATTTTGCCTCCTCAGAGGACTTGAAGATTTTGCCTCCTCAGAGGACTTTGGAATTTTGCCTCCTCAGAGGACTTTGAGATTTTGCCTCCTCAGAGGACTTGAAGATTTTGCCTCCTCAGAGGACTTTGGAATTTTGCCTCCTCAGAGGACTTTGAGATTTTGCCTCCTCAGAGGACTTTGGAATTTTGCCTCCTCAGAGGACTTTGAGATTTTGCCTCCTCAGAGGACTTGAAGATTTTGCCTCTTCAGAGGACTTTGGAATTTTGCCTCCTCAGAGGACTTTGAGATTTTGCCTCCTCAGAGGACTTGAAGATTTTGCCTCCTCAGAGGACTTTGGAATTTTGCCTCCTCAGAGGACTTTGAGATTTTGCCTCCTCAAAGGACTTCGGAATTTTGCCTCCTCAGAGGACTTTGAGATTTTGCCTCCTCAGAGGACTTTGAGATTTTGCCTCCTAAGAGGACTTGAAGATTTTGCCTCCTCAGAGGACTTTGGAATTTTGCCTCCTCAGAGGACTTTGGAATTTTGCCTCCTCAGAGGACTTTGAGATTTTGCATCCTCAGAGGACTTTGAGATTTTGCCTCCTCAGAGGACTTTGGAATTTTGCCTCCTCAGAGGACTTGAAGATTTTGCCTCCTCAGAGGACTTTGGAATTTTGCCTCCTCAGAGGACTTTGAGATTTTGCCTCCTCAGAGGACTTGAAGATTTTGCCTCCTCAGAGGACTTTGGAATTTTGCCTCCTCAGAGGACTTTGAGATTTTTGCCTCCTTAGAGGACTTTGGAATTTTGCCTCCTCAGAGGACTTTGAGATTTTTGCCTCCTCAGAGGACTTTGAGATTTTGCCTCCTCAGAGGACTTTGGAATTTTGCCTCCTCAGAGGACTTTGAGATTTTGCCTCCTCAGAGGACTTTGGAATTTTGTCTCCTCAGAGGACTTGAAGATTTTGCCTCCTCAGAGGACTTTGGAATTTTGCCTCCTTAGAGGACTTTGAGTTTTTGCCTCCTCAGAGGACTTGAAGATTTTGCCTCCTCAGAGGACTTTGGAATTTTGCCTCCTCAGAGGACTTTGAGATTTTGCCTCCTCAGAGGACTTGAAGATTTTGCCTCCTCAGAGGACTTGAAGATTTTGCCTCCGCAGAGGACTTTTGAATTTTGCCTCCTCAGAGGACTTTGGAATTTTGCCTCCTTAGAGGACTTTGGAATTTTGCCTCCTCAGAGGACTTTGAGATTTTGATCTACACCGATGTCATCTTGACTTGTTTGTCCGGCACGGGTGAGTGCTACTGCTAAGATGGTCCGGGCCCCGCTTTCGTGCGTGCGGTCTTCATTTGGACTTTATTTTTTCCTGCAAAACTGGGCACGCAAGAATATATACAAGAGATTGTACATGCATGTATAAGATGACATATGCAGATATAAGATGTATGCAAAATGGGTAGACCACGTCCTGGGTGGTGAAGGGTCCGTTCAGGGCACGTTTTGGCATTATCTGATATCCCCAAGGATCTAGAAAAGCGTCTTCGCGGCTCAGGAATTCTGACCCATAACCCCCCCTCAAGGGGGACCATTAAGTGGGCGTCTTTGCCCCCGAGGATTCTGACCCATGTCTTGCATTATACCATCTGTTCGAGAGGATGTCATCTGAAAAACCACGGCCTTATCGCTCCAGGCATTGAAAGTCATTGATTAAAGGTAGTGCATCCCTCGTGGATTTTCACACTAGCTTTTCTTAGCGGGAGATGCGTCCTTGTCGGATTTTCACATAACCCTGTACCTTATTTTTTGCCTGGAATGGACCCAACCCAATCCAGCGGCTTTTATTCATTTTATTTTTTATAGGGCAGACTGCCTGTTGCCAGGTTTTCACCCTGCCCATTGGCCTAACTTTTGCTTAGAGCGCCAGTCATGGTTTTCATCTCTAACGGCCTTTTTTTTTTTTTTTTTTTTTTGAGAAGAGGGAGTTGTTGCGAAAGATCTTTCGGGTATGATCGACACGTGCTTATGTCTCAGATTCTGGTTGTATGAGCTTGGTCCTTTATTGGGAAGGTGCTGCAGAATTGGCTTCACAGTGGGTAGCAAGATGAGTTGGCTGAAGTGCCGGAGTAACGAGAATGGTAGAGGGTAGATAGTAGCAGTGTGTTGGTTTATGTCTGACCCAGGTGACTTTGAGGGTGCAAGATGAATTGCTATAGTTACACCAATACATCTTTGCATAAATGCATATATTTCAACCTGATTTCATAACGTATGATCACTATTTGGCATTAACTCAAAAAATATGGAAATCATCTAATCTCGGGGTAGATCTTGAGAGCATCAAACTCCTGTTATCGATCAGCCCTCGCGGGTTTTCTTGATTGAATATTTTCTCTCTCTCTTTTTTTATTCTTTATTTAGCCTTTGCCATGGACCCTCCTTCAGTTCGTCAATATTGGTTGAATTTGCTTTCATCTTTGTTAGCCGGAGAGATTGCTGCTTCTGAGAGTGATCCTTCTTAGTATCAAAGTTTTGGTCTTATCGCTTGTGCAGACTGGTTGAGTTGATGGGTTACTTATTTGGGGCTTGAATATGAAGTTTCACGTTTGGCCCGTATTGGCTTTGGCGGTTCGAATCCTGGAATGGCCTTTCAATGGCTGAGACAGGGTGACAGGTTGGGCTTGGATGATCTGGGGTACTTTTATCGGTTTTGGTGGTTTAAGCTTCCGAAATGGTTTTCGACGGCTGGGATTGGGTGGATGGTTTGGGGGGTTTTAGCCCTTTTGGTCCTCTTCAGTAGCTAAGAAAAATGGCAATATGCCGGCATGTGTAGATCAACGGGATTTGAACAAAACTTGCCCCCAAATAGCATTCCCTTGCCCCCTGATCAATTCTCTCTTTTCTTTACAACCCCAAATTTTTTTTTTTTTGCCCCCAATTTTCTTTATTTTAACAAGCTTTGCTCAAATCCTAAAGTTTACATATACGTGCACTTTTCATCTTAACCACTGGGACCATTGTTGTTCAATTTGGTCGGGCATTAAATTTTGGTAGGAAATTTGGTTATGAGGGTTTTAGATGGTTAAGGGTCAGTCATAATCGGTTTTGGGGTACACATTTCGAATGGGTCGAGAGAAAAAAGGTCATATGGCTTGGTTCTGATGGGTTGTATATTTCTCGTGGCGGTTTTGAGTTTTATTTGTCTAACTCTTGGTGTAGCTCTCGAAGTTTGATTTTTCTCAGTGGCACCATATGCAACTTGGATGTTGTGGATGCGAAGAAGTGGCTTTCAAAATTCGGTTCGTCATCATGCCGGCAGGCGAAAGTAGTACCGATCTCAAGAACTTCCTTATCAATTTTCAGCATGTCATACCAGATCCGGGCAAAGGCTCTTTTTTTTTTTAATTATTATCTCTCAAGCTTTTATCTCACTTCAGGAGTCATAACAGATGCTATCAAGATTTTATTTGGGGTCCCCAAAGTTTCGAGACTAGATGGAGTCGTATTAATTGGGTTAATGTCAAAATGAATGGATGCATCGTGATCATGAGAAATGAAATCAAGGAAATATCGCATAAACAAAACAGAAATTATTCAACATGGTACAATAACCAAATTGTCCTAAAAGAGTTCTGGAATTGAAAAGCAGTAAGCATTAAAAGCATGATCTTCTGCTTGTGGCTTCGGAGGAACATGCCGATGAAGTGGATTGGCCCGATCACATCTATGGTGGAAGGATTGCATTGTAGTCTACTCCCTTCTTCTTCTCTCTTTTCTCGAGATCCGTGATTTGCCTGCTGTCGATCAAGTCTTGAATTTCATGCCTTAATCTTGCGCATCGATCTGTCATATGCCCCGTATGTTGGTGAAAATAACAATACTCATCATTTTTATGTCCCGACCGTCCTTGGGTTTTGGCTGGCTTAGGTGGCAGGGGCTGCAGCTTTCCCTCCTTTTCCAGTTTTTTAACATCCACGATAAAGGCCGACCCAAATTCGAGAAGCGCCTTTGGTTCACCCCTATAGTCGATACCTCAGCCGCCTTTTCAGTCCTATCGCCGCTGCTGGAGCCTGCCCACTTATTTGCCCCCTGACTGTTATAGCCCTTCTTAACAAACCCTTCACCACTCGCCTTCTGGGCCATGCGTTCACTCTCTGCCTCTATGGCGATGTCTTTTAAAGACTCCCAATCTTTTAACCCTTTCATCTTGAGCCATTCTCTTAAGTACGGGCTTGCATTTCTAATGAACAGCCTGATCTGATCTACCGTATCAGGCTTTCTCTTCATCTCCATCACCCGATTCCTCCACCGAGTGAGATAGTCATGGAAGGACTCACCAGGCTTCTGGTACAATAGCTCAAGGTCTTTCAAGGTAACCTCCATTCGGGTACTACAGTCATATTGCTTAAGGAATTCTTCTATCAGTAAATCCCAATCTTCTCTAGACCTTTTATCCAACCCGTGGTACCAATCGATCGTCGGCCCCGTTAGACTGAGACAGAAATACTCCACCTTCTGCCTTTTCGTCAGCCCTGTGCCTTTCATGATAAGGGCGTACTGCTTAACGTGTGCAGAAGGCTCTGAGGTACCATCGAACTTCGGCAAATCCGGCATCTTGAACCCCTGGGGCAGCAGCTCTTCTTCCTCCAGATCTACACCTTCGGGATTGACCCCCTTTTCGGCTGACAGCAGGCGTGTGATCGCCTCAATCTTTTCTTCCATCTTTTTCACAACATCATCCTCCACTTTGGGGACTCTTCCCTTCACAGTTTGAGGAATTACTGGTTCATCCTCCTCCTCCTCTATAAGGTCATCTCTCGAGTCTGAAATGCCCACCCTTCTCTGCTCACCAGGTGTCGTTGCTCTAAGCTCAACAATTGGCGGTTGTGTAGTAGCGGCCGCTGTATGAGCCCCCTCCATAACGGGTGGTTCACCTTGCTCTACGACAGGAGACACAAACGGTTGCCCTGCACTTGGTGCCATCTGGGCGACGATGCTCCCCATCATAGCTAACATCTTCCTCTCAAAATCCTCGAATCTCTTATCCAAATCTTGTGTCACCGAAGCACCCATTTCTTGCGGTAGATCTGCCATTACTGACCTTGAAATCTCCGCCAACCAATTCAAATTTTGCTTGTTCGTCAGGCACCCTCGGGGACCCCAAAACCTCTCAGGTGAGTGGCCTATAGTGGCTGAAAATTCCAAGGGGTTAGAATGATGCATGGATGAGATGTAATGCATGATCGTGATATGCAGATGGTCCTCGATGAGTGAACAAAAAATGATATGTACATGTGAAGAAAAATAATACGCAGACAAAAGGATATACACACACAAAAATGAAATGCATATGTGTTATATATATTTTATTTTATTTTAACATGCATGGATGACGCGTGATGCATGAGCATGACGTGCAGCATTTACAACCACATGCAGACAGGTAAATCCTCCCAACCTTATCACTTCACACGCGAGGTCGTGCGGTCTCTTTCCTAGGCGGGCTTCATCCAAGGGTTAACAGGGAACCCATTGGACGCGTATGGTGCACGGTGAAAAACCGACAGCATAACACTCTTAATCTAATGCGCATTCGTATGGGTTTTGGCCATTACGTATTTGGAAAATTCAATTAAACCAAAGTGGGCCCAACGGGGCATGAAAACCTTTGATAAAAGACCACTTGATTTGCTTGATTTTGTTTAATACGTGACGGCCCATATCACAAGCATCATATTAAGGAGCATGCCCCCTAGGGAAAGTTTCTATTTGCCATTACATGGGCTTTGGTCTCGGGGGATAGAGCGGTTGGCTCAGGAGCAGGCCGGTCATATCGAGAACACAGCGCGAGAGCAGGCTCAGGTCGTGGAGGCCTTCAGAGACGAGCAGGCGAGGCTGATAGAGCAGATTGCCTAGGGCCAAAGGGAGCTTAGGCAGCAGCTCGCTCATGAGATGAGGACGTCTCAGGACCAAGCGTCTTAGAGGATTGATATGACCCTACAGATGATCGACGAGTCACTCGACTCCCTGAGATCCCGGGTCTAGGCGATAGAGGGGATCCTCCCACCCTTGTCTCAGACCATGAGGGAGTTCAGAGAGCAGACAAAGTAGCGCCTAGAGCAGATGAGGAGGGCCGCCAGCGAGCAGACCATTCAGATGAGCCAGGCATTCAAGAAGCTAGGAGGCACAGTCTCAGAGACCTTAGGGTTTATGAGGACTTGTACCCAGCCCTTCTTGGATGGCTATGCTCAGATTAGATTCAAACGGGCCAATGATGCTGAGGCAGGACCCTCCACGGCTCAGCCTCCACCTCCGGCACAGCCACCTCCACCTCCGCCAGGGACAGTGCACATATCAGATGACGAGGATCCTGATAAGCCCTCTGACTACACACCCCTCTGATGATTCAGGGAGTCATTTTTGTATTTTTGTACATTTTCACTTTGTATATACATTGTGCAAAAATGGATATTTCTAGTGAAAACTTTTGTTTTCAGTTTTATGCATTTATTCAGTTATTTATGATTCATTCATATTACAGATGAATATATGCTTTCACATTTGCTCATATTCCAAAATAAGGGAAACAAAACAAAAAATGAAAAATGATGAATGACAACTCAATAAAAAAGAATATAAATGAAATATGACATGGTAGATAAAACAAAATCACACCATTCATAGACATGTTGAAAGATGACAACTCAAATATGAATTAACAAAACCTTTTATCACACAGGTACAGAGAAACATCGATCGAACACAAGCATCGATTAAAAGTCCGAATAAGGGCGCCTAAGATTCATGTCTTCTTGGAACAAGGAACCCAGCGAGGTCTCCTCCTCTACAAAATTGAGAGTACGGTCTGAGAGTACCTCATCTCACAGTTCACGTGGTAGCCAGAGAGTGCTACGCACCTTGCAGATCGGATGGGGGTTAGCAAGGGAACTTCAACAATTGAAGTTGTAGTTAGAGAATACTGCTCTTCATTTCAAGACTGTGGTCAGAGAGTACCGCTTCTCACCAATCGAAGTTGCAGTTAGAGAAACACTGCTCTTCACAGCGGATTTGTAGTAAGAGAGTGCTACATCTCCTCAACCCTGCGCAAGCCGAGACGAGGCCAGCAGAAGCAAGAGTTGCAGTTAGAGAAAACTGCTCTTCATAGCGGATTTGTAGTCAGAGAGTGCTACATCTCCTCAACCCTGCGCAAGCCGAGACGAGGCCAGCAGAAACAGAAGTTACAGTTAGAGAAACACTGCTCTTCACAGCGGATTTGTAGTTAGAGAGTGCTACATCTCCTCAACCCTGCTCAAGCCAAGACGAGGCCAGCAGAAGCATAAGTTGCAGTTAGAGAAACACTGCTCTTCACAGCAGATTTGTAGTCAGAGAGTGCTACATCTCCTCAACCCTGCGCAAGCCGAAATGAGGCCAGCAGAAGCAGAAGTTGCAGTTAGAGAAAAGCTGCTCTTCACAGCGAATTTGTAGTCAGAGAGTGCTACATCTCCTCAACCCTGCGCAAGCCGAGACGAGGCCAGCAGAAGCAGAAGTTGCAGTTAGAGAAACACTGCTCTTCACAGCGGATTTGTAGTCAGAGAGTGCTACATCTCCTCAACCCTGCGCAAGCCGAGATGAGGCCAGCAAAAGCAGAAGTTACGGTTAAAGAAACACTGCTCTTCATATCGAGGTTGTGGCTAGAGAATGCTACATCTCACCAACACCTACAGGTCGAAACGAGACCGATAGGGATATCTTCACACGCCGAATAGACTGAGATGAAGTCTACCCGGCAAAAGGTACGGAAGGTGAGAACCGCCATAGGTACGTTTTCTTCCTTTCTGTCCTTTCTCTGAGTTTTGGCTCATCTAGGCGCTTGTGCACTAGTTTCCCCAAAACTGGGGGCAACTGTAGGCACCGTGTCCCGGAGCGGTCCGAATCAGAGATTACCCTATGATGAAATCAGTATCCGAGCCTGTACAAACGGTTTGGATTCGGAGGTTTTAGTCCCATGCTATACGAGAAATGAGTCTTTTCCCCTTTTATAGGCAGAGGGGTAAAAACGGGATTTTTTGAGTCAAAAGTATGTTTTCCTCTACCGACGGCCAGCCCGTCTGTGGGAGGCCAGCCCGTCGCTTAGGGTCATAGACGTCCTATGGTTTTTCCAATGCCCGTCAGACGGATCCGCTTCTTCCGGAGCACGCCAGCTGATTTCCCAAAGCACGCAACCTCTCCGACGCCCGTCGGTGGAAATGGCAGGGCCGTCAGATGAATCCTTGTGTCAGAAGGATTCTTTCGACGCCCGTCTCCACACGACGCCCATCGGTCGTGCCTGGCCTATAAAAGCTTTGAATTTCTTCCTAAAAAGGGTTCCAAAAAAATTTTCAAAAGGGGAAACTCTGCCAAATTTCAAGCGCGTTTTCTCTCTCTTCTAGCAAATAGACACATCAAGAAATTTCTTTTAATTCGAGGATCAAACTATTAAAAAGGAACTAAAACTAATTAGTTTTCTTTGAGTTTTTGATTCCAAAGTTAATCTTTTTGAAGGGTTAAGAAGGAAACAATCTATTTTCCTCTTTCTTGACCTTTCATTTCGTTTCTCGTGGAACGTGCGGGACTCTAATCGACACCAAGAATCTCACTAAAACATTTTGTGAGGGTAAATATTCCGGACTTATTCTCCGTATTATTTCATCTTTATTCTTTATTTTTGCTGTTCTTTTGGCTCTTTGCTTTCACTTTTCTTTATTTTGATTCTCTTCATCTCATTTTGTGATAAAAACCCCTTTTTGCTTTGAAAAGAGAGTCTTTTACTGTTTATTTTCGGAGACAGTGGTGACCGACGGGTCATCTACTTCACCGATGCCCATCGGTCACCTCACTCACAAATGCCCTCTCTCTTGAGTGAGCGACGTGATATGTTGGTCACTTTGACTGACGCCCATCGGTCACTCGACAGACGGCCGTCGCTGGTTCTTGTCTCCATGTTTTCAAATCTTTCCTATCTCTCTCAAGTCTTTTGACTTTATTTATGTTGAGCTTTCATATATTGACATCTTTTAACCTTCTGTGAGCATATCTTGATTTTCTTGGATTATCCTGAGCTCGAGGGGCGATCTACCATGCTCGGAGGATTCCGTCCGGTTTAGTTTTCTAACCTTCTTGGTTATTTCCTTGATTTGCTTATTCATTAATTATTTTATGTACATGAGTATACCCTTTTTGTATCCCGCTAAATATAAAAATTGATAATGTTTTATATTAAATAAAGAGAGGTTTTCATAAACATAAGGACCCAATGTCCTATTTTTATCCAATAAAAATCCTCACAATAAAAATATCCATTTTGATAATGATGCATGCGAGGACCAAAGTCCTCAAAATAAGCAATGCCCCGATTTGTGTATGTATCGCACATTTATAAAAGGGAGTTGTATTCCGCTCCTTATATTATTGTAATTTATTGCTTTCACTATTTACTTGCTCATTTACTGCTTTCTAAATGTGAATAAATGCGCCTTTTAATCAATTGCATCGTGTGGAGAGAGAGCAAATTAATGATAATTAAAATTTGATCATAAAATAATCGAGGTAGAAATAGATGAGAAGTCCCGAACCCATCTCTGGTCTTTGGGCTCAAAGAGGCAAGAGGTTTATCCTCCAAGACGCCTCTTGTGTCACGAGATTTTGGTGTTAATCCTAGGCTCCTTAGGGCGAGAGGTTCACCCTCCAAGACCCCTTTGGTTGGCCCAAAATGGATGCTAAGCGCAGTCTTAGGCTCTCTGAGGCGAGAGAAACTTTCCCAATGTTCTATTGGGTGGCGACTCCATGAAACCTCCTTGTTGCCCAACATAGACGCACTTGCAATTTATTGCAAGCTGTTAGCGGACCCTCAATTGCTCGATCGCCCTCAAGCTGGCGGTCAGAGGGGCGGCCGCGGGATATCCGGTGCGCGTCACAGTAAGTTTTTAATTATCCCACATTTATGCATGTATGGTTATGAATGAATGTATATTTCTGCACTGTGTGTGTGTGCCTGTATGTGAGTGAGCGTCGGGTAGCGCGCCCACCGGTGCCCTTCCAATAGGGGCGACGGTGGGGGTGTTACATTCACTCATCCACCCCATACCCAAATGTGAATAAAATTACTCCAAGAACCAACTATGAAAGAAATCGGGATAACCCTCTTAACCCAGGCTTCCCAATTCGGAGTCAGCCACTCTAATTATATGACATCCCAAACCGGAGTCAGCCACATAACTAGCCTATGCACGGGGTCTAAAATCCTAAGTTTGGTTTATTTTCCAAATACGGAGTCAAATAACCTAAAACTTAATTATCTCACTCTCCACTCTAGTCTTAAATCATAAAATTCTTTACTTCTAGATTCCCAATCGGAGTCATCCAAAAGATACAGCAAGAATGATAAAAACTGAATGTAAATAATAATGGCATCCAATCCATACAACTCAATAACCAGCTACGATACATGAAATAAATCATTCATCAAAACTGGAAATTAACTTGAGAAAATAAATCCCATGAATTAACAATAAGAACCAGTGAAATAAACCATTCAATCATATATTTAAATTTAAAAGATGTTCAGAATTCACATCATGGGTAGGGGATTCAAAGATCCCCCAAACAACTAAAAGACTACTCACGATCCATTACAAAATCAAAAGTAAAGGGGAAAGAATAAACCCAGAAATTCATTAAGGCATAAATCCCAGTTGAATCCCACGTTCTTCGATCTCCTTCTTCAAATCTTCAATGGAGAAAAATTCTGGAAATCTCTGAATGTAAAAACTGTGTATTGAAATTAAACTATGTGTTTCAAATGTAAAACTCTTGATTTGCAAATTAATTCTAAAGATAAAATTGAAAACTTAAATTAAGAACAGTAGAAAAAATCTCGAAATTCTAGATCTAAAACCCTAATATGAAAAATAGCTGCCAAAAAATTCCCAACTCCCTCTAAACAGAAAACTTTTCTTTAAATATCCCGAGGGGTCACGGTGGCAACCAAATTTGTTGCCACCGTGAGATGCTCAAATTTCGCTTTTGTCCAGGAATTCCCTATGTGACGGTGATAACAAATTCCCTTGCCACCGTGGGGTACCTCCTCAATTGATTCTGCCTTAGTGAGAATTATCTCACGGTGACAACCAGATAGGTTACCACCGTGAGGTACTTCTTGCCTTCATTCTGCCCGATGAATAAATATGTCATGGTGGCAATGACATTGGTTGCCACTGTGACCCATAGTATGCCTGCATTCTATTTTTTTGAATCCTTTGAATGTCAAGGTGATAACCAGATAGGTTGCCACCGTGAGGTACCTGAAAAATTACTGCAAACAAAATTCAAACTCAATCAAAATACTAGTAAAATGAATAAAAATTCTAATTTCACTAAGATTGACAAAATTAATCTAAATTAAACATGACATGACAAAAACACCACTAAACACCCTTAAATCATACGAAAATACTATCAAATCTAAATACTAAATTGAAGTTATCAACAAGCAAAGATTTAAGAGTGGGGAATTGATGTATCTAGCTTTGTGTGTGTTTATTGAATGTTTTTAACTTAAGTTTAATGGTTTGTAGTAAAGTTTTTGTGTGAAATATGGTACCTTTTTTTGTGTTTTGTGTGATTGGTGTGTATAGTAGGTAAAGGTAGAGAAAACATGGAGAATAGGCAGCTTTGGGTCTAAAAGAAGAGGTACTGTTGCGAGCATGATTCTAAGCGCGAGCGCGACGTATGAAGTAAGTAAGAGGAAAGGAAGAAGAGGAGGAAGAGATGAGCAAGAAAGAGCCGCATTCTATCGCAGGTGCGAAAGATATCGTGAGAAAATCAACCATTGAAGCTCCGTGTTCTGTCGCACGTACGAAAGAACTCGCGGGCACGACAGAACTAGCCATTGGGCAGTTTTTTTTGAAATGATGTTTCAAGCTTCATACATTTTCACCAAGAGTTGTGCACTCCGGTAAAGGCACTTGAAGGGACATCAAGTTTAGGGATGTATTTAGGAAGGAAATGGTTGAACAATTTGGTAGTTGTTGAATTTTTAGAGAATAACAGTTTAATTTTTCATATTGTAAAAGGTTAAGAACAATTGTTAGTTTTACCTTTTGAAGAGGAAGACACAAGAAGAAGAAGAATTCCTTTAAAAGTTTTGGAAAAGGGTTGAGAGACTTGTTTCTATTCTCTCTTTATTTATTTCTTTCTTCTCTGTAATTAAATGAAGGATATTTAGGAAACTTGAATGATGTTATTGATATTTCTATTTCCATTACTGTTAATAGTCTTTTAATGTAGAATTATCTATTAGTGTTATTGAATTATCATTATAAGTTAAAGTGTAGTCAAGAGATATACTTTGTCTTACAGCTAATAGAAATTCATTATCAAAGCATTGCTTGAGAAATCAGTATGTTAAGATAATTGCTAAAAATTGGTAACTAATTTTAGAATATGTGATTGGAATTAACTAGTTCATTGATGAGAATTAAAGGATTAGCATTGTAATTGCATGTTTTAGGCACTCTAGTTCATATCGAGAGAGTGGATTAGAACATTATTCTAATTTTGCTTGCTTATAAGATTATAATTACATTTTGAAAATGGAATCACGTTTCATAATCATTATTTCTTCATCATCTAAATTGTCTTCTTTGAATACTAATAACTAGGTTGAATTAGTGTTTAGCTTTAGTATTTCGTTAAGTAGTTTAATTTCACAAATTTTAATTTAAGAGTCGTAAACAAGATTAAAATCGGGTAGTAATAGTGTGTAATAATCAATCTATAGTCCTCCTAGGAACGATATCTTAAGTACTATAGTCGGTAAACTGTGTGCTTGCGGATTTAGCACTAACATGTACATAATAAATTATTCTATTATTTAATGATATGAAAATAAAATAATAAATAAAAAAATAAATTCATAAATTTAGCGATGGATTAGCGACTAAAATTTTTGTCGCTAAAAATAAAAATGACATTATGACCGAATAGCGATAGGAAATCAATTAGTCGCTAATTTTTAGTGACAGATATATTCATACGATTGTTTGCCGCAATTTTTAACGATTGAATTTAGCGATTAAAATGTCCGTCGCAAATTAAATAATGACATATTTGGTGACCAAATTTAGGGGTTCATTAGCGACTAAATATTTAATATTTGCGACTAAATTTAGTCGCTAAAATTAGCAACTATTTTGCGATTTAGTCGCTAAAATGCTTGCGACGGCGGTATTTGCGACATTCAGTCGTCTTGTCGCTATATGTAATTACCGACTGAATTTTCCATATTTGGGACTAAAAAGCCCGTCGCTAATTGCCAATTTTTTTATAGTGTTTCTCTCCTTAAATCAAGAGGTTTCGAGCCACTTTTTGGCCAATTTTGGCATCAGACAGTGACACAAACCACACCAGTGGATTCTTAAAGGCCAGATGCTTCTTCCTATGTTCTCTATTTCCCCCATTCATCGATAATGGGGAGATCGAAGATGGGTATGTCAAGGTGCTTCGACTCTAATTCAAACCATGTAACTTTAAGGCATGTGACCATCTCTATAGGGTCTTCTGATGGCGCGAGCTTCATTCTAGTAATGGTGATGTCTCTCCAATAAAGCACCAAAGACTATTGAGCTTTATTGGACCTTAGATTAATGATTTTATCCTTCTTCTCAAGCATCTATCATGACAATAGAAAGTAAAATGCATTCTTTCAAGTTGGAATACGATGGAGCATGGCATAAAAGTTGAATATAAAGATAAGCTAACTTATCAGACATAAAATGAGTTCATTTGTTAAGCTCACTTATGTGAGGACATTAGTCCTTACATGTGATTATGAAAAGGCAGTTTTTGTGACTTTTATTGGTTAAAAATTGGGACATTGGTCCCTTTTTTTAAGAAGACTCAAATTGCTTAATTATGTACAAATTATTTTACATTATTAAAAGCTTATTATTTACATGTGATTGGTCTAACTTTATTAACAAAAACCTCAATTATATAATATAAATACTTTTGGTGAGATTTTACATTAATCAGGTAAAAAACCCTCTTTGATATACTAAACATACATAAAGTAGTAAAGAACAAGAAAGTAAAACTAATATACCCTAATAGCCATGTAGCATATAGAACGATACAAAGATGTATGTAAGGGAAGCAAAATGTGGAAAAGAAAGAAAAGGTAAATTGGAAAACAAAAAAAAAGAGTTATAGTCCATAACTAGTGAATCATGACCCAAAACTCATGTTACACCTATGGCTAGCAAGTCACGGGTATGGTCGTGACTCACACCTGTGACTAGCAAGTCATGGGTATGGTCGTGACTCACACCTGTGACTAACAAGTCACAAGTGTAAGTCAGCCAAGCTTTAAGAAGTAAAGAAGAAAAATAAGTTACGACTGTGACTATATGAGTCATGGTCGTGAGTCATTTTGAGAGAAAGACTCTTCTTTTTCCCACTCTATCATATTCACTGCCCTCTTATGGATTTCATACCCAGAAAACTAAAAACCAAGGAATTAGGAAACACACACCCAAAACACTTATTTTAACTTTAAAGTTGTTACCTTTTTTCAATTTTGAGTCAAAACCAACTCAAAACTACACAATAACCTAATTTTAACACTTAAACTATTATGATTCTACCACACATACATCCTAAATCCACTGAAAAATGAGGAAACTAATAAGAAACCATCTAAAGGAGCGAGTTTATAGCATTTAAGGATGAATGAATAAACTTTTCAAAGAGTGAGAGACTAGGATAAAAGAGAGAAAGCTTTGTAATATTCCTTCAGTTTGCTAATCACTTGCTGGTAATGAAACCTCAAGATCAAAATAGCTCTTCTAGTTTTGATGAGCAAAAGCCAAGTTTGAAGGATATTTTTGTTGTTTGTGGGAGCAAAAATCTCAATTTCTTGGAGGAAAAGAACGCCAAAAAAAAGTCCATCTTCCCTCAAAACAAGAGTTATATAAAGCTTTTTCAAAAAAAAATCCAATCACGGCTGTAACTAAACTTCACACCCAGTTTTTTGTGTGAAATCAACTATTGAGTCACGGTCGTATCTTGACTCTAGTCACCTAGACTTACTTTTTCTCTCTCAAAAAATGCTTTCCAAATGTCAAAAGACCAAAACCCTTTTCTAAAACATTTCAAAATATGAAAATACCCTAAAACTCTCAGCTTCTTATCTTTTCAATAGATTTTCTTTCTCATTATGTAACCTAATAAAATCTTTAGAACCCAGTGTTTACAGTATCTCATGTAGCAAGAGTTATAATTTGACTCCTCGAAGGGATATACGTTCCTTGGAGATTGGGTATAGCATGAATTACTTAGAGGTAGTTGAGTGAACAATAAAGGATTCACCATCCCAATTATAGTGGGGAGTTCTATCTCAAGTATTCCTATACTTCTTTGTTCAATAAACCTTGGCCATTTAAGAGTTTAAATCATAGAATCCTAATTCAAATAGGACTCCTAATTACATTTTGTACTGTCAAAATGCAAAGGAAACCCAAAGGGTCACATACATAATAAAAATGAGGTCTGAGGTGAAATGCAATGTATAAGGATGGCATGGCATTGCATAGGAACTTATTATGTCAAAGTATAAAAGAGAGAAATAGATTTGGAGTTTTTTTGGGCTTAAAAGCTCAAAAGCCTTGCATAGAAAGCCCAATCTAGGGTTTATGTGCAAAAAGGATTAAAGGGCCAAAAGATTTTTTCTCTCGAGTCTAGGGTTTAGGGTTTACCGTAAATGTTATGGGGTCTAATTAAAGTTTGAAAGGTTGGTCATAGGCTAACATGGGCTTAGAGCCTAAGTTGGGTGTGCAGAAATGGAAACTCAAGGGCCCAGGAGCAAAAAGGTTGTGTTGGGCTTATGAGAGTCATTTAAGCCCAGTTAAGACTAACCTAAACCTACAGCTATCTAAAACTAACCCTAGGTTGACCATAAGAGAGTATAAATATCCCCTAAAGTTTGAATTAGGTTGTAATACACAATAGCCTCCAAACCCTAAGAGAAATTCTCTCCCACTCTCTCTTTTCTCTATAGCCGATTTTGGCTTACTAGTCTCTAACCAAATTTCGGCTACTTCTCTTCCTTTTGAGCATTCTTGGACCTTTATTTTTTTTAGTTTTGACATCTTGGACTGCCTTAAACAAAGGACACCGGTGGCTTGCTACAACCCTGTGCGAAGGCAATTCAACTATTCAACTAAATCCTAAGGTAAAAGTTTTTAACTTTAGCTAGAATTTCAATTGTCTTGACCAAATCATGCAATTATTGGTATGTAAGACTTTAAACTATTGCACTTTATATATGATGTATGATGCTTGCAAAGCAACAAATAGTGTAGATTTGTTGTATGTGTAAATCAATTTTTATTATGTGCTAATATTATGTATGTATAAATGATCAAATGCAACTTTTAGTTTTCTTTTGCATTAAAAATGATCTTTTTATAAGACTAGTTGCATTTATGAACCCTACATTTCTCTATATATAGAAGTTCATAAATGGAGTTTTCATAAAACAAAAATGACATTTTGATCCTTATTTTGATAATAAAACCTCTTTTCCTTATTTTTCTTTAAGTTAAAAATTACTTTTTATCATATAAATTATGGTTTGCGATTTATGTCCAAAATTCATGAAATTCTAGGTTGATTTGGAGAAGGCAACCTCGAATCTTGAACTTATTGTTCATGTCATGGTTGACTTGCAGATCAAGTATTTTAATTTTTTTTTGGTCTGCAAGGAAACCTTTAAAGTTCTTTCTAGCCGGTTCGGTAAACTGGCCAGTCATCTTTTCCTTAACTTGCCAGTCATGACCTGTTGAACATAATTTGGTTGAGCAGAATAACTTGCCAGGCCGATATGCTTCCTTTTTCCCTTCTTTTGATTTTATTTTCAATAAGTCATTTACATTCATTCCTTATATAAAAGATGCCATAACGCTTTAAACATGCATGTTGGCTTTGGTTAAGTAATTTTTTATGTGCGTGATGATATTATTTAAATAATTTTTAAGGTATGTTGGTTTGTTTAAAGTTGTTTATATAAGACTTGATGTAGATTTTATTTCCATGTAATGTCAATTATTAGCTTTTGAAAAGGAAAAATGTATTAAAATGGCTCGACAGCGTACTAAAATGACTATATAGTTAATTTTAGAATAAAAATACCTCTGATGTTAATAAAATGGTCCTAAAATGTCACTACATCAAATTTTCATCAACTTTGAGTTAACGGCACAGACGTGGTATTGATATGTGTCAAAATATGCCACATTAACAACATATCAATGCCACGTGTATTTTTAATCCAAAATAAAGTTAGGGGTATTTTAGTGCACTAAAGAAAACTTTAAGGGCATTTTAATACTCTAAAAAAATATTGGGGACATTTTAGTACTTTGAGAAAGATGTTAGGAGTATTATAGTACCATAGTGAAACATTAAAGGCATTTTTATACTCTGAAGAAAATATTAAGTGCATTTTCTTCTTAATTCTCAAAAAATGTAGTAGTTATTTTTTATTTTTAGTATTTGAATTACTAATTAAATTTTTAATAGGTAAAATTGGGAAAAAAAAAAAAGAAAAACTAAGATGTATATATTTTTTTTTAACAAATTGACTCAGTTGCTAATAAGTTTGCTGCACCTTGTAACCACACTTTCAAATTTGAATATCATATTCATTCAGAAAAATTAATTAATAAATAGTTATGAAGTATATAATTTATTTGTAATTTTCCTTTTTTTTCTACATTTATTAATCAATATTTGTTGTTAAAAAATAATTAAATAAGTATCTATTAAAAAATTAATCAATTAATTTTTATTATCGGGTGATAAAGTTATAATGTGAAATAAACAGATATAAAAGAGATATATACCTATCAAATTTAAATAGAACAAGTAATAATATGATATAATGATAGATAATATATTAAATTTATATGTATTAGATATTTAATCTAAATTAAATACTAATACTTAACTAAAATACTATAATTAATAAATATTTATCTTTGTAAGCCAATATAAAAAATATAAATAAAATTTAATAAATTAAATATTCAAAACTCTTAATGTCTTAATCTAATTTATATATTGACTAACTTATAAACTATATATTCTCGTGCAAAATGCATTTTAAACAAATCAAAAAACTAATTACTACATAAGAATTTTTAATTTTTTTTTCAAATATAATGCATTTTTCAGAATTGTTCTTAACGTTTTTTTTTTCCCACAGTACTATGTCCATACTGTTTTTCTCACAATACTAAAATGCCCTCAATATTTTTCTGAAAATATTAAAATTGCCCTGACTTTATTTTGGATTAAAAATATACGTGGCACCGACGTGTAAATGCCATATCAACGCCATTAATTCAGAGTTGATGAAAGTTTGTTCTAAAAATATTTTAGGGCATTTTTATTTATGCCAGAGGCATTTTTTATTCCAAAATTAATTGCATAGGTATTTTACTAGCCTAAGGATAATGTCAAAGGGCATTTATCTCACATTTGTATGTTAATAATGAATTAAGTTTTAATAAAATTATCATGCTTGAAAAAATGATTTACAAATTAATAATACGTTAATTTGGGGATTTTTATATAATGGAATAAAAATATTTTGATGGTCCAAATCCAATACACTAAAAATATTTTGTCATTCAAATGTCAAATTTCAAATAAAAGAATTTTAAGGTTTTCAAAATAGACCAAGTTTTCATAATATATCCATATATTTGGATTTTCTATGCTAAAATAAATAAGACATTTTTAGTGCAAAAAATGAATTTCTCAAAATATTTGTCACCATAAGTTAGGACCAATGTCCCAATATTGGATTCCCCAAATAAAAAAAAATCTTTAAATAAATGAAGCCTTCATAATTAGGGGTGTTCAAAAAAACCGGTGGTTTCAATTAACCTGAAAACCGAACCAAAATCAAACCAATTTTTTATGGTTCATAGTTGGTGTTTTATAAGTATTCTAGTTTCGATTTTTGGTTTCAAAAAATGTCGGTTTCGGTTAATCGACCGGTTTAATTATATTTTTTTAATATATATATATATATAATATAAAAAAAATTAAAATTATTTTAATAACCATACTTTAACATTACTAATACTGTTATCAGATCTTTATTATCTTTACTATTAACTTTAACATCAATGCTATTATGTTTAGTCTGTTAATTCAATGACCAGTTATATTAACAATATTTGCAATTATCTTATTATTGTATTCATTTGTCTTTCATTATTTGCTTATAACTTATTACATCGGTTACAGTCAACACTTGGGCACAGTATCAGTTACTAACATATCTATTAAAAAGTCATCATTACTGTTGTTAACATGCTAATTAATCGTTATCATTTCCTTTATATCCACAATATTTATTTTACTCTTTCAGTTACATTAATCTTTTTACGTTTCATATATATTTTATTATCTTTCACTTAATCATTTCTTTTACAGTATCATTTTTAAAACTGTAAACATAATATGTTTACTCTATTTTCCTACTTAATTTTACTAAGTTATGTTTCTTATTATATACTTGAATCATCAATGCTATTACTTAATCCACTAACTTATTTGTAGGCTTAACATCATTATTCTCTTAACTTTACACATAATTTCTATTAAACTTACTTCATTAAATATCTATCGATAAGATTTTACATTTAATTTCCTTGTTACCGTGACTAGCAGTACAATTAGTATACTAATACTAGAATTACTCATATTGTTTATTTATCATTATTTCACTATTAACTATTAACCTTACTTCATTAAATATCTATCGATAAGATTTTACATTTAATTTCCTTATTACCGTGACTAATAGTACTATTAGTATACTAATACCTAAATTACTCACATTGTTTATTTATTATTATTTCAGTAATCATTATTTAACTATTAACTCTTAACATTTAATGACAGTTTTACTCTCTTTTATGTCTTTAGTTCCATTACTAACATTTTTTGGTGACCCCATTACTTTATTCTAGATGTAAAATATCATGAAAATATTAATTATCATATTTTACACTTTAGATAATTGACCCAACGTATAATACTTATAATAATTAGATAACATTGTCTTTTACATATTCTATTACACATTCTTAACTCATTGTGACTTAAATATGAAATTCACAGTATTCAATTAAATTTACCTAACACATTATTATTTATCTTATTTATTTTATCTTATCTTCAATTTTGTTTGACGGATTTGAATCTACATATCGGTTATCCCTATTCAGAAATAATAATCCTTTAGTATTTCAAAGACGTTTTTCATTCATTTATTAATGCTAATATTACTTATCTATTTTTCTTACATTTAATCCGATTGCCATTTCCATGATAGTAGCATTAACAATAATATTTCTATTAATATTAACATAAATATCATTATTTTCTCTATTGTCGATTAATTAGACGATTACATTCAAATTACCTATTAATTATCCTTTTAAATCCCTTATTTTACCTCGCTATTGACAAATTACATTTAAGTTTCTAGATTTCCACCAATTTACAGTTTTACCCTTCACTTTTCACTTATTTACAATAATGTCATTAATTATTTTATTATCTTACATGCAATTTATCACTTAGTCCTTAAAGTTATTCTTTTACTACATTACACTAATGTCCTTAAAAATATTAGTAAAATTACAATTTTACCTTTCGATAATTATTTAAATGCAATAATATTTTTAATTTCAATTAAATCACTCATTTAAGGACATATATATAATTAATACACATAAAATTTTATATTTGCATTTAGGTCCCATAACTATAGTATAATTATAATTAGGTCCTCATATTATGTCACATTTGCATTTAAGTCCTCTAATTATGTCATATTTACATCTAGGTCCCTCAACTATGTCATATTTACATTTTTGTCCCTAAACTATAGCATATTTATACTTATGTCCTTGAACTTCCTTATATTTACACAAATGCCACTAATTTATCTTATTTATTTACTTAATCCACTAGACTAAATTCACATGCATACTTTATGAATATAAATAATACATTTAACATCAAATAAACCAATATTTAATTCATTTAATTTTCTATACATGCAAAAATATTCATAGTTGCATTTAAATCTTTTAATTAGCTGTAAATATGCAAATTGTACACATAAAAGCCCATATTTACGTTTTAGTCCCTTATTATGGGAAAATTACAATTTAGTCTTCAAACTTTACCAAAATTACAAAAATGCCATTAGTTCATTCTTTGTACTTTTTTATCATTATTTAACATGCAAATTACATTTTTGCCCTTATTAACGTCTATTAACTTATTTAAGATCAAAATTACCATTATGCCCTCAAAACTATTTATTTATTCTATTTACGTCTATTTTTCACATAAATATTATTTTAATCACAGATTAACCATTTTAAGCTTATTTTTATCATTTTGCCCATGTATAATACCGGTAGAAATCTATGAACGGGTTAAACGAGACGTGAACCCGATAGCTTCAATACGGAAAAGAGGGACCCCGTGGGACCACCCCTATAACACAGACAACAGAAATACTAATTAATACAATATTAAGAAAGAATAATATAGAGTAGGACCGTTATTGGTCTACAGTAAGTAGGACGTCACGCTCACACAAGCGATCATGTGTCCCTATGGCTAGCCACTATATCCTGAACTAGACTAGACTACTAGATTACTACATAGGGCAACCATCATTCCATCTTCACATTTTCATATTGTCATACATACATTTCATGGAATTTTATCATACTATTCCATTCTTTTTGATCCCAATCATGCATTATACATTTAATTTCCACTTATATGCCATTACATGCCATAAATATCATTAAATTACACGGATACATACATGTATACCATTCGGCCATCATGTCAATATTTAACTATAAATTATTTTCATCACCTTTATCATTTATTTAGGTAATTTACATGTCCATTAATATAGCCATGCCATTAATTCACATCAAAACACATCAAAATCACATTTTTACATACCTATACCATTTGGCCAACATGTTTATTATCCATTATGTCAATTTTTATTTTTCTAATTCATTCCATTAGCTAGATTTCATGCCATACATCACAAATATACCATTTTTATTCTTTAAACATTAAAATATACCTATGAAATCCTAGAAATACCATTCGGCCTACATGTTGTCCATTGTATATCATTTATTTCTTTTCATTTTAGTTATTCAAAATCTCATTTTTAACCTTCCTCAACATGACAATATGGTTTAATTCAATTAAACATGCATTTTTCACATGCTTTATGTTCAAACATAAACAAAAATTATACTTTTAACATGGAAAAAGGAGGATATTGTATCCACTAACCTCATTTTCGTGTGCTAAACCTCTTAAGCAACCTTTCCTTGCCTTAGATCCTTGAAACACCATCATGTCCTTTATTTTCCTTAAGTGGCCGAATACAATCATCAAAGAAATCACCTTAAATTTGCTTCCTTTATGCTACATAATTACATAAACATACACTAGACATCCTGAAATACCTATTTGAACCTTTAAACTAATTTAAAAATATCAACTTTACATACCTCAATTTTACACATAAATTTTTTCACTTATTTTCTTCCACTTCTAGCACTGCAAATGGACTCTAATCACCATCACTAGATTTTCACTACAAGATATTTTACTTTTTGTGACGAATTTTTTAATGACGCATAAAATTTCGTCACTAATTATAACTTACGACGACGAATTTTTTAAAACGTCACCATACTATTTTTTATTGTAACGAAATTATTTTGTGTCATTTTATATTTTAATTATCGTCACTAAAAGATTAATTTTGTGACGAAAAAATATATTTCGTCATGATTTATTTAGGAGAAATAATTTCCCACCATTTTTTTTGGAGGAAAAAAATTTAATGACAAAATAATAACTTATTGCAACGTATAAAATCGTCACCAAATATTTATTTTTCGTGACGAATTATTTTTGTCATAATTAAATAAATTAAAGATAATAAAATCATTTCGTCACAAATAACATATCGGTATAAAAAATATTATATTTATGATAAATAAATGTATTACAAAAAATGAATGTACTGTGACGAGATACAATTTCGTCACATTTGATATGGAGGAAAAATTTTCACCCTTTTTTTGGAAGGAAAAAATATAACGGAAAAATTTACTCTTTACGACATATAAATTCGTCATGAAATACTTATTTTGTTTATGACATTAATTATTTTTGTCACAATTTAATGAATTAGTGACGATAAAATTATTTCGTCACAATAATATTATTTATGATAAATAAATATGTTACAAAAAATGAATATATTATGACGAAATACAATTTCATCACTAATACAATCAATTTATGATAATAATAATTTTCTGTCACAGTTGATTGTAATGTTAATATATGAGAAAAAAATTATGTCATAAAAAATAATTGAATTTAATGCGAAATAGATTTTGGAATGTTTTTTGGATCAGCTCGACCGGCTAAAAAATTAAAAATTTTGAGGGGTCATAACTTTTGACTCAGGTTGAGTTATGGGAGTCACTATATGTTAAAATGAATCGGTCTGAAAATCAAAATTAATTGACTAATTAATAGTTTTTATTTTGAAAAAAATCGATATTAATGGACTAATTATTTTTTGACTCATAGAGTGATTAATCGATTCATGGCCACCCTTAATAAAAGATAACATTATAAAAACTAAATTAGTTAATTAAATTAAAAGTCAATTAATAGAACAATTAATTAATTATTAATTTAATGAGAAAAAAATAAATATTTTTCTTAAATGATAGAAATTACTCAGATTATCCAAATTTTCAGCTTTATATAGATAAATAACAATAATAAATAAATAAATAAAAGTAATACATTTGAACCATAGTTAACAACTAAAAAATTGAGAAAAATAACTTAAATATGTAATGGTTACCTGATTCATAAAATCCTATTTTTAGAACTATTTAATTTTTTGGTTGAACCGATCGACTAAATCTTAAATAAAAAAATATGATTTAGGGGGTTTTTGGGTTGAGTTGGGAACTTTGGCATCGGTTTGTAAGATAATAAGTCTGTTAATCCCTAAACCATCTATTTTCTGCCTTCTCTCAATCACCCGATCGTTCTTCTCCCATTTCTCAATCGCACTATTCTCAGTCGACCTGTGCCATCGACGGAAGAAGAAGCAGAAGAGCCTCAACCTCGCTATACTTTACCCGATCTCATTCTCTCTCTCTGTCTCATTCTCGCTTTCTCTCTATATCGTCTCACTCTCTCTGTCCCAGTCTCGCGCTCTCTGTCTCCCTCTTTCTCTCTATCATGATCTCACTCTCCCTCACTCGGTTTCGTGATATCAAACAGGTGTGTGTTTTTGACTAAGATAGTAATATTTTCTTCCGTATCTAGCAGATTCTGCTTGTTCTAATTTGTTTGTGGGCAAGAGTTATTTACGATTTCTACTGTAGATGTTAAATGCTAAATGAATTAATTGTTGCGACCAGATTCTAATGTGTATAGTATTGAAATCTTTGCATTAGGTTAACTGAAATAGCAGATCAAATGAATTTAAACGCTAATTAAATTAATTTCTACTCTAATGTTGCTTGCTTGTTCCTTGTTTATTTTATGTGTTTCAGATTATGCAACTCCCTGTTGTAGCTGTGGTATGATTTTTGGCTTGCAACTAGCACTATCCTAAAATTTTTGTTGTTTATTAGTTCTAACAATTCAAAACATATGTTACCAGTATGTGAGGCAGGTTTTTACAGTTTGTGATGATTTCCTTCAAAAAAGCAATTCTATTTGTCAATGCATTTGTGAATGCTAGATTTGGTCAGGTAAATATTGTCAAATTTGTATGCTGAAGTGCTTTAGTTTGTAGGTTATTTGATATTTGTTGTTTGCATAAATCACAGGACAAATTAATGACAATTCCATCAGACTTTTCAAGTGGCGGTTCTTCAGGAAATTGGCTTTTTAAGAATAAAGAACATGGAAAGGCCAGTGTAGCTGTGAGTCCGGTATGCATTCCTTTAGTATTGCATGATTCTTTCATAATTTTTTGCAAAGTTCTTGTTTATGTGACTCATAACAGGGTATGATCTTATTGTGGGATGTGGAATAGATATTAAATGAAGTCAAAGTTTAAAAGTGTTATAATTATTTTTCATAGAAAATGAATGGATTCCTTGCTCTAATGAAATTTGGTGATTATTATGGAATTTGGATTGTGTGTAAGGGTTTGGCTTGTACGTGTTTTAAAGGGTGGCCTAGTGAGTCTTTTTTCGTTGTCACTCAGGTAAAATTATACTTGAAAAGCCATTTATATTAGGGATCTATTTTATGACTTGAAGTTGAACTACTTTGTGTGACCTATGCAACATGCAATAATTAATCAAAGCTCTTTGAAAATATTATCTTTTCTTCTCTCATTTTTTCCTGCTCTCTCAAAATGATTAAACTGTATACTCTTCAGATTTTAGTCGTCAAGGTCTGATATTTTATTTCAAATTCATGTACTGTGCTGCTCAAGGTTGTTGATCTATTTGGTATGGGTTGAAAGTATACTATACTCAAGGGATACTATGTCTCTAGTTCCCTCTGTCAATTTGTTAAGATTATTTAATGGCTTCATTCTCTGTGCTAATTTTCATCGACATTGTCATTCTTTTTATGGAAATTCTACTTTGCTTTGGAATCAGAAAGTACTTGGGCATCATTATGCCTAATCGACCTTTGGCCAGTTAAATGAGTTTGATTATGATTTTGACTATGCTAGGAGTTGCTAAATTTATTATAGGACTATGAGAAGATGGGAAAGAAGAATGCTTTACTTTCTGATTTAAATGGAATTTATTTTCCATTAATTATTTCCTCTTATTAGAATTTTTTTTTTGTAGGAACGGGATGCAAACTTTGAAGTTTGAACAGAGTATATTTTTGGATTATGTGTTAAGAATATTTTAATTTTTTGCATTAGGTAATATATTTTTATTTAATTAACATCTTGTTTACATAAATACTCTATTATTAGTTGATTGATAACTTCCTTTAGAAATTTAATTGATTGTATAACATTAAATTTAAAATATGTCATTTTTAGTGCAATGTATATATGACAAGTATATTTATCATAATTTGTCGACTTATTAGTTCATAAATGACGATATAATATTCACAATTACGATATTAATATTGTCATAAAAAATATTTCTTAATGACAATAAAACATTGTCATTAAAACTAATTTTTTGTGACAATTATTTTTATTTGTTTTTATGTCACTAATTTGTAAAATAATATGACATTCATCGTTAATATACATTAATTTAATAACGAAATTATTTTTTGTCACTTAAAAGTATTAGATTTAGTGACGAAATTAAATATTTTATGACGAAAATTATACTTATTTATGACGATAATTACGTAACCAATGCTTAATGGTTTTAATTAGAAGCATAGTTTCGTCATTAAAAATATTTAATTTCGTGACGAATTTTAAATTTGTCATAAAAAATACCAATCTTTAGTGACGATAAACAATATAATGTGACGAAATATAATTTTATTTATGACATAATTTTTGTCATGAAAAGTAAGAACTAAAGATGACGATAATAATTTTCGTCATAAAAAATATACTTACGGTGACAAAAAAGTAAATCGTCACGTAAACTTTTATGTTACGCGCCTACCGTTACGTTCTCTGTGACGATAAAAAATCGTCACCTTATCTTTTTAGCGACGAAAAATGAATTTTTCATGACAATTTTTTGCGTCATAAAAAGTCAAATTTCTTGTAGTGTTTAGAGAGGTTTAAATTTGTTTAGGAGGCTTAGATGTGAGGAGAAATTGGAAGAGAAATGAAGAAAATGGAGGAAGAATGGAGAAACTTCTATTAGGCCAAAGGGAGGAGGAGTGAGGCGATTTATGTAGGGATATCTCTAGAGAAATCTGGTCTTGATGGGTATTTTTAGGTGTAATTTGAACTGAACTGGTCCAACCAAAGTGGTCCAACCGGTTTGAACATAAATTTTGATTTTCTGGCCAAATTCCACTATTTAATGGTAACTATAAGTTCCTCAACTTATTTTCACCCCACCAATTCTATCATTCTTAGAATATGAAAAATAGCCTCACTATAAAATTTTAGCTCAATCAGAGTTCATTTGGGGCTTGATTCACTTAAATCGGTTCGATTTAACATTGTTCGGTTTTACCGTAATTCTCTAGTCTATTACTGTCAAAAATTCCTAACAATTATTTTAAGCCTTTACACTTTCCACACTACATCATTTTAAATTCATTTACTATTTTTAAAAATTCGGTCAAAACTTGGTCAACCCTTACTACTATTGAAGCGAATTATAGGCTTTTCTTTAGTTTGACTTTCGGTGACCTATTTGACCTCATTTTCACTTCAAATTATACCACTAGACTCTTTATAACTTGTACTTTCCAATAATCCAATAAAATATTTTTCACTATTGGTTTCCCGGGAGGTCACCCATCAGGGGCTTCCCTAGCCTGAGCACGTTTAACCTTATAACTCCACTGAATTCCAGGACGTAATTACAGGTATTTTCATACCCAAACCATACTATACATTCTGTAGAATTCACTAATCAGTACTATACCAGTATTCAAGCCATTATATGCCATCTATGGAAATTTGGGCAATTACAATTCTCCCCCACTTATAAAAATTTCGTCCTCGAAATTTTCTTATATACCACAATCACATATCACCACCACTATGCTATAAAAACATTCAGTTCAGGAGATTCATTTACTTTCTATCAACCATCTTACCTTGCATTCTCTTACAATTCTGTAAACTTAAGCTATCCTTATGTCTCCTCAGATACCTTTACTCACTTCTGTCATCAATACCTATTCATGGCATGTATACGTATCACTTTGTCCTCATTACACTATCCCCGATCTTAGGACCTCCTAAACATTTGCTCTGATACCAATAAAAATTGTAACACCTTACACCCGTAAGTAGTACGGATATCGGATGCCATAACATTGAACTGAAATACACTGTAATGCACTCAAAAGATTCAGTAGGATTTTTTTTCCATAGCAATCATAAACATACATATATAAAAACTTAATAGAACACTAACATACAATTCCACTACTTATACCATATGTCATTGCTTTCATCTACTGCGGTCGTATACATGCCATGCCAGTCCTTCTATCCTTGTTGTCGAATACTTCTTTCGGTCATCACTATATCTTCGACCATATCAAGATCTATCACAACCTGCGTGCAGTAACACTCTGTGCGCTGAGCATTAAAATGCCCAGTGGTGGATATATGTCCTAAATTTTCCACACTACTACTACATGCATGCACACACAAGCATATATCTTTATTCCCATTATATGAACATTAATTGTCACATCCCATTTGCCCCCTAGTAGAATGAGCCTGTCTGTCTGTCTGTATGTGTAAGCATTTGCATGTGTTCGGCATTTCATAAGGGTATTTTTAGTAAAATATATGCTTTTGGGGTTTGTTAGTATGTGGGTACATACATGGCATTAGTGTGTTAATTAAGTGAGAAATATTTGTGTGCATGTGTTCAAACCATTGTATGGTATGCATAAGTGAAGAGGGTTTTAGGTGTGAGTAGTGTAGGTTATTTTGGTGGGAGTGAATAGTTTCACCAATAGGAAAGGGATACATATTTAGGATAAAGAAAAGAAAAAGAAAAGGGAATGAAAGAAAAGGAAATTAGAGATTTACGTTTCTTTTCTCACTCTTTTTCTTCTTCTCCATTTTCTTTATTTCAAGTACTGTATTGTTGATTCAAGGTCTTATTGGTTAAATTGATTCTCTCTTTGCACCCTCTCTAGTAAGTAATTGAATTCTCTCATCTAGTTGTTTCATTTACTTCATCTTCTTCTTCCTTAAGTTTAGATTTAACTTAGGGTTTTCTTTGTGAATATTCTTGCTGTGTTTGTGTTTAGCTGAAGCTCCTCGTGATCCAAAGGGTAAAGAGGTTGCTGGACCTAGTGGAGCTAAGTGTTAGAAGCTTAGAATCCAGGTTTGGGAATTTTTGATTGTGTTTTGTGTGATTTTGAATTTACTGTAAAATTCTAGGGTTTATGTTCTTGTAATTTTGAATGCATATGTTCTTGATTTGATTTGGTTAATTATTGGATGAATTGAGTTGTATGATTGTTGCCTATGTTGGTTGAGATGATTTCTGGAAGGTAAAAACAGGTTTGTATGGTTTTTAAATCAAATTGGGATTGAATTCTTTGTTCTGGAAATTCTGGAAAATCGAAGTACTGTTGAATTTCTTCTTGTCGCGTGACTCGCTACGAAAGAAGGCAAGTCACGAGACGTGACCCTCGGTCACGCCGTGACCTGCCTGCTGAGAAGCCAGTCGCGTGACCAGCTGAAGAACAAGCAAGTCACGGGACGTGACCCTCGGTCACATCGTGCGACCTGCGAAGACGAGGCGTGATCTGTGAAATCACGCAACGTGATCTACGAGGGAGTAGCACGTCACGAGACATGATGCCCAGTCACGCCGTGACCTGCGAGAGCGTTGTGTGGTTTGTGAAGATCACGCAACGTGACCGGCGAGGAACAAGCAAGTCACGTCGCGTGACCCTCGGTCACGTCGCGTGACCTGCCTGTTGGGAAGGCCAGTCACGCCTAGTGACCAGCCAATCTCGCCCGTTCCTCCGTTCAGCTCGTTTTTCTGAAATTTCCTAGTTTTTAACTCAGAAATGAATCTGGTATTTCTTCTGAATGGACTTTACTGTTGTATGATGCATGTCTTACTGTTTGAAGCTTTGATGTGCATGATACCATGAATTTCTGATGAATACTATTCTGTACTCTGAAATGTGATCTGTTTGACGCATAACCTGCTAGAGTCAAGTAAGTGGATAGTTAGGCATGCCTAATAGAATCTTTAGCTGCAGCCCTCAGTTCAGTTTGGACCCCGATCAGGTCCCCGTTTGGTTCCTCGCGAACCCTTCAGCATTAGGGTCTTGTTTAAGATCCCCTCAGTATAAAAATATTGTGCTTTGATAAAATGAATTGACTTTTGACTTGTACCTGTGAGGTACCCTCAGTATTCGATTCGTACCCGTAAGGTACCCTCAGTACACTCGTTATCCACTATCTAGAGTCAGCAGGTGTTCTTTAAATGTTAATGGAATTGTTCTGATCTGAGCTGGCTATGAATGGAATATCTGAATGAGTTTAATGATGAAATACATGCTGGATTATTCTGTAATGAATATGCTTATAAGATACTGATTGTATGGCTTCTAAATATGAGCATGTTGATATGGATTATGTTATAACCTTTGCATTCTGCCATTGTGAATGTGTTATGCCTTGACGACCATTGTGAATGGCCGTCCATTATTTATGTGTGTTTCCCCACTAAGCGTTTATCGCTTAGCACGGTGTTTTTACCCGTGCAGGTGCGGAAGGCGTTTTGCTTTGGGAGAGTCGCCGTCATCAAGCCAACACAGAAGGGATTAGTGTAGGGCTCAGTTTTGTACTAGTGATGATTCTTTTTGTATAGAACTCTCTGTATCAGTTATGTATCAGCTTCCGCTTTTGTAATTATATTTTGGTTATGTAATATTATTTTGTATCAGCTAGTTGATCAGATCATTATTGTAATAGTTTATTATAGTAATGCATGATCAGCTTTTGCTTTCTGCATGTAAAGTTTTTAATTATTCTGTATTTTCTGAATGCATGTTGGAATGAATGTATGTTTTACTTTGTACTTGCTTGGTGGCACCTTTACTCATACGGCATTTCACTCCTTCTTGGATGGGATCGCCTACGTATGGGAAGGGGGTGTTACAGTTAGTGGTATCAGAGCATAGGTTTAGGCGTTTCTGGGTGTTGTTATGATTGTTCTGAGTTTCTTAGATATGTATGTGTCTATATCTGTGTTGGCTGATACGGTTGTTTCTTGTTTGTTTAGATGGCTTCTAATTCTGCTCATGGTGCGCGTGAGGAATCCGCCGAGAGTGTGAATCCTCCAGCTGTAGATCAGTCTGTTTCTGTTACTGTGTCGGCTCAGCATGCTAGGGTCCAGCCTGAGGCAACAGCCATGCCCTTTGAGGCTATGTTTAGACTGCATCAGGACATGGCTAGGGTTTTGGAGAGAGTGACTGCTCCTAGAGCACCTATGGAGAATTTGAGAAGGGCAGGAGTTGAGGATTTCTATGGTACGGGTTTGAATGAGTGTGAGATCGCAGAGAGATGGTTAGACAAAGTGAAGCGTGCTTTGAGAGAGATTCGGTGTCCTCCCGACCAGCAGGCAGAGTGTGCATTAGCTCTTCTGCAGGGGTCTGCTTTTGAATGGTGGGAATTGGTTTGCAGGCATCCTCAGCTACCGGATCCGATTACCTTGGAGTTCTTTGAGGGTGAGTTCACAAAGAAGTACATCACTCAGACTTATAGAGATTCGAGATGGGCGCAGTTTTTGAGTTTGAGACAGAGGGCCATGTCTGTAGCAGAGTATGAGAAAGAGTTCAATAGGTTATCTCGATATGCCCCACGTGGTGTTATGACTGATGACTTTAGATGCAAGCATTTCGAGGCTGGGTTAAATGAGTCTTTGAAGATTGCTTTGATTTCTCTGATGTGCATACCTGGGGTCAGTTATTACCAGATTGTAGAGGCTGCTGTGAGAGCTGAGTTATCTGAGACTGTGATGAGAGAGAGAGCTCAGAGGAGGAGTTCTTCTCGGGGAGGATCTTCTTCGGGTAAGAGATCTAGGAACCCACAGGATGAGTCATCTTCTGGCCCAGCTTCTAGAGGTAGACGACAGGGTTCTACAGCTATGTCAGGTTCTGGTAGGGGTAGTAGAGCTGAGACTACATCAGTTTGTCCTCATTGTAGTAAGTCACATCGGGGTGAGTGTAGGTGGCTCTCCGGTGCATGCTTCAGGTGTGGGAGTTCGGAGCATCAGTTGGCTGGTTGTCCGAGGTTGCATGAGGATTCTGGTTCCCAGAGAGAGGGCAGTAGGGTCGGTTCGAATGCTTCTCAGGCTACCCGTGGCAGAGGCCGAGGTAGAGGTAGAGGTGGTCGGCATAGAGAGGGAGCTGCTTCTGAGACTGTTGAGCATTCTCCTCAGGGTGCCATTAGAGCTTATGCTATGAGAGCCAGAGATGAGCAGGATGCGCCTGACGTTATTGCTGGTAAGTTCCTACTCCATGACACTGAGTTATATGCTCTAATTGATCCTGGTTCCACACACTCATATTTGTGCACAGATAAAATTGTTGATAAATTGCATTCAGTTGATCAGTTAGATTATGAGATTTGTGTGACCAGTCCATTAGGGCATAGTGTCAGTGTGAGTAGAGTTTTTAGGAGTTGTCCTCTGATTGTTGAGGGAACTGTGCTTCCAGCGGATCTGATTGAGTTACCTTTCAGAGAGTTTGATCTGATTCTGGGTATGGACTGGTTGGGGAAGCATCTGGCTGTAGTTGATTGCCATAGGAAGACAGTTGTGCTTCGAGATAGATGTCAGTCTCTTGTGTTTTTGAAAGGTTTGGGTGCTAGTTCTGTGAATAATGTGATTTCTGCGATGCAAGCTAAGCGTTTTATCAGGAAAGGTTGTGAGGCTTTTCTAGCAGTTGTGTTAGATTCCAGGAGGGATCAGGTTCAGATTGAGGATATTCCTATAGTGCGGGAGTTTAGTGATGTGTTCCCGAGTGAGTTGCCTGGTTTGCCTCCTGAGAGAGAGGTTGAGTTGTCCATAGGGATTATGCCAGGTACAGCACCTATTTCGAGAGCACCTTATCGGATGGCTCCTGTAGAGTTGAGGGAACTTAAATCTCAGCTACAAGAGTTATTGGATAAGGGGTTTATTAGACCGAGCATATCTCCTTGGGGAGCTCCAGTTCTGTTTGTCAAGAAGAAAGATGGATCACTGCGGATGTGTATTGACTACCGCCAGATTAATAAGGTTACATTGAAGAATAAGTATCCATTGCCTAGGATTGAAGATTTATTTGATCAGCTTCGAGGTGCGGGTGTCTTCTCCAAGATAGATCTTCGATCAGGGTACTATCAGCTACGAGTTCAGGATGCAGATGTGGTTAAGACTGCATTTCGGACTAGGTATGGCCACTATGAGTTTCTTGTGATGCCGTTTGGTTTGACTAATGCTCCAGCGGCTTTTATGGATCTGATGAATCGTGTATTTAGGCCATACTTAGATCGATTTGTAGTAGTGTTCATTGATGATATCTTGGTGTATTCCAAGGATGAGAGTGAGCATGAGGAGCATCTCAGATTGGTTTTGCAAATGTTGAGAGAGCATCAGTTGTTTGCTAAGCTTAGCAAGTGTGACTTCTGGCTTCGAGAAGTATCATTTTTGGGTCACATTGTTTCAGCTAGAGGTATTCAGGTTGATCCAGCCAAGATTGAGGCGATAGTTGATTGGAAAGCGCCTCGAAATGTTCAGGAAGTGAGGAGTTTCCTCGGTTTAGCAGGTTACTACCGTCGGTTCGTTAAGGGATTTTCTGTAATTGCTGCTCCTATGACTAGATTGTTGAGGAAAGGAGTCAGATTTGAGTGGTCAGACAGGTGTCAATCTTGTTTTGATCGGTTAAAGCAGTTGCTTGTTGAGGCTCCTATCCTTACTCAACCCATCTCGGGTAAGGAGTTTGTCATTTATAGTGATGCTTATGGAGTTGGTCTTGGATGTGTGCTGATGCAGGAAGGAAAAGTAGTGGCTTATGCTTCTTGTCAGTTGAAGCCACATGAGAAGAACTATTCGACGCATGATTTAGAGTTGGCAGCTGTGATCTTTGCTTTGAAGATTTGGCGTCACTACTTGTATGGGGAAAAGTGTAGGATCTTCTCGGACCACAAGAGCTTGAGGTATTTCCTTTCACAGAAAGAGTTGAACATGAGACAACGGCATTGGCTTGAGTTATTTAAGGACTACGACTGCATTGTGGATTACCATCCTGGTAAGGCTAATGTAGTCGCCGATGCTTTGAGTCAAAAATCGGTTTCAGTTTTGTTCTTGGGCCGATTCAGATGGCGATTTGGTTCAGATGGGGCTTTGCTTGCCCAGTTGCGTGTGAGGCCTACCTTGAGACAGAGGATAGTGGATGCTCAGAGAGATGACCAGAGGCTTCAGCAGATTGTGCATGAGGTTAGATCGGGTAAGCAGTCAGAGTTCTCAGTTCAGGATGGTGTACTTATGTTCAGAGGTCGTTTGTGTGTGCCAGAATCTGAGGATTTGAGGAGACAGCTCATGAGTGAGGCGCATAGTTCAGTCTTTACTATGCATCTGGGCAGTGAGAAAATGTATAAAGACATGAAGCAATTCTATTGGTAGTCCGGTATGAAGCGTGATATAGTGGATTTTGTTTCCAAGTGCTTAACTTGTCAGCAGGTAAAGGCCGAGCATCAGGTTCCTTCGGGTTTGCTTATGCCTTTATCCATTCCTGAGTGGAAATGGAATGATATCGCCATGGACTTTGTTTCTGGTTTGCCATTGACTCAGAGGAAGCATGACTCAGTTTGGGTTATTGTAGATCGGCTTACAAAATCATCTCACTTTCTGCCGGTTAGAGTGGACTACTCCATGGACAGATTGGCTAGTATCTATGTGGATGAGATAGTTCGGTTGCATGGTGTGCCTTTGTCCATAGTGTCAGATCGGGATCCGAGGTTTACTTCCAAGTTTTGGAAGGAGTTACAGAGAGCTTTGGGCACTAGGTTGAACTTCAGTACAATGTTTCATCCTCAGACCGATGGCCAGTCAGAGCGAGTTATTCAGATTCTGGAGGATATGATGAGGGCTTGTGCTTTGGATTTTCTGGGTAGTTGGGACAGATATGTGTCGCTTATGGAGTTTGCCTACAACAACAGTTTCCAGTCGATCATCGGTATGGCACCATATGAGGCTTTGTATGGTCATCAGTGTAGGACTCCGATTTGTTGGACCGAGCTATCCGAGAGAGCTATGATTGGACCAGACTTGGTTAGAGATACTGAAGAGAAAATCAGAGTAGTGCAGCAAAATTTGAAAGCAGCCAAGGATAGACAGAAGTCTTACGCCAATTTGAAAAGGAAAGATGTGCATTTTGAGATCGGGGACAAGGTTTTCCTTAAGGTTTCACCTTGGAGGAAAGTACTTCGGTTTGGCAAGAAAGGCAAGCTTAGTCCTCGTTTCATTGGACCATATGAGATTTTGGCTAAGGTAGGACCTGTAGCCTATAGATTGGCATTACCGATGGAGTTAGCAAAGTTGCATGATGTGTTCCACGTTTCGATGCTTCGTCGGTACAGATCAGATCCTTCGCATGTTCTGTCAGTTCAGGATATCCAGGTTCAGCCAGACTTCTCTTATGATGAGGAACCGCGAGCTATTCTAGCCCGAGAGGTGAGGCAGTTGAGAAGTAAGCAGATTCCTTTGGTTAAAGTGTTGTGGATCCATCATGGAGTCGAAGAAGCGACTTGGGAACCAGAGGAGTCGATGAGAGCTCAGTATCCACAGTTATTCAGTTCAGGTGAGAATTTCGAGGACGAAATTCTTATAAGTAGGGGAGAGATGTCACATCCCATTTGCCCCCTAGTAGAATGAGCCTGTCTGTTTGTCTGCATGTGTAAGCATTTGCATGTGTTCGGCATTTCATAAGGGTATTTTTAGTAAAATATATGCTTTTGGGGTTTGTTAGTATGTGGGTACATACATGGCATTAGTGTGTTAATTAAGTGAGAAATATTTGTGTGCATGTGTTCATACCATTGTATGGTATGCATAAGTGAAGAGGGTTTTAGGTGTGAGTAGTGTAGGTTATTTTGGTGGGAGTGAATAGTTTCACCAATAGGAAAGGGATACATATTTAGGATAAAGAAAAGAAAAAGAAAAGGGAATGAAAGAAAATGAACTTAGAGATTTACGTTTCTTTTCTCACTCTTTTTCTTCTTCTTCATTTTCTTTATTTCAAGTACTGTATTGTTGATTCAAGGTCTTATTGGTGAAATTGATTCTCTCTTTGCACCCTCTCTAGTAAGTAATTGAATTCTCTCATCTAGTTGTTTCATTTACTTCATCTTCTTCTTCCTTAAGTTTAGATTTAACTTAGGGTTTTCTTTGTGAATATTCTTGCTGTGTTTGTGTTTAGCTGAAGCTCCTCGTGATCCAAAGGGTAAAGAGGTTGCTGGACCTAGTGGAGCTAAGTGTTAGAAGCTTAGAATCCAGGTTTGGGAATTTTTGATTGTGTTTTGTGTGATTTTGAATTTACTGTAAAATTCTAGGGTTTATGTTCTTGTAATTTTGAATGCATATGTTCTTGATTTGATTTGGTTAATTATTGGATGAATTGAGTTGTATGATTGTTGCCTATGTTGGTTGAGATGATTTCTGGAAGGTAAAAACAGGTTTGTATGGTTTTGAAATCAAATTGGGATTGAATTCTTTGTTCTGGAAATTCTGGAAAATCGAAGTACTGTTGAATTTCTTCTTGTTGCGTGACTCGCTACGAAAGAAGGCAAGTCACAAGACGTGACCCTCGGTCACGCCGTGACCTGCCTGCTGAGAAGCCAGTCGCGTGACCAGCTGAAGAACAAGTAAGTCACGGGACGTGACCCTCGGTCACGTCGTGCGACCTGCGAAGACGAGGCGTGATCTGTGAAATCACGCAACGTGATCTGCGAGGGAGTAGCACGTCACGAGACATGACGCCCAGTCACGCCGTGACCTGCGAGAGCGTTGTGTGGTTTGTGAAGATCACGCAACGTGACCGGCGAGGAACAAGCAAGTCACGTCGCGTGACCCTCGGTCACGTCGCGTGACCTGCCTGTTGGGAAGGCCAGTCACGCCTAGTGACCAGCCAATCTCGCCCGTTCCTCCGTTCAGCTCGTTTTTCTGAAATTTCCTAGTTTTTAACTCAGAAATGAATCTGGTATTTCTTCTGAATGGACTTTACTGTTGTATGATGCATGTCTTACTGTTTGAAGCTTTGATGTGCATGATACCATGAATTTCTGATGAATACTATTCTGTACTCTGAAATGTGATCTGTTTGACGCATAACCTGCTAGAGTCAAGTAAGTGGATAGTTAGGCATGCCTAATAGAGTCTTTAGCTGCAGCCCTCAGTTCAGTTTGGACCCCGATCAGGTCCCCGTTTGGTTCCTCGCGAACCCTTCAGTATTAGGGTCTTGTTTAAGATCCCCTCAGTATAAAAATATTGTGCTTTGATAAAATGAATTGACTTTTGACTTGTACCTGTGAGGTACCCTCAGTATTCGATTCGTACCCGTAAGGTACCCTTAGTACACTCGTTATCCACTATCTAGAGTCAGCAGGTGTTCTTTAAATGTTAATGGAATTGTTCTGATCTGAGCTGGCTATGAATGGAATATCTGAATGAGTTTAATGATGAAATACATGCTGGATTATTCTGTAATGAATATGCTTATAAGATACTGATTGTATGGCTTCTAAATATGAGCATGTTGATATGGATTATGTTATAACCTTTGCATTCTGCCATTGTGAATGTGTTATGCCTTGACGACCATTGTGAATGGCCGTCCATTATTTATGTGTGTTTCCCCACTAAGCGTTTATCGCTTAGCACGGTGTTTTTACCCGTGCAGGTGCGGAAGGCGTTTTGCTTTGGGAGAGTCGCCTTCATCAAGCCAACACAGAAGGGATTAGTGTAGGGCTCAGTTTTGTACTAGTGATGATTCTTTTTGTATAGAACTCTTTGTATCAGTTATGTATCAGCTTCCGCTTTTGTAATTATATTTTGGTTATGTAATATTATTTTGTATCAGCTAGTTGATCAGATCATTATTGTAATAGTTTATTATAGTAATGCATGATCAGCTTTTGCTTTCTGCATGTAAAGTTTTTAATTATTCTGTATTTTCTGAATGTATGTTGGAATGAATGTATGTTTTACTTTGTACTTGCTTGGTGGCACCTTTACTCATACGGCATTTCACTCCTTCTTGGATGGGATCGCCTACGTATGGGAAGGGGGTGTTACATTAATTCTTAAGACTTTTAGATAGTTTATACCTTACTTTTAATGTTCTAACCAATCTTTTCCTTTAATAATTTATCTTATACCTGTTTCATTATTTTAATGACCACACTTTAACATTACTAATACTGTTATCAGATCTTTATTATCTTTATAGTTAACTTTAACATCAATACCATTATGTTTAGTCTGTTCATTCAATGACCAGTTATATTAACCATATTTGCAATTATCTTATTAACTTATTCATTTGTCTGTCATTATTTGCTTATAACTTATTACATCAGTTACAGTCTAAACTTGGGCACAGTATCAGTTACTAACATATCTATTCAACAGTCATCCTTACTGTTGTTAACAGGCTAATTAATAGTTATAATTTCCTTTATATCTACAATATTTCTTTTACTCTTTCAGTTACATTAGTCTTTTTACGTTTCATATACATTTTATTATCTTTCACTTAATCATTTCTTTTACAATATCATTTTTAAAACTATAAACATAATATGTCTACTCTATTTTCCTACATAATTTTACTAAGTTATATTTCTTATTATATACTTGAATTGTCAATGCTATTACTTAATCCACTAACTTATTTGTAGGCTTAACATCATTATTCTCTTAACTTTACACATAATTTCTATTAACCTTACTCCATGAAATATCTATCGATAAAATTTTATATTTAATTTCCTTATTACCATGACTAATAGTACTATTAGTATACTAATACCTGAATTACTCATATTGTTAATTTATCATTATTTCAATAATCATTATTTCACTATTAACTCTTAACATTTAATGACAGTTCTACTCTCTTGTATGTCTTTAGTTCCATTACTAGCATTCTTAGGTGACCCCATTACTTAATTCTACATGTACAATATCATGAAAATATTAATTATCATATTTTACACTTTAGATAATTGACCCAACGTATAATACTTATAATAATCCGATAACATTGTCTTTTACATATTCTATTACACACTCTTAACTCATTGTGACTTAAATATGAAATTCACAGTATTCAATTAAATTTACCTAACACATTATTATTTATCTTATTTATTTATCTTATCTTCAATTACATTTGACAGATTTGAATCTACATATCGGTTATCTCTATTTAGTAATAATAATCCTTTAGTATTCCAAAGACGATTTTTATTCATTCATTAATGCTAATATTGCTCATCTATTTTTCTTACATTTAATCCTATTGCCATTTCCATGATAGTAGCATTAACTGTAATATTTCTATTAATATTTACATAAATATCATTATTTTCTCTATTGTCAATTAATTACACGATTACATTCAAATTGCCTATTAATTATCCTTTTAAATCCCTTATTTTACCTCGCTATTGACAAATTACATTTAAGTTTCTAGACTTTCACCAATTTACAGTTTTACCCTTCACTTTTCACTTATTTACAATAATGCCATTAAATATTTTATTATCATACTTATTTTATTATCTAACATGCAATTTATCACTTAGTCCTTAAAGTTATTCTTTTACTACGTTACACTGATGTCCTTAAAAACATTAGTAAAATTACAATTTTACCCTTAAACAATTAGTTATTTCATTTAACTATTTACATGCAATAATATTTTAATATCAATTAAGTCACTCATTTAAGGACATATATATAACTAATACATATAAAATTTTATACTTGCATTTAGGTCCCTTAACTATAGTATAATTACAATTAGGTCCTCATATTATGTCACATTTGCATTTAAATCCTCCTACTATGTTATATTACATTTAGGTCCCTTAATTATGTCATATTTACATTTTTGTCCCTAAATTATAGCATATTTATACTTAGGTCCTTAAGCTTTCTTTTATTTACACAAATGCCACTAATTTATCTTATTTATGTACTTAATCCACTAGACTAAATTCACATGCATACTTCATGAATATAAATAATACATTTAACATCAAATAAACTAATATTTAATTCATTTAATTTTCTATACATGCAAAAATATTCATAGTTGCACTTAAATCTTTCAATTAGCAGTAAATATGAAAATTGTACACATAAAACTTCATATTTACATTTTAGTCCCTTATTATGGCAAAATTACAATTTAGTCTTCAAACTTTACCAAAATTACAAAAATACCACTAGTTAATTTTTTTTACTTTTTTTAATCATTATTTAACATGAAAATTACGTTTTTGCCTTTATTAACATTTATTAACTTATTTAAGGTCAAAATTAGCATTATGCCCTTAAAACTATTTATTTATTCCATTTAAGTCCATTTTCACATAAATATTATTTTAATCACAGATTAACCATTTTAAGCTTATTTTTACCATTTTGCCTATGTATAATACTAATAGAAATCTATGAATGGGATAAACGACACGTGAACCGGATAGGTTCCATACAGAATAGAGAGACCCCGTGGGACCACCCCTATGATACAGACAACAAAAATACTAATTAGTACAGTATTAAGACAGAACAAAATAGAGTAGGACCGTCATTGGACTACGGTATGTGAGACATCATGCTCACACTCGCAGTCATGTGTCCCTATGGGCAGCCACTATATCCCAAACTAGACTTGAATACCGGATTACTACATAGGGCATCCATCATTCCATCTTCACATTTTCATGTTGTCATACATACATTTCATGGAATTTTATCATACTATTCCATTCTTTTTCATCGCAATCATGCATTATACATTTAATTTTCACTCATATTCCATTACATGCCATAAATCTCATTAAATTACATGGATATATACATGTATACCATTCGGCCATCATGTTAATATTTCACTATAAGTTCTTTTCATCACCTTTATCATTTATTTAGGTAATTTACATATCCATTAACATAGTCGTGCCATTAATTCACATCAAAACACATCAAAATCACAATTTTACATACCTATACCATTCGGCCAACATGTTTATCATCCATTATGTCAATTTTTCTTTTTCTAATTCATTCCATTACCTAGATTTCATGTCATACATCACAAATATAACATTTTTAATTCATTAAACATTAAAATATACCTATGAAATCCTAGACATACCATTCGGCCTACACGTTGTCCATGGTATATAGTTTATTTCTTTTCATTTTGGTTATTCAAAATCTCATTTTTGACCTTCCTAAGCATGACTATACATTTTGATTCAATTAAACATGCATATTTCATATACTTTATGTTCAAATATATCCAAAAATCATACTTTTAACATGGAAAAAGGAGATATTATATCCATTAACCTGATTTTCTTGTTTTAGACATCTGATGTAACCTTTCCTTGCCTTAGATCCTTAAAATACCATCATCTCCTTTATTTTCCTTAAGTAACCGAATACAATCATCAAATAAATAACCATAAATTTGCTTCCTTTATGCTGTATAAAAACATAAACATACTCTAGACATCCTAAAATACCTATTTGAACTTTTAAACCAATTTAAAAATATCAACTTTACATACCTCAATTTAACACATAAAATTTTCCACTTATTTTCTTCTACTTCTAGCACTCCAAATGGACTCCAATCACCATCACCAGATTCTAGAGAGGTTTAAATTTTTTTAGGAGGCTTAGATGTGAGGAGAGATTGGAAGAGAAATGAAGAAAATAGAGAAAGAATGGAGAAACTTCAATTAGGCTAAAGAGAGGAGGAGTGAGGCGGTTTCGTTAGGGATTTCTCTAGAGAAATCTGGTCTTGATGGTTATTTTTAGGTGTAATTTGAACTGAATCGGTCAAACCAAAGTGGTCTAACCGGTTTGAATCAAAATTTTAATTTTCAGGCCAAATTCCACTATTTAATGGTAACTATAACTTTATAAACTTATTTTCACTCTTAATTAATTCCAACATTCTTAAAATATGAAAAATAGCCTCCCTGCAAAATTTTAGCTCAATCGGAGTTCATTTGAGGCCCGATTCACTTAAACCGGTCTGATTCAACGCTGTTCGTTTCTACTGTAATTCACTAATCTATTACTGCCAAAAATTCTTAAAAATTATTTTAAGCTACACTACATCACTTTAACTTCATTTACTATTTTTAAAAATTCAATCAAATTTTACTCAACCATGGTAATTATTGAACCGAACCATAGGCTTTATTTCAACTTGACTTTCGGGGACTTATTTGACCTCATTTTCACTCCAAATTATACCACTAGACTCCTTATAACTTATATTTTCCAATGATCCAATAAAATATTTTTCACTACTGGTTTCCCGGGAGGTCACCCATCAGGGGTTTCCCTAGCCTGAGCATGTTTAACCTTAAAACTCTACTAAATTATAGGACGTAATTACAGGTATTTTCATACCCAAACCATACTATACACTCTGCAGAATTCACTGATCAGTACTATACCAGTATTCAAGGCATTATATGGTGTCAATTTCACTCATGGTCACTCAACTTATCACTTATCGCGCAAAAGTAACCGACTTTTTTTTTCTTACTTAAATGTCACTGAACTTTTAACATTATTGCACAAAAGTCATGTTGACCGGAATCCGGCGATTACCCTTGCCGGATTGATGACTTTTTTGCAAAAATGTTAAAAGTTCAGTAACATTTAAGTTGAAAAAAAAAAGTTAATTACTTTTGCGAGATAAATGATAAGTCTAGTGACCGTGAGTGAAATTAATTTAAATGTAGCATTTGTTGAACTTATCAATTCGGCAAGAGTCGTCGCCGGATTCCGGTTAACATGACTTTTGTGCAATAATGTTAAAAGTTCAGTGACATTTAAGTAAGAAAAAAAAGTCGGTTACTTTTGCGCGATAAGTGATAAGTTGAGTGACCATGGGTGAAATCAACCCCATTATATGCCATCTATGGCAATTTGGGCCATTACAGTTATGCTGTCCAATTTTGATTAAATGAATAGTAAATAAGACAGTTTAAGTGAATCGGCAAATTGTTAGTGGCATGTATATATATGTAATAGCTTAAAATGGATTATGTACTGTATATTGTTGACATGATGATTGTTATAAGTGATTATTGAATGACATGATGTGTTAAATGAAATGTCTGAACTGGATTGAACAAGACTGTTAGTGATATGGGAGTAAAAAGATAAATGATTATATGAATTGAAGTAAAATTTTTTTTTTACCGAATTTGCCATAAGTATCGATTAGACAGTGATGTAGTGACATCCAATATTTGTATCATTTATGGGTATAGGGTCACAGTGACAACTATATGGTTGTGACCGTGACATATGCAATTTTTCAGGTAGAATGGAAATCAAAGCATTTAACTTACTCATTTCAAAACCCTTTTTCATTCCTCAATATACATGACCATTAAAACTCATCCAAACACCATTTTAAACCAACATATCCTCCTAACTAAATGTTCACCTACATGTTAACTTTCAAATGACACAACTCTCATTGCGTTTGAACTTAAAATCAAGGAGTTATGGCTAAGGGAACACAACCTGCTCCAAACATCCTCCTATAGAATTTTGGCTACAATTATAGGCACTTTTGAAGACTTTAGAGTCCTCAAAACAACATAGCTATTTTCTACAAAAATTTAAGATATATATAATATGGTTTCAATCCAATTAGTCTCATTCATTTTGGATAAATGGAACTTAAACCAATTCTACAGTTCCAAATTCAATAAGCTTCAAGCTAACTAATTTGGCATAACTTTTCATCAAACTCAAGCTAAACTTCCCTAACACAATCATGAATATCACAGCACTTGCAACTTCTCATTAGAAATCATTCATTCACAAATACACAACAATTTCTCAAATCTTCCAAAACTAGGGTTACATGCTTTGGTCAACAACTCATGGCAATCAATTTAACTTAATAAGCTCATCTTCAATTCATCGCATAACATAAATACACATTTTCAATTCAATTGAACTCACAACACAAACATACATTTCAGAGTTTATCTACTACCAATTTAGCACACAAAAGTCATAGTGTCCCAAACCTCAATTCCTTTACTCCAATGAGCTCACTTGACACTAGGCTCACCAAACTTCTCCTTTCCCTTAGCTTTTCTAGTTTCTTCCACTACAACATACACCCAATTTCCTGAATTGGAACAAGTAATCAATTCAAAACTCAACACAGAAAAAGAAGAAGAAATAGTAAAGAAGAAGGGAAAGAATCTAACACAACAACTTATCTTGACTAGCCAAGAACTTAACTCAACTTAGGAATCAATTAACCAATCTACAGAAATGTGATGGACTTAAACTATAAATGAAGAAGTAGAATGAAAGAAAAAGAAGAAGAAGAGCAGAATTGGGACCTAAGGAATGGCCGGCCAAATGATATACAAATGGGACAATTTCCACCTCTTTAAACTTATATATGCATGTAAAAGATGAGTTTGCAAAGCCAGCTCAAAACACATGTAATCCTCTCACATATTCTTAATCATGATTAAACTAAACTAATCCGACTTAACACTAATTAATCCTTCTTTTATTTAATCATGCACAACTACACTTTAGCCACTTAATTAATTTATTTCATGCAATTAGGTCCTTAATTCCTAATTACAGTTTAATCATCAAATTCTTAACCCCAAATCAAACTCACTTAAACACCCTAATCATGCACAATGCTGCTAGGGTGGATTCCTGGTCATTACGCAGTACCACTAGACTGACCCGGCTGCTTCTTCCGTTCAAATCTAGTCTATTTATCTGCTTTATCAGCCTGAATACCCTCCACTTTCACTGCTGCCTCAACCAAAGATCTCATATTCGGATGCCTCTAAGCTCCAACAATCTGCTTGATCTTATTATGCAAACCCCTCTCAAATCTCTTGCAAAATTTCTCTTCAGTTTGTTGGAAATCATCCAAATAAGCACTGAGGTGCTCAAACTCGCGCTCATACTATGTAACTATCTTATTCCCCTATCTAAGTCTCAAGAAAGCATCTTGTATAGAAGACTTATATTCACACCTAATATACATTTTCTCAAACTGGGCCAAAAAGAGTGTCCAAGTCAACTGCTCAATGGGAGTTTGCTTGTGAACTAAGTCCTACCAAATAAATGCAGCACCCTTAAGTAGAGCAAATGTGCCTTCAACCATCTCTTAAGGTGGGCTATGAGTAAGCGCAAATAATCTCTTAGTCCTAAATAACTAGTCTTCAGCCTGGACAGGTGTCAAGGGGTCACGACTATAAAAATCCTCTGCGCCCAATTTCTTTAACTGTTCTAAAATCAACTTCCTTTTTGGTGGAGCGGCTGGTTATGCTTGTGCTTGTGGCTGCTGGCCCTACTCAGTTTGTAGCCTATACAGAATGTAATTAGCCATAATATTTAAGAAAAATGGATGTGGCAGAAGAGCTAGTGCAGCAGGTGGAGGAACAAAAGGCGGTGGGGCATCAGATTGCCCAACACTAATTGATGCTTCATTTTCAAAATCACCTTCCTATCGGCCCTGAACCGATGCCATCACTCACTATAAAACAAAAAAGCAAGCACACATTAGTCTTATCACACTTTTTCTTATTCAATTGGCATGTATATGTACTTAATCCAATCACTTAATCCTACTCCGATCTTAGAATCGCCTAAGCCATTGCTCTGGCACCATAAAATGTAACAGCCACTTAACAAACATTCTATATGTACGTATTGCATATAAGCCTAACTCCAAAATGCAATAGTACAGACCTATATTCCTAAATCTTAAATGCAGTAATTTTTTTTTCTAACTTGATTAAGCAATTTCATTCTTAATTCCAAAGTTGCATAGGCAAATATCACTTCACTTAACTTTAATGCTAACTTAAAACATTATTTAAAAGCCATGTTAAAACTTGCGGATTGATTTAAAACTATCGTATATACTATTCTTTTAGACAAAATTTTGGCAGCATAATGACTATATTCTTAACTGCCCCTCCTGTAATTCAAACAAATTCACAGCCCACTCAGGGCACATTAGTTAAAAAAAAAAACACAAATCATCCATACACAATCCAGAAATTGATGTCCATCCCATCAATATTTAACTGTCCCAAAATACATATACCTTGCTCATATACATGTCAATAACATATCCAAAATTCCAAAAATATGCATATACAGGCTTTCTAAATTTTCTACTAAAATATCTTTACAAAAATAATCTTCATCCAGCCTGCTCCCAAAAACGAGGTGTACTTCCTCCAAAAAGGCGCTTATCAACCTACATGCAGTCATTAAGCACTACATTCTGAGCTTAAATATGCTCAGTGGTGGTTACATTTCTAAAGACTTCCAAAGAATCATTTTATGTATACAACATAGAAAATATGCATATTAAACATAAATATATATATTACAATATACTGTCTCATAAATTGCTATAAAAACATTAATTTCAATATCTCAACTAAAAACAATTATAAACTATATAATAAGTCAAATTATCACATAATCAATCAATTAATCTTATTAATCAACTAATCTTATTAGTGACATATTATAATATAGTTCCTATAGTTACATTTAACTACAAAGTTTGCCATTCAAGTTCACATATTTACAAAAATGCCATTATCAATACATTAATTGATTAATTAGCATGCAAATTACTATTTAATCATCCCATAAGCATATTCAAAACAAAGATACATTTAAATCCATACTTTATTTTCAAATTACATATTTAACCCAAAGATTAACTATATAATCACTTATTATAATCACCAATACCATTTTAAACATTTTTTCACTTTGTTCACTTATGCTCCTTATATAAACGAGACAGAAACCTCCAGTCTAGATATACGAGATGTGGGTCCCGTAGGTCCACTACATTTTAGAGTTATCACAAAGGACCACTTAATCATTCTCATTTCATTTCATTCATTTTATCATTGTGGGAGATCATCATTGACCAACCTAAACAAGTCACCATGACTTGCACCGTGGTTTGGTGTCCCTATGGCTAGTCAACTATATCTTGAGCTAGATTCGACTACCAGACTATTGCTACGGGCAATTAATTATTCAATTATCTCATTTCCATTCTGATACATAATATGTACTCAAATTACCATATTATATTTTTCAAAGTACCAATATGTCAATGTGGAAAATTTACAATCAATTTATTTAATTCTCATTAACATCATATTCAATCACTAATCAAACAATATTATTATAATTTACACAATAAACTCATTTAAATTCAATAAAATCTTCAATTTCTACTATAACCATAATAGCATATTTCACTATAAATTATTCAATTTAATTCAATTAAAATCTCATTTAAATAATATACACCACAAATCATGTTTATATGCATTTTATAGCTTAACACTTAACAATTAACCAATATACATATCAATATTCATGTACATTTAATTCGGCCAAAATGCAATTTCTACTCAAGAATTTATTTTTGATACCTCAATCAAGTAATTAACTTAATTATACACCAACTAACATTTAATTGTAATTAATTTCCATTTAAACCCATAATATGCCTTTATACATACACATAATTATTTTGGCTCACACAACATTTTCTCCTAAAAATTAATTTTCATTAATAAACATTAAATATACTAGACTACCACTTAATTGACATTTATATAGATCCAATTATCGATAAAATACAAAATAAACTCAAGTAAATAAGCCTACCCTGTAATGACCGGAAGTGTACCCTGGTGGTAAAGTGATTAATTGTGAGTAGTGAGCATGCCAAATTGAAGTGTGCTAATATCTGGATTAATTGTAAATGAGTAAGGATTAAAGTGTAAGTGATTGAGGACCTAATTGAAGAAATAAATAGTTTGAGTAACCTATTAGTTAATGTGCATGTTAAGTCTTAAGAAAATTTAATTAGAGGCTAATGAAGTTAACAAAAGCAGAATGGGATTAATGGAAACCTAGTGGAATCCGGGTGTCCATTGATGGAGCTGCCACCTAATCCCATAACATGCAATATGAGCTTTTGGTGGAGAGAGAAAGTTAATGGAATTGCATGTGTTTACAACCACTCTTTTCTCTCAAATTCTACTTCTTCTTCTTATTCTTCTTCCTACCCGTGCATCTCTTAGGAAACCTGTAAATGTTGAGTTATTGGTTGCTTATGTTTAGAATCTGAAATTCAGCAAGGTAAGAGTTGATTGCTTGTGCCTTTCTTCTTCTTCTTCTATTTTTAGATCATTGAATTTATGTGGATATTGACATGGGTATCCCAATTATTGAAATTGGACTTGATTTGGTAGTTGAAGAATTGAAGAAGAGGAAGGGAAAGGCCAAAGTTGGTGAATTTAGTGCGAAGTGAGCAATAGGAGCTTATGCGACAAGGTTTGGGAAACTTGCTTTGTTTTGGTTATGTGTAAGTTGATTTTGTTACATTGAATGTTAAATGTTGGCACTTGGGTATTTGCTGTGTGATTAGTATGAAAATTGGTTGGTATGTGTTTCTTGAGAAACTCTAATGGCATGTGAATAAGAGATGCCTATAACATAATGAATTATAACTAGGGTTGTGGAACATGTAATGTGCCTAATTCTATGCATCTTGAATTGAGTTAATTGAATTGGAAATTGTGTAATATGCTAGTTAATAAGTTGGTTGGCATATGGATATAAGAGTGAAATGGTTAAATTGTAAGTCTTGTGAATGATACGCGAAAAGAGGTTGTTTGCACCATTGTGATGTGCAACTTTTGCATAGGTCATGGTGACAACCAAGAGATTACCACCGTGAGGTATGCAAAGTTTGCATTCTGCCTAGTTGTGATTGGTATGTCACGGTGACAACAAAAATGGTTGTGACCGTGAGCTACCATGAATTCTATTCTGCTCGAAGTGAACTTAGTATGTCACGGTGATAACCAAAATGGTTGTGACCATGAGGTACCTTGATTTACATTCTGCCTTGCACCAAGGGAGTATGTCATGGTGACAACCAAAATGGTTGTGACCATGAGATACTCAAGAGTTGCATTTTGTTCGGCTAATTAGTGTATGTCACGGTGACAACCAAAATGGTTGTGACCGTGAGATACCCTAGATTACATTATGTTTTGAAACCTTGGTATGTCGCGGGGACAAGCAAAATGGCTGTGACCGTGAGGTACCCTATTTTTGTGAAGAATTCTTAGTCATTCATGAATGGTGTCCGAATGGTAAAGCAATGATTAATTAAGTAGAATAACACTTAATATGTACTTAATGCTGATATCAAACGGGATGATCATATGTGGTTAATGAGTTTATATGGTTTGTTATGTTATAATCTATGCCAAGTTCTTTCATGAGCTATGTTATGAGTTAAAATAATGGCATGACGGTGGCCAAGAATGTGGATTTGTCATTGGCTTACAAATGTGTGTAATGGAGGAACAGTATTAATATTTGCTCTAATAACTTGTTGTAACAACTGGATTATGTGATCAAATAAACTCATAATTGAATTGAGTTTTTGGGGGTGTTACATGTTAACAATGAGTTTTGTATAGTCGGTTTAATCCTTTTGCAACTAAGGAATATGTATGAATATAATAGTTAGTATCATAATGTAAGCCTGCAGTATATGTGTATGATGTATGTAAGTGTGTGAATGTGTAAATTAACATGAGATATCCATTGCATGTGAGTATGTGAGTGATGAAATTTTAATTGTACAAGTTTTTGCATGTGTGTGTGATAGCGATTTGTATTTTTGTTTTGTTGCGTAGCAACCGTTCTCGACTGCTTTAGCTGAGCTAATCATGTGGTCGGGAATGGACATTACATACCCAATTCAGCCACAATGAGAAAACAAAAATCAAATTTTTTCTTTTTGTTAAACCATTCAAATCATCAATTAGCATATGCTTAAACATGTTTCTAACATCAATTTCAATTTAATATGCCAACTTCATCAAAAACCATAAGTTATATAACCCTAAAATGACATAACATCAATGAAAATTCAAACAACATGTAACCATATACCTCAACACCTTTTCTCCTTCAGTAAACCATCCCTTTCTTTCCCCTTAGATTTAGAAGAACCTCTTTCTTCCCTTTTTAGTTACCATAGCTGAATTCCCCATGAAGAACACCCGTAAAAATCCTCCATTAATAACTCAATCAAACCATATAATCCAACTAAATACAACCTAATTAAGTTATTTGAACTATAAAATCAACTAAAAACCATTAATTTCAACTTACCTCAACTATGCCTAAAACCTAAAAATCTTGATTTCTCTCTTAAACTTCACCAAATTCAGAGATTAAGAATTGAAATCATCTTCATTAAGGTTTAAATACAAGAACCAAGCTTGGATTAAAGGAAGAAATAGAAGAAAATGGAGGATTCACGTTGGAAAGGAAGAGAAAAAATAGCTTTGGCTGAGAGAGAAGAGAGGAGAATGGGCTGTTGTAAAATTTTGGGTTTGAAAATAGATTCTTGAGCTTATATAGTGGGTTTTTGGGTTGGTTGAAGGTCCAACCAAGTTGTGCTAACCAATGCCAAGCCCAAACCACTCTTATGGCCCAATTTGCACTCTTAAATTATTTTTCTCTCTTTCCAAGCTCAATTCCTCCCAAAATCAATTCCAATAATCATAACATGTATAAATTAGGCTACATTTAAAAAATCATCCCAATCAGAGTCCATTTTCAGTTCGGTTCAATTAAATCATTCCGATAGCTCAATTTTTAATGTTACAGTAAAAATTCTTTTTCACTACCAATAAATTCTAAACATTATTTAGAGTCTATCCATGCTTTTAGATAAATTTTTAAAGGTCCATAACTACTTTTAATAGTGCGGTCAAACTGACGTCAAACCCAGTTACTATTTAAACCAAAAAGACTATTACTTGGTTATGACTTTTGGGGACCTATTTGACCTTAAATTCACTTCGACTTTTACCCTCACACTAGTTGTAACCAACATTTTTCGATGGTCAAATAAAATATTTTCCACCCATAGGTGTATTTTCTACCCTAGTATGCTGACCTATTCCAGATAATACCGTTTACAGCTAACCCGGTATTTGGGCCATTATACGTCCCCTTTGGTGTGAATCCACATGATTCCTTTTCCTTGGGACTTTGTCTTGATCTAATTGTGTGTGTAAGGGATTATATGTGTGAAGAATGTGCACAATGTTGTATGCATGAAACACACAAAATGCATCAGGTAAAGTGTGTGTAAATATTTGTCATGCAAAAGGAATATGAATGGAGGGCACATGCAGTGAATGTGCATACAAGATATGTGCAGGAATGTATAAATTATATGTGCAAAGTTACATACAAGAAACACGCGCAAAGGGTTATGCATGTGAATTGTGTGCACACCACTGCATATGTGAAGACTTATATGCGTGTGAAACATGTGCAAAGAACTAAATGCGTTACATATGTGCAAGAATTATGTTCACAAAATGTGTGCCTTATGTGCATGACATGTACGTATAGAATGTGTGTAAAAATTGCATACGCGAGACAAGTGTACATGCAATGGAATATGTACACGGAATACACACAAAAATCACACATGCGAGATACATGCAAGGGATCATGCATATGAATGCATGTAAGGCATTATGTATGCATGGGATGATGCATGCAAAGAAATATGCAAAAGATTGTACATGCACTTGAAAAGTTATATGCAAATGTCTACAAAAGAACTGTATTAGCAGAAATGCATGCAAAAATGGATAGACCATATCCCACATGGTTAAGGGGTTCCTGAGGGTAAGGCCTAACTGCTTATACAATCTAATGCCCCTCAAGAATCTAGAAGAGTGTCTTTCTGCTTTAGGAACTCTAAGCCATAATTCCTTCCAAGAGGTCTGACTTGTATGCGCTTTCGTTAATGGCCGCAGGGTGCTGGGATGTACCTCTCACACATCCTTGCTCTACTTGGCCATCAGGAGTGTGCCCTTTTGCCCTTCAAGACTCTGCCTTGCATTCACCATGTGTTTGAAGGGAGGTTATTCGAACTAATATGCGTGTTTGAGGGCATCGAAAGTCATTTTTTTAAAGGTAGTGTGTCACTTGTGAACTTTCACACTATATATATATTTTTTAAGTGCATCCCTTTGGGGATTTTCACATGACCTTGTGCCTTACTCTTCCCTAAAATGGACCCATCCCAATCCAATGTTTTTTTTAAAGGACAGACTGCTTATGTTTAGGATTTTACCCTATCCTTTGGCCTAACTTTTGCTTAGAGAGCCAATTACGATTTTTGTAATGCCTCGAAATCTATCTTGGTAGTATTTTGCATAATTAAGTGATTGAACTGGCATGATTAGTATTTTAAAGGTGTAATAAGGGTATAATTGGGAATTCATTTATTTTAAAATGGTAAATTAGTGAGATTTTAAGTTGAGATTTAATGGTTTATCTAAAATTGAGGACTTGATTGCATAGGAATGATTAAATTGAGGATTAAATTGATAGGAGAAATATTAAAGTAAGAAAATCTTGGAATGAGAATAAGTGAAGGGATTGAAGGAGGACTTAACCAAATATATATAAGAATACATGCAAAGGCAGAATAGGACACATGGTAAGGTGGAATTCTGCCTCTTGAATCATTTTTGGTGGAGGAGTTTTGAAATCAAAGAATTTTGTTTTCTTTCTTGTTCTTTGCTTGGATTCTAATTAAATGAAATTAAAAATATGCTAAGCTTGGTAAATTAGCTTGGTAAGTTTGATTTTCAATTTCTTTATTTTCTGATCTTTTAAAGGAATTTCTAAAATTCTGGAATTATTGGAGTAAGGAAGTTAACAAGGATTTTGAATGTATTCTTATTAGTGGAGAAAGCTAAAAGGAAGAAGAACGGGAAACAAAAAGCAATTGTGGAGTGAAGTTGGAAAAGGAAGTACTGCAATTCAGGTTGGGATTCCATTTGTATGTAAAATAAATTGTAAAGTGATAATGAGTTAATTGGTAGAAGTATTGTCATGTGATGAAGAAGTTGTATTTTTTAGTTTCTGAGATTTAAGAGTGAGTTAATTAGAACTATGTTTAAAGTTTCCTAGAATTATTAACAATTAATTGAATACAAATCAGATTATGAATATTTAAATGACTAGTTTCTTATTGGTCATATACCTACCAAGTTTAAAAGGTTTTGTTGTTTAATTATGCATTAAAGTGAGTGAATTAAGGTAAGTGATTTAAATGCAATATGTTCTTGGTTTAGAACAGATTTTGAGTTGAATAGTATAATCTTTGAATTAAGTTCAAATTATGCGATTGATGTGTTTTAATATAAATTAAAGTTTTGTTTAAGAAGAGTTAATTTTTGGAATGTTACACTTTGGGTATAGGTGATATGGCAAGGGAATTTGGAATTCTGCAGAATTCAAATTCTGCATTTTTCTAGTTACACGGAGGTCAGGGTTTCTTGCCCGCCGTGTAATCGTATTCTGGAAGTTTAATTTTGCAAGTTTTTGGTTTTACACGGCGTTCAAGATTTTGTTACCTCCGTGTAAAAGCAGTCTGGACTGGTTTTTGGCTTACGAGTTATTTTACACGGTGGTCATGGTATTTCTTACTGCCATGTGGTAAGTATGACCCCCGTGTAAACTAACCTTACCACCGTGTAATTGCATTCTGTTCAGTATCTTTTGAATTTGCTAGTTCACACGGCTGTCCAAAATTTCTTATCACCGTGTAACTTGTCTGATTGCTGTGTAAGAATTTCTTACCATCTTGTAAATAGCTTATGTTTGAAAAACAAATTTCATGCTATTTACACGATGGGCATGAAAGTCTTACCGCAGTGTAAACTCTATTTTCAGCATTTTGTATCTTCATTTTCACTCAATTTTGTACGTCAAGCTTTTACTTGAAAACTTGTATTATCTGTTTAATGATTATATAAAGATGATATAAGACTAAATTGCTATGAAATGGAATAAATTCTGATGAGCTATCAATTTATATGTTTTCTATTGGATTGCTTGTTGAGTTATTAGAGTTCTAGCTAGTCAATCTAGACTGTGGATAGATAGGCATGCCTATAGGGGCCTTGAGCAGCTACTACTCGATTATTTTCCCTGCGGGGATGCTAGATTATTTTAATATAATTCATTCTTTTTTGGAACAACTTGTTTGATATATTCCTTTCGAGGATGCTTGTCACACCCCATTTGCCCCCTAGTAGTATGAGCCATTTGTGTGTGTGCATGCATTGTATGTGTTTTGGCATGTGATATGGGTATTTTGGGTAGAATGCATGTTTGCGGGTTTTGCTAGTATGTGGGTGCATGTACGGTACTAGGGTGTGAATTAGTTGCGTTGCATTTGGGTGTGTTGCTCACATGTTTCTAGGATGTGAGTGAGTGAGTTATGTTTGTGTGTTGTGCTAACACATTTGTAGGGTGTTATAAGTTGGGGTGGCATTGTGTGTGTGTAGTGTATTGTTGTTGGGTGTGAGTGATTAGTTCCCACCACTAGGGAGAGGACACATGGCTAGATTAGGAAAAGAAAAATAAAAGAAGAGAGAGAATGGGAAAAATCTGAATTCTTCATCTCCTTTCCCGTATTCCCCTCTTCTCTTTGTCTTTCTTTTCCTCTGCTCTCCATTTGTGTGCCCTAAGCTTGGATTCAAGTGTTCTTGGTGGGGATTAATCATTTCTCAACTCGTTTATGTAAGTTTGTTGTATTTCATCTTCATCTCCTTCATCTTGTTCTTGTTCTTCTTCATATTTTTGGTTTGGGTTTTGGTTTGTATTTGTTTGGGTTTTGTGTTTTGGGTGTTAGTGGAGCCTCCTCATAATCCTAAAGGCAAGGAGAAGGCTGGTATTAGTGGCACCAAGTCATTTGGAGCTTAGGAGATTCAGGTTTGGGAACTTGCTTTGATTGGATGTTCATATGTGGGTTTTGAGATATGCATGAAATTCTGGAATTTATGATGTGTAAATAGGCTTATATCGGTATATGTGATGAGTTATGTTGCATAATTATTGAATTATAGAATCAAATATGAAGTTGATTGAACTTGGCTACATAATTTTCTAACTTTGTGATTTTTGAGATCTTGATTGTGAATTGATGATTTATTTTGGAATTAATTGTGGAAATATGTTGTTTGATGTTGGTTATGGTCTTTGGAAGGCCTAATTGGAGGTAAGATTGAGTTGGGAGTGATTTGGGTCAAAATGGTTTTGGTTTGGAGGAAAATTCTGGGTTCTTTGTTTTGCTGGGGACTGGAAATCCCGCTCCTGTCGTGAGCGCGACAGAAGAGGATTTCAAGCTTTCGCGTGTTTTGCTTGAAGATTAGATGGCCGTCCGACTCATGCTGATAAGCACGACTCGTGCTCCCTTCCGTGTGTGCGAGTTGTGCATCTCAGCAGGGCGATGGCACCAGGTGAGGATCAGCACGACTCGTGCTGATGAAGCATGACTCGTGCTCATTCAGTATGACTCGTTCTTGAGCAGCACGACTCGTGCTGGTGTAGATTCTTCTGCATGTCATGCTCTAAGATGAGGGGCATCCGACACGAGTCGTGTCCTTCAGTACGACTCGTGTCCGATGTCTTACTATCGCGAGCGCAACTTAGTCGCGAGCGCGACAGAGACCCCCATTCTGCCCTATTTTTATCGCGTGCACAGTTTTACGAAAATGAACTTCAAATGTCTTTTTCTTATCTTTTTCCTACAGTATGTTATATGAACTTGTTTATATGACTATATTTATATGAATTGTGCATGACAAATAACATGTTATCCATTAATAATTATATGCTATGTTTTGGAACATGATTTGGATTACGCATGACTTGCAAGAGTCAGTCTAGTGGATAGTTAAGCATGCCTAATAGAGTCTCTTTAGCTGCAGCACCTTTGGACGTTTGGACCCCGATCAGGTCCCTCGTTTGGTTCCTCGCGAACCCTTTTTATGTGTTCGGATCCTTGTGATCCTTTTCAATGTGTTTGGATCTTGTTTAAGATCCCCTCAGTAAAATGTTTTTATATGAGATATAAATTAAATGGTTTTCGATTCGTACCCGTAAGGTACGTTATGTGTTCTCTCGTTATCCACTATTTTTGAGTCAGCAAGTATTTGTTTTGGTTTGCTTTGGCATGCTATAAGAATATTATATTTGAATGAGCATAATGATGAGTATATGAATCAACTGTTAATTGAACATGATTATGAGCTTTTGAAAGTTATGAATGTGACCCGATATATGTTGTATATCCATATGTGATCTAAGTGTGTTATTTTATGTATGATTATTTGCATATGCCATATCGTATGTGTTATTCTTTGACAACCATTGTGAATGGCCGTCCACTTTACTATTGTGTTTCCCCACTAAGCGTTTATTGCTTAGCACGGTGTTTTATCCGTGCAGGTGCGGAAGGTGCTGTATTTTGGGAGAGTCACCGCCAGTCAAGCCAACACAGAAGGGATTAGTGTAGGGCTTATTTTTGTAGCAGTTATGATGATTCCTTTTTGTAATAGAACTCTCATGTATTAGTTTTTGTTAAGTTTCCGCTATGAATATTTTTCATATGTAATTATTTTTTGTTTTGGCAATTGATCAGAACATTATTGTAATGATTTTGTTCTATTAATGCATGATCAGTTTTGCTTTCAAAAGTTTTAATTTCTGTAATTCCATATGTTTATGATGTTTGAATGTATGATATTGTATCATCCTATTTGGTGACACCCCTGCTCGTACGGCTTCCCACTCCGATGCAAATGGGTCCGCCTATGTACGGGTAGGGGTGTTACAATGCTTGAATCTTCCCATCGGGGATGCTTGGTTTCATTCCTTCATGAATGCTTGATTAACTACCCGTTATCCACACCCATAGAAAGGCAGACAGTGAGGTTTCCTGATAATGTTTTGTTTTGAACCCATTTATATGATTGGTATTCATTCTGATTATGCTGATGCATGAACTTTGGTATTATGAAATTAAATTTGGATAAATAATCCTATTTATTTGATTTCTTAATTAATTATCCTTTTGTATGAGTTAACATTTCTTATCAAGTTGTATCCTTAACTTTTGGTTTTCTTGTGACATACGTATGTTTGCATCGATGACTCATGTGAGCGGTCATCCAGTATCACCTTTAAATCCCCACTAAGCTTTATGCTTAGCACAAATTTTCTCTTATTCCATGTAGGTTTTGACGTTAGCTCCGCTCATAAGAATATCCCACAAGGTCATAAGGCATCACAAGCATAGGATCTGAAGGAAGTTTTTTATTTATTTATTTATTTATTTTTGATGTAGGTTTCTTTTTAATGTACATTTTATAATTACATGAATTTCCTTTTATATAAGATGTTTTGTAATATATGAACTATAATTTTATAACTATGGGATTTGAACTTCTCTTTTGGTAATGCATGGTTTAACTTATTTTGTTATAAGATATAAATATGGATAGATTTATTGGTATGTTTCTGATTATATGTTTGCTAGTGTGACACCCCTTTAATAGGATCTCTGTATTATTGGTTGATCTTTGTCAGGTAGTTAAGGCTGTTATAGTTTTCATCTCTAACGGCCCCTTTTCTTTTTGCTAAAGAAGCTGAAATTCTTATCAAAGCCAAAGCCACCTTTTGCATTATGCCCAACAATTTGGAGAATGGCAGAGTATTGTAGGATACCCACTATCTTTTTAGGGCGTCATTGTCACACCCCGTTTGCTCCCTAGTAGAATGAGCCATTCATGTGAGTATGTACTTGTATGTGTTCGGCATATCATAAGGGCATTTTGGGAATATTGCATATTTTATTGGGTTTTGTTAGCATGTGGATGCATGTATGGCATTAGAGTGTGAATTAGTTGGGAAATGTTTGTATGTGCATGAGCATATCATTGTAGGGTGTGAGTAATGGTGTGGTGGTTGTGTACTCTACTCACACATTAGTAGGGTGTTTTAAGTTGGGAGTGCATAGTGTGTGTGTTCATACCATGGTAGAGTGTGAGTGATTAATCTCCACCAATAGGGAGTTGACACTTGTCTAGGGTTAGGAAAAGAAAAAGAAAAAGAAAGAGCAAAAGGGAAGGAGGCAGAACTGCTCTCCATTCCCGTTACCCCTCTTTCCCACACTCCTTCTTCCTTTTCTCTTCCTAAGAAACCCTAGCTTAGATTCAAGTGACTGTTGGTGGATATTAATTGTCTCCTTGCATTCCTTTGGTAAGTTATTGCATTTTTCATCTTGTTTTCCTTTTTGTTCATCTTCTTCTTCTTGATTTCTGGGTTGAGATTTAATCTAGGGTTTGTTCTTTGTTTGTTCTTGGTGGGTTTGTGTTTAGTTGAGCCTCTTCGTGATCCCAAGGGGAAAGAGAAGGCTGGGAGTAGTGGAACCATGTGTGATTGAAGCTAGGGTTACAGGTTTTGGAAAATTGTATTTACTTGATTTTTGTTGTGTTGATTAGCTATCGTGTATTTATTTTATTTGATTCTTTTGATGAGGATTCGATGTATTGATATTGCATGTTGGGATTTGAATGAATGGGTTTTGTTTGTGGTTAATGCATGAAGATTGAGAACTTGAAAATGGAATTGAGGAGAATTTGAGCTTACTGTCACGTTTTTTGGGTTTTGATATTTTGGAGTTTTAATTTGGCTATTTCCTGTTTTGGATGGGTAATTGTTACGGAAGTGTTTTCTATTAATAATGTTGGTTTTGCGTGCTTGAGGAAGCTAATTCAGGAAAGAATGATTTGGATTTGAGTTGGGTTGTGTTCTGGGAATTCTTCGAAAATCGATCGGGGAGGAAGAGGGCTGTGAGCCGCTCACGAGACGTGAGTAATGCTCACGATGTGTGAGCGAAGCTCACGAGTTGTGAGCAACACTCACGTTACGTGAGCAACGCTCACGACACGTGAGCTTCGCTCAGGCATCGTGAGCAACCTTCACGACTCGTGAAGGTTGGTCAGGACTCCTTTGGGCCTTTCTGTCACGAGCGTGATCGAAGTCGCGACCGCGACAGTGATTCTGTCATGCCCTGTTTTGTCCACCTGACCAGTTTTTATAAAAATGATTTTCAAATGACTTGGGTGGCTTTTTCCTCTACTGGGTGCTAAATTACCTTGTTTATATGAATGATTATCATAATTTAATCGTGATTAATAATATGTTATTTGTGGCACATGTTATATGAATGATGCGTTATCCATGAGAAATTATGCGTTTTATTTTGAAATATGTATTGGGTTATACATGTCTTATTATGATTTCTTAATATGAATGTGGATATAATTATGTGTTATACTTGGAAACATGATTGAATGATGCATGACCTGCTAGAGTCAAGTAAGTGGATAGTTAGGCATGCTAATAGAGTCTTTTAGCTGCAGCCTCAGTTCAGTTTGGACCCCGATCAGGTCCCCGTTTGGTTCCTCGTGAACCCCTCAGTATCGGATCTTGTTTAAGGTCCCCTCACTAAAATGTTTTGAAAATAATAAAGTAAGATGGTTTTTGATTCGTACCTGTAAGGTACTGTCAGTTATCGATTCATACCCGTAAGCTACTGTCTGTATACTCGTTATCCACTATTATGAGCCAGCAGGTGTTATGTGTTCTGTCTACTATGTATTACTCCGATATGATTATGCGAATGTGATATTCAAATGAGTCTAATAATGAGATGTATATTCAGTTAATATGATTATGAACATGAGTATGTGATGCGGAATATATGGTGACGTGACCTCAACAAGTGTACTGAATCGACAAGTAATATAATGGAGTATTTTTAAGACTCTGAGTTATCGTACCCAAGAGACTATGTGCACAAGTTATGACACTTAAATGTATGCTAAAGAATTCCCAGTTGTTGAATTTATTTAATTAACTACTGATTAAAAACAAAGAATTTAAATAACCAAAATGAACAAACGGAAGTAATCAAAATTAAATTGACAGCAACAATTGCAAGAAACCAAATGACGGAAAAATTAACAATATAAGAATTCAAAAATAGACAAACGTTGCTCAGGTTCACTCATGCACCCCATACCCAGATATGAATCAAAACACATAAAGAAAACATATATGAACGAAATCGGGATAACCCTCTTAACCCAAGCGTCCCATTCCGGAGCAAGCTACTCTAATTACATGACGTCCCATTCCGGAGCAAGTCATACAACTAGCCTAATCACGGGTCTAAAATCCTAGGTTCGGTTTGCTTTCCCATTACGGAGCCAAACAACCCAAAACCTACTTATTTCACTCCTCACTCCAATCTTAAACCATGAAAACATGCACATATGGATTCCCTTCCGAAGCAGTCCGAATGTTACAGCAAACATGACAAAAAATCTAAAGATAAATTATCATGACATTTAATCATACAATTCAATAACCAATTAAGATACTTGAATTAATTCATTCATCAAAATAGGAAATTAACTTGAAAATATACATCTCATGATTTGACAATAATAACCAGTGAAATAAACCTTCATTCATATATCGAATATCAAAATATGTTCAGAATTCACATAAGGATAGGGGTTTAGAGATCCCCCAAACAACTAAAAGACTACTCACAATCCATTACAAAATCAAAAGAATAAAGGAAAGAATAAACCTGGAAATTCATTGAGGTAGAATTCTTGGTTGAATCCCACGTTCTTCAGTCTTCTTCTTCAGATCTTTAATGGAGAATAAAACCAAAATTCTGGAAAACTGGAAAACTAACTATCTCTAGAAATTAAAACTATCTATCTAATGAAAATTACTCTCCATCTTTAATTGAAAACTCAAAACAATAATGAAAACTAAAGTTTAGAACCGAAGAATAACTCAAAAAATCTCAGCTGCCAAAACTAATAGCAAAAACTAACTAAAAAAATCGGAACCCTAGCCAAACAGAAAAGTGCGTTTTTATAGTTCCAGATGGGTCATGGTGACAATGAAATTCATTGTCACCGTGAGGTGTCGAGATCTTCAATTTCCTTTCATGCACAGGAGAGGGGTCACGGTGACAATGAATTTAATTGTCACCGTGAGGTCTTCAAAGTTTCGCTTCTGTCCAGGAAAAATTTATGTCACGGTGACAATGAACTTTGTTGTCACCGTGAGGTCTTCATCCCTTGCATTCAGCCCAATAGAGAATTATGTCATGGTCACAACCAATTTCATCATGACCGTGACCCATTGATTTCAGCTACTGTTTGCAATTCTTCTTATGTCACGGTCACAACCAATTTATTGTGACCGTGACCCCTTGAGCAAAAGTCTACAAAGGCACAAAACTTTAATCAAAAAGTTATCTAAAATGCATCAAAATTCCAATTTGGCTAAGATTAACAAAATTAACATAAAAGAAACATAACATGACATTAAACACAACTAAATACCCAAAAATCATATAAAAAATATTATCAAAACTAAATACTATATTGAAGTTATCAAAATACCCCACACTTAGACTTTGCTCGTCCTCGAGTAAATGAATTATCCACATTCCTTAAATTTCAAACTCTAACTCGGAATACGAAAACTTAGCAACAATCATAGCACCAAGCAGAAGGGTCTTAGTTACAAATCCTCAAATCAATTTATATCAAGTAATTTCACATGTGTGTGTGCTAGGCTCAAAACCAATTTTCTCTTTAAAAAAAAAACAACCAATGCATTCTAATAATTGAGCAAAGAAATTAAATATGCAAATGAATTCGCATATAGGTTTTGCGCTTAAAACTCAGGATAATCATACGCCTCTCCTTTAGCACCGGAACGACAAGGGTCATCTCCACTTAAACAACTCAAATCAAGAACAGAATCAAAAGGACTTATTCCAGGGTTGTAATGTTAGGTTAAGGTATTGGCTAACAAGAAAAGTTAAAGAATTCAAACAAAGAATTAGCCACTCTACCTCAAGTTTCAACTACCCAAAACTGAACAAGATTTTCCAGATCCTACCTTCAATTCACCCATAATTTCCAATGTTGTCTAAACTTCTCCATACATAATATGCATTAAACTCAACAACAACAAGGTGATGAACTTCCCTTTTAATTAACATTTAAACCCAATTCCGTAAATATGAGTATGTCTTTTTCTACTCAAAGGTACCCCACACTTGAATTTTTCTATATTCAAAACATCAAAATTGACTAAAAGAAACAACAAAACTCATTAAACTTTCATTTTTTTTCTCTTTTTTTTTTCTTTTTATGGTTTTTTTCTTTTTTTTTTTCTCTTTTTTTTCTGGGGTACCCAAAGTCTAGAATTTCTTATACCCAATTTTTTTTCTAATGAGGGAAAGTTTAACACCATACTAAATAACACCCACAAAATTTAATAATTCTTCTCACACTTTTACTATTTCAACAATAGATACCCTTATTCAACTTTCAATGATATTCCAACCCAATCCTAGAGTGGCCAATTCTTAGAAACGGGTAGGCAAAAGCATTTAGGCTAAATGGTAAAATAACAGTGTAACAAGAAAATTTCATAGTACGCTTTTAGCATACTAAATCAGCTCAACGGGGCTAGCAATGGAAATAACGTAAACAGGTAGGTCTAAAGCTATTTAAAAGTGGTTATCAAAAAAAAAACAAATTGCCTTAATCATGTCCTAAACTTGTTTAAGTTGTTATCATGTTTCGAAGGGTGATGAGGAAGGTTCTAACTATCCTAACATTCCTTCACTCAAAAACTCTTATGCACTGGATTTTTCAAATTTTTACAAACAAGCCCATAGTGCATAAAAGATTGGAAATTACAAGATATATGACTGATTGAGATTCAAATTGCTTCTAAAACTTCCAACTACTCATTTGCCAAGATCAGTTTTTAAGATAGACTATTCTCCAACTAAAGTTCAAAACATTCACAACATGAATAACTGAGGTTAAGCTAAGCTGAGATAAAGATATTTAGGCAACAACAATAAAGTACAAAGAAACTAAAACAGAAATAACCATGCATCATACATCAATAGAATGGCTGTTAATTACATATATAATATGAAATTAATGTCTCCTACCCCCCACATAAAAACTTGCTGTCCCTAGCAAGTAATAATATTACATATCAAAAAGAAAAATAAAAATAAAATAAACAAAAGTCAAAACAAAAGATAAGAGGTCTCCCTGATCATGGATCTGATGGTGGTGGTGGCGGTGGGAAATGGGTATCAAACCGCGCAGACCAGGCGGAGAATCCCTGGATCAGCTGGTCCATATGAGACTGCATGTCTGCTTGAGACGCTGAGATGGTGCCCACAGATGTGGCAAGGGTGTCCACTGATGCAGCGATGATGTCCATGCATGCCATCAGAGCGTCATACTGCTGCGATGATAATTGCGCAGGCTCTGGTGCAGGAGGGACCGGTGCGTCAGGTTCGTCCTCCTGCTCATGAGGTAAACTGCCCAAACCCCGCTCAACTCCGTGTAAATACTCCTCACGGGTTGATAATCGATAACCATCCACTGTTGTTGGATCTTTGACTATAACTTTCATATTCCTCAGCATCTTATCATCAATTACAGGAATAGAAGATAAAACCTTGTACTTGCCCAATGGATGGTTAACCCGCTTGGCTATCTTTGTGACGAATCCGCCCAGTGCGATTTTTTTCACTTTCTTTGGATGCCATTGCATCTCCTCCAATTTATGGCAAAAATGAGTAGTGCCATTAATTCTAACATCCCGAACCATGCAAGCAAGGAACAAAGCTTCGGGTAAGTTTACCTGTCCCGCCGAATCTATATGGCTGAGGAGAGAAAATGAGAAGAATCTATGGATGATGCACAGAACATGGTCGTACAAATGGTGGGCTTTCGTCTTGCCCGAGACATACATGGTAGCTATAGTCGTGTCTCTAATAGTGGCCCAAGCATCATCCTTATCATACTCCTCAAAACAGTCAGGTACAAGGTGTGGAAAACCAAGGTATTCGAAAAATTGATGAAAAGTAAGATTGTAAGAAGTTCCATCCAACCAAAAAAACACCGTACCTGGGTCTCGGGCGAGGTCGCGTCCCGGTCGACAGGTGACGGTCGATGCAAAATCCCTTGTCAATTGCGGATATACCTTCTCCTGTGTTGAGAACACCCTCTCCCAACCGATGTTGGCTATTAGATGTCGAATTTGATCTCTAGTACCGAGCTTCTGCAATAGATCAAAATCCAAATATATCATCGGGACATAGGAGCACTTAGAGAACAAAGCATAAAAATCTTTCTTTGGTACCGGTACCCACTTAGGGACCTTTGAAATATCTACTGATTGTTGGCTCGGGGGTGGGCTGATGGAGCTGGAAGCAAGAGCAGAGCTTTTGCGCTTAAGAGCCACTGCACAACATGGAAAAATCAAATTCAATAGCATGCGATGGCATCAACAGCAATGGCTTTTAAAAATAAAGCATAATGTCAAGCTTATGCTAACCTGGTAAACAATCTCTCAATTCCAAATGAATTTCACAAAAGATGTAATAATGCAAGAAGAAGTCAAATGACAAAATCACAATTTAGCAAGAGTGGTGAGCAGATTCAGTGTTAACTCAGAATCACTAGTAGCAATACAGCTGCTTACCAAATGAAATAAAAGGTTAAGAGCATTGGAGCTACTGTCAAAAGGCAACATTGATAAATGAGAACAACAACTATTTGGAACATTATTGCGAAAGAATCTTGGCATTTCAAATTGGCAGGAATTGGAAAAAACAAGGAAATTATTCATTCAGACATTTAGTCAAACACCTGGTATGCAGATAGTTTACTGATTAAATTGAAGCTTAAAGATCATACTAACATCCCACAATTACAAAAACCAGGCATTACAATACAGAGTAAACAATTAAAACCAGCAATTTCCATTATGAACCAAGAATTTGAAGAAAAATTTCAATGTAAATCACACACACACACACTTGCCCTAACATCCCAACCCAACTCGTTCTTAATAAAGATAAAAATTGAAATGGGGAAGTAAGAATTAAAGGGATGCACAGCTTGAATTGAAAATTTTCACAGAAGATAAACAAAAGCATCGGCACAGGAATCGTATGAATCACAGCCATGGAGATCAATTAGAACAGGTAACGCAGGGAGGAGAAAAGTAAAAATAAATGAATTGAAATAAAATTAAAAAGGAAGATAAAAATACTTACTTGTTGTAGATAATCCGGAATGATGGTCTAAAAGAGAGAAAAGAACGCAAAAGATGCAGAGAAGAACAAATGATGCACGGTGCGAGTGAATGAGGTGTGGGAAAGTGAGAAATAACAAAAGGAAAAACTGGGATTTTAAAAGTTCTTTTCGTGGGTCACGATCACAATGAATTTCATTGTGACCGTGACATATCCAAAACTTGCAATCCAGAATTGAACCGCCATGGGGTCACGGTGACAATGAAATTCATTGTCACCGTGACATAACCAAATTTGAAAACAGAATTGAATGTGCATTATGTCACGGTCACAATGAATTTCATTGTCACCGTGATATAACCCAGTTTGAAAACAGAATTGAATGTGCATTATGTCACGGTCACAATGAATTTCATTGTCACCGTGACATAACCCAGTTTGAAAACAGAATGTAACTCACTCTACCTCACGGTGACAATGAAATTCATTGTCACCGTGACATATGCATACCTCAGAACAGAATGTAACTTACCTGATGGTCACGGTCACAATGAGTTTCATTGTGACCGTGACATGTGCATCAACCAGAATCCAGAATGCATCCTCCTTTGGTCACGGTCACAATGAGTTTCATTGTGACCGTGACCACCTGCACACTTGCACAAATTCATCAATTTCTCTAAATCTCTTGATACAATTGTTTTGAACCTTCTCCAACAAAACATAATTTCTCTTCTAAACATAAAATTTACAAAATGAAATAAGATTAACTTCCTAAACAAAATACCATTAAATGATAAAAAGAAACAAAGATAAGAAGTAGTTCTGCATTTAACAAGTCCGCAACTGGACTTTTAAAAACCGTCAAGGATCCATAAGAGTGACGATCGTGGAAGCACTATCAAAGGTAGATCCAAAATACTGCTTCACACGATGTCCATTTACCTTGAATTCATCCTCAAAACGCGGGTGCTTCAATGTCACCACGCCAAACTTATCAACTGCCACTACTTCATATGGTCCTTTCCATCTCGATTTCAACTTACCAGGAAACAATCGCAGCCTACTGTCATAAAGAAGCACTCGCATTCCAGGTGTAATTTCCTTTCTGACCAGTTTTCGATCATGCCACTTCTTAGTTTTATCTTTGTATCTCATGGCATGATCATAGGCCCAAAATCGATGCTCGTCTAGTTCATTTAGCTGCAAAGACCTGCACTTACCAACATTCTCAAGGTCAAAATTCAGAAATTTGGTAGCCCAATAAGCTTTATGCTCTATTTCCACTGGGAGGTGACAGGACTTCCCAAAAACCAACCTAAAAGGGGACATCCCTATCGGTGTCTTGAATGCTGTCCTATAGGCCCATAGAGCATCATCTAACTTAAGGTACCAATCTTTTCTAGATGAATTGACCGTTTTTTCTAAGATGGCCTTTAACTCCCTGTTAGACACTTCAACTTGACCATTAGCCTGAGCATGGTAAGGGGTTGTGACCTTATGCCTAACGCCAAATTTCTTTAATAAAGCCTTAAATTGGTGGTTCACAAAATGTTTACCACCATCGCTTATAATGGCTCTAGGGGCTCCATATCGAGTGAATATATTTCTCCTCAAAAATTCTAAAACAATCTTAGCATCAGCAGTTCTAGTGGCTATAGCTTCGACCCATTTACTCACATAATCCACTGCCACCAGAATATATTCAAACCCGTACGAAACCGGAAAAGGTCCCATAAAATCTATTCCCCATACATCAAATAGTTCTACCTCAAGCATGTTTGTCAGAGGCATCTCATCTCGCTTAGATATATTTCCTACCCTCTGGCATCTATCACAAGTCTTTACATGAAATTGAACATCTCTAAACATTGTAGGCCAATAAAAACCAGAAGATAAAATTTTCATTACCGTTCTATTGGGCCCATGATGTCCACCAGCTTCTCCACTGTGACAAGCGGTGATGATTGCACCCGTCTCCTCATCTGAGATGCACCTTCTTAAAACTTGATCAGCACATAATCGGAAAAGGTAGGGGTCATCCCAAATGTATTGTCTTGCATCTGCTCGCAGTTTCTTCTTTTGCTGCCAAGTATAATCTTTAGGCATAAAACCTCCTGCAAGAAAATTTGCTATGTTAGCAAACCAAGGAACAGAAGTGTCACAAGCAAATACAGCACAAATGTGTTCATCAGGAAATAAATCTAAAATTTCCCCCTTTTCAATATGGTCATTTTCCATCCTTGACAAATGGTCAGCCACGAAGTTTTCAGCACCCTTCTTATCCTTAATTTCTAAATCGAACTCTTGCAATAGCAGCACCCAACGAATCAGCCTCGGTTTGGATTCTTTCTTGGCAAATAAATGCCTTAAAGCTGCATGGTCCGACCACACCACAACTTTTGCACCCAGCAAATATGGCCTGAACTTCTCGAATGCATACACAATTGCTAGAAGTTCTTTCTCTATGGTGGTGTAATTAACCTGTGCTCCTGTCAAAGTGTGACTAGCATAATAAATTGCACAGAATATCTTATCCCGTCGCTGTCCCAGTACCGCTCCCACTGCATAGTCACTAGCATCACACATTAGTTCAACCGGCATAGTCCAATCCGGAGATATAATCACCGGAGCTGAAATAAGTCGTTGCTTTAATGTTTCAAAAGCTAGCAAGCATTTATTATCAAAATTAAAAACAACATCTTTCATGAGTAAATTAGATAGAGGTTTAGCAATTTTTGAAAAATCTTTAATAAAACGCCGGTAAAACCCCGCATGTCCTAAAAAACTCCTTATGCCCTTAACACTCGTCGGAGGCGGTAACTTCTCTATGACTTCAACTTTTGCCTTATCCACTTCTATCCCTCTTTCTGAAATTTTATGCCCTAACACAATGCCCTCTCTCACCATAAAATGGCATTTTTCCAAATTTAAAACTAGGTTAGTCTTTTCACACCTCCCTAGCACTAAATCAAGATTCTTTAGACAGCTCATAAAATCAGCTCCATATATAGTGAAATCATCCATGAATATCTCCATAAATTTCTCTATAAAATCATGAAAAATAGCCATCATACACCACTGAAACGTAGCCGGTGCATTACATAACCCAAAGGGAATTCGTCTATAAGCAAATGTGCCATATGGGCAGGTAAAGGTCGTTTTCTCTTGATCCTCAGGGGCTATAGGAATCTGCAAATATCCGGAATACCCATCTAAAAAACAGTAGAACCTATTACCTGCTAACCTCTCTAGCATTTGATCAATAAATGGCAAAGGAAAATGGTATTTCCTAGTGGCAATATTCAACCTTCTATAATAAATACAAACTCTCCAACCCGTAACTGTACGAGTTGGAATCAATTCATTCAGTTCATTCTTTGCCACTGTCATCCCCCCTTTTTTAGGCACACACTGCACTGGGCTAACCCATCTATTATCAGAAATAGGGTAGGTTATACTTGCATCGAGGAGTTTGAGTACCTCCTTCTTTACCACCTCTTGCATGGCCGGGTTGAGTCTTCTTTGAGCCTGAGCTACCGGCTTGCATTCCTCCTCCATTGGGATCATGTGTGTGCAGTAGCTTGGGTCAATCCCCTTCAAGTCTGAGGTTTCCCATCCGATTGCTCCCTTGTGCTTCTTCAGCACCTCTAGCAGCAGCTGTTTTTCGTCACCTGACAACAAAGAAGATATAATTACTGGTTTCTGATCTTTCTCTAAAAACACATATTTTAAATGAGAGGGGAGAGGTTTAAGTTCAAAATATAAATCCCCTTTTTTAGGGTTAGACTCTTCATTCTGTGACTCATCCTTTCCATCTTCTATCTCCACATTTTTCTATTTCTTCTCCCCTCATCTCTTCTTCCACTTCTTCTCCTTCCACTGAATGTAACAAACTCAAATTTTCTGAATCAGCTCCAACCACATTTTCCTGCACTTCTTCCACACATTCGTCTATTACATCAACAAAATAAACAGACTCCTCCATATCCCCAGATGGATACTTTTGAGCCTTGTTCATATCCACTACCAACTCCTCATTATTGAACCGTAGGGTGACCGTTTGACCATGAACATCTATCAATGCCTTCGCTGTGTTTAAAAATGGCCTCCCCACTATCAGTGGCACCTTCCTATCCTCTTCCATTTCCATCACCAAAAGTCCACTGGGAAGATGAATTTCCCGACCTTCACTAATAGATCTTCTATCACTCCTTTGGGCCGCCTCACTGATCTATTTGCCAGTTGGAGTCTCATTCCCATCTCCCTTAGGTCCCCAAGATTAAGCTTCCTGCATATAGAATAAGGCATCAAATTTATGCTGGCACCCAAATCACATAAAGCATTACCATAAAAATCTTCACTAATAGCACAGGGTAAAGTAAAGTTACTTGGATCTTCCAATTTCTCGGGGATCTTATTCATAATTATAGCACTGCAATTTTCTGTAAGCTGTACAGTTCCATGCCCTTCTAATTTCTTTTTATTAGAACATAATTCTTTCATAAATTTAGCATAGTTGGGCATATGAGCTAAAGCTTCAGTAAATGGTAAATTGATGTGCAGTTTCTTAAACATCTCTAGAATCCTAGCCTTTTGCTCATTTTTCTTTTCCTGTTTAGCAACTGTAGGAAATGGCAGTCTATTTATATCAAGATCCTCTACCCTCGGATTCACTAAAATTTTACCCTTATCACTTTTAGGAGCATCTTCATTAACTTCTACTTTAGAGTTAGAATTACTTACCGTCCGTGTCGGCTTCTCCTTTTCTAATGATGAAGAATTTTTACCTTGGCTTTCTCTTGGTACCATTTCCTTACCACTTCTCAGTGTGATGGCTTTAGCTTCCTCTTTTGGATTCCGGTCCACATTCGAAGGAAATGTTCTCGGTTGTCTTTGAGACATGGAATTTGCCAGCTGTCCCACTTGAGTCTCTAAATTCCTCATGGAAGCATCTTGGTTCCGGTTCCACTGCTCTTGAGATTTCCACCTTGACTCTTGATTAGCCATGAACTGCTGCTGGCTAATTACAAACTGTTGTTGACTGTTTATGAAAGTAGCCAACATGTCTTCCAGATTTGTCTTCTTTTCTTGAACAGGTGGCCTCGGTTGGTATCCCGGTGGGTGGTATTGTTGCCCTTGGTTGGGATGGGGTGGGTATGGTTGTTGATACGGCTGCCCTTGGTTCGGATGAGTATTTTGGTTGAAGGGAGGTCTAACTTGTGGTTGAAAGGATGAAGCATTTGGATTTCCATCCTTCCAAGAGAAGTTTGGATGATTTCTCCATCCCAGGTTATATGTGTTGCTGTAAGGGTCATTCCTTCTGTAATCCCCTATGGCATTTATATCTCCCATTGCCCCACTCTCTTGGCCAGCTTGCCCACTTTCATACCATCCACTCTCTTGAGCCACAGAGGCTACATTCTGCACTTTCAGACTACTCATCTCCTTCCTCATGGACTCAATCTGTGCCTTTAGCATCGACACCTCATCCACAGCGTGTATCCCTTGTCTTTTCGGTACTGACCTAAGATTAGACCATTGAGCATCATTCGCCGCCATTTCATCTAATAGATGAAAAGCCTCCTCTGGTAGTCTATTCATGAATGACCCTCCTGATGAAGCATCCAATAAAGATCTTGTCTGTGGTGTAACCCTAGAATAAAATGTTGTCATCAGGTGGTATATGGCTATCTCATGGTGAGGACAGCTTCTCAACAGCCTTCTAAACCCTTCCCACGCTTCATAAAATGGCTCCTCACTCATTTGACTAAAACCCAAGATACTGTTACGGATGTTCGCAGTCTTTGTCGGAGGGAAAAATCTCATAAAAAATCTCTCCTGTAACAGGTCCCATGATCTAATCGACTGTCTAGGTAGCATTTGCAACCATTCACGTGCTTTTCCAATCAATGTGAAAGGGAATAACTTTAATCTTACCGAGTCGAATGATACTCCAGGAATCTGAACCGTATCACTGACCTCTAAGAATATGTCTAAGTGCTGTGCGGGGTCTTCCACTTCTAAACCCGTAAACTGATTCCTGTGTACCATATTGATGGTGGCTGGTTTAAGCTCAAACTGCACTCCCCTTGGCAGCACAATCGTCCGATTATCCTCATTCCATCTTGGTACTGCATAATCCCTTATTGTCTTCTGCCTCGGGACCTCTTCTCTATAATTCCCTTGATTTCCATCTTGTGCCCTCGGCACTTGTTCGTTCTCGGGAGGAACTTCACCAATAGGAAGAGGATTGTCTTCCATGTTATAATTTCTGTTGGCTCTCCTTCGTTGATGCAAAGTCCTCTCGATTTTAGGATTGTAGGGTGCGATTTGTTCCTGTCTCAATCTGCTCATGCACCACAACAATTACCTGAAAAGAATAAAGAATAAATAAAAATAAAATAAAATAAAAGAAAAAGTAAAACACATACAAATAATAATCAAAACTTAAAACAACGCCAGTCCCCGGCAACGGCGCCAAAAACTTGACGCGACCTCAGCAAGTGTACTGAATCGACAAGTAATATAATGGAGTATTTTTAAGACTCCGAGTTATCGTACCCAAGAGACCGTGTGCACAAGTTATGACACTTAAATGTATGCTAAAGAATTCCCAGTTGTTGAATTGATTTAATTAACTACTGATTAAAAATAAAGAATTTAAATAACCAAAATGAACAAACGAAAGTAATCAAAATTAAATTGACAGTAACAATTGCAAGAAACCAAATGACGGAAAAATTAACAATATAAGAATTCAAAAATAGACAAACGTTGCTCATGTTCACTCATCCACCCCATACCCAGATATGAATCAAAACACATAAAGAAAACATATATGAACGAAATCGGGATAACCCTCTTAACCCAAGCATCCTATTTCGGAGTGAGCTACTATAATTACATGACGTCCCATTCCGGAGCAAGTCATACAACTAGCCTAATCACAGGTCTAAAATCCTAGGGTCGGTTTGCTTTCCCATTCCGGAGCCAAACAACCCAAAACCTACTTATTTCACTCCTCACTCCAATCTTAAACCATGAAAACATGCACATATGGATTCCCTTCCGGAGCAGTCCGAATGTTACAGCAAACATGATAGAAAATTTGAAGATAAATTATCATGACATTTAATCATACAATTCAATAACCAATTAAGATACATGAATTAATTCATCCATCAAAACAGGAAATTAACTTGAAAATATACATCTCATGATTTGACAATAATAACAAGAGAAATAAACCTTCATTCATATATCGAATATCAAAATATGTTCAGAATTCACATAAGGATAGGGGTTTAGAGATCCCCCAAACAACTAAAAGACTACTCACAATCCATTACAAAATCAAAAGAATAAAGGAAAGAATAAACCAAGAAATTCATTGAGGTAGAAATCCTGGTTGAATCCCACGTTCTTCAGTCTTCTTCTTCAGATCTTTAATGGAGAATAAAACCAAAATTCTGGAAAACTGGAAAACTAACTATCTCTGGAAATTAAAACTATCTATCTAATGAAAATTGCTCTTCATCTCTAATTGAAAACTCAAAACAATAATGAAAACTAAAGTTTATAACCGAAGAATAACTTAGAAAATCTCAGCTGCCAAAACTAATAGCAAAAACTAACTAAAAAAATCGGAACCCTAGCCAAACAGAAAAGTGCGTTTTTATAGTTCCAGATGGGTCACGGTGATAATGAAATTCATTATCACCATGAGGTGTCAAGATCTTCAATTTCCTTTCACGCACAGGAGAGGGGCCACGGTGACAATGAATTTCATTGTCACCATGAGGTCTTCAAAGTTTCGCTTATGTCTAGGAAAAATTTATGTCACGGTGACAATGAACTTTGTTGTCACCGTGAGGTCTTCATCCCTTGCATTCTGCCCAATAGAGAATTTTGTCACGGTCACAACCAATTTCATTGTGACCGTGACCCATTGATTTCAGCTACTGTTTGCAATTCTTCTTATGTCACGGTTACAACCAATTCATTGTGACCGTGACCCCTTGAGCAAAAGTCTACAAAGGCACAAAACTTTAATCAAAAAGTTATCTAAAATGCATCAAAATTCCAATTTGGCTAAGATTAACAAAATTAACATAAAAGAAACATAACATGACATTAAACACAACTAAATACCCAAAAATCATATAAAAAATACTATCAAAACTAAATACTATATTGAAGTTATCATATGGCTTTAATATGCAAGCACGTTATATATATATATATATATATATATATATATATATATATATATATATATATATATATATATATATATATATATATATATATATATATATGATGTTATGTTATGGATATTTGCATTTGCCATTATGAATGTGTTATGCCTTGACGACCATTGTGAGTGGCCATCCATATCATTTGTGTGTTTCCCCACTAAGTGTTTGTCACTTAGCACGGTGTTCTTACCTGTGCAGGTGCGGAGGATATTTTTGCTTTGGGAGAGTCGCCGCCAGTCAAGCCAACATAGGAGGGTTAGTGTTAAGGCTTTAGTCTTTTGTATTAGGATGATTCTTTTTGTAATATAACTCTCTTATATCTTTTTATAGCTTCCGCATATGTATTAATCTTTTTGGGATATGTAATCTTTTGTGTATTCAGCAAGTTGATCAGAATAGTAATGTAATGGATATCATTATATTAATGCATGATCAGCTGTTCCCTTTATTGTTTGCAAAGTTTTTAATTACCCTGTGTTTATGTATGTATACTTTAGATTAATGTATGATTTGTAGTGTACTTGTGTGGTGGCACCTTGACTCATACGGCATCTCACTCCTCATCGGATGGGATCGCCTATGTATGGGTAGGGGGTGTTACAGTTTTTGGTATCAGAGCCTAGGTTTAGGCATTTCTGGGTGTTGTTGATGTGTTGATGTGCATAGATGTGTATATGTCTAGACCTGTGTTGGCTGATGCGGTTGTCCTCTTGTTTGTTTTAGATGGGTTCTAACTCTGTTCGTGGATCACTTGAGGAGTCCGCCGAGAGTGTGAACCCTCAAGCTGTGGATCCTTCGGTTTCTATGTCAGCTCATCATGCTCGGGTCTAGCCCGAGGCCGTTGCCATGCCTTTTGAAGCTATGTTTAGGCTATCACAGGACATGGCTAGGGTCTTGGAGAGAGTGACCGCTCCTAGAGCCCCTATAGAGAACTTGAGAAGGGCTGGTGTTAAAGACTTCTATGGCACAGGTTTAGATGTGTCACACCGCATTGCCCCCTAGTAGAACGAGCCATGTGTGTGTGTATGTATTTGTATGTGTTTTGGCATGATCATAAGGGCATTTTGGTAATATTGCATGATTTGGTGTTTTTCTAGTGCATGTGTGTGCATGTGTTGCACCATGGTATGAATTAATTAGGACAGATTTGTGTGTGCATGAGTGTACCATAATAGGATATGCACTAGTGGGTTATTGTGGTGTGTGGGCGTGCATACATTTGTAGGGTGTGTCCTTGAGGGAGCATTGTGTGTGTTGCTCATACATGTGTAGGGTGCATTATTAGGGTGTTTCATTGTGTGTATGTGATACATTTAGTTAGGGTGTGAGTAAGTAATATCCTCCACTAGATGGTTGACATGTGTAAAGGGGAAAGAAGGATGGGAAAGAGAAAATGAAAAAGGGAAAAATCAGATTTTTGAAACCCATTTCCCGTTTTCTCTCTTCCTTCTTCTTCTTTCTTCCTCCTTTGCACTCTCCTAAGTGTTTTACTTAGATTCAAGCTCAAGTGGTGGAATTAATTACTCCCTTACATCTTCCTTGGTAAGTTCTTGCTTTTTCCTTGTGTTATTCATGCATTTTCTTCTTCTTCTTCTTGGGTTGGATCTAAGTTAGGGTTTGTGTTTTTGGTGTTTGGGTGCTTGTTTGTGCTTAATTGAGCCTCCTCGCGAGCCAAAGGGCAAAGAGAAGGCTGGAACTAGTGGATCCAAGCAATAGGAGCTAAGGATTTTAAGGTTTGGTAATTTCTTGGTTTTCATGTATATATATGTTTATGTATGAGATTTGATGGTTTCTTAGAATTAGGTTGTTCTATGTTCCTTATTTTGATGTATATGCTATGGGTTTTTGTTTTGGAATGTGGATCTTGCAAGAGCATGAGTTAATTGTGATAATGTTGGAGCTGTGCATAAATTGGGGCTTTGGATGATTCTTAGAATTGGAGGTTTAAATTAATAAATTGTGTGAAATTTCTTGTTGATTAATGTTATATTATGGTTGTTGATGCTAATGGATGACTGGGTTTGAGGTAAGAGGTTCTTGGATGAGTTTTGTGTGTTTGTGGTTGGTTGTGGGAGGAAGAAAATCTGCAGAATTCTGCAGATTTTAGAAAACCCGATGCTGTCGCGAGCGCGACAGAGATCGGCATTTTGGAGCTTTGCTATCGCGAGCGCGCGATAGCCGAAGTGTTTAGCAGCCTTTGTCGCGAGCGCGCCATCCGTCGTGATCGCGACAGAGCGCAATGCTGGCTGAGTGCTATCTCGAGCCCGCGACAGCAATATTTGTTCTCCGTCGAGATCGCGACATTTGTCGCGAGCGCGATAGAGCCTGGCCCCTCCGTCCTCCTCGCAATCGCAAAATTCATCGTGAACGCACATCGAAGAGACTTCGGTCTCTGTTGCGAGTGCGACAGATATCACGAGCGCGACAGCTCCCTGCATGCTAAGTGAGTTTTCTTTTGTTGTGTGCGGTTTATGAACTCCAGTTTCCTTTAATGTCTATGAGATTTATGCTTGATGTCCTATGAATTATATGAATGCGGATCCATGATACGACTATGTACATGTATGATGATGATTTTGGAATGTTATGAAATGGATTGAATGGTTTATGCATGACCTGTTTGAGTCTAGAAAGTGGATAGTTAGGCATGCCTAATAGAGTCTTATAGCTGCAGCCCTCAGTTTCGTTTGGACCTCGATCAGGTCCCCGCTTGGTTCCTCGCGAACCCCTATGTGCTCGGATCTTGTTTAAGATCCCTTTTGAAAATGTTTTGTGAAAGTTAAATGTAACACCCCCTTCCCATAGGTAGGCGATCCCATCCGAGAAGGAGTGAGATGCCGTATGAGTAAAGGTGTCACCAAGCAAGTACAAAGCATAATATACAATCATTCATAACATACATTCAGAAAATACAGAATAATTAAAAACTTTACATGCAGAAAGCAAAAGCTGATCATGCATTACTATAATTAAACTATTACAATAATATTCTGATCAACTAGCTGAAACGAAATAATATTACATATCCAAAATATAGTTACAAAAGCGGAAGTTGATACAAAACTGATACATGAGAGTTCTAAACAAAACGAATCATCACTGATACAAAATAGCCCTACACTAAAAACTCTTCTGTGTTGGCTTGATGACGGCGACTCTCTCAAAGCAAAACGCCTTCCGCACCTGCACGGGTAAAAACACCGTGCTAAGCGATAAAACGCTTAGTGGGGAAACACACATAATTTATGGACGGCCACTCACAGTGGTCGTCAAGGCATAACACATTCACAATGGCAGAATGCAAGGACTGTTGCATAATTCATATAAACATGCCCGTATTTAAATACCATACTTTCAGAATCTCATCATCATATGCATTACAGAATAAACCAACATGTATTTCATCATTAAACTCATTCAGATATTCCATTCAAAGCCATATCAGATCAGAACATTTCCATTAACATTTAAAGAAATACCTGCTGACTCTAGACAGTGGATAACGAGTGTACTGAGGGTACCTTACGGGTACGAATCGAATACTGAGGGTACCTCACAGGTACAAGTCAAATATTATATCATTTATCAAAACATGTTATTTATATACTGAGGGAATCTTAAACAAGATTCTATACTTAAGGGTTCGCGAGGAACCAAACGGGGACCTGATCGGGGTCCAAACTGAACTGAGGGCTGCAGCTAAAGACTCTATTAGGCATGCCTAACTATCCACTTACTTGACTCTAGCAGGTTATGAGTCAAACTGATCACATTTCAGGATATAGAGTATAATTCATCAGAAAATCATGCTATCACGCATATCAAAGCATCAAACAGTAAAACATGCATCATACAACAGTAAAGTCCATTCTGAAGAAATAACAAATTCAGTTCTGAGTTAAAAACCAGGAAATTTCAGAAAAACGAGCTGAGCGGAGAAATGGGCGAGATCGGCTGGTCACTGAGCGTGACTGGCCTTCTCAACAGGCAGGTCACGGCGTGACCTAGGGTCACGTCTCGTGACCTGCTTGTTTCTCGCCACTCGCGTTGCGTGATCCTCGCGGATAACGCAATGCTTATGCAGGTCAAGGCGTTACCGAGGGTCACGCGACGTGACGATGCTTCTCCCTCGCAGATCACGTTGCGTGATCTGCCTCTTCTTCGCAGGTCGCATGACGTGACCGAAGATCACGTCGCGTGACTTGCTTGTTCTTCAGCTGGTCACGCGACTGGCTTCTCAGCAGGCATGTCACGTCTTGACCGAGAGTCACGCGACGTGACTTGCCTTCCTGCATAGCGAGTCTCGCGACAGAGGGAGTTTCTACAGTAATTCGATTTTCCCAGAATTTCCAGAATTTACAGAACAACAATCTCAATCCCAATCTGATTTTAAACCATACAAACCTGTCTTTATCTTCCAGAAATCATCTCAATTCACATAATCAATACACATGCAACTCAATTTAGCATTTAAACAACCAAATCAAGACTAATTGATTCAAGCTCTTCAAGAACATATAAACCCTAGAATTCACAGTAAACATCAAAATCGTACAAATCACAATCATAAATTCCCAAACCTGGATTCTAAGCCTCTATCACTTAGCTCCACTAGGACCAGCAACTTCTTTGCCCTTTGGATCACGTGGAGCCTCAGCTAGAACACAAACACAGCAAAAACATTCACAAAGTAAACCCTAAGTTAAACCTAGCTCAAGGAAGAAGAAGATGCAAATTACAGTAAAACAAAGACTAGATCTTGCACTTACCAAGCTAAGGAATGCAAGGAGAGGATTAATTTCACCAATAAGACCTTGAATCAAAATACACAGTACTTGGAAATAAAGAAAATGAAGAAGAAGAAAGTGAGTGAGAAAGAACGTGAATCTGTAAGTTCCTTTTCTCTCATTCCATTTTCTTTTTCTTTTCTTTATTCTAAATATGTATCAATCTCCTATTGGTGACACTAACCACTCACACTAAATTAACCTACACTACACACACCTAAAACCCTCTTCACTTATGCATACCCTACCATGGTATGAACACATGCACACAAGTATATCTCATTTAATTAAACACACTAATGCCATGTATTCACCCACACAATAATAAAACCCCAAAATCATGCATTTTACTGAAATACCCTCTGTAATGCTGAACACATGCGAATGCCTACACATACAGACAGACAGATAGACTGATAGACAGGCTCATTCTACTAGGGGGCAAATGGGGTGTGACAACTCTCCCCTACTAATAAGAATTTCGTCCTCGAAATTCTCACCTGAACTGAATAACTGTGGATACTGAGCTCTCATCGACTCCTCTGGTTCCCAAGTCGCTTCCTCGACTCCATGATGGATCCACAATACTTTAACCAAAGGAATCTGCTTATTTCTCAACTGCCTAACCTCTCGGGCTAGAATAGCTCGCGGTTCCTCATCATAAGAGAAGTCTGGCTGAACCTGGATATCCTGAACTGACAGAACATGAGAAGGATCTGATCTGTACCGACGAAGCATCGAAACGTGGAATACATCATGTAACTTTGCTAACTCCATCGGTAACGCTAATCTGTAGGCTACAGGTCCCACCTTAGCCAAAATCTCATATGGTCCAATGAAACGAGGACTAAGCTTACCCTTCTTTCCAAATCGAAGCACTCTCCTCC